>CM069912.1:11642619-11967801 GCA_036172215.1 Camellia granthamiana
CACTAGATGCAGTTATTGTAATTGGTTTCCTGCTAAAAGTAAAAGAGCTCAATGTTTATTATGCAGTATAACCTATTGTATAGTTTGTCTAGAAAAATTAAATATGACTCACAAGATAACATTAGAAACTAACGAAGAAATACGAGAAGATTGTAGTATAGAAAACAGAGAATTACACTTAACTATTAGAGAATTAGAGGTACAAGTAAGAGAACTTAAACTTTAAATACGCAAGAGAGAAACTAAGGCTAGTTTTGACAAAGAATGTTTAGAAGTAAAAAATACATAGCTTAAACAGCAGTTAGAACAATTTCATATTAAGTACCCCTTAAAAGATAAACTTGTTGAAGAACATATGAATTCTTTAGAATTAGTCAACCTAGTTGATTCTTAACCCTTTAGTCAATACTCCCAAACACAGTTAGATAATGCATACTTACCATTCAATTACCCTGTCATACCCAAGCCAAATTTAGTTGAGATCTCTTGTGTAATTAAATTTGTAGAAAAAACCCTTAGTATAGATGACATGATAGATATAGGAGCCAGTAAATCATATATTGAACAACACATAGTTCCACCAGGATGGAGCACAGTTTTAACAACCCCAGCTTTAGTCAGTATAGCCGATGGCACTAAACAGACATATACACATTGCATTAACGGTGTACAAATTAGTTTTTATCACATAGGATCTCGGACTCAACATGTAGAATGGTTTCCTTTGCCTTAAGTTTGGATTGGACATACTCGAGAAAACCATCCCTTTATCTTAGGACTTAACTTCATACTTAGTCTACAAGGTGGCATGTTTATCAATCAAAACAACATTAGCTTCTTTAAACGCACAGTACATACACCCACAACATATGCCCTTAGCACCATTGCCCATTCCTCAGAGTTGCGTGCGAAGCGTGGTGGCACCGTAGGAGTAGATTTAGTTCTCGCTAGTTTTTTATTTCCTAGTATAAACATTTTTCCCGAGCTAGACCAAAAGTATATACCTGATAAGATAGCAAATACTTCTTTAAAAAATTTAGACATAGACATAGAAAACTATGAATCAGAAGACATAGAAGATTTTAAAGAAAAAGGAGATTATTGGAACCTAGAAGATTTTCAACAAACTGTTAATCTAGAGTTAATTTTTGCAAAAATAGGAAAATTAAAGAAAAAACCAGTATATAGAAGAACAGAAAATGATTTGGATGAAATAATAAGATTAGCTGAAACAACAGAAATTTTAGGTGAACAGCCCATGAAGTACTGGGAAAGAAATAAAGTTTTAGCTAGCTTAGATATAAAAAATAAAGATTATAGGATTACATCAGCACAAATAGATCATACGCCAGCAGATATAAAAGAATTTAGAACACAGATAAAGGAGTTATTAGATTTAGGAGTAATTCGATCTAGTAATAACTCACATAGGAGGGCCGCATTTATGGTTAGAAATCATATAGAAATAAAAAGAGGAAAAATTAGAATGGTTATAAATTACAAAAGATTAAATGACAATACAGAAGATGATAAATATAATATACCAGATAAAGATCAGCTTATAAATAGAATACAGACAGCAAAAATATTTAGCAAATTTGATTACAAGTCGGGATTTTGGCAGATAAAAATGGAAAAGGAAAGTATACATTGGACAACCTTTTGCTGCCCACAAGGACATTATGAATGGCTAGTCATGCCTTTTGGACTAAAAAATGTACCTTCCATATTTCAGCGTAAGATGGATAGTATATTTAATAAATATAGTTTTATACTGGTACATATAGATGACATATTAGTATTTAGCCCAGATAAAAATAGTCACATAGATAATTTATATATAGTATTAGAAGAATTAATAAATAATGGAATAATAATTAGTAAGAGAAAAATGGTGTTAAATAAACCTCATATAGAATTTTTAGGAATGGAGTTAGGAAATGGAAAAATTAGGTTGCAACCTCACATAGTTAAAAAAATTTTAGATTATCCAGATAAATTAGAAGATACAAAACAACTTCAATTATTTTTAGGAATTTTAAATTATGCACGAATGTGCATTCCTAACCTTAGTATAATAATAGGCCCCTATATAGTAAGACCACACCTACAGGGTAAAAATATTTCAATCAATAAGATACAGCTTTAATTAGAAAAATAAAAGACATTTGTAGAAATTTACCCGACCTACAACTTCCTTTAGAATCAGAATATATAGTCGTAGAGACATATGCAAGTCAATTAGGATGGGGAACAATATTATTAGCTAAACCTAGTAAGTATGATAGTAAAAATAAAGAACGCATTTGTAGATATAGTTCTGGAAAATTTAAAGAAAAAGATACGACCATGACCAGCCTAGATTTTGAGATATTAGGAACAGTATATGCAATAAACGAATTTAGATTTTTTTTGCATAAACCTTTTACAATTAGAACAGACTGTGAAGCTATAGTTAGATTTCATAATAAACTTAATGAGCGAAAACTTAGTACCAGAAGATGGACAAAATTTTTAGATTGTATAGTAGGACAAGGATATAAAGTAGAAGTTGAACATATTAAAGGGAGTGATAACAAATTAACAGATTGGCTAAGTAGGAAAATTTATTTAGAAAAAGAAAATAACCAGTTTAATTTTTGTGCAGATAATGAAGAACAACAAAACAATGAACTTTGAGGGATTTGCCCTTCCCATTTATGAAAGCAGAAACAAATTCAGATCATTAACAGGAATCGAGCTAGACCCGGTTCAACAGTGTCTTTTAGATAACCTTTGGAACAACCATAACCACCCAGCTAAACGTCTGTCAGCCCCAAACTCTCTTAGTATATATTTTTCAAAAATCCAGAATAAACCTTTGTCTAAAAACTTTTCTTTTTACGTAGTAGGTAAAGGAACCAAGCCTGGTATTTACCATGATTGGGTAGAAGTTGAACCTTTAGTTAAAAATTTTTCCACACCTCAGTTTAAAGGATTTTATGATTTTGAGTCAGCCAGTACTTATGCCCGCAGACAGATAGGAACCAGTTACTTCATTAACCAAATAACTAAAGATTATCTGGACACATTGAGCAAGATGCAGTCAACAACTCTTGCTACCAGTGGAGTCCCAGTTAGCTAGATAACAGGAAGCAGTAGTACTAACCCTTAGCCAGATTCTCAAAACCCTCTCCAAATGTGCAGACATTGTGAAGGCCTTACTAGAAATTTCAAGAAAATTATAGATAAAGGCAAAAGGGTCAGTGAAGAGCTAGACCAGCTCCGAGATGAAGAAAAACAATTGAGAGCAACCATTCGAACCCTAACCAACCAGCTTAAAAAAATTAGCTCCAGGAAAAGCAACTGCTCCCTTTCCTAACCTAGAAATCAAATAACTTACCAGTGAGAAATTTGAACAATTGAGTGCTAGAATGTATTTCTTCAGCCATTCCATCATTCAATCTTTTTGTGAGAAAAGCCAAGCAATAAAAGACCTTAAACCCTATATATACACCTTAGCCAAAGATAACAGAAATAGCGAGTTAGTCACTATATAGCAGTTTCTTCATGACCTCTCCATAGCAGGAGTTCAATGCCCTGGCATGGCTTATCAATGGACTTATCTCTACGAGGATGAAGAGCAACCCAGTTTACAAGAGGAAAGATGTATAGATAGACCAGAATATTTTCATAGATGTCAGTGTAATTTAGATTTCAGCATCTGCCTTTGTCAAATAAATCTAGCAACGTTCGAGCCATTGGAGATAGAGATTAGGGGCAAAACGCGTTATCTAACAGCCTCACAATTGTTAGATTACGGCTTTGTCTCTAGAACAATTTTCTCAGATCCAGATCAGACAGATAATTTTGGAAATAAACTCACTCATGCAGTACTTTGTGTAATGGAAGAGTATCATCCATTTGTAGAAGCATTAATTGATAGCAAGCTACAAGAATGGAAAGGAATAAGATGCATCCCAGCTAAGCATAAAAAGTATCTTAGAGGAACTTTAACATTCCCAGGATACCCAGGACTTCTAAATAGGAGACTCTGGCCATGCAGAAAGTTTTCACTCAGAGATCAACCCAATAAATGGAGGAAATTTGCTAATAATCCTCTACTAGCATATAATGGAAATTATGGACATCTAGTTTGCGAAGATAGAAATTAGAAGATATACTGTAACCTAGCTATCTGAGGTTATCCCTTCAGCAAAGAAACATTCGTCGATGAAAGTCAGTATCCCAACTATCAGCATAGCATCTCTCATGAGTCACCACTAATGGGAGAAGATGACCAAGATAACCAATAGGGGAATGAACCAGTTAATGGGGATGATTTTTACAATCAACTCTCGGCAGCAGATCTTGAAGACCTTTCAGATAGAATGCATGGGTGAAAAAAAAAATAAAAAAAATCCCATTGGTTATCTTGGTTGTTTTCTCCTATTAGTGGTGACTCATGAGAGACGTTATACTAATAGTTGGGATACTGACTTTCATTGACGAATGTTTCTTTGCTGAAGGGATAACCTAGGATAGTTAGGTTACGGTATATCTTCTGATTTCTATCTTCGCAAACTAGATGTCTGTAATTTCCATCATATGCTAGTAGAGGATTATTAGCAAATTTCCTCCATTTATTGAGTTGATCTCTGAGTGAAAACTTTTTGCATGGCCATGGTCTCCTATTTAGAAGTCCTGGGTATCCTGGGAATGTTGAAGTTCCTCTAAGATACATTTTATGCTTAGCTGGGATGCACCTTATTCCTTTCCATTCTTGTAGCTTGCTATCAATTAATGCTTCTACAAATGGATGATGCTCTTCCATTACACAAAGTACTGCATGAGCGAGTTTATTTCTAAAATTATCTGTCTGATCTGGATCTGAGAAAATTATTCTAGAGACAAAGCCGTAATCTAACAATTGTGAGGTTGTTAGATAACGCGTTTTGCCCCTAATCTCTGTCTCCAATGGCTCGAACGCTGCTAGATTTATTTGGCAAAGGCAGATGCTGAAATCTAAATTACACTGACATCTATGAAAATATTCTGGTCTAGCTATACATCTTTCCTCTTGTAAACATGGTTGCTCTTCATCCTCGTAGAGATAAGTCCATTGATAAGCCATGCCAGGGCATTGAACTCCTGCTATGGAGAGGTCCTGAAGAAACTGCTGTATAGGGGTCCTATTATTATACTAAGGTTAGGAATGTACATTCGTGCATAATTTAAAATTCCAAAAAATGATTGAAGTTGTTTTGTATATTCTAATTTATCTGGATATCTAAAATTTTCTTAACTATGTGAGGTTGTAACCTAATTTTTCCATTTCCTAACTCCATTCCTAAAAATTCTATATGAGGTTTATTTAACACCATTTTTCTCTTACTAATTATTATTCCATTATTTATTAATTCTTCTAATACTATATATAAATTATTTATGTGACTATTTTTATCTGGGCTAAATACTAACATATCATCTATATATACCAGTATAAAACTATATTTATTAAATATACTATCTATCTTATGCTGAAATATGGAAGGTATATTTTTTAGTTCAAAAGGCATAACTAGCCATTCATAATGTCCTTGTGGGCAGCAAAAAGGTGTCCAATGTATACTTTCCTTTTCCATTTTTATCTGCCAAAATCTCGACTTGCAATCAAATTTGCTAAATATTTTTGCTGTCTGTATTCTATTTATAAGCTGATTTTTATCTGGTATATTATATTTATCATCTTTTGTATTGTCATTTAATCTTTTATAATTTATAACCATTCTAGCTTTTTCTCTTTTTATTTTTGCATGATTTCTAACCATAAATGCGGCGCTCCTATGTGGGCTATTATTAGATCGAATTACTCCTAAATCTAATAACTCCTTAATCTGTGTTCTAAATTCTTCTATATCTGCTGGCGTATGATCTATTTGTGCTGATGTAATCCTATAATCTTTATTTTTTATATTTAAGCTGGCTAAAACTTTATTTCTTTCCCAGTACTTCATGGGCTATTCACCTAAAATTTCTGTTGTTTCAGCTAATCTTATTATTTCATCCAAATCATTTTCTGTTCTTTTGTATACTGGTTTTTTCTTTAATTTTCCTATTTTTGCAAAAATTAACACTAGATTAACAGTTTGTTGAAAATCTTCTACGTTCCAGTAGTCTCATTTTTCTTCAAAATCTTCTATGTCTTCTGATTCATAGTTTTCTATGTCTATGTCTAAATTTTCTAAAGAAATATTTGTTATCTCATCAGGTATATACTTTTGGTCTAGCTCGGGAAAAATGTTTATACTAGGAAATAAAAAACTAGCGAGAACTGAATCTACTCCTACGGTGCCACCATGCTTCGCACGCAACTCTGAGGAATGGGCAATGTTGCTAAGGGCATATGCTGTGGGTGTATGTACTGTGCGTTTAAAAAAGCTGATGTTGTTTTGATTGATAAACATGCCACCTTGTAGACTAAGTATGAAGTTAAGTCCTAAGATGAAGGGATGGTTTTGTCGAGTATGTCCAATCCAAACTTGAGGCAAAGGAAACCATTCTACATGTTGAGTCCGAGATCCTATGTGATGAAAACTAATTTGTGCGCCGTTAATGCAATGTGTATATGTCTGTTTAGTGCCATCGGCTATACTGACTAAAGCTGGGGTTGTTAAAACTGTGCTCCATCCTGGTGGAACTATGTGTTGTTCACTATATGATTCACTGGCTCCGGTATCTATCATGGTATCTATGCTAAGGGTTTTTTCTGCAAATTTAATTACACAAGAGATCTCAACTAAATTTGGCTTGGGTATGACAGGGTAATTGAATGGTAAGTATGCATTATCTGATTGTGTTTGGGAGTATTGACTAAAGGGTTGAGAATCAACTAGGTTGACTAATTCTAAAGAATTCATATGTTCTTCAACAAGTTTATCTTTTAAGGGGTACTTAATATGAAATTGTTCTAACTGTTGTTTAAGCTGTCTATTTTCTACTTCTAAACATTCTATGTCAAAACTAGCCTTAGTTTCTATCTCGCGTATTTGAAGTTTAAGTTCTCTTACTTGTACCTCTAATTCTCTAATAGTTAAGTGTAATTCTCTGTTTTCTATACTACAATCTTCTCGTATTTCTTCATTAGTTTCTAATGTTATCTTGTGAGTCATGTTTAATTTTTCTAGACAAACTATACAATGGGTTATACTGCATAATAAACATTGAGCTCTTTTACTTTTAGCAGGAAACCAATTACAATAACTGCATCTAGTGGTATCAAATCTTAGTCCTATTATAAAATTATGCTGACATTCAGTAGCTACATTGCATTCTATCATAAAAAAATTGTCATGAGAAGAGGGTATTCCGATTTCTTGGTTGAGTTGTCCTAAAAGATTATCTACGTCTGTATCACTTTCTGAATCACTATCTGAATCACTAGCTGAACTTATTGCTTCTATTTGATATTCATAATCACTGACAATGCTATAGACTTCTGAATCATCATTGTTTAAGCTAACTATATCTTCTTCTAAATCTTTTATAATATGTAGTCTTTCTATCTGTTTATTAGTATTAGGCCTGTGTCTTTTGGGTCAGTTCTTTGCAAAAATGATTGGGTTCTCCACATATAAAAAAATTGAAGTTTTTACTATTAGGTTTTCTAACATATCTCTGTTTTTTCTTATCTTTCTCTTCTTTAGGTAGTCGCTTATAATTTATCCTATTAAAAGTTCTACTCTCTCTAATGAATTTTTGTTTTTTCCATGGTTTTCTATATTTTTTCTTCAAATATTTTTCCTTTCTATATTTTCCATATTTCTTATATTTTTTCCTATTATATTTATCTTCATATCGCTGAGGAGTATATATTATGTTGCTACAGAAGCCATAGTTTTGTTTTTTCAAATCTTTTTATATTTTAACTTCTATACATTTTTCTCAGAGCTTATGAAATGTATAAACTATTCTAGGTCCTATTCCTAAAGCTCCTCTTATGTTCACTTCTCCTGATGCTATTTTTGCTGGTAAGTTTGCATAATAAATTAACCATTTATTTTCTACCTCTCTTCCTAGCTCTCTGGGTAATTTTCTAAAATATTTATTTCTTATTTCTTCATCAAAACTTTTTCTAATTCTAACTGCTATGGGTAAATATTCTTTGCTAAAGGGTACAATATATTTCCAAATTCCTAATGTTATCTGATCTAACTCAGTTAATACTATGCTTTGAGTATAATCATTTCTTCTAGAAGGGTCATATCCTATAAGTATTTCTTTTATAAAGCTAGTAAAATTCTAAGGATTATCTCCTAATCCTTTAAGCTGTCTAATTGTTTCCTCATATTTTCCTTTAAAGGTTAAATATTTATTAAAAGCTGAGTCTCCTAAAAGTGTTTCCATATATTCCCACATATCAGTTGATTCAAAGAGATTACTCATCCATGCTTTTACCGCATCTTTTTCCCATTTTTCTATCACTTCTTGGCATATCTGAGGATCAAATCTAGCTAAATCTAAAAGGGTTCCTTGGTTATTAGCTAGCTGTAATTGTATACCCATATCTGGTTGTCTACGCTTTCCATGAAACCTATATCTTTTATTCGGATTTGCTTTACTACGTCTTGTATTGGTTAATGATCTTCTTCCTCCTACGGCATAATGCCTTGTTCTGTTGGATCTTCTACTGTATGTTGTGGGTTACTAGTTCCTGTGCTTTTTATGTTCATATAAAAAGTATCATCTAAATTAGATTGTTTTGATATTCTAAATATTTTGTTAGGATGTATTTTATCTTCTATGATATCGTCTACATATTCTGTATGGAATTCTTGATCTAAAAATGACACTGCTTCATCACGGGTATCTCCTCTAGCTATATATTCATAGTATCTAGTATCTAGTATTTTATTCATATCGCTTAGGGTGAAATTTTTCAAATCTATCTCATCAATATTATATATCTTATTTTGTGATATTGTTTTTTCCTCTGTCATTACATAAAGCTGATTTATGTCACTATGATTATCTTGATTTTCTTCCCTATCTATACTACTAAATTCATTATCTTCAGATTTTCCTGGTGCTACATACGTATATTGAGTAAATCTTATTGCATAACTTCCATCTGCTTTTTGATATGATAAGTTGTCTTCAGGGGCTAGCCTTTTTTGTCCTAGAAAATGTCCTAAATTCCAATCTAGTGCTGCATTATCTTCAAAATTAAATTTTTTAGCTGGTAGTACCTTTATTCCTTTTGCGCCTAATAACTTAACTATCTGATTATTTGTAAGTCTATAATGAGTATTACTTTCTGAGACTGTTAAGCCTAAAAATCCTGTGCAAACTAATAAATTCTTTTCTTCATTTTTCATTTTATATCTTCTACTTTTTATTCATATTTTTATCTTTTTATGAAAGGTCGAGGTTGGTAATAGGAAATTTGGTATGAAATAAACTATTCCTCCTTTTGAATTCATATCTAATTCATAGTTGCCTAAGATACTTTGTCTTACATCATTAAACCTATCATCATAAAAACATACAAAAACTTTAGTTCCTAAATTTTCTCTCGTTAGAGCCTTAACTCCTACTACAATTAATCATAAGTGAGTCATTTTGAGGTGTTCATTTACAACATGTTTATAGCTTTCTCTATTTATTAAATTTAGCTTTATTTTTTCATCTTCATGGGTTACACTAATCATTTGTTCATCATAGTGTTTAAATAGATATTGTTTTTTATGAATCTTTCCTAACTTATATACATATTTAGCTGGGATTAACTCTAATTTTTCCTTTTTAAATTTTTCTATTTGTTGTTCTACGTCTATAAATTCTTCTACTTTGACGTCTTCATTCTCATTACGCTTTTTACTGCTACTTCTTTTTACTAACTGTTTAAACATTTTTTATTTTTTGTAAGTTCTACAGGCAGGTTTCTTTGGTAATTTAAGCTTTTCGAAATATTTAGCTATATCTTCTTTGTTTATTTGAGATTAGGGTTTGTTTGTTGGTCCTTCTACTCATTTTCCTTTTTGAAGTATTATTTTTTCTAAAGAAGCTAAATGATTTTCTAAACTGTGTAATTGTTCTGATAGTTATTCAAATTTTTCACACAATCGGATTAGAAATAAAATCTTTATATTATTTTGTCTTACTGATATTTTATCTGACTGATTTATTCCCTGATAGCTACTGATTCCTTCTGGATTATTATGAAAATCTTCTGCTTGTTTTAAAATAATCTAGTAGTCTCTATTAGCTTTTTTATCACTACTCATAAACTAAGATCTTATTAGTTGTTTTAAAATTTCTAATTTCTATTTTAAATTATCTAGAATTTGGTTGATTTGTTCTATTTGTTTAGCTATTTGATTTATCTGACTATGAATTTTTTCAATTAGTTGTCTAAATTCTAACTCTATTTGCTTTGAGCAGCTAGTATTTATAGCTGAAATTAGAGTTTCTATTTCTAGCTTTGCGGGAATTTTTTCTAAAATCAACTCTATTCGTTTTTGTAGTATTGAACTACACTGATCTTGGATATAATCTAATTTTTTATCTTGATCTTTGATTATACTACGAGTATTACGAAGATGGTCTATAGATGAAGTAAAGAGATTACTAATTTTATCTATGTCCTTTTTAATATTTTTTGCAAAATTAATTTGATGATCTATGATACTATTTAGTTGAGAATTATGTTCGTTGTGGAGCTGATGTGAAAAAGTACTTTCAAAATTACAACGAAATTTATTTTTATCTATGTTAAGACGATGGTTATGATTACTGAGTTCTAAATCTAAATATTCTACTTTTTTCATACACAAAATTAAATCCTACTTTAAAATTATTAAAAGCTAATATAATATGGAATTTATAACTAAATTGTCCGAAAATAAAAACTACTCTATTTTCGTAGGCAAAATGCATGAACTAACTTAAACTGTCCTAAAACCGAGCACTGCTCTGATACCATTTTTGGGTTGGGGTTAGTGGTTTACCACTATTTGGAAATTGGGCTGAGAATTATCTAATTAATTCTACAGTTATGCTAATAAATCCCAAGCTATTGTATAGCTAGCCGTAAAGCTACTCGTTTTATAGTTATCTGTCTATTTATTTGAGTAATTTTCAAACTATAATTTCCTAGAGATCTACCGGAAGCTAATGATAATAGAAATTGATATCTTAATTTTTGATCTTCTAATTCTTGTATAAGCTTAGTACTGGTTTTGATTTTAATCCTAAGTTCTTCTTCTAAAGGCATAAAATTTTGATTTTTTAAAATTCTTTTACGAACAAAATTTCCTTGATATTTCTACTCGGGTTGCTCTCCTTAGATTCTAAAATTCTTTTTCTTTGGAAAAAATTATTTTTAGGCAATGTTTGCTTTCATTACATATACTCCCATCTTGAAGCTAAGCCTCGTTCAACATAGTATATTTTTATTTTCTATTTCTTACCTTTCCCTTTCTGCCTACAATTTGCCCTCAAACGCCTAACAACGGCTCACATGGGCTCTTCAGTTAAGGTCACTCAGTAATAAAATAGAAAACAATAGATACTATGAAAGTTTAAAGCATGTAATATTAATGAGCAAGCAAGCATTCCATAAATTTAGTTTTTTCAAGAAGAAAATAAATTTTAGAACAAAAGAGTTACCATTTTGAAATATCTAAGGAAAAAGAGAGACTACTCACACTTCATATTAATATATAATATACTTACAAAGATTATGTTACAGACTTAAAGTTTCTGAAAGACTTGGAACACTTAGAATTTTTTGAGAGGAGTAGGAAATTTTTGCAAAGAGGAGTGGAGGAAAATTTTTCATTGCTTCTTTCGTTGGCATGAATGCCAATTTATACAATACACTAGAAGGATAAAGACAAAAATTCAAAACCTAGACTTAATGCCTTACTTTCCAACTTTTCCTAAAAGTCTAAGACCTAGTCAAGCCTAGGCATAGGCTTGTTCAAAACTTTCTACAAATAATAAAGACAAAGACTATACATACAATTATATCCATATTTTTGACAAACTTTTTACGTAGATAAAAACAAGTAAAGGGTTTGGATAATGATACCGGGTACTGCATTGGGCCCCATCGCACATCATTCAATCCTTCCTTTTAGATAAAATTTTGATACTATAATATGTTACAGGACACACGTAAGGATTCTCACAGCTTTTCTTTAATGAAGCAGTGTAGGGGTCATCTGCTTTATTAAAGTAGTGAGGGAAGGAGAAGCCTTATTACTGACAGACGCAAATAATTATAGACACAAATATTTACAGAAACTATTGTCGTTTCTTGGTGTGCATTTCTCTAATTGTTGAAAAGAGGCCTTATCTTCTACAGATTTTGTCTTTTTCTTTTGATATGCCAATAATTGATATAGACAAGCGGAGTGAATCTTCAAGGCAGCTTTACAAAATTTCAAAGAGTCAAAAGAAAATATCTGAGTCTAGAAAATAAGGGCTTTTTAGCATACTTCCAAAATATTACAAGAGTCTAATTATAGTCTAATTGTGGTGTGCACTGTTTTTTTTTTTGACAATTCGAATGAATTCAAATTTAATATATCAATGATTTTTCATGATTTTGTAAGGAAAATGTTTCACAAAAAATGCTAAGGATACAAAAAGTCATAGTTTGGGGCAAATAATATATGACAACTCTTGATTTATTACACATCTAATAATATAGGGCAAATTATACTAATAGTCCTTATAGTTTGGAGTTCGTCACTTTGATTCATGACTTTTCAATTGTGACATATTTGACTTTGAATTTTGAATCTTGTTTCAAATGAGGACAATTGAAGATGTCATTGCTCAAGTTCAAGGGTAAAGTTGTCAATTTGATAAAATATAAACTAATTTGACAAAAATAAATGTCAAAAAAATATTTTTGAATTTTTAAAAATAATTTCTACCCACTAAAGATAAAATTATGTAAAATTGATAATTTTTTTAGATATTTATTTATTTATTTATTTTATCAAATTAATTTTTATTATGTGTTTGAATGATAATCATGTAATGAGTGGTTGTTTTTATTTTCATTAAATTAGTTTTTATTTTTTTAAAAGTCAAATATGATGACAATTTTGATATCATTATTAAACTAAGGGATATTTACCAATAAATCCAATCTCACAAACAAGTATTTCAATTAGTCCCAAATTTTTTCTATTGATCTGTTAAGTCCTATTAGTCGATAGTTTTTTTCCGCATGGTCCTATTTTTGATTTTGATAGTGTTTTGGTAGACTATTATATCATTTTATTAATGTAACATGTATGATGTGATGCTCCAATATGACATGTATTAATATGACACTCCAATGATGTGACACTCAAAAAAAATAAAAACTCATTAGTGTACTTTTTTTAAATGTGATAACGTGATGGGTATGATGTGACATTCCAAAACTTTCATTTAAAAAAAAAATTGCTCCTTAGTGTACTTTTCAAACGTGACAACGTGATAAGTATGATGTGACACTTTAACAAATAAAAAACTCCTTAGTATACTTTTCTCAAGCGTGACAACGTGGTAGGTATGATGTGATACTTCAAAAAAATAAAAACTCCTCAATGTACTTTTCTCAAATGTGACAACATGGCATGCATGATGTGACACTTAAAAAAAATAAAAATTCCTTGGTGTACTTTTCTCAAACGTATCAACGTGACAGATATGATATGACACTTCAAAAATAATAATAAAAACTCCTTAGTATGTTTTTCTCAAATGTGACATGTGACACTCCAACGTAACATGTATGATGTAACACTCTAAATAAATTAAAAACTTTTTAATATATTTTTCCTAAATGTAACACTCTAACGTGACGGGTATGATGTGACACTAAACAACTATTTAGTGTATTTTTTTCAAATGTGATACTCCAATGTGGCGGGCAAATGAGTCATTACATATCTAAAATGACTAAGTGGATCACAAGAAAAAATATGAGACTATAGATCACTACAACAAAAAAGGCCTTTGGTGACAGACTGATTTTGTCTCCAAACATCAAATTTTTGTCACTAAAGTGATCTACGACGAAAAAAATTTGTCACCACGTTCATCGCCTATACGTCATCGCTGAAAGTACCTGGTGACGAAAAACAGTTTCGTCGCCTATTTTTGATTTTTGGCGACGAAATATTTCATCTCCGAATGCTGAATTTTTCATCATTTATAACATCAATTTCGTCACCAAAACTAAATAATGTTTTATTTTAATTATTTTTGTGGATTAAGGTGACAAAAAAATTCGTCACTAAAATGAGTAGAAAAAAAAATTCTTCAATGAGAAAAAATATTTTGTCACCAAATATTTCAATTTAGCGACGAAATATTCAGCAAATGTGACGAAATTATTTGTTTGGTACTATATCATTAGTGACAAAATTATTCGTTATGTTTTTTGAAAACTAATAGTGACATTTTTTATTTCGTCACTAATAAAAATTAAAAAATTTGAAAATGGGGGTACTATTTTCTTCCAAAATTTTTCCTTTTCAGTAACAATTCCCTGCGCATTTCAATAACATGTTCAATAAAATATCTATTACAAATAAATACAAAAATCTGTTCATTTTCATAAATATCACAATCGAATTTCAGCACTATCCACAAAATACAATATGAACTGCATGCGGATTATAAACATGTCTCCTAATATTCACAAAAAATGTCTACTAATATCCACAAAAATATAATATTAACCGCATGCAGATTACCAAACACATCTCCTAATATCCAACAAAAAACAAGTCTACTAATATCAACAAAAAACAAAATATCAAGGGCGGATTACCAAACATGCCCGGTAATACCAATAAAAATATAAAATTTACAACGCAACCAAAATACATGTAAGATAATATGAACAAAAACACAAAATGAGCTATCACTTGCCCTCCCAAATTAGCAAACATGTCCATATCAAATCTCGAATCTGCAAAAAAATGAAACACAAAAAAAAAAAAAAAAAAAAATGCAAGTTAGACAATTATTATCTTATCCATAAAACATACAATTTAACATGCATTTTTCGAATTAGTTTTCAAATCGATAGTTCGGTGCAAGTTCCGTGAATTTTCACAACTTACATTGATCCCTCCTAACGTGTTTGAGGTGTTTCCCGGGCCGTCCTGTGGCTGTTACACGATTTTGGCCCACGAAGGTCTATTTTCAAGCTTAAGTGTGAAAAAGTGCAATTTTGGACTTAGATTTCAAACCGGAGTCTCGTGTTAGTTCCGTAAGTTTTCACAACTCACATTGGTCCCTCCCGAGGTGTTTGAGGTGTTCCCCAGGCCGTCTCGTGGCTGTTGCATGATTTTGGCCTTCGATGGCCTATTTTCAAGCTTAAGTGTGAAAAAGTACATTTTTGGACTTAGTTTCCAAACCGGGAGTCCCGTGCTAGTTCCGTAAGTTTTTACAACTCACATTGGTCCCTCCCAAGGTGTTTGAGGTGTTCCCCGGGCCATCTCGTGGCTGTTGCACGATTTTGGCCTTCGATGGCCTATTTTCAAGCTTAAGTGTGAAAAAAGTGCATTTTTGGACTTAGTTTTCAAACCGGGAGTCCCGTGCTAGTTCCGTAAGTTTTCACAACTCACATTGGTCCCTCCTGAGGTATTTGAGGTGTTCCTTGGCCCATCTCGTGGCTGTTGCACGATTTTGGCCTCCGATGGCCTATTTTCAAGCTTAAATGTGAAAAAGTGTATTTTTGGATTTAGTTTTCCAACCGGGAGTGCCGTGCTAGTTTCGTAAGTTTTCACAACTCACATTGGCCCCTCCCAAGGTGTTTGAGGTGTTCTCTGGGCCGTCTCGTTGCTGTTGCACGATTTTGGCTTTCCATGGCCAATTTTCAAGCTTAAATGTGAAAAAATACATTTTCGGACTTAGTTTTCAAACCGGGAGTCCTGTGCTAGTTTCGTAAGTTTTCACAACTTACTTTTGTCCCTTCTGAGGTGTTTGAGGTGTTACCCGGGCCGTCTCGTAGCTGTTACACGATTTTGGCCTCCGATGGCCTATTTTTCAAGCTTAAGTGTGAAAAAGTGCATTTTTGGACTTAGTTTTTGAACCAGGAGTCCTGTACTAGTTCCGTAAGTTTTCACAACTCACATTGGTCCCTCTCGAGGTGTCTGAGGTGTTCCCCAGCCCGTCTCGTGGCTGTTGCACGATTTTGGCCTCCGATGGCCTATTTTTCAAGCTTAAGTGTGAAAAAGTACATTTTTGGACTTAGTTTTCGAACCGGGAGTCACGTGCTAGTTCCGTAAGTTTCCACAACTTACTTTGGTCCCTCCCAAGGTGTTTAAGGTGTTACCCGGGCCGTCTCGTGGCTGTCACACGATTTTGACCTCCGAAGGCCTATTTTCAAGCTTAAGTGTGAAAAAGTACATTTTTGGACTTAGTTTTCAAACCGGGAGTTCCGTGCTAGTTTTGTAATTTTTCACAACTCACATTGGTTCCTCCCGACGTGTTTGAGGTGTTCCCCGGGCCGTCTCGTGGCTGTTGCACAATTTTGGCCTCCGATGGCCTATTTTTCAAGCTTAAGTGTAAAAAAGTGTATTTTTGGACTTAGTTTTCGAACCGGGAGCCTCGTGCTAGTTCCGTAAGTTTTCACAACTCACATTGGTCCCTCCCGAGGTGTCTAAGATGTTTCCTGGGCCGTCTCGTGGTTGTTGCACGATTTTGGCCTCCGATGACCTATTTTTCAAGCTTAAGTGTGAAAAAGTACATTTTTGGACTTAGTTTTCGAACCGGGAGTCCCATGCTAGTTCCGTAAGTTTTCACAACTCACATTGGTCCCTCCCGAGGTGTCTGAGGTGTTCCCTGGGCCGTCTCGTGACTGTTATACGATTTTGGCCTCCGATGGCCTATTTCTCAAGTTTAAGTGTGAAAAAGTGCATTTTTTGACTTAGTTTTCGAACCGGGAGTCTCATGCTAGTTCCGTAAGTTTCCACAACTCACATTGGACCCTCCTGAGATTTTTTAGGTGTTCCCCGGGCCGTCTCGTGGCTGTTGCACGATTTTGACCTCCGATGGCCTATTTTTCAAGCTTAAGTGTGAAAAAGTGCATTTTTGGACTTAGTTTTCGAACCGGGAGTCCCGTGCTAGTTTTGTAAATTTTCACAACTTACTTTGGTCCCTCCCGAGGTGTTTGAGGTGTTACTCGGGACGTCTCGTAGCTATTACACGATTTTGGCCTCCGATGGCCTATTTTTCAAGCTTAAGTGTGAAAAAGTGCATTTTTGGACTTAATTTTCAAACCAGGAGTTTCGTGCTAGTTCTATAAGTTTTCACAACTTAATTTTGTCCCTCCCGAGGTGTTTGAGATGTTACCGGGGCCGTCTCGTGGCTGTTATACAATTTTTGCCCCGAAGGCCTATTTTCAAGCTTAAGTGTGAAAAAGTGCAATTTTGAACTTAGTTTTCAAACCAGGAGTCCCGTGCTAATTCCGTAAGTTTTCACAACTCACATTGGTTCCTCCCGAGGTGTTTGAGGTGTTCCCCGGGCTGTCTCATGGCTATTGCACGATTTTGGCCTTTGATGGCCTATTTTCAAGCTTTAGTGTGAAAAAGTACATTTTTGGACTTAATTTTCAAATCGAGAGTCTCGTGCTAGTTCCGTAAATTTCCACAACTTACTTTGGCCCCTCCCGAGGTGTTTAAGGTGTTACCCGGGCCGTGTCGTGGCTGTTACACGATTTTGGCCCCCGAAGACCTATTTTCAAGCATAAGTGTGAAAAAGTGCAAGTTTGGACTTAGTTTTCAAACCGGGAGTCCTGTGCTAGTTCCTTAAGTTTTGACAACTCACATTGGTCCCTCCCGAGGTGTTTGAGGTGTTCTCCAGGCCATCTCGTGGCTGTTACAACGATTTTGGCCCCTAAAGGCCTATTTTCAAGTTTAAGTGTGAAAAAGTGCATTTTTGGACTTAGTTTTCAAATCGGGAGTCTCGTGCTAGTTCTGTAAGTTTCCACAACTCAAATTGGTCCCTCCCGAGGTATTTGAGGTATTGCCCACGCCATCTCGTGGCTGTTGCATGATTTTGGCTTACTTTAAAATACTTGCAGCAGGCAATTTGTACTGCATCAATGGATGAAAAATCTCTTTTCAATAAGTAGCTAAGCATGGATACGAGCACAGGTAACTTGGGGCATCCTAGGGTTGTAGTATAAAAGTTCAGAGAGTTTTGTAGGTCAATTTGAAGCCGCTTTGTGTCACAAGTTTCATCCAAAATTGGTGTAAGAATAAAAAACGAAAAGTACGTCGTCATGTGGTGAGAGGTTGTCACTTTCTGTGTAACGTCACGTTACATGGCACGGTGTAGGGAAAGTTACATGTTAAACAAAACCCCAAAGTACGTTAGGGTTTCTCTGTCTCTCTCTCATATATATATATATATGTATGTGTATGTATGTATAGATCTATGGTTTTGGAAAGGGGTGGAGGCATTGAGGAGGATGTGAGTGGGACCATGGGAAAAAAAGCTGAGTGGCAGCGGAATGAGTGGAGGAGGTGGCCGGCATCGAGAGGGAGGTGAGGGGATGGAGGGCATCGGGCGGGGTAGGGAGAGGGTGGAGGTGGCTGGGAGAGGTTGGGTACACCTATAAAATGTTTTGATTTTTTGTAGTTTTGTTCTTACTAGTAATTGTGCTCAAGGGTAAAATTATAACACAATTTAATTTTTGGTGGTTGAAGTTGGAAGTATTGTGTGTGCAAATAGCAGCTCTAAAGGAACTTGATGGTATAGTGAGTCAAAAGCATAAACAAGGGACATAGTTGGACTTGGAGTAAATTATAGATCACAAACCTGCAAATGTCCCAAAGCATTTTGTGCACGGGGCTCTGCCATAGAAGCATCAAAATCAATATGGAAAAGGTAATTACAACGCCGGCAACCATAAATTAGTCAACTAAATAGCAAGGCTATCTTGACAAAAATTCACTATTCCAAATCAAAGCAAAATATTATGTTAAAACAAAGTTCACAGGAGGCAAACGACCTTCTATGTAAAAGGGATGGTTAAATATTAATGGCACAACAGACTCAAATAATGGATTAATAAAAGTAAATCCATAGGCACAATCGGGATGACATGTTTCAAACTCTCATAGTTGATAGAGGAAATATAAGAAAAGTAGTGCTTCAGTCATATTTTCCCCAATTCCATTTTAGAATATATATATCATACACCTAGATAAATGTCATAAATAATTGAAATTGCGATGACAACTTTACTTTAAACAAAGATGGTCAAAAACAATGAGACAAAAAAGGTTTTGCTTTCATGGTTATATATATCGTCCTTGGTAGGTTTGTTTTCACCATCACTGATACTTGTTCAAGTAACAATGGTCTTTTAGGTTTGTTTTCACCATCACTGATACTTGTTCAAGTAACAATGGTCTTTCTAATAGCTCAAAAGACCTTCACTGGACACATGAAATGATTACTGGACAACTCATGACTGATCAGTGATATTTGAAAACTATGGGAACACATCGTTGACATCTTGCAGAGCTGAGGACAAGTTTCAACATTCCCACTCGCTACTTACGTAGATAATCATGTAAATATTCTACTTGTAAGCAAACAGTAAGCACAATCAATTCAGGTGTGGTTAATTGAACTGAATTAAGAACATTAGTTCATTTTATTTTGAAACATCAGCATGGTATATAATATGGGGACTTTGGCATGTTTAGGTTCAAACTTTTTAGGATTCAATGTGCCAGCAATTCTGAGTGTTTATAGTGTATAGTAGGGGTGTTCACGGGTCGAGTCGGATCGGTTTTCCGGCTTATCCGCCACCCGATCCGAACATTTCGGGTTGGACAATTTAGCATCCGATTCCGACCACTGTGATGGTCGAAACCGTCCGTTCCTTTCAAGCGGTTTACTGGTCGGTCTCGGTCGGATAGGGAAATAACAAAAGAAGCCAAGAGAGAGGGATTACAGTAAAACAAGAAGAAAGAGATGACTGGGAAAAAAAAGAAAAGAATAAATCACGTGGACACACCATGAAGCTACTGTTCATCAATGGATTCTTTCAAACAAAAAGTCATACTTACAAATAAAAAAAAGATGAACCCAGAAGAATTTTGAAAAGGAAAAAAAAAAAAAAAAAAAAAAAAAAAAAAAAAAAAAAAACTCTACAAATCTTCAACACCATGGTTACTTTCAGTTCTAGAACTCAAAAATGCAATCTTTGCATAGCCTTGAGAGATGAGAGATGTGAGAGATAGCATCGCAGATCATAGTGAAGTCTAGTAGCATAGTAGCAGGCTAGCAACAATGAAGAGTTTCCCTTTGCCATAGCCATGGCCTCTTCGGAACTATAAAAATGATGAAGGTTTGAAAGTGTGAAATTGTTTGGATTTTTGAGTCAGGAACTTTAAAGATTGAGAGAGAGATTGAGAGAGAGAGAGAGATTTCAAAACGGTGAAGTTTAAACTTTTTAGATAGAAACTTTAAAATTAATGATAGAGATAAAAGGAAAAGATATTTGAAATGAATCTTTTAATTTGCAGGTGAAACCTTATTTCCAAGGCAAAGTGTCAGGATTGAGAGAGAGAGAGAGAGAGAAAAAGATGTGGAAAGATTTTATTAGTTTTTAAAAATAATCTCTGTTTCCAAGGTTGTGAGAATAGAAAAAAAAAAAAAAAAATTGTTTACTTCTCCCAAGATAAAGAGATAATAATATATAATTGTTTACTCCAACTATATGTCTTAGGATAAGGCACGGCTGAGGAAAATTTTTTACTTTTATGTGTTTTTTTCGGTCGGGTCGGTTTCGACCGAAATAATTTATGTAAAGCCGTTACCGACCGTGAAATCGCAAAATTTAACCAAATGAAACCGCAGCCGACTGGTTGAATATTCAAAACCGTCCGTTTTATTTCGGTTCGGTTCGGTTCGGGCGGGTGGGTCGGGTTCCGGTTTTTCATGAACACCCCTAGATACTCTACTTCCCATGTCAATATCTATGCAATGTAGCTTTCAACCAAAAGAAATCAAACGTATCCAACAAACTTATGGGAATGTTCCCATCATCTTATATGGATCAGATGATATGTACTTATTCTAAGGCAAGTGAAATAGGTTCAATGTGTTTTCCAGCCTATTCAAATCAAATGTGAAATAAGTTCTCACTTAGCACTTCCATTGTTTGGGTTATCAACTTCCCTTAATGGGAGCTTTCTCTGTGGCCAACATTCAATCTGAAATGGCATCAAAAAAGAAATAAGTTCAATACTAAGGCTTTTCCACCAAAGGATAACCGAGCAATTACCTTTGTCAAATTAATGTCCTTCAATGCAAATGTTGCCAAGGCTTTAAACAACACTCCAGGACCTTCTTCCAAGGTAAAGACAATGCTCGTCTGGAATAAAGGACATCAAAATTCAACTCAGACAACTTTTTAGGCAACCATTTAAGCAAATAAACCAAGGCAACAAAATTTTACCTTAAAGGGCTTATTAGTACTCGGAATGATAGGATCCCTTGCAAGTACCAAATAGCGAGTAATATTATCAGAGTCATCCTGCAAAGGTCATGGAATACAAGCAACCTGAGTATCATTTCTTGGACCACATAATAATTATACAACCAAGTGGTATTTAGCATTAAGAAGACTATCACACAAATAACTGACTGCACTCATAACTGATGTTATGCACATTACGATATAAAATATGATAATGGATTGTATTGCATGATGAAGTGAAGCTTAACTAAGTTGAATTGAATGTTTCAGTCTCCATTTAAGCAAAAAATAGAAGTTACAATGTTACCAATTTGTCTTTCTTTCTTTTCTTTTAATTTATTTTATCCTATTTCTTAGCATTTCAAACAGATTCGTTCAGACTTCTTTGATCCCATTCCGTAAGTCTTTTTGCTTAATAAGCTTTGTGATCATAAAAGAGTTCCTACTGACATGGTGATAAAGTTGAAGATGCCTTATGCGGCTAAAAGAACCAGGCAATTGGAGACTTGAAGTTTGGAAACGGGTCAAGAAGAAACTAACCTGGATTCTCTCAGCAAGTATATCTAGCCCATAAATTTCAAAAATTCAGGAAAATAAACACACACAAAAAAAAAAAATCTTTATTTGAAGGATACTGATTAGGGTTAGACAAAAACCAAGTGAGGAGGTTGCAGGCAGCGAATCATCCAACAAATTAGGGTTCAAATTGGGGAAAAATGAGTTACGAAAGTGAGATACGAGAAAGGGGATAGTGAGATAGACAAGAGGGGAGACGAAGGTTGAAAAAGTGAGAAGATGGGAGAGGGATCTTGGAAAAACGAGAAGAGGGCAGGGGGAGAGAGAGTGAGGCGAAAACAGGGAGAGAGAAAGAGAGAACGAGAGAGAGAGAGATACCTGTTGTAGAGAGCGCCGGCCGGCGACGTGTGGGTTAGCCGGTGCGACCAAGATGGACGGACGGTGTGAAGGAGATGGATGGGTGAGGGACTTACAAAGAAAGTAAAATAGATGCATCCTAACAGAGATGTATCTATCTCTTGTTCAATTTTATTTTTTATTGATTTTAAATATTTGGTGATGAAATTTGATTTTTCTCTCTAAAAATAATATATTTGGAGACGAAATTATTTCCTCTCTAAATTTTTTTACAATAGTGATGAAAAATTTCGTCTCCAAAATGGCGTCTAATCTTCCGCCAAATTTTTCAAGGGCGGGAAATTGTTTTGTGACGAAAAATAAAATTTAGAGATGAATAGAATTTTCGTCACCTATTATTTTATTTGATTTTAAGCATTTGGTGACGAAATTTGATTTTCGTCTCTAAAAATAATACAATTGGAGACGAAATCTTATTTTCATCACTAAAACATGTATATTTGGAGACGAAATATTTTTTCGTCA
The DNA here is from genome assembly GCA_036172215.1 of Camellia granthamiana. NCBI lineage: Eukaryota > Viridiplantae > Streptophyta > Magnoliopsida > Ericales > Theaceae > Camellia > Camellia granthamiana. Next base: position 11,665,517 of record CM069912.1, read on the forward strand.
TGCGTTTTCGTCACCATAGACCTTTTTTGTTATAGTGGATTATAAGTCCAAAATGTAAGATTTATTGGTCAATCTCCCTTAAATTAATCCATTAAATCAAAAAATTAAAAATTAAAAATATTTCATATATTAAACCTATAGATTACATATTAAAATTTGTAGGAAGGATGTCATTACCAACTTAAACTTTGCTAATCACATTTTGTAATTTCCACATTACATAACATTAGTAGCATTTATTAACATGTGAATCGTGCTTCGTAAAGTACTTCGGGTAAATTACACAAATAGTCTTTATAATTTGGGATTCGTGACACTTTAATTCCTGACTTTTCAATTGTGATATATTTGACCCTAAATTTTGAATCTTGTTCTAAATAAGGATAATTAAAGATACCATTGTTTAATTTCAAAGGCAAAATCGTCAATTTAATAAAATATAAACTAATTTGACAAAAATAATATTAAAAAAATATTTTTTTATTTAAAATCACAATGGTATCTTCAATTTTATCCACCAATGATAAAATTATGTAAAATTGATAAAAATTAATAAAAATTACATGATTAATTTTTTAAAATTAATTTTACATGATCATCATTTAAACACATAATAAAAATTAATTTGGTAAAATAAATAAATAAATATCTAAAAGATTTATCAATTTTACATAATTTTATTTTTAGTGGGTAGAAATAATTTTTAAAAATTCAAAAATATTTGTTTGACATTTATTGTTGTCAAATTAGTTTATATTTTATCAACTTGACGATTTTATCCTTAAAAAATCTAATGATATCTTTAATTGTCCTTGTTTGGAACAAGATTCAAAATTCAGGGTCAAATGTTTTATAATTAAAAAGTCAGGGATCAAAGTGACACAAATTTCAAATTATAAGGATTATTAGTGTAATTCACCCATATAAAGGACACATTACCTTTGCATTGTAAAAATTATAATGAAATTTTGATCAATGGTGTGCATATAAGCTTGTTATTGTGGGATTGAATGTTGACTATTGATTTTAAATCCTGAAATTTTTTTTTATCTTTTGTTTATTTTATTTTATTTTTTGGTAGTAGTTTTGTTGTAAGATTTTGCAATTTCAAATTTAGAACTGCATGGATTGGATTTTGTGTTATGTCCCAAAATACCAAAAGAACAAAATAAATAAAAATAAAGGCAAAAAACACTTAAACCCCTTATGATTTTGAATTGTTGTAGATCAGTCCAAAATCATAGGGAGGTGTTTACATATTTTCAAATGTCAAGGGGGTCATTTGCAACAATCCAAAGTTACAAGGGTTAAGTGCTTTTTGCCTTAAAAATAAACAAAAGTGTGTATTATTTTCAAAATATATCTGTATTTTCAAGACTTAGATATGTCATTATTTAACAATAGTTTATAATGTTAAATAAATTAATCTCTTCAATCAATAACAATATTTTTCAATATGTTTATCATTATATCCATATTTTTTTTTAAAGCTTTTGGTATCTTTTTCTATCAATATTTTATTTTAATATTGCAAATTTTGGAATTTAGAAATGAGTTAAATTTCTCTCAAGTTCAAATATGAACTTAAGAGAATTTGCGGCCTCGTAGGGCCTACTATGAGGTCAGTTCATTCCGAACTATTAATTTTGTAAGATCATTCGTATATATATCATGAAAAAATTACATCAATGTAATAATCATAACGTTTCCATTTTATCATATTTGTCTCTAAAAAAAATAAATTATGTTTTTGAAAATAGATTTTTTTTTGGAGACATACGATAAAAAGAAAATATTATGGATATTGAATCAACCAAATTTTTTTTTTTTTTATGAATAATACACACAGAAGATTCTATCAAATAAGCAATTTGAATCATCAAAACGAGGCCTATGAACCTCATTAACCCTTCAAATTCTTTTAAATTTAAATTTGAACAAAATTCTAAGCCTATAAAATTTCTAGGGTAAATTATAAACATATCTTCTAAAATTTGTTGAAAATACGAATTGTCCCCTATAAAACTAGAAATTACATCGCTCCTTCAAGTTTTTAGTTGTATAACAAATGACTATTTTCATTAATAAATAAAGTTAATTAACAATTTTAAATAATGTCAAAAATATATTTTAATTAACAATTTATGTATTTTTATAATTGTATAGGAGAGTAGTTAAGAATTTATTTACTTATTAATTATGTTAATTAAAAAATGCTTACAAATGCATATTTGTAATTTTCAAAACTATACAAATCAATTCGTATTTTAAGCAAATCTCGAGAGATGTATTTGTAATTTATTCAAAATTTCTATACTTGAGAGTTTTCCATAAGTTCTTTGCCCTCTTAACCAACAATATGAAAGAAATATTATGAAAAGTTTTTATGAAAATTCTCTACTCGTAAATTAATTTGTAGTGTTTTATTATGTTATGTAACTCTTGAATTAGTTTTATGAAATTTTTCATAATATTTATTTCATGATGGATATCATTACTCCTTAACCAATCATAGATTTGATTTTCATCCTCTCAATAGATACTCTCGATATTACCATTGGTGGTGTCACATGCATAAATTAGTGTACACACTAATATACCAACTAGTGTTATGATCTTATTATTGATCACATTTATTATACAAGTTATAAATATCTAAAATTGTACAAATGATATAACATCATCTGTTAATACATTAGTGTGTACATTAATTGATGCATATAGTATTATTATCATCCATCAATGGTCATTGTTGATCTACCACATGCAATATTTGTGGAGCCCTCACGCACTGAATCATTCATTTAAGAAGAAAAAAATTGCTAAGTCTTGTTTGGGTCGGTTGGAAAGTTGGACAAGTCGGGAAAATGGGCGGTTTGGCGTGAAGTAGCCGAGCAATAATTTTTATTTTTTAATAAATATTTTTGCTTGGTTGAGAATTAATAAAAAAAAAATTATGTTAACATTTGCACTACTTACTTTCACACACAATTCACAACGCAATAAAACATGTCTGAATTAACGATGGGGTTTATTTTTGGGATTTATGTGTTAATCTTAATAGGTTGATTTATTATTCAATAAATTTTATGATAATTAATAAAGTTTTTATCAAATATTATTAAAAAAATATCATTAATTATTAATTTTTATCAACAGTTTAAAAATTGTCACAAATAATGTCACTAATTATTAATTTTAGTGACAATTTAAAAAAATCATTACAAAAATGTTACTAATTTTTAATTTTCAACGACAATTTAAAAAATTCGTTATAGAAAAATGTCACTAATTATTAATTTTTTGTGACGATTTTAATAAGACTTTATTTTCAATAAGACTGGCTAAAAATGAAATCCAACTATTAAGATCTATTGATAATTTACCTATGAATTTTTAGATTTTGTCCTCAAGGGTGAGAGATTTATATTTAGGCCTTGTTTAGAAAAATAAGTTTTTAACTAAAAAGGTAAAAAATTATTAATACAAGTTATCAAATAGTTTACTTTTTTGTACTTTTCCTTATAAAACACCCAAGAATTTTTTTAAAAAATATTTTATATCTCAATTGATGGAAAATTCCTGTTTGGAAGAAAATTATGATTCAATTTTTTACAAAACATTAGAGCATTTTCAATTCTTAATTTTTTTTTTTTGAAAAAATCTGAACTAATTCTAAAAATTTGTTTTAACTATTTTTTATTGTAAAAAAAAAAAAAAAAAACTATCTTCAATCCTTTCTCTTTTTAAGATTTTATCAAATTTTAGTAAAATATGACGGTTGAGAATTTGATAAAGAATTTGGTTCATCTTTGAGTTGGTGAAAATTTTGTATTTTCTGGTTTAGAACACAGTTTTAGCGTCCTCCAACCCTTTCCATTTTCTTTGTGTTAGAGAGATATCTCAAATTGTCATTCTAACCAACTCAAGTTAGTCCATATAATTTAGTTCTCTCTCCACCATACATCTATTAATTTTTCTCTCTTAAATTTTAGAAAAAAAATCATACTCCCTCCTGTTATTCTTATAATTTATTTCTTGTGACAATTTGGGTACTGCAATTCTAATTGTATCGATGCTGCTCTTAATATTTCACACTATGTTAATTTGTCTAATTGACACTATCTATTAACAAATTCGATAGAATTCAAGATTAAAATGGGTCAATTCAAATCTCTCAACATCTTTGACAAGTGTAAATGAAATATTTTACCTTTTGACTTTAATTCAATTTTTGGAGAGGTGCTTGTATCAATCGAATCAAATTGATACAATATGAAAACTTGAAAGATAAAAAATTGATGCAATTAAAATTCTAAAGACTAAGTTTACACAAAAAGCTCAACGGTCTAATTTGTACTAAATTTTAGCCTCCGTTTGGGAAGTGGGTTGGCTTTTTGGCTTTTTGGCTTTTTTGGCTTTTTTAGCCTGGGCTTAAAAGTTTGGTTTGGGAAGGGCTTTTTGGCTTTTTGGCTTTTTTGACTTTTTTTGTGAGAGAGGAGTGTAATGATTATGGGTTGGATGTGATGTTTTGTTTTTTGTGGCTAAAAAAGCCTATTTTGTCTTATATGGCTAATTTAGCCAAAAAAGCCCACATCTTTGTTTTTTTTTTCTTCTTATTTATTATTTATTATAACAGAAATAGAAAAATCTTGGCCGGAATTCCATGTTTGGACTTTGATATGTGGACAAGCCGAGTATATTTTGTGGACTTTTTGGGAAGTGTGTTTCGGACATAGAAAAAGTTTCATAGGCAACGCATGGAAGTTTCAGTCATGGAATTGTAATTAAAAAGGTTGTTATTTTCAACTTTTGTCATTATATTATAAATAAAATTTACAACATACAAAATTTGTGTTTGGTAAAGTTTTTTTTTTTTTTTCTTTTTTTGGTGGACTTTTACTTTCCAATTTGATCCAGTTTTTTAAAATTTAGGGACTACTAATTTAAAAGTATCTGCAAAGTTTTTTTTTTTTTTTTTTTCAAGAAAAACAATTAGGACAAAAAATGGAAGTGAGACTTTAGATTCTAAAGTAATATTTTGTTCATTACAATGAAAGTGAAATATAATGATCATTTTATTAGAATGTACATTTATTGTCACATTATGAAATTATCATTTAAGAGTCATTTTATTTAAAGAATGGCCATTTTTTTTATTCATTTTATTTTATTTTAATAAATCAAATACTACTTAAGACATTCAGGGTCTGTTTAGTAACGTTTACGTTTTCAGTTTATATTTACAAAAATTTTATAAACAGGTTTTTGTTTATTTTTAGAAAAACATAAACTACAAACGCGTTTGGTAGTTGACAAAATGTTTAAAAAAATTTAAAAATATAAAAAAGAGTGAGAAATGGCAAGTGGCGGCGGAAGACGGTGGTGGAAAGTGGTGATGGTGGGTGGTGGGTAGCGGGTAGCGGGTGGTGGGTGGGTGACGGTGGCGGGTGGTGGGTGGTAACGAGTGGGTGGTGGTGGTGGTGGTGGTGGTGGTGGTGGTGGCAGGTGGTGGGTGGTGGTGACAGATGGATGGCGGATAGCAGGTGGTGGTGGGTAGTGGTGGCGGGTGGTGGTGGTGGTGGTGGTGGGTGGGTGGGTGACGGTGGCGGGTGGTAACGAGTGGGTGGTGGTGGTGGTGGTGGCGGGTGGTGAGTGGTGGTGGCAGGTAGGTGGCGGATGGCGGGTGGTGGTGGCGGGTAGGTGGCGAGTGGTGATGGTGGGTGGGTGGGTGATGGTGGCGGGTGGTGGGTGGTAGCGAGTGAGTGGTAGTGGTGGTGGCGGGTGGTGGGTGGTAGTGGCGGGTGGGTGGCGGATGGCGGGTGGTGGTGGGTGGTGCCGGGTAGGTGGCGGGTGGTGGTGGCAGGTGGGTGGCGGGTGGGTGGTGGTGGTGGGTAGTAGCGGGTGGTGGTGGCGGGTGGGTGGCAGATGGCTGGTAGTGGCTGGTGGTAGATGGTAGTGGCAGGTGGGTGGTGAGTGGTGGTGGTGGTGGTGGCGGGCGGTGGATGGTAGTGGCGGGTGTGGGTGGTGGCGGATGGATGGCAAGTGGGTGGTGGATGGTGGTGGTGGCGAGTGGGTGGGTGGTGGCTGGCGGGTGGTAGTGGTGGTGGTGGCAGGTGGTGGTGGGGGGTGGGTGGTGGCGGCGGAAGACGATGGTAGAAAATGGTGGCGGGTGGTGGCTAGTGTTGGGTGGTTAAAAAAAAAAAAACTGAAAACTGAAAACGGAAACACATTTTTTGAGTTTACATTTTTTGGCCAAATTTATAAACTAAGACCACTGATTTATAAATTAAAAACTTACCAAACAAGTTTTTATTTGAGTTTTTAAAATTTTTGTAAATATAAACAGAAAACTGAAAACGTAAGTGTTACCAAACGACGCCTCAATAATTGGATCTTTTGTCAACAAAGATTTTTTTTGGTTAGGTTTAGGCTCAACTACTTTTTTTTTTTAGATTCAACAGAAATTCAAAGAGACAGTTGCAAAAGATAGAACAAATACAACAGATAGTTTGAGATCTAGTCCCTCAGCACACTAACTCCAATCATATCATCTATGACCAGAGTCTTCATCTTTTCAGAAGGGTCCTCAAGCAGAACTGCATGTTCATCTTGTTCCACTCCCAAGTTTGCAAGCTTATCAGCACATCAGTTACCCTCCCTTGGTGTGTGCCGTAAAAAGCAGTCACATTTTTTCAGAAGGAACCTTGCATCTTCTATCAGAGCTTTGTATGGTGAGTTGGTGCATGGGCCATTCTATATTTGGTTGATTGCAAGTTCAGAGTTAGATTCAATTTCCACTCCCTTCGTGCCTTTTTGGAATAGGATAGTGAGGCCTCTATATATAGCCCACAGTTTAGCTTCAAGACTTGAGCAATGTCCCAACTTTCCATAATAGCCCCAGAGCCATATGCCAGTTTCATCCCGCAGCAGTCCTCCATATCCAGCTTGTCCCGGATCACCTTTAGAACAGCCATCAACATTCAGTTTAATCTTACCTGCAGAGGGGAAAATCCAATGTATTAGTCGATGCTGATAAGGCCTGGAATGAAGGCTAGATTGGTAGGCTTCGTCAATCTCATGAGAATAATTTCTTATGTTCTTGAGACTTACTTGAATGGAATAATTTTGATTTTCAAACACAAATTTGTTACGATCTGTCCAGATCTGCCAAAGGGTAGTAATAAAGACAGTTTGCCATTTTTTTTCTTCAAAAAACTCACTTGTATTTTTTAAATTAGAGGTAATCCATTCAAGTAGAGGCCTACTACATCCATCCTCCCACCAAGTGATATCTTTTATTTCAGTCCAAATATTTTTGGATGTAATGCACCTCCTGAGGAGGTGGTTCAAATCTTCACTAAACAAATCACATCGAGGGCATAAGTTAGATGTGGTCATGTTCCTCACAAGTCTCATGTGGTTAGTAAGCAACTTCCCCTTAAGGATGATCCAGATAAAGCATTTCAGTTTCTGAGGGATCTTGATTTTCCAGAGCCATTTCCAATCCCTGCCATCCACATCTTGTCCTGCAATGATCTTATATGCAAATGAGGTAGTGAAGTTGCCACAGGTGGAGCCAACCCAAACAGGGGGCATCTGTGTAAGTGACAAATTTGGGCCTGTGAACTTTGAGTATTTCTTGAACATCTTGGGGACTTAACTGGTTTTCCAAGGCATCGATGTCCCAATTACCCTCTTCATCTAGGACTGAGCTAACTTTTTGAAGACCATTATCCTGTTGAGAAGTGTAAGTTGTAACTAATGGTTGATTACCACACCAGCAATCACACCACAAGGATATGTTCTCTCCATTACCCGCATTCCATTTGACTTATTTCTTCAAAATTTCTCTATTTTTACATATCCTTTTCCATATATGTGATGATCTCTTTTGGAGAGGCCAATTAAAAAAGGTATTCTTCCGCAAATACTTGGAGTGGAGCACTTTACACCATAGTTTGTCTTTATCACGCAGCATGTTCCACCCCAGTTTGGTCAATAATGTTGCATTATGTTCCCTTGCTTTTCTAATTCCTAGCCCACCTTCTGCCTTGCTTCTACAGACACTGTTCTAGCTGACAAGATGGACTTTCTTGTTATTCTTAGTCTCACCCCATAAGAAGTTCCTATTGAGTCTGTCCATATCATCACAAATCCTCCTTGGAAGTTCTATGGTCTGCATATTATAGCTAGGAATTGCAAATGTCATAGACTGGATAATGGTGGTTCTACCAACTAGGGAAAGATTTCTAGCCTTCCAACCTGACTACCTATTTTTTAACTTCTCCATAGTAGCCCTAAACATGGTTCTATTGACTCTTCTATGGATCATGGGGGAACCTGTAACGCCCTCAAAATAATAACATTAAACTCAACAATATTGACATGTATTGATATATAAAAGATCAACGTTCTTCTATTCATCAGAGTATTTCCTTACAAAAAGTATTCCATGTTGACAACAAAAGTAAACGCCCCATGGGCTTACAACTTTCCAAGCCAACACTTGGTTACAAGAAGTGAGTACTAACTCATATACACATTAAGCCCTAGGCTTGAATTTACATGTAATACATCAAAAGCAAAAAGACATCCAAAAAGTCTGACAGCCTCTAGCCTCCCAAGCTATGTCCTTGGAGATGGCATGCTACCTGTACCTGAAAATGATGTTCCCATATAGGGTGAGTCACAGCCCAGTAGAGATACACTAAACCAATTATGAACAATGACTAAAAGATTAGCAGTTGATAGATGGCCAGCACTGATACATCCACTTATATCACATTACAGTTACATGACTTACAAGTCTATGTTACTTTTCTTTTTCCATTTTCAGTAGATAAGCATACCAGCTAAATCAATACATCAACAGATAAGCACATTAGCTATATCAATATCTCAACAGATAAGTATAAAAACTATATCTTACAACCAAAGATAAGCATATGAGTTATATCTACACTTTTCTAGACAAGCATATGAGCTGTGTCTACACTTCTCAAAGATAAGCATATGAGCTGTATCTACGGAGTTCATCCCCTATCTCCTCCCAACGCTATCCGGTTTAGAGGTCCATCCCCCATCTTACCCTAAACCGCGGAGTACATCCCCCATCTCTTCCTCTACACACAATACATATAAACACATAGGTTCTATATACAATCAACTAATACATAAAGTTAATGTATTCTATCAACCGTCAAGTTCCATGACACATTCCATTGATTAGTTTTCGTTTGCCTAATCATCATGCATTGTCTACAATAATCAAGACTATCCTCCACCGATAGCCTAAAGCAGTTATTTCTAAACAGGAAATAAATACATCAAATGGATATAAAATCACCATTTCAATTTGGTGAGTGATAATTAATCCAACTGCACCCTTTAATCCCATACATTCCAAATCCCAACATTTCCAATTCAATACCTCATTTCTCAAATTAATTATTCAAATTAATTTATTAAACCAATTAGGACAATTTCCCATAATTAACAAAACAACCCTAAGGTTCCACTTTCATCCATAATCCATCATCTATCTCATTTTTCTATGCCAATCTTGCATATAGGTTTATTATAAACAAAACCCCGTCTTTTGTAAAATTACACAAAAGACCCAAGCTTATGTAAAATTACACAACAACACCCAACATATCAAAAAGCTAAAATTGAAAGACAAAGTCCATAAGGAGGAGTAGGGTATCCCTACCTCAAAGTTTGAGCTCCAACGGAGATGAAGACCAAAAACCAAAATGCTCCAAATCGCCAAATTTTCAGATTAAATCAAAACTCTCAACGCCCTCTACCTTTTTAACAAAGAGCTTAGAGTAGATTCACACTAGAAGGAGATGAAAATTTAGAGATAAGGCAAGTCTAGAGAGAGAGGGTCTCAGATCTAGGGTTTTAAAGTGAAAAGTGATGAAAATGTTATGTTTAAAATCGCTGCTGTCTGCTGATATAAAACAGGCTCGCTCGAGCGAAGACTTGGTCGCTCGAGCGACCAGACACAGAAAGCCTCGCTCGAGCCAAGAAAGTCTCGCTCGAGCCAACAACCCAGAAACTCGCTCGAGCGACAAAATGCTCGCTCGAGCCAACAACTCGAACCTACAGGTCTGCAACCAGACGCACGCTCGAGCGATGGAACCCTCGCTCGAGCGAAGAAAAACCAGATCGCTCGAGAGAAGAAAAGCTCGCTCGAGCCAAGAAATGCAACTCTCAGGTCCAGAACCAGACGCAATCGCTTGCTCGAGCGAAGTCGCTCTGGCTCGACCCACCAGACACAAAACACACCTCTCGCTTGAGCGACCAAACCCTGGCTCGAGCGAAGGACCAAACCAAAGAGCTCGCTCGAGCGACAAACTTCTCGCTCGAGCGAAGGTCCAGAATTCTGGGCAGCAACACTTGGCTCCCAGACACAACCAACCTGTAACAAACCTGCCCAACACATCATATAACTCAAAACAAAGTGTGAAAGGATGTAAACAAGAGAATAACAACTGCTAATGTCCACGGACTCAAGTCCGGACCACTGTACAACAAGGGGTAAAACCCGGGATCGCTATAGAACCCAAGTACTTCCCAAGGTTTTGGGTTAATGAAATGCCACTTTGGAAACTTAGAGATAAGGCCTTGTTGTGAGATAGATTGGGTGAAACAAACAGCTTAGACTTAAGATAGTTGACTTTTTGCCCAGATATATCACAAGATTCAGAGAGTACTCCCATTATAGCTTCATAATTAGATTGGTCTGCTGTTGCAAATAAGATAAGGTCATTTGCAAAGAATAGATGTGAGATGGGAAGACTATTGCGAGCTGCTTTAATACCCTTCCACTGGCCACTATCAACCTTAGAATTAATCATTAATCATATAAGAAAGCCTTTCTATGCAAAGCACAAAGAGATAGGAAGAGAGAGGATCTCCTTGCCTCAGGCCTCTCTCATTTTTAATTCCTTCAAGCATCTCCCTATTCCATAGAACAGTAGATTTGCTGTTACTGACGCAGCTCATGATAAGGTTTATTCAATTTTCATTCATACTAAACTCAAAGAGTGTGTCACTAATGAATTCCTAGGACAGTCTGTCATAAGCCTTCTCCAAATCTATTTTGAAAATCATACCTCCACTCCTACCTTTTTTATGCCTTAAAGTATGGAGGATCTCCTGAGTAATGATGATGTTGTCAGTTGTGCTTCTCGCAGGTATGAAGCTACATTGGTTTTGACTCACCAAACTAGCCAAAAATGGCCTAACTCTACCCACAATAATTTTGGAAATGATTTTATAGGTGACATTACAGAGACTAATGGGCCTAAATTGCTTGATATTTTCAGGATTATCTATCTTAGGGATAAGGACAATGATAGCCTCATTAATCTCGTCAGAGACAGAATTATTGTGAAAGCAAAGATTAACAAAGTCACAAACAGATTTACCAACAAGGCTCCAATATTTATGATAGAATATAGTCAGGACACCAGCTTTCCCTGGGGCTTTAAAAGCTCCAATATCTCTCATAGCTTGGAAAATTTCAAGGTTTGACAATGGTTTCAAGAAACCATCATTATCTTCCTTGGTGAATTTAGCTGGAGTGGTATTCTTCCAATGGCCTAGATGCTGGTAATCCCCTTTGCTAAAAAGGTTCTTAAAATAATTTACAATGACATTGTTCACCCCCTCAGTGTCACTAATCCAAATGCCCTCATCATTCTTAAGAGCATTGATTTTTAGTTTCCTCCTCTTATTAATGGTGGATATGTGAAAATATCTGGTGTTTTTATCTCTTAGAGTAATGTGTTTGGACCTTGACTTCTGAAACTTGAGCATTTCTTCTTGGAACAAGGTCTCATTATACTCCTTAATGAGTTCATTTTCAAGATGTTGAAGGTTTTGTGTGAATTGCTCAACAAGGGATTTTTGGATACCCTCAATCCTTGCAAGGAGTCTCCTTTTTCGTTTAAAAATATTCCCAAAAACTTATTTATTCTAGTCATTGACTTTATGGGTAAACTTAGCAGTAGAATCAAGGAGTTTATTATTCATAAGATGCCAAGATGATTTAACAACTTCAATAAGACTGGGATGAGACATCCTAGTAGCCTCAAATCTAAAAGGCCTATTACGAGGGTTTAAAGGGTGCATACCTTAAGTGTAAATCACGAGTGAAGAATGATCTGAATAGGTTCTAGGGAGAACTCTAATAGTGGCTTCTAGAAACATGGTCCTCCATTCTGCATTGCACATTGCTTTATCCTGTCTTTCCATGGTGTTAGCAAGCCATTTCCTGCTGTTTCTAATGAGGCTGTAAATCTAAGGTGATTAAAGAAATTGCTCATTGTACTAAAGGCCACTTTAGTCTCCATGAGGATCAGAATGTTAGGTTTATGTATCTTAATGAGCTCTACAAGATTATGTTTAAAAGTGTTATTGCCGGCACCGCGGCAATTCCAAAATAATATTCGTATTAAATCCATAGAGGGGAATATTGGGGGAATGTTACCTTCAAGATCTACTATACTACGTATCCTCTGATGATCGTCCTCCACTAATCTAAGGGAGGCCATCTGAATTGAGTGGAATGGCTGGATTGGGTTGTCCACCCAGCTGGGTTCTATGTTCAAACAAATTTGTTCTATCCACCAGACGAAAGCGACTAGGTGAAGAGCTTCTCTCCCTGGTTCTAACAACAATCCCACTGAACTGGTCTGCCTCAGGTGTTCCTCCACATTTTGCCTCAAATCCTTTGAGTTCGGTTCTCCTTCCTTCTCTGTTGTTGGGATCTCTTGGGTCTGAAGGTTCTTTTTCTTTAATTAGCTAGTCCTCTGAAATAGATCTTCTATTGGAAGTTGAATTGAAGTTGCTAATATGGGTTGGAATTGCTTTAGTTTCAACCATGATTAAGTCCTCTTGCTATGTGTTGGTTTCCAAGACACAGATCATGTCAGTCATTCCAAGCTGTGGCTGTTCTATATTGGTGTAATTGTCTATTTCAATATGCTCAGGGTCTGGTGATTCTGTAAAAGTTTCCTTCCCTTGATTCAATGAGTTGGCACCAGTTGGTGAAATTAGAGGTTGGTGGGGAAGTTGATTTTGCTCCTTGGTTATATTTTGAATCTGGTCAATTTTGTCTTTGCTTTTGGGGTCTTGGGTTTGTCTTGGGCTCATTTGGTTGGTTTGGTTGCTCAGAGCCTTCTCGGCACCTGCTCTGTAATGTTTTCGTTCCCTTGAGTATTCTTCTTTCCCACCATTGGCATCTTCTAAGTGTGTGAATTTATTGGGCTTTGTAGCTGGGCCTGGTGGGACTTGAGTTTTCCTGGGTTGAATCGGTCTTCGCCCATATTTTGTTACCAGCAGCATCCAAGGCCCAAATTCATCTTCCGTGTCTTCCCTAGGTTGCAGGTTACCGTTAGTATCAGCGATGGGTGTGCCGCGACTGTTTTCACCATTAACGGCTAGCTTTTTCCCTGCCGGTTGTGCAATGTGTGTTATGAATCTGTAAGCTTCCCTCTTGTGATCAATTCGTCCACAAAGAAAACAAAAGGAGTGTAGAGATTCATATTCAACATCATAGCATTTATCTTCCATAACAAATTTGGGAATCAGAGGCTTTATGAGGTCTATTTCCACACAGATTCTTGCAAACTTGCCTGTGGTTGCCATTGTTATTGTCCAGTTGATCTTCAGAGGTTTACCAATGGTTTTAGCAATTGTGAAAAGGACCTTGTCATGGTAGTATTCTATCGGAAGCTCCGGAAACCGAACCTATATCGCAGTTGTGGTTTCAAAAGCTTCCGAGGGCTTAAAATTTGGTTCCCATTGTCTGATTGTAAGGTAGTGATCCATAATCACCCAAGGACCTCCAATATAGACTTTAGTAAAATCTTTGAGGTTGGAGAACTTAAAAAGAAAGAAATTGCACCCTAGGTCAATTGCACTAAAATCTTCTTGGAGCTCCCAGATATTTTTAACTCAAGTGCAGAGCATTTTATAGCCGATACTTTTCCCCATAAGTCGTATGATTAGTGTACTTACCCATAGTTTTTAGATCTTTTGTAGTAGTTTTTTGGGGATAGAGACCTTGGGTATACCCATGTGTTCCGAAGTAAATTGAGCAATTAAAGTAAGTCTCTCTTGGTCATCGTCTTCTTCATCTAATGAGAGAATCTCCACTCTACTATCAAAGGTGTAGGCACAGTTTCTTGCTGTAATCAAGGCTTCCTTAAAAGATTTAGCAGGAACGCTAGCCTGTGAGGGAAGTATTTGCGAGCTAGGCTCGTCCTCCTCTGTTATAGTTGCCATTACCACTTCAGTGTCCATTCTACTGGGTTTTGATGTATTTGAGCTCGTTATTTTCTTAGTGCTTTGGATCAGGTGATCTTCTTCTTCTGTGGACTACACGGTGTTGGGAGTAGCTTGATGAGCGAAAGTGTTGCTAGAGTTGCTCTCGGTCATTTTGTCGAAAAAAAATGTTATCATACACGATGAGGAGTTGAATCTTCTTAGGCTCAACTACTAGCACTTGGCTTTCGTACTTTTTAAGCTCGAGTAATTATCTAGTCTTTTGAAAATTTTAAATGGTGATGTGCCTTGGCAATAATATGGCCATGTACTTACATGATCAAAAAAAAAAAATTAAAACAAAATAGGAAAACTCATAAAACACTATTAATTAGTCACAGTCACATGATCGGCTCAAAACAATATATATATATATATATATTGAAATATACATGATTTGTAAAAGCTTGAGTTTGGTAAATTGAGGCCCACTATTACCAATGGGCCAAGACGAAGGCTATAAAAAATTAAGGTATATTCTGAAAATTCTAAACTTTCCATCTCTACTCTCTCTTTAAATATACACATCTAACAGAGGCATCGAAGGGTCTTTGCGTGGCACTATACCAGTGCCCCAAAGACTCATCTTATGTTGCAAGTTATGGATCGGAACGATACTATACAAATCTGATTATCATTATATATATATATAGCAAAATTTGGGGGTATTAGCCTTGGTGAGTCCATGTTTAGATTTAGAAAACAAAGCCACTTTGATTATCCAATCCATGTATCCAAACAAATGCCTACTAAAATTTACAGTAACTGAACATTTTACAAAGTCACAACTACTCATTGAATTTTGAAAAAAAATTAACCCTCTTTATGCATTCAAACTCACAATCTTGAATTCCAAAACATTGTTTTACAGTAGCAAAATGTTTTCCAAAAGTATTTGGAAACCTGCATTCAAATTCACAATCTTGAATTCCAAATTTACAACTAGCATCTTAAAAGTTGTTATTACTTATTGAGTATTTTGAAATATTTACCCTCTCTGAGCATTCAAATTCACAGTTTTACAGTAGCAAAATGTTTTGAAAAAGAATTTGGAAGTCTGTCAGACAACCGCATGACCATCCCTGCCGGTTGAAACAAGCAGAGAACGATCCTCTACTGCTCTGAAAGGTCCAAGAAGAGCCTACAGGAGCTGTCAATCACGCTCTGATCATGCGGTCCTGGTTCATCAACCAGACTATGGTTCCTGTCTCCTTAGTACTCAAGGATACAGATGTACGATCCTATAGAACAGATCCTGTTCAAGTAAGGTCGTATCCTTCACTGCTCGCGCTGTTGTTCATAAACATGCTCGTTGCTTCGTAATTTTTCGATGTGGGACTAGGTTTCACTTGTCTGTCAGTTAGCATGTTTAAGGTTTATTTGGTAATTATGTGCATTCAACATGGCATTTGTTAAAGTCGGGCTTCATGCTGTTTTCTAGTGAATCTAATCTTAATGGGTTTTGATTATTGAAAAAAAAAAAAAAAAATCTTTAAAAGTATTATAATTAATAAACTCTAACAAGATTAAGCTCCTATATATGCAAATTTACTGATCTAACGACAACCATTCTAGGAAAGAAAAAATATATTTATTTCAAGAACAATGATTGGGAAATAAGCATATCAATATACTTTTATAAATTGACAATAAGCATTTAACAGTGGTTCTTTATTGAATTATACAAAGCTTTTTACCCTCTTTGTGAATTCAAAAATCTCAATTCTGAATCCCCTTTTGATATGCTCACAGTAGCATAGCAACTGGAATATTTCAATCGAAGCAAAACAACCCCTCTTGCAACATCTGTTAGATAAATTTGTGAAAAAAGGTTTATTTGCCTATTTTGGGGGAAAAAAATGAATGAAAACCCAACAAAACTAAAGCAGAACCAGTGTCCAAGAAGTAGAGGATTTCAACTGACTCTTTACAATCACCAGCTTGTAAGAAAAGGGTGTTTTAAAATCTTATATGCAGATGGGCAACTACTTTTGCTAACTAATTTGGAATCGTAACATTCCATTATGCTTCATAGTCGACTTCTCAGTAGCCATGGCTCATACTTAGGTGACCCTGACTCTACGCTTCGTTTGTTTGGACAGAAAATTTTTTCATTTTTTTTTTTTTTATGAATAATATACACAGAGAATTCTACAAAATGAGCAATTTAAATTATCAAAACGAGACCTATGAACTTCAGTAACCCTTCAAATTCTTTTAAATTTAAATTTGAACAAAAGTCTAAGCCTATAAAAAATTCTAGGGTAAATTGCAAACATATATCCTAAAATTTGTTTAAAATACGAATTGTCCTCTATGAAACTAGAAATTACATCTTGCCCCTTCAAATTTTTAGTTGTATAACAAATGACTATTTTCATTAATAAATAAAGTTAATTAATAATTTTTAATAATGTCAAAAAATAATTCATGTATTTTTATTGTTGTATAGGATAGTGGTTAAGAATTTATTTATTTATTAGTTATGTTAAATAAAAAATGCTTGCAAATGGGTATTTGTAATTTTTAGAATCATACAAGTTGATTTATATTTTAAGCAAATTTCGAAAAATGTATTCATAATTTATTCAAAATTTCTATACCGTGGAGTTTTCCATATGTTCTTTGCCTCTTAACCAACAATAATGTTAAATATTATAAAAGTTTTTATAAAAATTCACTATCCTTGAATTAGTTTATAATATTTTATTCTATGTTATGTAACTTTTGAATTAGTTTTATGAAACTTTTCATGATGCATATCATTACTCCTTAACCAATCATAGATTTGATTTTCATCCTCTCAATAGATACATCCTATATTATCAAGGGTCATTGTTGATCAACTACATGCAATATTTGTGGACCCTCACGCATTGAATCATTCATTTAAAAAGGGCAAAAAAAAAAAAAAAAAGTTTGCTAAGTCTTGTTTGGGTCGGTTGGAAAGTTGGACAAGTCAGGAAAATGGGCGGTTTGGCGTGAAGTAGCCGAGCAATAATTTTTATTTTTTAATTAATATTTTTGCTTGGTTGAGAATTAATAATAAAAAAATTATGTTAACATTTGCACTACTAATTACTTTCACGAGTCCTGTTGGGGACCCCAGTGGGGGTGACCCCAACACCCCCACCTCCACGTGGGTGGCCGTGACTTGCAGACAGAGGAAAAAAAAGAAAAAAAAAAAATTTGAGCCAATCACAAAACAGTAGAGGCGCTGGGGTCCAACTCATTTTCTTAACTTTCACACACAATTCACAACGCAACAAAACATGTTTGAATTAACAATGTGACTTTGGGATTTATAGATGTTAATAGGTGAATTTATTATTTAATAAATTTATAATAATTAATGATGTTTTTATCAAATATTATTAAAAAATATCATTAATCATTAATTTTCATTGACAGTTTAAAAAGTTTCGTAACAAATAATGTCACGAATTATAAATTTTAACGACAATTTAAAAAAATCTACCACAAAAATTTTACTAATTTTCAACTTTCAGCGATAGTTTAAAAAATTCGTCACAAAAAAATGGCACTAATTATAAATTTTAATGACAATTTAAAAAGATTGTGATAAAAAAATCACTAATTATCAATTTTTTGTAACGATTTTTTTTTAGTGACACATGCAAAAATTGTCATAAAAAATTATTTTTAGCGATGATTTTAATAAGCCTTATTTTCAACAAGGCTTGATGAAAATTAAGTTCAACTATTAAGATTTTGTCCTCAAGGGTGAGAGATATTTATATGGGCAAACTTCACTTTACCCCCTATGGCTTAGGCCATGTGCGGATTACCCTCCTGACATTCGAATATCATCACATAACTCTCCGTGGTTGATGGAGTAAAGTGCACAGTTAGCTTTTCTATCCAAATTAACAGGCTGTGAGGTTCACACTCCATGAAGAGAGTAAGCTATGTTTTATGACCAAAATACCCCTTTATATATAAGACTGTCTGTCTGTCTCTCTCCGTTGAAACCAAAAGTTCTCTGTTTCTCTCTATCTTCTCTCTTATCTCTAGTTCTGCAGCGCCGTCCTCTCTCTCTCTCTCTCTCTCTCTCTCTCTCTATTTTGCAGCTGCTTCGCCATTGTGGTCCCACCATCGCCGTTATGGTCTCGCCGTCGCCGTCACCATCGCAATCTCGTATCAAACGCTCTCTTTCACTCTCTCTCTCTCTCTTTCTCCATTTCACTGTGTTTCTCTCTCTTAAATTGAGAGTTGCATCGCGCAACTGTGAGATTTGCACCCAAGCATCATGTCCGATAAGAAAACCCCTCATCAGTGAAATATGAATAGTAGCCAACCATACTGGAATTAGAGGCCAAACCCTGACCTCATTTCCACGAAGTTGCATTCAGGAGGGAAAAAGATAAGAAGAGAGACAAGGACGAAGGTTTGCTCCGCCACATTATTTTAAACAAGCTTAACTACATAAAAAATTGAACCACCACCACCAAAACAACTGATAATATTCAATTATATTTAATAATTAACTCACATAAAAAATAATAACTAAATTTGGGTTATGTTAATTCAAACTCTCTCTAATCTTTGTTTTCTATGCTTCTGCGGTACTATCCGCATTTTGAAGTCAAACACAGGTTTTACCAATCTCTTTCCTCTACATGACTTTCTTTGTTTTGATTCTCTTTTGTCCCCAAAGGGTTGTTGAATCTTTTGTTCCAAACAATTCATAGAAGACTTGTTACAAGTTTGAGTGTTTTTAGGTTTGAGTCTTGTTCATGGATTTTAGAGTAGTTGGTGGAAGTTAATGGGTTAAGTTTGATTATGAGTTTGATACTCAAATGGATTGGCTTCGGTTTAGGATAAGAAAAATGTTTCAAACCCCTTTTTCCTCCCACCTCCTTTGACTCCTTTTCCTTGCCATTGGCCAATTTTTTTTTATTTTTTTATTTTTTATTTTTTTTCAATCACCACTCGCCACGTGTGTGTGGGGGTGGTGGGGTGGGTGATTGGAGGGGGTCTCTATCAATGCTGTTAGGATAATGTGTGTGTGTGTGAGAGAGAGAGAGAGAGAGAGAGAGAGAGAGAGAATATCAAAATGAAGAAGATGAATTGTTAACTGTGAAGAAGATGGAGAAGATGAAATGGAGAGAGAGAAGAAGATGAAAATGAAGATGAGTGTATAATTGTCAATTTATAACTTCTGTTAATAGAAGTTAGTGTGCACTTTATTCCATCAATCATAGGGGGGTTATGCGGTGATGTTCGAACGTCAGAAGGATAATCAGCACATGATCTAAACTATAGATGGGTAAAGTGAAATTTGCCCTATTTATATTTAGCAACCCCGTTGCAGACCCCCAGTGGGGGTCGCGCCCCTAGTGACGTGGCGCGCCCCCACTGGCTGAAACTTCAAAAAAAAAAAAAAAAAAAAAAAAAAAAAAAACAATTTTTTTTGGCCCAATCACGGGCTGCCACCTCACTGGGGGTCGACCCCCAGTGGGGGTCCGAAGCAATTTTCTTATATTTAGGCATTATTTTGAAAAATAAGTTTTTAACTAAGAAGGTAAAAAATTATTAATACAAGTTGTCAAATCGTTTACTTTTTTGTACTTTTTCTTATAAAACACCCTAGATTTTTGTTTTTTATATTTTATATCTTAATTGATGGAAAATTCCTGCTTTGGAAGAAAATTACGTTTCAATTTTACAAAACATTATAGCATTTTCAATTCTTAAATTGTTTTTTGAAAAAATCTGAACTAATTCTAAAAATTTGTTTTAACTATTTTTTATTAAATAAAAAAAACTATCTTCAATCCTCACTCTTTTTATGATTTTATCAAATTTTAGTAAAATATGACGGTTGAAAATTTGATAAAGAATTTGGTTCATCTTTGAGTTGGTGCAAATTTTGTATTTTCTTGTTTAGAACACAGTTTTAGCCTCCGAGCCTTTCCATTTTCTGTGTTAGATAGATGTCTCAAATTGTCTTTCTAACCTACTCAAGTTATTCCATATAATTTAGTTCTCTCTCCACCATACATCTATTAATTTTTCTCTCTTAAATTTTAGAAAAAAAAAATCATACCTGTTATTCTTATAATTTCTTTCTTGTGGCAATTTGGGTACTGCAATTCTAATTGTATCGATACTGCTCTTAATATTTCACATCATGTTAATTTGTTTGATACTATCTATTAACAAATTCATAGAATTCAAGGGTAAAATGGGTCAATTCAAATCCCTCAACATCTTTGACGAGTGTGAATGGAGTATTTTACCTTTTGATTTTAGTTCAATTTTTGAAGAGGTGGTTGTATCAATCGAACTAAATTGACACAATATGAAAACTTAAAAGATAAAAAAATTGATACAATTAAAATTACAAAGATTAAATTTACACAAAAAGCTAAATTATAAAGAGTACGGTCTAATTTGTACTAAATTTTAATATGATAAACATCTTTGTTTTTTTTTCTTTCTTATTTATTGTTTATTATAACAGAAATAGAAAATTCTTGGCAGGAATTCCATGTTTGGACTTTGATATGTGGACAAGCCAAGTGTATTTTTTGGACTTTTTGGGAAGTGTGTTTCGGACATCGAAAAAGTTTCAAAGCAAACGCATGGAAGTTTCAGTCATGGAATTGTAATTAAGAAGGTTGTTATTTTCAACTTTTGTCATTATATTATAATTAAAATTTACAACATATAAAATTTGTATTTGTTCAAATTTTTTTTTTTTTTTTTTTTTTTTTTTTAAATTTTTTGGTGGACTTTTATTTTCCAATTTGATCCAGTTTTTTAAAATTTAGGCACTACTAATTTAAAAGTATCTGCAAAGTTTTTTTTTCTTTTCAAGAAAAACAATTAGGACAAAAAAAAGGAAGTGAGACTTTAGATTCTGAAGTAATATTTTGTTCATTAAAATGAAAGTGTACATTTATTGTCACATTATGAAATTATCATTTAAGAGTCATTTTATTTAAGGGATGGCCATTTTTTTTATTCATTTTATTTTATTTTAATAAATCAAATACTACTTAAGACATTCAATAATTGGATCTTTTGCCAACAAAGATTTATTTTGGGATTTTTTTTGTTAGGCTTAGGCTCAACTACTAGCACTAGGCTTTCGTACTTTTTAAGCTCGAGTAAGTCTTTTGAAAATTTTAAATGGTCATGTGCCTCGCCAATAATATGGCCATGTACTGGCATGATAAAAAAAAAAATTTAAAACAAAATACGAAAAATCATAAGACACTATTAATTAGTTACACAGTCATGTGATCGGCTCAAAACACTATATATATAGAAATATACATAATTTGTAAAAGCTCGAGTTTGGTAAATTAACCCACAAAGCCCACGGACTAGCAAGATTGAGGTCCACTATTACCAATGGGCCAAGACAAAGACTATAAAAAATTAAGATATATTAGTTTCCATCCCTACTCTCTCTCTTTAAATATACACATCAAACAAAGGCATTCGAAGGGTCTTTGTGCGGCACTACATCAGTCTCCCAAAGACTCATCTTATGTTGCGAGTTATCGGATCGGAACGAGACTATACAAATCTGATTCTCATTATATATAGAGCAACATTTGGGGGTATTAGTCTTGGTGAGTTCATGTTTATATTTAGAAAACAAAGCCACTTTGATTAGCATATCTAATCCATGTATCCAAACAAATGCCTATTAAAATTTACAGTAACTGAACATTGTACAAATTTACAACTAGCATCTTAAAAGTTGTTATTACTCATTGAATTTTGGAAAAAAAAATTAACCCTCTTTATGCATTCAAACTCACAATCTTGAATTCCAAAACATTAGTCTGCATTCAAATTCACAATCTTGAATTCCAAATTTACAGTAACTGAACATTGTACAAATTTACAACTAGCATCTTAAAAGTTGTTAGTACTCATTGAATTTTGGGAAAAATTTACCCTCTTTGTGCATTCAAATTCACAATATTGAATTGCAGAACATTGTTTTACAGGAGCAAAAAGTTTACAGAAAGTATTTGGAAGTCTGTCAGACAACCGCATGACCATCCCTGCCAGTTGAAACCGGCAGAGAACGATCCTCTACTGCTCTGAAAGGTCCAAGAAGAGCCTACAGGAGCTGTTAATCACGCTCTGATCATGCGGTCCTGATTCATCAACCAGACTTTGGTTCCTGTCTCCTTAGAACTCAAGGATACAGATGTACGATCCTATAGAACAGATCCTGTTCAAGTAAGGTCGTATACTTTACTGCTCGCGCTGTTGTTCATAAACATGCTCGTTGCTTCGTAATTTTTCGATGTGGGACTAAGTTTCACTTGTCTGTCAGTTAGCATGTTTAAGGTTTATTTGGTAATTATGTGCATTCAACATGGCATTTGTTAAAGTCGGGCTTCATGTTGTTTTCTAGTGAATCTAATCTTAATGGGTTTTGATTATTGAAAAAAAAAAAAAAAATCTTCAAAAGTATTATAATTAATAAACTCTAACAAGATTAAGCTCCTTTATATGCAAATTTACTGATCTAACGACAACCATTCTTGGAAAGAAAAAATATATTTTTTGTTTTTTTAGCTGAGCAATAGTATGAAATTGAATGGAATGGAGACATTTATTTCAAGATCAATGATTGGGAAATAAGCACATCAATATATTTTTATAAATTTACAATAAGCATTTAACAGTGGTTCTTTATTGAATTATACAAAGCTTTTTTACCCTCTTTGTGAATTCAAAAATCTCAATTTTGAATCTCCTTTTGATATGCTCACAGTAGCAACTGGAATATTTCAATCGAAGCGACACAACCCCTCTTGCAACATCTGTTAGATAAATTTGTAAAAAAAGGTTTATTTGCTGTTTTTGGAGGAAAAAAATGAATGAAAACCCAACAAAACTAAAGCAGAACCAGTGTCCAAGAAGTAGAGGATTTCAACAGACTCTACAATCACCAGCTTATAAGAAAAGGGTGTTTTAAAATCTTATATGCAGATGGTCAACAACTTTTGCCAACTAATTTGGAATCGTAGCATTCCATTATGCTTCATAGTCGACTTCTCAGTAGCCATGGCTCATACTTAGGTGACCCTGACTCTAATGCTTCGTTTGTTTAGGCAGAAAAAATATTTTTTCACATTTTTTGGCCTATAATAGAAAACAAGAAGCTAACTGAAATTTTGATCCTATACTGGACTGGGAGGCTCCAAAGGATGACCCAACCAAGCCTCTTTGTGCATTCAAATCAAAACATAGCAAAATGTTTCAAAAAGTTAATTTGGTAGTCTGTCAGACAACTGCACGACCATCCCAGCCAGTCGAAACTAGCCGAAAACGATCCTCTACCACTCTGAAGGATCCAAGAAGAGCCTACAGGAGTTGTTAATCACGCTCTGATCATGCAGTCGTGATTC
Source organism: Camellia granthamiana (assembly GCA_036172215.1). Taxonomy (NCBI): domain Eukaryota; kingdom Viridiplantae; phylum Streptophyta; class Magnoliopsida; order Ericales; family Theaceae; genus Camellia; species Camellia granthamiana. Next base: position 11,689,267 of record CM069912.1, read on the forward strand.
ATCAACCAGGCTTTCGATCCTATCTCCTTAGAACTCAAGGATACAGATGCACAATCCTATAGAATAGATCCTGTTCAAGTAAGGTCGTGCTCTTTATTGCTCACTCCGTTGGATAGAAACATGTTCTTCGTTTCGTATTTTTTTGATGTGGGACTAAGTTTCACTTGCTAAACTCTTTACATGCAAATTTATTGATCTAACGACAACCATTCAAGGTGAGAGGGAGATTTATGATCTGGATTGGGCCGTGGTAATGGCCGGGCAGATTTGGGCCGAACACAGTTAGGCCGTGGTAGCATGGGCCCGTCTGGAAAGGTTTTGCTTGGTTAAGGCAAGGTATGGTTGGACCGAGCTACTTGGCTTCATGGTGCAGAAACCGGTCGAGTGATGGTTCGGCCGAGATGTCCGCTGTCTCACTGGGTTCCACGGTTCGTGGGTTAGACCGGCAGGGAGGCCGACGGCTAACCAGCATGAGCTGTCCCGAGCTCGGTTATGCCGGAATGTAACCGAGCTCGGTTGTCATTGAGCTCGGCAAGCGGAGCGCTCACTACGCCAAAACAGGGCATTAACGGCGGTTTTTTTAACGGCGGTAACGAAAACCGCCGTTAATACCGCCGTTAATTTATCATTAACGGCGGTTTCGTTACCGTCGTTAAAAAAACCGCCACTAAAGTGTCTTTAACGACGGTAATAAAACCCTCTATTAACGGCGGTAACAAAACCGCCGCTAATGCCCGCCTTTTACGGCGGTAAAAAACCGCCGCTAATGCCCGCCTTTTACGGCGGTAAAAAAACCGCCGCTAATGCCCATTCATTACCGCCGTTAATGACGGCGGTCTTTGCCGGTGGAGCTCCGGCGAAACTCCGGCGTGCTCCGGCGAAACTCCGGCGAGCTCCGGTGAAACCATCTACAATAAAGTAAAAGTAATGTTTAAATATTTATTTAGGGAATATATTTCATGAAGAGTGGTTATGGTAGAGTGGTTGGTGTGGGTGGATGAGAGGTCTTGGGTTCAGAACTTGGGGAGTGTAAGAAGAAAGAATTATTTTTTGAAAAATTTGAACTTATTTATGGCGGTAAAAAACCGCCGTTTTTGGTCCTATATTACCGCCGTTTTTGGTCGACTTTTAACGACGGTAATTTATCTTTTTACGACGGTTGTACTTTTTTCGACATGCACATAAACGGCGGTAACGAAACCGCCGTTAATATCGCCGTAAAGGTTTTAACGGCGGTAAAAAACCGCCGCTAAAGCCCAATTTTGGCGTAGTGGCTCTGGCTAGCAACACAGCACGACCTTTGGCAGCCGAGATACTGCAGCCCAGCTGCCGAGCTCCCAGTAGTGTGGGCTAACAGTTTGGTTAGGTGATGTTCAGCTAGATTTGCACTAACAGATGGGATAGCAGCACCACGTGTCGAGAGACTAATGGGAGTAGATTTGTGGCGCAGAAGGTATATAAACGAGTCTGCGCCCCCTATGTTGAGACAGATGAACATTTGGTGAGACATACACTAAACACACTACACTCTCCCTTCTCTCTATCTATCCCCTGTGTGTATTCTAACTTGATCGTCGGAGGGGTTTTCTGGCCACACACCGCCGGGTAGCTCACCGTCGTTGTGCTCGCAGGTTGATCGGATAGGCAGGAGCTTGAAAGAAAGGAGTACGGGCTCGCCTGAATATTTGCTCCCCGTACACAAGAAAAGAATTTTTTTTTTTTTTTAGCTGAATTGTAGTACGAAATCGGATCCCGGTCCAGAATCCGTTCATTAAATCCTTAGATTTTGTGAAAAAAGGTTGATCTGCTTCCTTTGGTAAATAAAAATTGAATGAAAATTCAATGTAAAATAATATTTTCTGTATTTTCTGGCATTTTGCTACCATAGATAATGAAAATAAAACAAAACTATTTTTGTAGTCAACGAAAAATAAATTTTTATGAACAAAAAATAATTTTTACTTTAAACGCTGAAAAATATTTTTTAAATTAAAATATTATCAATACCACCACACACCACAACCACCACCACTCTCTTCCCAACACCACCACTACCTTCACTCGACCCCCACATCGTTGCCACCATCATCACCATTATTATGATCATTAATACATTAATTTCAAGTTGACTCAATTGCAGAGTTGCAATCTATTACAATTAATACGATCATTAATAAATTAGTTTCAAGCGGACTCGATTGTAGGTTGCAACCCATCCGATTTGCACTTTTGGAACCCAGCAAAATTACAAACAAAAAAGAAAGAAAGAAAGAAAGAAAATGAATGGAAAATGTCTGATATAGCCTGTCAAAACAACCAGCCGACCCTTCGGTCCTCACACCTTCCTATAAAAACATCTTCTTTGGTTTGGTAGTTTTTCGATGTGGTCGCTAACGTTTGCCTTGTTGGTTAGTGGGTTTTGTTAACTAATCTATAAATTTCACTTTAAATTTAATAACAAAACTAGTGGTAACCCGTGCGGGACTTTATAATTTTTTTTAAAAAAATTATTATAAATATGTTGAAGTAATTTAATATATTATCTTGTGATATACATAAAATTTATATTTATAACTTTTTAAATTATTAGTTTAAAAAAATTAAAAATATATATATATAAATCTATTTAGTACAATTTTGATAATTTGTAATAAATAAAAAAAGTCAAACCTAATTAAATGAGGTTATAGGAGTTATGATATACCTCTTGTTGTTATGAAAATACACCAATTTAAAAATTATAATTAAGATAAATATAAAATTTTATTATTAATGTGAAGTGAAGTGATATTTAATAATAATTTATATGATATTTATGTTATTAATCCAATTATTTAAGTTACATTTCTTTTGATTTTAATTTCATAACTAAAAATACAATATAAATATAACACGCACATGAATTTGTAGTCTTTAAGAACAAAAAGGTTTCACAATGTTTCCAACCTTTCATCAATTTCTTTTAATTTTTTTTATATCTAATTTGGTTTTAAATTTGAATAAAAAATTTGATTTGATATGAATTATTTTAACTTTTTCATTAAATTTTTATCAATTTTTAAAAGAACTTTCATTCGTATCCCATTTTTTTTTTCTTCTTTTCATCCGTTTTGATGAATAGAACAATAATTTCTATCAAATCAAATTATAATTTGATAAAAAAAATTAAGAGTTAAAGATTCTCTTAATTGGAATTATAGTGAAATAACATATTGAAATAGTGAAAGTTTGAGTATGTGATTGGTTGAAATGTATAATTTGAATACTTCTCTTATCATATTTGTATAAAAATGGAAACTTACGACCCCATCAGTATAAGTCGGATTATGGAAAGTTTTTGAGGTGTCAAACATTTTTCATTTATAAATATCCTACCTATTAAAAAAATAAAAAATAAAAGAAAAAGAAAAAAATGTGTAGCTTTTGGATATGTGTTTATCAATTTTGTTTTGTAAACATAAACAATTGATGTTTCAATTTAAAAAATTAAAAAGTCAAAAAAAAAAATAGATTGGATTTTTTGGGAGATAAAAGAAACCATCTAACTCCTCTATATACTATTTCAAGATGGACTATTTTAATCACATAAAAAAATAAAAATTATATTTGAAAATTATTCTTATATATTATGCTATTACATACAAATATAACGGTAACAAATCAATTAACATATATGAAAAGTTATACTAAGCTTTCATTTTCAATTAATTGAATTATTATTAACAAACTAATAAATAGTAGTAATGGTATAATAGGATAGAAAAAGGATAAAAATAAAAAAACACAATAATATTTAAAAGTTTTAAATTTACCTAGTTATACAAAAATCTAATGTTACAGTACAATCTTGAATTCTCAATAAATTTTGACATTTTCTATAAAATAAAATAACAATAAAAAATAAAAAAAATTGATACCCATTCTTTTTACTTCAATTTTGCAATTTTCATTAAAAAAACAAAATTCGATCAAAATCCTTGACACAAAATAGGCATAGATACTTCGATCGCAACTATCATTACCAATAATACTTCTCCACCTTGTAAACCTGTAAACAAACACATAAATCTCACTAAAACCGAAACCAAAACCAAACCAACAACAGAGAAAGAGAATTACATAGGAAAAAAAATAAAATTAAAAAACAAATAAATTTATGAAGTTGTAGGATATTACCTCTCAACAACTTAGACCTCGCCCCGCCCGTCGGCTTCTCTGCCAGTGCCCGCGAAGTTTAGGAGTTGAGATGACTAATCAGATTATTCTTTAAATAAGACTTAAAAATTGATTAATTTGTCTCATTAAGTGATTTAAAATTTTGATAGATATATATCAAAAAAATAGATAATTATATTATTAAATCATAATTTAAAATTTAGATATTGTCATATCTTTTTTTATATTTATATCTGAATTCTTATCTTATTTATTTTTGTGTGGTTTCTATTAATTTTTTTTTTCAATTTATTTAAGATGGAGTTGTGAATTTCTATATTTTTTTAAAATTTAATTTATCAATGGTTTCTATTTATTTTTAATTATTATTATTTACGTAAATTATAATGTGAGTTAGATATGTGATAGACATGTGAGTTTTATTTATTTAAAGTATGATGGTGTGAGACATTTTCAAATTAGATTTGTTTAAATAGACTTTAAAGATTTTCAAAATTTAAAATTGGATATTGAGAGGCAAAAAAAGATTTTAACTGAATATATAAAAATCATATTTATGAATTTTATCTATTTTTATATCTGATTTTATTTTTATTTTTTAGGTTATGTTATAATATAATATATAGATAAATACCCATAATTCTCATGAAAAATATTATCTGATTTTTTTAGGGAGAGAAAATGAAGGCAAGTTTTAATATTTTCTTCTTGAAATCGATGAGAGAAATTGCAATGGAGAGATTATAAAATATTTTTGTTATCTTTTCATTTGAAATCTATAAATTAAGGAATAATTATTATTTCCAAATAATTAAATAGGTATGGAAGAAGTTCAAAAGGGGGGGATAATTATTATTTCCAAAATAATTAAATAGGTATGAGAGAAATGGAAAAGAGTGTGTATGGGAGAAGTCAAAAAGGCTTGGGAGAAGTCAATAAGTGATAAGTTTTTTTTTTTTTTTTTTAATCAAGAAATTAGGAAATTAATATTGAGGTATTAGAGCTCCCACAAAGCTTGTAAGTTAAAAACCCCTATCTATTTGTGTATCTCATTTTTTAATTTTTTAATTTTTTTAAGGTTATGTTATATATAGATAGATACCCACAATTCTGATGAAAAATATTATCTAATTTTTTGAGAGAGAGAAAATGAAGGCAAGTTTTAATATTTTCTTTTGAAAATCGATGAGAGAAATTACAATGGAGAGATTATGAAATATTTTTTTTATCTTTCCATTTGAAATCCATAAATTAAAGAATAATTATTATTTTCAAAATAATTAAATAAGTATGGGAGAAGTTCAAAAGGGGGGATAATTATTATTTCTAAAATAATTAAATAGGCATGAAAGAAGTTGAAAGGGTGTGTGTGCTCGTGCTATGGACGGGATAATTATAGATATTTATATTTGTTTTAGATTTTTTTAATTTTCTAAATTATGTTTTTAAAGATTTTTTATAAAAATAATTTAACAATCTTATCACTAATTATAGTGTATGGGAGAAGTTAAAAGGGGTACTACAGTAACTATGTACGGATTGTATCTATAAATGCAGGCATGTGGAAAGACACGTGGATTGAAAAAAGTTAATAAATGCTGATTAAGGGATTTTGACCAAAACAGTAAATGCTGAGTTTTTTTTTTTTTTTTTAAATAAAAAATTTAGAAAATTCAGATTGAGATATTAGAGCTCTCACAGGCCTTAGGGGTTAAAAACCTCCTTTTGCTTAATATATAGTATAGATATATAGATATAGATAGATATATATTATATTAAAGGTTAATATTTTGATAATAATCATATGTATTGGAATTTTCAAGGAATTTTGTTTGCGCTGGTATTTAATGCATCTATACTATATATTAAGCAAAAGAGGGTTTTTAACCCCAAGTTCTGTGGAAGCTCCAATCTCCTAATCCTAATTTTCTAAATTTTTGATTTAAAAAAAAAAAAATCTCAGCATTTATTGACTTCTCCCAACCCAACCTCAGCATTTATTAACTTTTTCCAACTCACAATCCCTTTTGACTTCTCTCATAATTATTGCAACATCCTTTTCAATTTCTCCCATAAACTATGGTTACACATAAAAATAAAAAATAAAAAAAGATAAGAATTTAGCTATAGATCTCAAAAAGATATAACATCTAAATTTAAATTATGATTTAATAATATAATAATGTTTTTTTTTTATTTTTATGTATATCTATCAAAATTTTAAATCACTTAATTGGACAAATTAATCAATTTTCCAAAATTATTGATTTTTAATTTACAAAATAGATTAAAAAAAACTATTGATTGATTTATTTATTTAATAACAAAAATATTTCATAATCTCTCTCTCCTAATCTCTCTCACAAATTTTCAAAAAAAAATATTAAAATTTGCATTCATTTTCTCTTTCCCAAAAAATCAGATAGGAGCTTCAATCTCCTAATCCTAATTTTCTAATTTTTTGATTTTAAAAAAAAAAACCTCAGCATTTATTGACTTCTCCCAACCCAACCTCAGCATTTATTGACTTTTCTCAACCCACAATCCCTTTTCATTTCTCTCATAATTATTGCAACACCCTTTTCAATTTCTCCCATACACTATGGTTACACACAAAAATTAAAAAAAAAAAGATAAGAATTTAGCTATAGACCTCAAAAAGATATAACAACTAAATTTGAATTGTGATTTAATAATATAATTATGTATTTTTTTTTATGTATATCTATCAAAATTTTAAATTACTTAATGGGACAAATTAATCAATTTTCCAAAATTATTGATTTTTAATTTACAAAATAGATTAAAAAAAACTATTGACTGATTTATTTATTTAATAACAAAAATATTTCATAATCTCTCCCTCTTAATCTCTCTCACAAATTTTCAAAAAAAAATATTAAAACTTGCATTCATTTTCTCTTCTCCAAAAAATCAGATAATATTTTCTATTAAAGTTGTAGATATCTACCTGTATTTTATATATTATATTATAACATAACAAAAAAAAAAACTAAAAAACTAAAAAAAAATCTTTATCTATACTATAATAATTCACATGTCTATCACATGTCTAACTCACATCATAACTTACCTAAATAATAATAATTAAAAATAAATAGAAACCACAGATAAATTAAATTTTAAAAAAAAATGTACCCACAACTCCATCTTAAATAAATTGAAAAAAAAAATACCCGAATAGAAACCATACAAAAATAAAAATAAAAATAAAAGTAAAAAGATATATCTATCTATCTATCTATATCTATACTATATATTAAGCAAAATGGGGTTTTTTAACCCCCAAGGCCTATGGAAGCTTCAATATCCCAATCTGAATTTTTTAAATTTTTTATTTAAAAAAAAAAACTCAGCATTTATTGATTTGGTCAAAATCCCTTAATTAGCATTTATTAATTTTTTTCAATCCACATATCTTTCCACATGCCTGCAATTATTGATTTGGTTAAAATCTCTGATCAGCATTTAAAATCCCCTTATACAAATAATTATAGATACAATTCGTGTATAGTTATTGCAGTACCCTTTTCAACTTCCCCCATACACTATGGTTAGTGATAAAAAAAAAAATCTTAAAAAACATAATTTATATATTAAAAAAAATCTAAAACAAATATAAATATCTATAATTATCCCGTGCATAGCACGGGTGATAAGCTAATACTATATATTAAGTAAAAGGGGGTTTTTAACCCCAAACCTTGTGAGAGCTCCAATCTCCCAATCTAAATTTCTTGATTTTTTGATTTAAAAAAAAAATCTTAACATTTATTAATTTCTCCCAACTCTCAAATCTTACCATCATAATAACACTTTAATGCATTAAGAACAAGAATAAAAAAAATTCTTTGAAATCCAACCCATATAAATTTCTTGAAAAGTTCCAACACATATGATTATTATCCCTCATAATAACACTTTAATGCATTAAGAACAAGCATAAAAAAATTTTATTGAAAAGTCCAACACATATGATTATTATCAAAATATTAAACTTTAATATAATATAATAAAAAAAAAGACATTTAATTCTTTGAAAAGTCCAACATATATGATTATTATCAAAATATTAAACTTTAATATAATATAAAAAAGGGAAAAAAAAAAGACATTTAAAAAAAAAACATTTAAAAATCACAATTGACATATATAGATAATTGTAAACACAATCCGTGCATAGCACAGGTGATATGTTAGTACTATATATTAAGCAAAAGGGAGTTTTTATCCCCAAAACCTATGAGAGCTTCAATATCTCAATATGAATTTTCTAAATTTTTTATTAAAAAAAAAAAAGCCTGTAAGAACTTCAATATCTCAATCTGAATTTGCAAAATTTTTTATTAAAAAAAAAAAATCAGCATTTATTGATTTGGTCAAAATCTCCTGATCAGCATTTATTAACTTTTCAATGCACATGTTTTTCCACATGCCTGCATTTATTGATTTGGTCAAAATCCCTTATTAGCATTTAAAATCTCTTTATATTAATAATTATAGATATAATTAGTGTATAGTTACTGCAGTACCTTTTTCAACTTCTTCCATACACTATGGTTAATGATAAGATTGTTAAATTATTTTTGTAAAAAATCTTAAAAAACATAATTTATATATTAAAAAAAATCTAAAATAAATATAAATATTTATAATTATCCCGTGCATAGCACGGGTGATAGGCTAGTTAAAGTTTAATTATAAGGAGGTTTTGACCAAATCTCTCAAAAGATATGGAGGTTGGGATAAATTAATAAATGCTAAATTTTTTTTTTAAATCAAAAAATTAGAAAATTAAGATTGGGATATTAGAGCTCTTACAAGGCATTTCCAAAATAATTAAATAGGTATGAGAGAAATTGAAAATGGTGTGTGTGGGAGAAGTAAAAAAGGCTTGAGAGAAGTCAACAAGTGCTAAGTTTTTTTTTTTTTTTTTTAAATCAAAAAATTAAGAAATTAAAATTGAGGTATTGGAGCTCTCACAAGGCTTGTGAGTTAGAAACCCCATTTTCCTTATATAATACTAGCCTATCATCCGTGCTATGCACGGGATAATTATAGGTATTTATATTTGTTTTAGATTTTTTTTAATATATAAATTATGTTTTGTAAGATTTTTTCTTATCACTAACCATAGCGTATGGGGAAAGCTGAAAAGGGTACTGCAGTAACTATACACGAATTGTATCTATAATTATTTGTATAAGGGGATTTTAAATGCTGATCAGGGGATTTTGACCAAATCAATAATTGCAGGCATATGAAAAGATATGTGGATTGAAAAAAGTTAATAAATGCTAATCAGGGGATTTTGACCAAATCAATAAATACTGAGTTTTTTTTTTAAATAAAAAATTTAAAAAATTCAGATTGGGGTATTGAAACTTCCGTAGGCCTTGGGAGTTAAAAACCCTCTTTTGCTCAATATATAGTATATATATAGATAGATAGATAGATAGATAGATAGATATATCTTTTTATTTTTATTTTTATTTTTGTGTGGTTTCTATTCAGGTATTTTTTGTTTTCAATTTATTTAAGATGAAGTTGTGGGTATCTTTTTTTTCTTTTAATTTAATTTATCCATGGCTTCCATTTGTTTTTAATTATTATTATTTAGGTAAGTTATGATGTGAGTTAAATATATGATAGACATGTGAGTTTTTATTGATTTAAAGTTTATTTGGATAAACTTTAAAGATTGTTTTTTAGTTTTTTTTGTTATGTTATAATATAATATATAAAATAGAGGTAGATATCTACAACTTTAATGGAAAATATTATATGATTTTTTGGAAAAGAGAAAATGAAAGCAAGTTTTAATATTTTTTTTTTTTGAAAATTTGTGAGAGAGATTAGGAGGGAGAGATTATGAAATATTTTTGTTATTAAATAAATAAATCAGTCAATAGTTTTTTTAAATCTATTTTGTAAAATAAAAATCAATAATTTTGGAAAATTGATTAATTTGTCCCATTAAGTAATTTAAAATTTTGATAGATATACATTAAAAAAAATACATAATTATATTATTAAATCACAATTCAAATTTAGATGTTATATCTTTTTGAGATCTATAGCTAAATTCTTATCTTTTTTTTTTTTTAAATTTTTGTGTGTAACCATAGTGTATGGGAGAAATTAAAAAGGGTGTTGCAATAATTATGAGAGAAGTCAAAAGGGATTGTGGGTTGGGAAAAGTCAATAAATGCCGAGGTTGGGTTGGGAGAAGTCAATAAATGCTGAGGTTTTTTTTTTTTTTTTTAAATCAAAAAATTAGAAAATTAGGATTAGGAGATTGGAGCTCCTATCTGATTTTTTGTGGAAGAGAAAATGAATGCAAGTTTTAATATTTTTTTTAAAAAATTTGTGAGAGATTAGGCGAGAGAGATTATGAAATATTTTTGTTATTAAATAAATAAATCAGTCAATAGTTTTTTTTAATTTATTTTGTAAATTAAAAATTAATAATTTTGGAAATTGATTAATTTGTCCCATTAAGTGATTTGAAATTTTGATAGATATACATAAAAAAAAAATACATAATTATATTATTAAATCATAATTCAAATTTAGATGTTATATCTTTTTGAGATCTATAACTAAATTCTTATCTTTTTTATGTTTTATTTTTGTGTGTAAACATAGTTTATGGGAGAAATTGAAAAGGATGTTGCAATAATTATGAGAGAAGTCAAAAATGATTGTGGGTTGGGAAAAGTCAATAAATGCTGAAGTTGGGTTGGGAGAAGTGAATAAATGTTGAGGTTGGGTTGGGAGAAGTCAATAAATGCTAAGGTTTTTTCTTTCTTTTTTTTAAATCAAAAAATTAGAAAATTAGGATTAGGAGATTGGAGCTCCCACAGGCCTTGGGATTAAAAACCCCCTTTTGCTTAATATATAGTATAGACTAGCATATCACCCGTGCTATGCACGGATTGTGTTTACAATTATCTATATAAATTATGTTTTTTAAGATTTTTTATAAAAATAATTTAACAATCTTATCATTAACCATAGTGTATGAGAGAAGTTGAAAAGGATACTGCAGTAACTATATACAGATTGTATCTATAATTATTTGTATGAGGGGATTTTAAATGCTGATCAGGGAATTTTGACCAAATCAATAAATGCAGGCATGCGGAAAGACATGTGGATTGAAAAAGGTTAATAAATGCTGATCAAGGGATTTTGACTAAATCAATAAATGCTGAGTTTTTTTTTTTTTATTAAAAAATTTAGAAAATTCAGATTGGGATATTGAAACTCCCACAGGCCTTAGGGTTAAAAACCTCATTTTGCTTAATATATAGTATAGATAGATATATTAAGATTTATCAAGTTATTCAAACTAGAAACCCAATAATTATAGGAGATTTTTTTTTAAGATCCTTAATATTAAGATTTTATAACATAAAGAATATCTAATATTTTCATAATATCTAAGATCGCTCAATATCGATTCAGAGAAAATTCAATTCTCTAGACTTTCCACTCTCCAGAGAAATTTTAGACTTTCCAGAGAAATTCCTAACTAAAGCCTTTATCATTTTCTTTCTCCAGAGAAATCCTGGGAGTCTAGAGAAATTTCTCTCTAGAGAAATGCTAGACTTCCTAGAGAAATTCCTAACTCAAGCCTTCATCATTTTTTTCCTCCAGAGAAATTCTAGGAATCCAGAGAAATTCAATTTCTCTAGACTTCTTACTCTCCACAAAAATTCCTAACTCAAGCTTTCATCATCTTCTTGAATTCAAACAAGAGAAACTCTCTCTAGAGAAATTCTTACTAGAAAAATTCTTTCTAATTTCTCTGAACTTTCCACTCTCCAGAAAAATTCTGAACTTTCCAAAGAATTTCTCTATAAAAAATTTCTAGGAATTTCTTCCTAGAGAATTTCTTTCTCGATAATGAACCTCAACATTAACAAGAGAAAGAACATCCAATATTTTTGTTAATCTTCTATGTAAAATATTCCAAAATTGTTAATTTTATACTCCAACTTGTACAAAATTGTTAATTTTTGAAACTAAACTTTACAGATATAAAGCAATTTACTGTTCTCTGTTTGGAATATCTGTATATTCACCATTACAGTGGCCTAAAGAGTGAGAGTGAGAGAGAGAGAGAGAGAGAGAGAGAGCTTTACAACAATGGCTTTTACGGAGATGAAGAAGAGGTGTGGAAATGTCCACAACACCCTTCGAAGCATCAGAGAAGTAGAATTTGCCCTACCTACCTCAGGGACCGCCTCAACACTCTCTGTCCCAATTGTGCTAACTTGTGCGCCTGTGATTGCTCCACTACCGCCGCATGACCTCCTCCTCCTTTTTATCCTCCTCTCGCTCCCCCGGCATCGGTCAAATCGAGCTCATTTCCAACCTCATCGACATCGAGCCTTCGTTTTGGTACTCTCGATCCGTCGCGATTCCATTCTTCCGTCCTCAATTCGCCGGAGTCAGCAACAAGCATTTGGCACTGAGAAATCGAAGCAACTTGTCGATTTGGTCTGTGTTCATGATGCGCAAGAACAAGAGAGAAGATAAAGAAACAAAGATGAAAGAAATCGAAACAGAAGATGATTACGCATAGCGCATGATGATGATGAGATTGAGATTGGTGAGTTGATTTGAGAGAGTTAAATTTCTCTATGATATATGGGTGTGGGGTTGAGGGACCTTAGACATAACAAAATAATATTGTGAATCTCTTTCATTACTAAAAATGCAAGAGGGACTAATTTTCTTATAATTATCAGGGAAATTTACCTAACAATCCTATGAATTTTCTTATAATAAGTACTATTCATTTGGAATATTATTCCATGAGATCCTATTTCAATCTTTTTATAAACATGATTAAACCGAATAATTTATAATAATAATAGAAATTTTATTTATATAGAGGTGATCATTGGTTCAAGTCTCGGGATAACTATTTTATGCATTATGCCAAAAATAAGGTGTGTACCTAATCTTTTCACTGCCAAACACATATTAATATGTACTAATTTAACGTTGTTTAGAAAATTTATTTATATATATAATTTCTTGTGATTTGTGGATTGAAAATCGTCATTAATTCTATTTGAGTTAACAATGAAACACGTGTCTAAAGTCCAAAATATGAAGCATATGTGATTTACATAATGTGGATATGTGTGTGCAAGGACATTTTAGTTTTGTCAATTGTGTTCGAAGCATAAATTAAAATAGAAATTTAAAAAGAAAAAATAAAAAAGTACGTGAAATGTAATTATATCTCTTTCACATTTTACTTACATTTTTTCTTTTATTTTTTAAATCTCTATCAAAATTGATGTTTCAAACACAATCGTAAGCCATTAACAAGACAAGCAGTACATATTGATCTACAAATCACAAATGGTTATGTGCTTAAACTTGATTAAAAGTTGTCTTTCTTTTCTTTTTTTTTTTCCAACAAAAATTGTAACCCAATTGACAGTTTTGCATAATGGAAATATAAAAGAAAATAGATTTCTTTATTGTTCATCAAACTGGATGTGTAACAATTGATCGAGGTCTTTTTTGTTCCCTAGGAACTCCCTAATTTTGGCACATATGAGACACAGCCCATGTTTGTGACTTGGGCTATGTGCAAAGAGTGTCAAGTTGAAGTGGGCCATGCTTATTTACTGTTGGGCTGGTATTGTGATCTGTACCTACAACTGATACGATCAAAGACCATTGATTAAATGGACTAGACCACAGGCCCAGAAATCTACCCCATTTCTTTAACGCAAGAATACCAAAACAAATATATTTGGCATAGGGAATCTACTACTCGGGCCACTTTTCTTATGATTACGGATTGAATTGGTCCGATTTTATTTATAGTAAATCAGGAACCAAATCGGTTCTTACTATTTTAGAAAAATTAGAACCGTAACTGAACCATTAAACCTATGGAATTAGACTAGAATCAAATCATAGAAACCGATTTGGTTCAATTCGGTTTCACTGTTCTACAAAATTTATATAACAATAAATATGATCTATATTTTACGTTAATAAATAAATAAATAATTTGGTTAAGTTGATTAAAATTTATCAATTTCACAATGAATATTAGCGTTTAAGTCTTGTAAGAAACTTTTTATATTTTAATTTTTACATATGAAAATACAAAAACAATAATAAATAAAGATATCACGGTTTAGTCAGGTTCGGAACCGTAAAGAAAGCTTTGGAACCGGGAACCGGACCAATAAGAATGGTTTAACCATTTTAAAAATCAAAACTAGAATCGAAACTAATAAAAACTGGATCAAACCGACGGATTGGACCAGATTCGACGGATTTATCAATTCCATCAGTGTTTTTTTTTTGTACACTCCGTATTTCTCCCTCATGAAATGTCTATGCTCTCTCTCCATCTGGGATACCATCCTGTCCACGCATGGTTACAAAAGGAGGAGCGATATATCTATCTCTACTATACTATGATAAAGTGAGGGCTGAAGTTGATGTAAATTGAAGCTTGCTTTTGGAATTGCCTGAAATAATTACCTAAAGTTGGAAGTTATCTGGAGCATTACCCTAACGATCTCTAACTATGTTAATGGATAACTGATATTGTGTGTATTATTTAAATTTTAAAAAAATTTAAAATCTTCAAAGTTGTATAGTTTAGATGGATCTAAAAGTATAATAATAATAATAATAATTTTTTAAAATTTTACTAAAATAAAAATAAGTTGAAAAAAAGGTCAACTTATAAACTCGCACCTAAAATGTATATACATATACTAAAGCTAAATTTTATTGAAGAAGTTTACAAAAGTTGACTTATTTTTCTTTTTAGTAGTTTTTTATTTTTAATTCTTATAATTCCCTAGTCTAGATGAACCTAAAAAACACAATATTTTGACATAAGATTAAAATCCTATATATTTTAAAATTTTAAATTTGAAATATGGTGGTGAGTTATTTGAGACCTTAGTTGAACTCTTAAAATAAGGCTCTTTTATACATAATTATAACCAAAAAATAAAAAAAAATTGTGATTCAATTGGTATACCGGTGGGAGGATCAAAGTCCATCTCTTTGGATTGTGATTCTCTCCATTATAAATTTGTAATGAAGAGAGTCGATTACATTATCTAATGATGAGTGTAATAGTCTTTTTTAATTTAAAATAATTATAAATTTACATTTATATTTTATAGTCATTAAATATGTATTACATAAAGTGAAGAGGATCAAAGTCCGATTTCTTTTAAGCCTCAATTTTGGAAAGTCTCAAGTTCCAACATTTTTTGTCCAAGGCTAAAAAAATATAAGAAAAATTACCAATCAGTGATTATTTTAAAAAAAATAAATATGTATATATAGAATTGTTTATAATTTTAATTATTAATATTGATAGAGTTTACCACTAATTTGTAATTATTTTTTAAGTTTTACTTTGATATAAAATTCTCCCAAAACAACAAATACTCATCATCTAAAATCTTTAAAACACATAAAGAAAAACCCTAATAATTGCCAAAGGTCCAATTCGGAATATTAAAACCACAATTTTGTCAAAAGATTCATAATAAACTTCACAATCCAACGGTTCACAAAACTCTTTTTTTTTTTTTGTTTAAAGGCTCAAATCGTAAATCCAAAGGTTCACAGAACTCTTTTTTTTTTTTGTTTAAAGGCTCAAATCGTAAATGCCATTAAAATTAAGGCAATTTTTAAGTATGGAAGTGTATATCATATGACATTTTTGCAAATTTTTATAAATATACGTAAGTTATCTCATAAAATTACTTAAATTTTTACAAATATACATAAGTTAACTCATAAAAATTTAAGAAATTATAATTTACGTATATTTGTGAAAATTTTTACGATTTTATAAAGTAACTTATATATATTTATAAAAATTTATACAAAATACATACGATATGCATCTTCCATACTCAAATACTTTCTTAAAAAACTAAAAAATTTATTTACAAAAATTGGAAAACGTTTATTTTCATAAAAAAATAAAATACAAAAATTTAATTATTTTAAAAAAAAAAATTAAATTAAGATTAGAGGTAGATAGAGAGACACAGAGTCAAAAAAATGTTGACATGACAAGACAAGCCCTCACTTGTCGTCTTTTAGGTACATACCCCTCACTTGTCGGCCTTGTCCCCTACTCCTTCATCTTTTTCCCCTCGTCTCGTCCTACTTACCTCCATTCTGGCTTTTACAGTTATTTCACATAAGTAATTTGTATATTGGTATGGTCAGTTTAAAATAACAAAATTTTAGTTAAAAGTTACAAAGTTAAAAAAAATATTTTAATATATATATATATTTTTCATTCTATGTATTTTCATCTTTTACATATTTTTCTATAAAGAATAATTTTAAAATACTTTAATTTTTTAATTGTATAATTAAAAAAAAAAACTAAAATATTAGAACTAAAAAAAATAACACATACACACAAACCGGCCCATATATTTCTCTATTCTATTTATCATTTGACACTTGTTAAGTTGTTTTTCAAACCTTAACAAAAAGTATTGAATTCTCTACATATTTAACCAATAAAAATAAAAGAAACTTACGTGTAGTTCATAATAAGTGGACTTATTATCCAATATGTCATGTTATAAGTACTGATATTTTTCATCAAACACTATTAAAAAACGTCATTAATTGTTAATTTTTAGCATCAATTTGAAAATTTTGCTACAAAAATAATAACTAATTATAAGTTTTAGCGACTGTTTAAAAAAATTATTATAAAAGAGTAATTAATTTTCAATTTTCAGCGATAATTTGAAAAATTCATTATAGAAAAATATCACTAATTATAAGTTTTAGTGACAATTTATAAAAATCATAACAAAAAAGTCACTAATTATCAATTTTTAACGATATATACAAAAAATTATTTTTAACAATGATTTTATTAGAAATAACTTTTGATAGGATTTAATGGGAATTAAAATCTAACTATTAAAACCTATTGATAATTTATCTTAAAAATAAAGTAGGAGCACTATGTGAATTTGTCTGAGGCCCCGTTTGTTTTCAGAGATAGAATGGAGGGGATTGATGGTGAGGGGATTAATAGTAAGGGGATTGTTAGTGAGGGTATTGATAGTGAGAGAATTAAGTAAAATTATATTTGTTTTGATGATAGTTGTTAGTGTGGGGATTGTTTAAATTATTTTTATAGAAAATAAATATAAAATAATAAGACAAATAAAAAAAATACAAAAACATTAAATATTAATATTTTAAAAAAAAATGCCCAACATGTAAAAAATTTTAAAAAAATTAAAATAAAATTAAAATAAAATAAAAAATTTTCAAAAAAATTAAAATAAATAAAATAATAATTTTTACTTAACAAAAAATACAAAAAATTAAACATTAATGTTAAAAAAAAAATACCCGACATGTAAAAAATAAAAATAAAAAATTTCTAGTCCGCCGGACTATTTTTCTAATACCAAGTCCTACAGGCCTATCCTAATCCCCTCCCCAAGGGGATTCGTAGTCCGGAGGAGATTATGAATCACCTCTCCATCTCTCAAAACAAACATGATATTAGTGGGTTCTACCTCGCTATGAATCCCAATCCCCTCCCTATAACCCAAAACAAACGGGGTCTAAGATCACTACATCTTTAACTAATAAAAATAAGGGTAAATTACAGTAAATCCCTTAAACTATGACTGTTTTACATTTTGCTTTTCTCTACTTCAAAACTAATTGTTAACTCTTTCAAAATATTATCTTATTACCGTTACCCCTAATTGTTAAGATTCAATGAGGAATTTACAAAAAAATAATAATCAAATAATGTGTAAATTACACGACACATTTATAAAAATTTTAATATAATAATGTCCTTATCTGATATTTCCATTTGCACTTTGCCATTAATATAAGAGAAACAAAATATAAATAAAATTACCAGATAAAAATATATTTATTATCCTAAAACAATCAATAATGAATATTATTATTTTAAAATTTTAATAAATGTTTATATACTTTACACATAATCTGATTATTTATAAATTTATAATAGAATTTTAACAAAAATAATTAATTATAATAAAATAATATTTTAAAAGAATTAACTATTAAGTTTTAAAATATAAAAGGAAAAAATACAAACGAAGTACAATTTATGAATTTGTTCAAGATCACTACATATTTTTTCCAACACTGCAGTTACTGCAGGGTTTTGAAGAAGGCAGAGCTGAAAAAGAATTGAGCGATCAATGCAATGATAAAATGAGGCAGAGAGAGAGAGAGAGAGAGAGACAGAGGGAGAGAGAGGCGCAAAAAGAATGAGAGAGAAGACTCAGAGTAGACGTTTGAGATATCAGAGTTTTTTCCCCTTCATGTTGAGAAAGCAACTTGAAAAGAGAGGCCAGTAGAGACACCAAAAACAGGATCTTGCTTTTAAAAAGATGAGATTAGATTATTATTATTTTTTTTTTTGAATCAAAGAGATGAGATTAGGGCCTTGTTTGATTTATTTTTCAAAAAAAATTTTAGAAAAAATTTTCTACAAATAATATTTCAAGAGTAATCGAACCAAACAAATTTTTTCAAAAAAATTTTTAAAATTTTGTTTGGTTACTTACTTTCCAAAATCACACACTCTCTCTCATACACATCAAATCAATCACTTTTTTTTAAAATTCTCTCTCCAAAACAATTTTTGAAAATCATTTTTAAAAAAAATAAATCAAACAAATTTTCGTACTTTTTATCTCAAAAATTACCTCACAAACACAAACTAAAACACACCCTAAATTTTTTATTTTTATTTTTATTTTATTTTTTTATCAAAAGGGATGAGATTAGACTGAGACTGTAATAGGTCCAGTTGTTCATAAATGCCACATGGATATCAGTGCCCACCAACCCCCAATCCAAAACACCACTCAAACCCCTTACATGCAACTGTTCAACTTCACATTCACATCCATATCTATATCTATATCCATATCTATATATATATAGATATCTATACTACAAGTAAAAGGGAATTTTTAACCCCAAATTTTGTGGGAGTTCCAATCTCTCAACTTAAATTTCTTGATTTTTTTATTTAAAAAAAAAAAACTTTAGCATTTATTAACTTCTCTCAACTCTCAAGTTTTATCCTCATAATAATACTTTAATGCATTAAGTACAAGTATGAAAAAAATTCTTTAAAATCCAACACATATAAATTCCTTGAAAAGTCCCAACACATATGATTATTATCCCTCATAATAACACTTTAATGCATTAAGAACAAACATAAAAAAAATTTCTTGAAAAGTCCAACACATATGATTATTATCAAAATATTAAACTTTAATATAATATAATAATAAAAAAAAAGACATTTAATTCCTTGAAAAGTCCAACACATATGATTATTATCAAAATATTAAATTTTAATATAATATATTAAAAAAAGACATTTAAAAAAAAAGACATTTAAAAATTACAATTCACATATATAGATAATTATAAATATATTAAGGAAAAAGGGGGTTTCTAAATCCCAAACCTTGTAGGAGCTCCAATATCTCAATCTTAATTTTCTAAATTTTTGATTTAAAAAAAAAAACTCAGCATTTATTGATTTGGTAAAAATCCCCTGATCAGTATTTATTAACTTTTTTCAATCCACATGCCTGCATTGATTGATTTGGTCAAAATACCTGATTAGTATTTAAAATTCCCTCATACAAATAATTATAGATACAACTTGTGCATAGTTACTGCAGTAGCCTTTTTAATTTCTCCTGTACACTATAGTTAGTGATAAGATTGTTAAATTATTTTTATAAAAAAATTTTAAAAATATAATTTATATATTAAAAAAATTAAAACAAATATAAATATCTATAATTATTCCGTGCATAACACGAGTGATAGGCTAGTGTATAGTTACTACAGTACCCTTTTCAACTTCTTCCATACACTATGGTTAGTGATAAGATTGTTAAATTATTTTTATAAAAAAATCTTTAAAAACATAATTTATATATTAAAAAAAATCTAAAACAAATATAAATATCTATAGTTATCCTGTGCATAACACGGCTGATAGGCTAGTATATATATTAAGAAAGAGGGGGTTTCTAACCCCCAAATTTTGTTTGAGTTTCAATCTCTCAATCTTAATTTTTTATTTAAAAAAAATCACAACATTTATTGATTTAGTCAAAATCTTCTGATCAGCATTTATTAACTTTTTTCAATCCACATGTCTTTCCACATGCCTGCATTTATTGATTTGGTCAAAATCTCTGATCAGCATTTAAAATCTCCTCATATAAATAATTATAGATACAACCCGTGCCTAGTTACTGCAGTAACCTTTTTAATTTTTTCTATACATTATGATTAGTGATAAGATTATTAAATTATTTTTATAAAAAATCTTTAAAAACATAATTTATATATTAAAAAAAATTTAAAACAAATATAAATATCTATAATTAGTCCGTGTATAGCACGGATGATAGGTTAGTATTAATAGAGTGATTATGGAGTATTTTAAGAGTATGATTACGTTGTATTTTATAATATTATGATTAGTAAAAAATATATAATATTATAATTTTATATTGAGTGATTGAAGAATATAAAAAGAAATGATAAATGATGATTAATAAAAGAGGTATAAATAGGTAGTATTTTGAGAGTACTTAATAATCCAAACTTGCCCATTCAGAATTTTTTGAGTGGGTAATTGTTATAGTAGAGATTAATTTGTGTAGTTTGTGATTCTTATAAGGTCAATGTAAAGTATGGTGGAAATTAATTTTTGAATAATTTATTAATCGATAAGAGTAGGTGTAGACGTCCCCGAACGCTCCGGGAGGGTTAAGTCCCGTTCTGTTCATTTGGGCTCACTACAGTTCAAGGACTCGATTGTCACGGTTCTAAATCTTGAACCAAAGAGTCCAAATCCGGCAAATCGTTTTTGAGAAAACAGATTTTTGAAAGAAGTGCCAAACATGGACTGTTTTGCCAGATACAGAGTCGCCACCTAAATATTTTTTTTATGGGGAAATTTAGGAAACCCTGACTCGGTGCCAAAGGCCACGTATCCGTCATCACCAAAGTTGCCTCGGCTCGGGAACTTGGGTACGATTGGGGAAGGTCACTTCGTGAGCACCCCCGCTCGCCCGGTCAAAGACCGGCCTCTACTAACCGTGATATTTAGTTTTGAAAACATTGTGTGTTCTTATTCCGGTTATTAGCCTAGATTACTACGTGATGCGCACAGCATACAAGTATAGACTGGATCGCCTGAATTGGAACAACACATTTCATGTTTGTTTTTGAAAGATGGTTTGCTACCCGCAGGTAGGCTTAAAATGCAGATTTTGCCACCCTCGAGTGGGCTTAGAAAACATTATTTTGCCACTATCTAGTGGGCTTAAAACAGGCATTTGATGAATTGTTCCAATCCGAGTAACCCAACCTCCACTCACAGGCATTCAAGGCAGTTATATCACATAAGCATATAGCCTCATGGCAAGCATGCTATCATGGCAGTCACTCACACGCATGCAAGGATGCTAAAGCATAAAAACTCACCGAGTACTCCAAGCCAAAACAGAAGCTGATTAGAAATCCATGCATGATCCTAGATACACAGAATTGCCTAATGCAACACATGCAAAGATGCAAACTATAGCAGGCTCGGCTATTCTAAACATGGCATATGGAATGCTACAACTAACACGTATTCAATTTGGAATTGAAATACAAATGCAGTTTGTATGATGCGCCGAGCCCGGTGCGTGCAAAACAGATGAATGATGCAAACATGCTGTCATATTGTATGCTATTTGAAATATGCCCTAATCTAACCATCATAAGCAGGTAAATAAAAGGGAAGAAAGATATGGGGTTGGAAGACATACATCACACTCACCCACACTTATTACAATTATGCCCTCGCGCAGAGGGTCCAAAAGAATATACAGTCCCGAATGAAAGAATAGTACAGTCCAAATAATACAGTCCAAATAATGTACAAATTCCTAATTAATTTACAAATTAACTAAGAAAATATTAAAACTGGCATGCAAGTCAGGAACTGCCTTGATTCTGCTCTGGATGATGGAATGATGCATGTTTGGGCTGCCTTGCGCGGAAATCCATGACGATGCCCCAATTAGCCTCTGTTTGCACCTGTTCTTGAAATGCGTGCCATGCCTCGGAAGACTGCCGATTCTTGATTTTGCTGCAATAGAGAGCAGGAAAGGGGCATAGCAATGTATTTTCACAAATGTATGCATGCCTCGATGCTCGTGCCACCAATCACGCATCTCGATGCATGATAGCCGAGGAGCCGAATTGCACAACTCGATATGGAATGAATGCATATGAAAACACAACAAAACCTAACTCCATCATGGATAATCCGGAGTGTCGGTGACTGGGGAATCGAGACACGTTCCGTCACTCGGAGTACGAAATGCACCTCGTTTCCCGTGCCCGAGCTAACTCCTATCCCGAACACGATGTAATATGCATGATATGCATGAAATGCAACTAAGATACAACCTAACATGCGAAAGGCTATGAAATGGCATACACGCTACACGAGGTGATACACAACCGAGCATACACAATGCTATGGATGAAATGGCATACGCAATGCAATATGGTCTTACACCAACACAAGTGGACCTCAGTCACACCCACATAAGAGGCCATCAGATGAAAACAAGACAACTCGAAATGCGTGCACACGTGCACGCAAATCGAGGATCGGCCCTCAGGCACCGAAATGCCACTCTAATGAGACATGGCAAAGACATAGAATATGATATGCAAACATGCAAAAATCAGTAGCAAAATGAAGGGTAAAACAGCCCCGAAACCCGATAAAATGGAACTCGATGCACAGAATGACCCCGAAACATGGATTTTGGTGCATGAAATGGCCTAAAGCTATATAAAGCATGCATAATTGGAACATGGAATGAAAATACAGAAGCAAGGAAGCCCCAAAATAATCATTTTTACAGTTCAAAGCATGGCCAAACAGTAGGTACAAATAGGGCAAAATAAGCATGCAAAAATGGGGGGCCAAGAGAGATAATGAAGCAAGTCATAGCTGCTGATCTCAAACACAGAAGGCCCCTTCTACAATGTTGAAGAGAGGCCAAAAATATGATGTTTTACAATTTATGAAAAGCCCCAAAAACAGATACAAGTATGACAAACAATTCATGTAAGAAATGGGCCAACAAGGGGTAAAGAAGTAACTGATATATTCTGGCCCCAAACAGGTTAGGGCCCTTCAACAATGTTGGAGAGGGACCCAAAATATGGCTTTTTTCAGTAGATGATCAATCCCAAAACAGTGTAGAAATATGCTCAAAATGCCATTCAAAATTAAGGCCTCAAGAGGGCTATAACACAAAGTATACAAAATATTCACCAAACAATCAAAGACCCTTAATGAAACATGACAAGGGGGTCAAAATATGGCCACTTTCAGTTCTGATCATGGCCGAAAAGCAGAAGCAAGGTAAGCTAACAAATCATGCAAAAATGGGGGCCCAAGAGGGGTATAATGGCAAGTGCTACATGGAGGTCCCCAACAGTGTTGAGCCCTTCTACAATGTTTTAGAGGGTCTCAAAATAAGCCAACTCACAGTTTATATCATGCCTCAAAACAGACTATACATGGGCCAAAAAAATCATGCAAGATTATGGCATTCAAGAGGGTATTGAAGCAAGTACCAAATGGGGGTCTCAAACATTGTTTAACCCTTAAACAAACATAAATAATGGCTCAAAATAAGCCTAGTTTCAGTTAGGGTTGAAGCCCAAAACAGCAAGCAAGTGAGGCAAAGAAAAGGTACAAAAATGAGCTCAAAAGAGGGAGAAGTAGACTTACCCTTGTAGACCAACCCTTGATGACCTTTTGGCTTGAGAAAAGCTGCCTCCTAGCCTCTGAGAAGAGCTCCAAGTTGCTGGAAATGGAGTGGTGGTGGTGATGCTAGGTGGTGATGAAGAAAATGGGAGGATTTGGTGATTTTTTGAAGGAAAATGAGAGAGAAATGGAGGGAGATGTATGCAAGGCTCTTAGGGAAATTTTGTAACCCTAAAACCAGACCTGGGAGGCTGGTTTTATGGACAAGAGAGGGGGAGAAAATGAGGGAAAAAGTGGAGGGAAATTGCATCAAGTTTCCCTCCAAAAGTTTTCCCCTGGATACAGATATTTTTGGGGGAAAACAGATATACAATTGTAATACACACACTGCAAAGATCATGGCCGGCCAACTATCTTGGTTGCAGGTGGCCGGCCGGCCACCCCCCATAGCCTGCCGACCAAGGGTCAAAAGGGTCAAATTAAATTAATGGCCAGCCACCACAAATTAGTGGCCTCCCATGTGTGCTCAACACAGCTATGTGATCAAAAATTGGCAACTGTAAACCAGGAGAGAGAACAAGCCATTTTTAGGAGGGGTTCAAAAGGGTCAAATTGAATTTCTGGCCGGCCATATGATTTTAGGGTCCTCCCAGGTGTGTACAACACAAATATGGGGTCTGGAGTTGAAGAAGGTGGCCCTAGGGTGGTCAACATTGGCTCGGAAGTGAGAAAAACGGGCGTCGGAGGGCGGCGGAGGGATATAACTGGTTGCTGAGACAATTGCTGGCCTCCCACCCTTCAGTGACCTTCCTGGTGATAAAATAGAGGTACCTGCCAAAAATGAACGAAAACCGATGTAAAATGAAGGTCCCGGGGCCGAAACGCGCAGTTCGGGGCCCCGAAAACAGGCCGTAAAGCACCGAAAGTGGTGTTCGACCACGAAGTGGGTCTCTCAGACCCCAGTGTCCCTCAGACCCCAGTGTCCCTCAAAAGGGAATAAATAAGATGCGTGCCAAAAACCGGAGCAAACGGAGGTAGTTAGGCGGTCCCGAACCGAGGCACACGGCCTGACGGCTCCGAAAACCGGGAACCGGGCTTCGAAATGGGAAAAATGGCCTGCGACCACGAGACGTAGCCTATGGCCACTGAGAGATGATCTACGAGACCTCTTCCTCCCTTCAGGAAGAGAAAACAGAGAAAACCGAGCTTGGTTCGCAAACCGAGGCAAGGCACAGAAGAGGGTTCGGAAGTCCGGAGGTAGGGCTCACGGCCGAGACTCTGAGACTTTTGAACGAGCACAATATGCAACATCACCGAGCGCTCAACTGGTGACGTCTGAGTCTTAAGGTCGGTCAAAAATGGGGTGTCTACAGTAGGTTTATCGTATTACTCTTTTCCTGTTAGTTTTTACAATTGGCAATCCTTTCGGACAAAACTCTATTCAGTTGTATTTTCATTTGCTCAATTGTATTTAGGAGTTATAAGAGTTTAGACACGAATCTAATCCGAGTTGTGTCTATATAGAGAAGTTTGTGCTAATCTTCCATATCTTGATTTGAGTATTTCTTATTTGTTATTTCCCTAGGAAGTGGTTCATCTAGTATATTTGCTTGTGGTTTGAACTTCTAGAAAGCATGTTTTATCACTCGAGTGGTAGATATTGCCCTTGAGCGATTAACCAATATGTGAGTACCGTCTTTAATCACACCACTCGAGTGGTAAAATGAGTACTCCAATGGTTTTTGCGACTCTATTTAATATAAAATGTGTTATTTGCTATTTTTAAGGTTTAACTCATCTAAATTCTCAAAGGGAACTAAACCAAACTATTCTATATTAGATGGTGTTTATATATCAGTTTTCTTGATGAATAGAAGGTGATCGATGGATCAACGGATTACATGTTGACAATCATCAAGGGGTTTAAGTTTATATTTTCATTCATAAAGAGAGGTGTTTGTCAGTGGATTTCGAAAAATTTGAGCTTGAATTTTTGGTGGATTCCGGAGTGGCGCATCGTCATGGATTTGATATTAGCGTTGTGGATTTAACGTTGGGTAAAACAATTTTGAGGTAAAGACTGCGGTAAAAGAGGCACATCAGGTTCTATTTAATTTGGACATGAATTTGCTAGATAATTGAGAGTTCTTGTGTGTAATTTATTTTTATTTTCTTAATGAATTGTTTTGCAACTTCGACCCATAATTTTTTTTTTCATAATTGAAGGAGTTTAATTATAATTTTTTTCAAGTAGCAATTTGTTATTAATTATTTGATTAAAATTACTATTTATTATTTTAAATTGAATCATAATTGCAATTATTACTTAGGGGTTTTTGGGAACAATGGTAAAAAGTTAGCATTTTAGTTTTTTTAGCCCAAAAAAATCAGTTTTTTTTATTCAAAACAACTCAGTTTTTTTGTCAAAAAAATTAAAAAGTCAACTTTTTACCAACTCCCCAAAACATTACTTAAAGGGTTTTTAGATTTTTCATTGAGCAAGGATCCTCTAGAGTTTTTTTTTCCTAAAGTTTCCTAGAGTGGTGCATTGTGTGGTTGAGATTTAATGATAAGTCATATCAATTTTTCAGCATTAAATCTCAACCACACAATACGTCACTTTAAGAAACTTTAGAAAAAAAATACTCTAGATGATCCATGGTGTTTTTCATTACCTATACATACAAATACTCTACATATGTAGAGAGACATCATGTTTACTGACACGTGTGGAGTTGATTGAGGGTTTGGGTCATGGGACCCAGTTTAATAAATGATCAAACGGTTGATAGACGTTGAGAGAGGTGATGATGTGAAGCTGACAAGTAAAAGTCTCCAGGTCATTGGGTCTCCATCATATGCCCTTCCACATGCACTAACTATTATTGTATTGTCAAATCAAATCAAATCGAAGTGGAGACGAATCAAATGAAAAGACCACCATCACAAGTAATCTGCTCTTCCCTGCAATTTTTTCTCTGTATTGCGTGACAAGTTACTCCTCCATAGGAATGGTTACCGGAAGGTTTTGTCCTTTCTCCACCCTACGTTGGAATATTAAAAAATGATTGGGACCTCTAAAATTAGAGTTCTAAATGAGTATTAATTTGTCTTTTTTCCTCTCCTATTTTGTCTTTTACCTCCCTCTGTTTTTTTTTTTTTTAAATGGTGACAGCTCATTAGAGCTGCTTTGGAGCAGCTCTAATTAGAGCTCTCTAGCAGAGCCCTTGGAATATTTTAGGAAAGTAGTTAAAAATTATTTTTAATTTTTAATTTATTTTAAGTTAAATTATTTTTCAAATCTTTTATATATATATTTAAAAAAATTTAAAAAATAAAAAATTAATTTTTAATCATCTTGTCAAAATAACCCATTAGAATGAAAACGTGGTAAATTAAATTATTGTGTTAGGGTAAACAAAATTCGTGTTTGCCTCACTTTTTCATGGGAAATTCGTGATGGACAAAATGGGAGATGCAATTGCAGAGCCGGGAGAGAAAAAAATGAACTTCTTTATTCCTCATGATTTATGATTGATGAATACTATGGCTTTGTTTGGAAATATATTAAATAAAAAAATTAGAAGTCAATACAATAAGTTAATATTTTTTCTCAATTTTTTTTGTACTTATTTTTTTTTAAATTAAAAATTATTGAGAAAATTAATTCTCGAACGGACAACACGTATTTGTTCTTGTAGATAAGGTAAAAACAAAAAAGCAATGCTAATTTTTGATAGAATATTTGAGGCTTATAATATTTTTAATAAGATAAAATGATACTAGTATTTTGTTATTAATTTGACACGTAATATTATTTTATTAATTTTTTAACAACTTTACCAAGTCAACACTAACACATAAACAAGTTCAAATATAAACATTATTATATAACTATATAAGCCTTGTTTGGCATAGCATATGAGGTGACTTATTAATTTTATTTTTTATTTTTAAAATTTGTGTAGAAATATTTGATAAAATTTTTACTTATAAATTATGAGATAGAGATCATTTATATAATTTTAAAAAATTAACTATTAAAAAACATAAATACAGTTCTTTTTAGGGATTGTTTGGGATGATATAAATAAGTGCACTTTTTATCTTTTTACGAAAAGATGTGCAGAAACGTAGAGAGTTGATATGATGGAAAAAGAAATAAGAAGATAAAAAAATAGATTATTTTGTAGTAGCCAACCTTGACCTAAGTCCTAAGCTTTCAATATGTAGAAACTGCTATCAAATCAGTTTTGTTAAAGCTATATATTAAAGCCTACTTTGCGTGCATGGTTTGAATATATTCCAAAATTCTTCTCTTCCTCATCCAAATTAACACTATTGATTATGACATACTCCTGAAACATTGTCGATTCTTTGTTCGCACCTTGTTACTATTTTTACTTTGATTAATGTTGGACATAAATAAAATTTTATTAATTATTAAATACAAAAGTAGTTATACAACTTACATTAATAAATATACACGAGACCAATTATTTTGTTAGTGACTAGAAAATCTTATAAAAAAATTTGTTTATGCGTAACACTTTCTTTTTACATTAGATGATAACATTTTTTCATCTGTTACAAAAATTATGACTCTATTTGACAAAATTTATTTACAATTTAAAAATACTAGCATACAAAAATATTTTACTTCGGATTTAGATCTTCTTATTTACATGATTGGAATAAAATTTGAATAATGCTATATGCACCAATTAGTCCACTAACTAGTATACCAATTAATGATGTGACATAATTTAAAAGGTTTTTGGTATTTGTAATGTAATTAATGACTGGGGTCAATAATAATGCCATAACTAGTGTTGATACACTAGTTAGTATACTAATTGGTACATAAAGCACCACCGATAAAATTTTCATTTTAGAGTAATTCCTGGTAGCTCGAATCCGTGGCTCGACTTGTGGCTCGAGACCCAAAACGACGTCGTTTTGGGTCTCGAATTTTTTTTTTTTTTTTTTTTCTTTCTCTTCCTTCTCTGTCTTTCTCTTCTTCGTCTTCTTCTTCGTTTTCTTCTTCGTTGAACCAGCAACACAGGCGATGCCGAGCTCCGATCGTCGCCGCCGATCGTCTCGTCGCCCAGCTCCGATCGTCTCGCCGATGCCCAGCTCCGATCGTCTCGTCGCCGATGCCCAGCTCCGATCCTCCCCCTCCCCCTCCCCCTCCCCCTCCCCTGTATTAGGGCCCCCTCCCCTCCCCCTCCCCCTCCCCTCCCCTCCCCCTCCCCTCCTCTGCTGAAATTCGAGCCGCGTGGCTCGAAATGGTTTCGAGCTACCAATCGGTGCTCTTCATTTTATTTCATATGCTTGCAACAAATCATTAAAATTTAAAATTTATTGGTCTATAATTATTACGTTAATTTAAATTTTAAAATATCCCTGAATTATTTTTTTATTGGAAATAAAATTATGTTGATGTTGCTCTTTTTAAAATTTTATATTCTATCAATTTAATGGAAATATCTGAAATTGTTAAAAAAAAAAAAAAAAAAAAAAAAAAAAAAAAAAAAAAAAACTAGCTTTTTAATGCCGACAACCCTACCTAAACAAGATTTTCTTCTAGATTCTCAAACTTTTATCTGCCATCCTTAACAAGCACTATGATTGACTAAGTAGTCATGCTTTGACATAATATCCTTTTTAAGTGTTGGTTTTGAAATACCAAAGACATGTGATTTAAATGCATTTGATGTAGTTTAGTGGGGTGTTTTTTTGGGCCATTTGCACCTAAATCCATCTTATGTGTTGGCCACCAAAGAGCTTCTAACCCAAAGAAATAAGGGCCCCAAAACAAGTTTGTTAAGAGAGAGAGAGAGAGAGAGAGTTTCTATCAAATAGACAGTGGAAGAGAAGAGTGCCCCAAATCTCAAACCCACTCAAGCAAGTGTTATGCCCATCTCATGATGGTGGGGTTGCTTAAATTGGTGGAGGTCAAAGGGCACAAGAAAGTGGATATTGTTATGATATTTCCTTTTGCTTTCATATAAATACAAACTAATAAATTTTACATAAAAAAAAAAAATTTATTCATTAACATGGTATGTAGTGATGAAAATTTGAAATTTAAAGTGTGACCCATTACAACAATATAATACCATTTTCATTTTTGTTTTTCTGAAAAATACAAAACACTTGTTCGGTGAGCTTTTTTTTAAATTATTTGCGGCAAATTTTCTTAAAGCAATTCACTTTTAAGAAATGCCAAAAGTTATTTTTAAATTTTCAAAAATTATTTTCATACAAAAATGACAATGATATGAAAAAAAAAAATTGAGACTTTCTAATTTTTAATTTTCTTTTTTCAAAAATATAAAATAATAAAAGCAAAAAATGAAAAAAAAATGCAAGCACAACCAAAGAACGACAAAATTTGCTGTCTCAAATCTTCTTACTCATAAATAAAATAAATTTAATCTGTCCTCGTAATCTCTTATATTATTAGATCCCCTTCTTTATTGTAATCATGATTAATTGTCAGATCTCTATGAGGTAATAGGTGAAACACAAAACTTTAACCATTCCAATTTTGGAAACTATTCCAACTAATTATTCATTATTAACCCACTTTTCAGAATTACAACCTTAAAATAATAGTTTATCCCATTCACTAGATAATCCTAAAATATTAGCATTGATAAATTTATGTATAAAAGAAAACTATCACATTGCTTTAAATTACTGTGAGCTTTTTAATTACTCAGGTCACATGAATTTAATATTTATACTTTTGTCCACCTTCCCCTTAGGGAACCTGCATGGGACAAATTGAAACCACACTAAAAATTTTAGACTATGTTTTTAAAATAAAAATAAAAAAAATCTTTAAGAAATTTAGGCCTCGTTTGGGAACATGTTTTTTTAGTAACTTTTTGAATTTTTAGCTAAAATGTGATGTAAAAAAAACTAGTATGTTTAGGATGATTTTTTAACTTTTTACGAAAAGTTGTGCAAAAAATAGAGAGAAAATAGAATCTTTGATTTTTTGGTGTGGGTTGTTAGATTTTTGATTTTTTTAGTGACTTTTTGACTAAAAAAGCCACTTGCCAAATGAGACCTTAGATTAATATAATCAGAAAATTCAAATACAAACAGAGGCCGGCCTCGCTCCACTTTGAGAATTTACGTCTAATTCTAATTTATGATGTATTTGATCCTCATTAAAATTATTCATTTTCTAACAAAATAAAGATATTATAATGTATTTGATCCTCATTAAAATTATTCATTTTCTAACAAAATAAAGATATTATAATCAGAAAAAATAAAATAACATAAAATAAAATTCAAGAGGGCAATTCATATTTGATAACAAATTAATCAGTAACAAAATTACACTCCCTATGTCCAAAACAAAATTAGTTGTAACCAGTTAGATTCAACTACCAGATAGCTTAAAATATTTTATCTATTTATTTTTTATTTCTCAATTTATTTTATTTCTCAATTTATTTTATCAAATTATTTTTTATTTCTCAATTTATTTTTTATTTCAACTACCAGATAGATTCAACTACCAGATTCAACTACAAGCACGCCCATTGGTTTACGTATAAAATTATATTAAAGTATTAGATACAATTTGCATGTAATTTGTCTTTATCGAAAAGTTAAATATGAGATTTGTTACAGGTTGATTTTTCTATATTAAACTCTGCACATTAAAATAGGTTCAGGATCCAACATTAGTCATCAATTCTCTTCTAATAATTTGAGTATCTGATGATTTTTAATTATAACAAATGATAACAGGTGTTTCATGGTTACTCACCCAAAAAACAGGTGTTTCATGGATATTGTTTAATGTTAGGAAATGTATAATTTTTTTTTTAAATATATAAAATTATTAAAAGTGTGTTAATTTTAACAAAAATGTATCACAATTAGTAAATTTTTTATAAATATTTTATCTTTCACTTGTATTCTAAAGACACTTATTAACTGGACCATTTAATTATTAACGTACTGACATGCTATGTTTATAAAACATAGGCATGTAGGCATTGAAATGTTTGCAACACCACAATATAAGATCTTTTATTTTAGTTTTTAGCAAATTATACTTTACATCTCAATTGGGTGATTACCTCCCCAACTAAAAATTACTACATTTGTCCATTAATATTATAATTTCAACCTTCGATTAACATTTTGTTATGAAAAAAAAAAAATGGCACACACACGCATGTGAGCTACGCATACTAATTTTACTATCAAACTGTGGAAGGAGAAGCTCATTTACTAAGAAATATGTAAAAAAATATGTATATATCTTCTTCTTCTTCTTCTTTTTTTATAAAAAAAACAAGTAAGAAAATATGTGCATATATCAATTTTAGAATCAAAGAGGAATATATATACATAGTCCTTGCGTGTACACACACATAATAAATGTTATTAAAAGGTTGAGATTCACTACAAGAAAATACACATTTGCTGAGCATTTTTGCCGATTAAAAATATTTTGGTCGCAAAAAATTGACATTTGCCGACCAAAAAAAAATTTCGTAGCTAAAACTTGATACTATTACTGACTAAAAATATTTTGTTGCCAAAAAGTGATTTTTAGCGACCAATTTACTATTTTAGTTGCAAAAAATTTTCATTTGGCAACTAAATAAAAATTTGGTTGGCAAAGGTTTGGAGTTTTACTGACTAATATTTTTTTAGTTGCCAAAATATAATTTTCTGCAACCAAAATTGAAATTTGGTCCGCAAAAGTCGAAGAGGAAAGACAAAAAAAAAAAAAAAAAAAAAAAGTGGGAATGAAAAACTTTTAGCGACTAAAATATTTTGGTCACAAATAATAACATTTGCCGACCAAAAACCAATTTTGTCGCCAAAGGTGTGAAAATTTTAGAGGGAAACCATTTAATTGCCCCTCTCATGTTCTCTATTTGAACCAATCAGATTGTTCTCTCTCTCATACAGATTCTCCTTCACCACCAAACCTCACCCCACCTCACCTCACCCCACCTTACCTCACCTCACCATCAACGTTGTCGTCCGCCGTTCTCACCTTTCCACTGTCACCACCGTACGTTGCACTTTAGGCCCTTTTCTTAAACGCAAGCCCTAGCCCCTTTTCTTATGCATTGTTCTTCGATGTTGTCTCTCTCGATATCATTCTCTCTGTTTCAAGCTCTCTCTATTGCCATGGTGATCTGAAGAACAAGAGCGATATAAATCCCTCTCTCACACACACAATCTCTATCTCTCTCTCAATCTACCTATAAAAACTTATTTACCTTTCTCACTTTTCTCTTGCAATATCTCTCTCTCTCTCTCTGTGGTCTCTGGAATTGCCTCTCTCTCTCTCTTGAATCGGCTCTATCCCTCTTCTCATTTCTCACTGTTAATCTAGGGTTTTATATGATTTTGTTAGTTCAATTTTGTGTTGATTTCTTAAATGGGTTTAGATGAAGTGTTTGATTTCTATGAAGTTATGTTTTTCTTGATGTCGAAAATGGATTTGATTTTAGTTTTATGGGTTTCACAGAGAAAAAATTTTGATGTCAAAAATCAAAATCAATGAACAATCTGAAAAAGGTGAAGGTTAATTACAGAAATAAAATAAATTCCAAGAAGTTCCTTGAAGGTTAATTATAGAAATAAGATAAATTCTAGGAAGTTCCTTGAAGTTCCTGGAACCAAAAATATCAAAAATTAAGAATCGTAAGGTCTTAAATTTACAGAGTGACTGATTTAAGGGCTTTAGAGTTTGGGTCTTGACGATTAGGGGATGGATCAGAGTTTGGGGAAGGGAATGACATGGGTAGGACAATTGAGCTTGAAGGGCTTCCAAACACCCACTTGCTGGTGTTTTAGCCTCAGCTGCGAAGAACAAAGGGATGGATAATTACAAACAGGAGAAGTATGCTGATGCCATAAAGTGACTTTCTTGGGCTGTGATTCTTCTTGAGAAGACTGGTGATGGTGCTGCTTCCATGGAGGTTTTATCTAGCAGGGCTTCATGTTACAAAGAAGTTGGGGAGCATAAGAAGGCTGTGGCAGATTGTACAAAGGTATATAATAATTCTTTTGTGGTGAAGAATTTTTTAAATTCTACTTGCAAGGTTGAAAATTTATATTTAATCAACTCATCTTGTGCAAAGATTATAGCCTATGAATTAGTTTGAATTGTTCCTTAACATGCTACTGTTTATTTGATGGCTTAAAAGTTACTAAGAGTCATATGGTTTGGAGAGTTGTTTGAAAGATTGATGGGTTTGGTTGCAGTGACAAACATGGATCATAGGAAAACTATAATTTTTTACTTGAATTTTCCTAGATCCTACTAGTCTGATTAGGTAGATTTCACAATGGCTCTCTGATCCACTTGGTGGATTTCTCAAACTGGAAGGCCTAAAATAATCTGTGTTACATATATTTAAGAATTCTATTGGTGTGAGTTATTGGACAGTGATTGATTTAAGTGATGGCAACCAATATAGAGTAATGTCTTACCATTCTGCTTATCATATGGATAATGGATCTCTGTTAATTGAAAATATTAAATTGCAAATTGCAACAAAAAATATCAAATTGCAATCATGAATCATTATGCTTTATTAAGTTGACCTGTTCTTTTTATAACACATAGTAGTGGACTTCATGTCTTTTCATATTCCCATGTGCCTATTATATTTGATAGCAGTGGAATTTGGTAAGGTCTTTAGAGTACAATTAAAAAAAAAAAATTAATTGTAGTTTGATATGGAGAGGCAAACTGTGTGCTATACTTTGATCCCCATGCTTGATGCCTTGGGGAATTTGAATGCGATGCCTATCTTCTTCTTCTACTTCTCTTCATTTTTCTTTTAATTTATACAATATTAGGTCCTTCTGAACTTAAAATTAGACAGTGTTAACCTTCTCCTATACTTAAAATACTATTTGATAAGCCTAAATCCTACTCTCCTCAAACGTCCTAGCCTAATACCAAAAAAACTAAAAACTCAGCCTAGCTACTGTCCACATGTATGGTACACAGTACCCAAACAACCATGAAATCCCTACTTTATTCATAATCTGCCTAATTCTAAATACCCAACTGCAGTCCCAAAAGTATAGCAGGAATTTTCTTGAATTTCCAGTGTGCACTCCCTTCAAAACATGGCCAACTCTTCCTAAATTTATGTTCTTAACAGTAAAGCATTAGCATATATGGTATATTTTAAAGTGATATATATGGTATATTTGAGGGACTAAAGAGTATAATTTTTAATTGAGTTTTCACAATAATGGCACATATAACATATTATTCACCCAAAAAAAGGCACATATAACATATTTTAGGATTGTCTGAATTAAGTTCTTTCTGTTGATGCTGAATTAAAAACTATTTTGGGTTGTCTAAATTGGTTTCGTTCTATAATTGTGTGATTATTGTTGGATTTGTTGAATTATTGTGTTGTGTTGAACATGTTTTTTGGTTTTTTTTCTTTTTTTTTTCTCCTGGTACATGGGAGGCAGTAGCATGAGAGGTGGAGTTCTGCTTGTGATAAGACTTACTTGAGTACCCTTGACCTCATACTCTCTTAGTTCGTTGGTGTGTGATTCACTGTTCCAGATTATTGACATTCAGTGATTTTTTAAAAATCTGTGGAATTGACTTTGGTATTTGTGTTTTTATGTTATTTAATGTTTTTTTGTTATGATATCCTTGTAGTACTGCCATTTACTTTTTGGTTAGTTACATTGTCTATCACACTATTGGGCTATTGGTGTCTGCCAATGTTTGTTAATTTTATAAACTTATTGTTTGAATAGGTTTTGATGCGTTATATTAGGAGACTTAGCAGCAGAGGACCTGTAGTTAGATACTCTGGAGGACTTCAATTATGAAATGGTTGAACAGAGTACATAAATGGTCTTAGGGGAGAGTTCAGCAGAATACTCACATTAACACAACAAGACATTTCTGTAGTTGACAAGGAGAGTTGAAGAGAGAAGGAGATGGTCTGAAGGGATTCGTCAAGCTATAGAAGCCAAAGAAGGTGTCAAAATTGAGGTATCTCTTGAGGTTTCAATCTTTATAGAGTTTTTCTTTTACATCAAAACTTTCTTTTTTATTGTACTCAAAGCTATATTATCCTTACACTTGTTAGGCTCAATTCCTTTAACCCAGCAAAAACCATGATTGATGAATTGATTACAAAGATTCAGTGCTTTTATATTTAATCTAATCATAACCAACTAATCTAACCACGGTTTAATTCTAACAGCCTAATTACTTGAAATAGTTATGCTAGTTCTCTTTATAACACGTGAGCATGGCTGAAGCTACAGCCCTATTTGTTCTGACTTTAGTTGCTCTGGCTGCTGCTGGTACTGTAGCCTTGCTTGTGTTGACCTGGCTTGGTCTTGCTGCAGCTCGGGTTGCAGCCTTGGTTGCAGTGGCTAGCTCTGGCTTCTGCTTTATTTTGATATAATGTTTACTTGTCACATTTACATGTGAGATTTGTTATTACACTTATATAATAATTACTGAGTAATATATCATGTATCCATAATCATGTCATACCATCATTGTAAATTTTTTTCCCTACTCAGCACAACAAGTTAATATATATATAATTTAAGTAAAAATAAAGTAGGTGGTGGATTCTCATCATTCATTGTGTTCATGCCAACAGCTACAAAATTATAATGGATGATTCATGTTTTTCTACTTCAAAATCTTCATTGACAGTGTGCCACAGTGTAATTTTGTTTCCCTTTCCTGCTCCCTTAGCAGCCCAATGCTATTATAACTTTAATATTCGGATCCATCATGATTTTTCTCGACTTTTTATGCTATTATAATTTTATGTCTATAGCTATTAACTGGGTATTTTATTTGTGGTTTTACTAATAGATAGCTTTTGCTGGAAAATTGAGTATCTTATCTTATCTGTTTCACTAATTGA
Source organism: Camellia granthamiana (assembly GCA_036172215.1). Lineage (NCBI taxonomy): Eukaryota > Viridiplantae > Streptophyta > Magnoliopsida > Ericales > Theaceae > Camellia > Camellia granthamiana. The sequence goes on from CM069912.1 coordinate 11,726,281, forward strand.
TTTGTGTGTCTTTCTCTTTGCAGCTAGCAGAAGCAGCAAAAGCACAATTTTCACATGATTACAGTGATCATCTTGCTCTTATCCAGGCTTATGAGGCCTGGAAAGAAGCTGAAAGAGACATGGCTGGATATGAATACTGTTGGAAGAATTTTCTTTCTGCTTAATCAATGAAAGCTATTGATGCTCTGTGAAGGGAGTTCTACTCTTCACTTAAGGAATATGTTTTAAATTTTAGGCCTCGTTTAGGAACCCTCATTTTTAGCTAAAAAGCAAAAAAGTTACTAAATTAGCCAAAAAGCCAACAACCCATACCAAAAAGTCAAAGATTCTCTTTTCTCTCTACTTTTTGCACATCTTTTCGTAAAAAGCCAAAAAATCATCCCAAACATACTAGTTTTTTTTTAGCTCATAGTTTAGCCAAATAGCCAAAAAGTTACTAAATTAGCCTGTTCCCAAACGAGGTTAATGCTAGATGGATATGAATTGGATGATTATATAGATTACAAGCGGATTTTTAATTGAAAGAATATGTAGTTTGGAATTACTTGTGGATGAAAACTCATAATAGTTGCTGACTTTAATTAAACAAGTTCGGAGTTTGATGATTTATATAGTTTGTTGAATATTCATGATTCAAGTGAATTGTTGGTTTGATTGATTATTGTAAATCACAGATTGTATTGAATAGATTACATAGATTATTATGAATTACAGGTTTATTTTGTTGCATGTTGGCGCAAACATTCCTTTTGGCGACCAAACTTTTTGGTTATGGAATGTGACAATTGGCGACCAAAATTTTTGATTGTGAAATGTGACAATTGGCGATCAAATTTTTTAGTCGTGGAATGTGATAATTGGCGACCAAACTTTTTGGTCATGAAATGTGACAATTGGCGACCAATATGTTTGGTCAGGAATATGTCACTTTTCGCGACTAAAGTGTTTTAGTGACTAGATGGATTCGTCATAGTAATGATATATTTAGCGACCAAAAACTTAGTTGGCAAATCCAACTTTTTCCCAACTAACAAAAATTTTGGTTGCTAATTACTTTTGTCGACCCTCAATTGGCGACCAAGGTAGCAACCAAAAAAATTGGTCGCGAATAGCTTTTGCCGACTAAAAATGGAATTTCTTGTAGTGATTGAAACAAATAAAGAAATTAACACGGTAGTGTTACATGCACCAATTAATGTACACACTAGTATACCAACTAGTGTTATGTCATTATTATTGACCCCACCTATTATACAAATTATAAATATCCAAAATCTCTAAAATTATGCCACATTATCTGTTAGTATATTAGTTAGTATATTAATTAGTATATATAGCATTATTTAAATTAACAAGATAAAATGTAGTAATAATTTTTAGTTGGCAGGGTACATTAATTGTTCATAATTTAAAGCAACAAAGTGTAATTTGTATTTTTTTTTTTTTGAAGAGCATTCTCTCTAAGTATGGTTGTATCAGCCACTTCCGTTAGTAAACACCAAACACCCATAATTATTTATAAATTACATGTATCAATCATGATGAAACACAAAAATCCAAATTAAAATATCTAAATTTAAAGTTGATTCTAAAACGAGTCCTCAATGAGTCAAAAGCCCCAATCATTTGTGCCAAGACTTGTACAAATCCAAAATTTGTCAAACCCTAGAGGTGAGGTTTTAATAACTTTTTGTTCTATCATTTCACCAAGTCAAAACTGGCTTGTCCTTCCATTTGAAAATAGAATTTGTCCCCTCTAAATCTCTTAAGGGTGAGAGACGAGAGTTGAAGAGGCTTCATTGGTGGGATATGCATTTGATGATTCCCAAATGAATGGGAAGGTCTTGAGCTGGTGAGTCCAATCCACCACTCTATATGGAAATCTATTGTGAATCATTTTTGACCCTTTGTCCTCCACAAAATCTGCTACTATTATTCTCACCCACTTCCCATATATGGAGTTCTCATCCTTTCCCAATAACATATACACCAACATCAAATCACACACACAAAGATGTGGTGAGTAGTCCAAGCAAAATATGTGGATTGAATGGTTACAATGATGGGTTCATATTGACATATTGACATATTGACTTTTGATTCTTTGGTGGAGCTCATTCAATTCAGAAAGAATTCATTCTTTGATTGTTTATATGGATTGGGGATCCTTCCTCTATCATGCAACGTTAAAATATCTCAGTTTTTTATTTATTTATTTTATTTTTTATATTTTATGTTGATACCTTATAAGGGGTTTTCTCAATTTGCTTGTCTTTTTTGTTTTTGTTTTGTTTTGTTGATGGCTTGTAAATAGTAGTCTGTGCTATTTTTCTGTTTTTCATGGATATGCCTCTGTAGCCTGGTTTTTACAGCTTAGCTAGTGAAATAAAATCATAATTTGTCACAAAAAAAAAAAAAAAAAGAGGAGCAAATTGCATGTGCAAAATTGGTAAAACTCATTCAACTAATATAATTATAATATCTACTACAATATATAAATATGATTAATGGATCATTACTTAGTGCCGTTTTGGCAACGCAGCGAAAAGCTGCGTTTTGAGCAACTTCCTAAAAACGCCAACTCTTGCAAAAACGCCACTGATCCCATTTGGGAAGACCCAAAAAAGTCACTTAAAAATTTATCAAATTACCCTCTGGAACATTATAATTAATTAATTCAAAAAATTGTTGACAGGCAAAAAGTAAGGATATTTTGGTCATTTTAGAGTGATGTGACACTTTTAAAAAATATTAAACCAAAAAGCAAAAAAGCCAGCTTCTTATCAACTTCTCAAATCACTTCCAAAAAAGTCAAAAAGCTTGGTAAAAAGTCAAAAGCTAGCTTTTTACCAATTTCCTAAAACACCCCTTAATAAAAACTAAGGTCTCGTTTGGAAATATCACTTTTTAGCTTAAAAATTAAAAAGTTAGTAAAAAAATTAAAAAGCCAACATCTTATGCTAGAAGTCAAAGGGCTTGTTTGGTTTGTTTTTGGGAGAGTTGTTTTTGAAAAAATTTTGGGAAGAGAGTTTAGAAATTTTTTTGGTTTGTTTGGTTGTATATTTTGGGAGAGTTATTTTTTTTTGGAGTTTGGGATGATTTGATATTTTGGGAGAATTTGAGTAGATGTGTGTGAGAGAAAAAGTGATTGAGAAAGAGAGAGAAGAGAGAAAAAGTGATTGATTGATGTGTAAGAAAAAGAAAGTGATTTTGGAAATTTTTTGAGAAAAACTCAAACCAAACAATTTTTTAGAAATTTTTTTCTAAAACTTATCTCCCAAATGCAAACCAAATATAGATTTTCTTTTTTCTCTACTTTTTACACATATTTTCGTTAAAAATCAAAAATTCATCATAAACATACTAATTTTTTTACATTATATTTTAGCTAAAAAATTAAAAAAATACTTAAAATAATATGTTCCCAAATGAAACCTAACTACCGTTTTGCAAATGAAATTTTGACTAAAATAGTCACACGAAAAAATCAATAATTTTAATTAAAAAAATCACATTATAAATATCCGTTAATTAACCCATTATTTAATTTAAAAGCCTCATTAAAAACTAAAAATTATTAAAAAAGTAAATTCACAAACGGGCACTAACTGTCAGATCACTTATTTGTGTAGTGTACCAAATGCAGTGTATTTTGAAAGTGAAAGCTTTTATCGAAAAAGATTAAAAAGTTTGAAAGGACTCCTCGAGAGACAAAAAGGACTGGTAGTCATGACTCATAGATTTTCACACCCAAAAATGTAAAAACCCCCACTCTCACAATCTGCCGTTGCCAATAAGTAACGTGTATTCACCAATTTTGATGGCAAAGCTGCTAGATTACACCGATTTTTTTTAACATTCGAAATATATATATATATATATTAATAATATAGAGATTCTCACAAAATACAACTTCACAATTATTAAAATGATGTGAATTATTCATGTCACTGTTAGACATAATTCTTAAAAAAAATTCAAACACATCAATAGTCAATATATTATTCTAAAAAAAATTCAAACCAATCAATAGTCAATATATTAGTGGGAATCATGCGAGTCCTCCTTTGTGCGAGTCCCAAATATTTTCCTATATATATATATCAGTAATGATAGAGATCCTCACAAAACACAACCCTACAACCCCCAAAATGATCTGAACCATTTATGTCACTGTCAGACACAAGTCTCAAAAAAAAATTTAAACACATCAATGGTAAATACATGAATGGGGTCATGCGGGTCTTTTTTTATGAGGGTCCCAAACATTTTTCATTTTTTAAATTTTAAGCAATTTTTTTTTTGTTTTTACTTTTTTGGATGAACTTTACTTGGATGTATCTGAATAGTAAAATATTTATGAAAAAATATTTTAAAAAATTAATAAATACATAAAAATATGATAAATGTATTGAATTTTGTTTTTTTGTTTTTGTATTTTTTGATATTTAGTATATCTTTTAAAGATTTTTTTTACAAATATTATACTTTTTAAGTGTATTTATGTTAGATATCTCTAAAAATTAAAAGAAATTGCTTAAAATATTTAAAAAATTCATTGAAAACATTAAAATATGGAAAATAAAAAAGTACAATTTTCTGAAAACTATTTTTTGAAAACCAGAACCAAATAAGCTGATTAATCTTTTCTTTAACAAGGTTAAATGAATTAAAATTAATTCAGATGATGCCAAAACACAAAAATAAATAACAAAAAATATATATACTTTCTTATAAAAGATATAAAAATATTTAGTGTGTTTGGTTTCAGTTTTTTGAATTTAGTTTTCTAGAAATTGAGTTTTTTTTTTTTTTTTTTTTGTATTTTTTTGTTTTTAGTGAATACTTTTAAAATTTTAAGTTTTTTTTTTTTTTAGATGCACCTTAGTTAGATGTATCTAAATAGTAAAATATTTCTGAAAAATATTTTAAAAAATTAATAAATACACAAAAATATGAAAAATGTACTGAATTTTGATTTTTTTTTTTTGGTTGTATTTTTGGAATTTAGTGAATTTTTCAAAGATTTTTTTCACAAATATTATTTATGTTAGGTGTGTCTGAAAATTAAAAAAATTCATTGAAAACAAAAAAAAATACAGAAAATAAAAAAGTAGAATTTTTTAAAAAGTATTTTCTGGAAACCAAAACCAAACAAGCTGATTATTTTTTTCTCATGTAACTAACAATATATTGATAAAAAGGAGGGCTCCGTTTGGCAAGAGCTTTTTTAGCTATTTTAGTCACAAAAGACAAAATATGTTATTTTAGTCACAACAAATAAAATATCACATCTAACCCATAATCATTACACTCTTCTTTCACAAAAATAAAAAAATAAAAAAGCCAAAAAATCAAAAAATCTTTTCCAAACTAAGCTTTTTAGCCCAGGCTAAAATAGTCAAAAAAGTCAAAAAGTCGAAAAGCCAACTCCTCAAACGGAGGCTAAATGTTATATAAATTAAATTCTCAAGAGAGTTCAATATAATTATATTAAAACTATAAGACTTACTATATATTTTTTATAAATCTCAAAAGACTTCATAGTAATTTATCCTAAAAGAATTAGATTAATTTCATAAAATTATAATCAAATTATGTCATTATATTTATTTTTATTAATAATGTTTTACTACAAAATCATGTTATTATAATTTTTAATAAATGTAATATTTTTCGTCAACCGTCTAGGCACCAGAATACGACGTGTAGGGGAGACATAAATTTAAAATGTGTAGACTGAAGAGGATTTCATCACTATTCTTATAAAATGTCCTAAATAACCCTAACAATTATAAATAGTATGAAATTTTGTGGAAAGAGATTTACCCAAGTGCACACCATAGACACATCTTGTAGTAATGTTATCAGTTGAAAAAAAGAGAGGATGAGAGTGACAATGTTGGAGAATATTCACATGGCTTTTCTTACCACCTTGACTTCTTTAGCTCTCTTTTGGTCCCAACTTGGGCTTTAACATGAAGGATAACTATTCTTTTCCACCAGCATTAACTTGTCATGTTCATGAAAGTGCAAAAGTGAAAAATTTACAGAGAAGTATTATACTTTAAACAATGTGTGGTGTTTCAGAAAGCTTTCTAATTTTTAGCTTATTTATGTCTTTTCAATTCAAAATAGAGAATTTCATTTTTATCAAAAATTAAAACAAATTAAAAATATTGTCGAAGTTGCTATTATAGATTCCACAAAGACCTAATTACATAGAGTGACTCCTAGGTATCACCTTAAGTATAGTTACATATACGAAAAAGACTTTTCTTAAATGTGCAACCCTCAAAATTGCACACCATGTGCCACTTACACAAAAAGTGTAAGTGGAAGGTGAAAACAAAAAGCAGGACTGCAAACAGAAAGGCGTAAGTGTAAGGCGTAAGTTGCACACCATAACAGTATCCATAGGAAAATCATTTAACCATATTTTGACAATTTAAAAAAAAAAAAAAAAAGTCAATTTGTTAACTTATTGACTTGTTAAGTCACATCACCATTTTTATTTTTTTTTTATACATTTTTGTAAAAAAAAAGTCAAACAAACACCTAAGAAATTGAATTTTTTTTACTTTTCAAAATAAGTCTTACTTATAGTAATTTCTTACTCTTGACACTTTGTACAACTCATTTAAACTTGAAAAGTTTGTCATACCAATGTTATTATTCAAATGATTGATCCTATAATAAATTGAATCTGAAACCTTAAGGTCTCGCTTGGAGACTAAGGCCTCGTTGAGGAATAAATTTTTTTAGTAATTTTTTAACTTTTTAGTTAAAATATAATGTAAAAAAAACTAATATATTTAAAATGACTTTTTGATTTTTTACGAAAAAATGTGCAAAAAGTAGAGAGAAAAGAGAATCTTTGACTTTTTGGTATCGGTTGTTAATTTTTTCTTTGATTAAAAAAATCACTTGTCAAACGAGGCCTAAGGTCTCGTTTGGCATACGAGAATTTTAGCTTAAAAATTAAAAAGTATTTAAAAAATCAAAAAGTCTATAACCTATACTAAAAAGTCAAAATTCTCTTTTCTTTCTACTTTTTGCACATCTTTTTATAAAAAATTAAAAAGTCATTCTAAACATACTAATTTTTTTTACCTCATATTTTAGTCAAAAATTCAAAAAGTTACTAAAATAATCTGTTCCCAAACGAGGCCTAAATATTTTAGTTAAAAAGTCATTATAAATTGTCACATATTTTCTTAAAAAATTACTAAATAGCCTATTTTGAAAACGAGGCTTGAGGCCTCGTTTGATAACATCACTTTTTAGCTTAAAATTTAAAAAGTTACTAAAAAAATTTAAAAAACCACCAACTTATACTAAAAAGTCAAAATTTTCATTTTCTTCGTACTGTGCACATCTTTTCGTAAAAGACTAAAAAATCATCTCAAATATATTAATCTTTTAAAATCATATTTTAGTTTGAAAAATTAAAAAATTAAAAAATTATTAAAAAAATTTAAGTAAAATGAGAAGTTATTTAAGAGCATCTCCAACGGTGAATCAGATTTTTCACCAAATCTGAGTAAAAAATGACCCATTTCATCAAATTTGATACCACTCGCTCCAACGGTGCATCAAATCCCGTGGGTCAACCGGTTGGTCGGCCGGTGGGTCGACCGGTTAGACGACCGGTAAGCGTAAATATTTTTTCAGATGATGTAAAATGATGAAAACCCACCAATTGTTACCAATGATGAAAACCCACCAATTGTTAAACAATTTTTCACCAAATCAGCAATTGTTTCTGCACCATCAATTGTTTCTTTACACAATTCATCTCAGATTCATTAAAATATATATATATATATATATAAAAGATAAGAAGATAATATGATTTTAAAATATATATATGGGATATATATATATATATATAAAAGAGAAGAAGATAATATGAGTTGCAGACAAACAATTGTTTCTTTTATATATATCTTTTCTTTTAAAGAAAATGAGTTGCAGACAAACAATTATAATATCGCATATAAAAGTATATTCCAATCCCATATAAAATGAGTTGCAGATAAACAATTGTTTCTTTAAACAATTCATTTGCAGCTTCTTTGATTCCTCCTGAATGAATATAGTGCAACACTATTATTAGCTGAAGCTGCTTCTTTGATTCATATGAAGGGTCGCCCGGTTGGTCAACCGGCCGGTTGACCGGCCGGTCGACCGGTAGGATTTAATTTATTTTTTTTTAAATTTATTTGAACCTTTTGACCTGTTTGAACCTAGTTATGTGAAAGGGAACCGGTTGACCGGTTGGTCAACCGGCCGGGCAACCGGGTGGTTGACCGGTGTACCACTTTCAACGGTCAGTAACAGTGATTTGGTAAAATCTGTGTCTTGATCTCAGTTTGATGTTTTGTTTGCTGAATTCTCATTTTGGTATGACTTTGGTGCAGCCGTTGGAGCATGAAAAATTGAGTTTTTCATCAAAATTTAAATCTGATGCTGGGTTTGGTTCACCGTTGAAGATGGTCTAATAATCTAAGAATATTGCTCTATAATATGTGGGTGTTTGGGAAGTGAATTTTTTTGTAGGTTTTTCTAATTGTAGGATATTATTGGAGAAATTTTTTTTTGTGTTTGGGAAAATAATTGGGTTTTTTTGTGATTGAATGTGATATTTGTGAAAGAAAAAGTGAAATGATTATGGGATTTGATGTGTGTTGGCTACATATTTTCTACAAGCCAATTACAATTCGACGCGTGGCAGAATAAGGATAATTCATGAAGATTATTCAAAGTCTTCGATCCTGATCGTACACGTGGCAGTTAGTTTTGGTTATTGCGAGATCTAAGTAGCAGCGAATCAAGAAAGAGATGCAAGGTGATGTGGCTTCAACGGTTACTCACATTTAAATTCAAATTTATGAGGAAAGCCTAACTGCAAGTGATGGCACAGTGGAGCTAATTATAAGGTAACATGATCAGCGATTATGGAAGAGCAGTTCGACGGTTGGGAATGTAGTTCGATGATCATCATTGAGAAGTATAAATAGCAGAGCAGGCCTAGAAAATGACCCCCAGACTCAGATCCAAAAAACCAGTCTTGTTCTACTTATTTTCCTTCCCAGTTTTACATTTCCAATCTTACATTTCCTGTTCTTTACATTCCTGTACTTTAAATTCATGCACTGCACTTCGTTCATAGGAGTAGTTTCAAGTAGTGGATTGTTGCTGTAAACCTCTACGAGGCTGAGTTTGGATCATTGTAAATTTTTCATTTTTATGAAATGCTTCAGTTGTTCTTCATTTAATTGTTATCTTGCTTAATTCTCCTAAATCAAGCCACCAGTAAAAGTTCTCTTCATTGAGGCTAAAAGAACTAAAACACAATCGTCTGATAATTGGTTGGCAATTAATTTTCTGTAAGGACTGATTGATCCTTACTGGCATGCTCGCAATTACAAAAATAACATTCGAAAGCCAAAAAGCCAACATATATTTTTGGCACGCCCAGTGGGATTAATTGAAATAGCTAGACGTAGGAGACAAGGAGAAAATAAACGCTTGGAAGAAGGCGTGGAATGAGAGGTAGAGATACCTAATCTAGAGGATAATGTGGTAACACATTCTGTGGAAACTCCCATTTTATCAGAACATATGGTCAAACAGACCAGCACTTCAGAACAAGTACCACATGTTCACAATATTGGACGAGACCAAGGAATTATACCATCCACTGTTCCATTTACTCAGCCAATAAATCCATGGGTGGCCTAGTAGATGCCATGGGACAGCAGTTAATGAACACGATGGAAATGTGGGAAATATCCTTTTTGGATCGAATGAATAACCACCAACCAACAAATGCAAGACACATGGAGGAAGTTTCAAATGTCCCTCAGCAAAGATTGGCTAGAGATAAACAACCTATGCAAGTTAATGGACATTCTAATGGTCAAACTAGTAATCAAAATTATGAAAGACCATCACCTCACTCTTGCTACGAACCTATTTCGAGGCCTATAGCAGGTCAAAATGCCTCAGTGCTCAACAATGAAGCCATGCAAATTGGTGGATCTGGCCCAGTACAAGAAAATGGCATAAGAATGGCTCCAAACCCAATGTTCGAAGCCATACCTGGCACGAGGGGGTTCACTAATCCCTTATTCGAATGTATACCCGGGGGGTTGGAAGGTTTTCCTACAAATGGAAGAGACACAACACCAGTTCCAGCACCTTTCGGAGGTCCTTTCGCAGGACAGGCTCAAAAGGGTTACCCACGCCCTCAACAGCAACCTGCACCACAGGGACAACCAGTCCCCAATATACCACCTTATGGACTAAGAGGACCACAGGCACAAGTTTGCCCACCAAACCCTGTGTTTGTTCCTCCAGTACTGGTTCAACAGGCACAAAATATGGTCCCTAGGGACCAAATTGCTGATATTATTAGAGAGATGTGTGGACCGATGGCTCGGGGGGTCCAGACTTCTGTGTACAGGAAACCATACCCAGAATGGGTAGACAGGGTACATGAATACCCAAGAGGTTTCAGGATACAAAATTTTGTCATTTTTTATGGGAATAGAAACCAATCAACAGTGGAGCACATTGCTAGGTTTGCCGCACAATGTGGTAAATTTACTAATAATGACCACATGAAGTTAAGGTTATTTCCAAATTCCCTAACTGGGGGAGCATTTGTATGGTATATTAACCTTACACCTGGCTCTATCCAAACTTGGTAACAAATGGAAGAGGCATTTCATGCCCAATTCTTCCAATCGGAGCCAGAGGTTTCCATAGCAGACTTGGCAAGATTGAGTCAAAGGCCTGATGAGAAGGCTACTCAATTTATTGCCAGATTTAAAAGGGCTCGAAATAAATGTAGAGTCATCCTGCCAGAGCTAGAATTCGTGAGATTGGCTCAAAATGGCTTAGAGTTTAGGCTTCGAAAGAAATTTGATTCAACTGAGTTCAGAGACTTAGTTGAACTCACTTATAAGGTATTTAGGTACGAAGCATTACTAGAGGAGGAATAAGATCGAAATAATGCATCGTACAAGACATATTATAGAGATCCTAATTAGGAGATCGATGCAGCAGAGATTGTGGGGAAAGAACCTGTGATCTGTGAAGTATTAATTCATAAGGATACAACAATTGACCAACAGTTTAAAAAGAAAGACCTTCATAGGAAATACTCTTTCGATTTAACTAAGGCAGATGACATTTTTGATCATTTGCTTGCGGCCAACTTCCTTAAGTTACCGAAAAGAGTCAAAATTCCATCTCCAGATGAACTTAAAGAAAAAATATATTGTAAATGGCATAATTCTTGGTCTCACTTGACTAAAAACTGTATTGTTTTTCGAGACAGGATCCAAGAACAAATTCGGAAAGGAAGTCTAAAATTCCTAACTAAAGCAGAAAAGGCCATGGGGATCGACAGTAATCTATTTCCAGAAGTTGGAGAAAGTGTAGCTAATATTGTTGTACCAGACTTCCAGAATTTATCTTTGCAGGAATTGGAAGAGGTCAATGTGCAAATGCATGTTGCCAGCCAAGCTACTGTTAAGAAAGACACTAGAAGTCTGCCAGTTGTTAGACAAGGCTCTACAAGTCGGGGAAAAGACTCTGATGAAGAAACACTGGATGATGATTCCTTGGAGGCAGCAGTTATCCAAAGAATGTGTCCCAGGTGTAGGTTGAGCTATAAGTGGCTGAAAGGACGCCCGATTGATGGGAAGCAATACTACAGGGATGTGCAGAGACATCCTAAACCAACCAGTGCTCATAACAAAAGGCCATACCCAACTAGTGTTAGGCAGCAGCCATTAATGGTTGAGCCAACAGTTGACAGAATACATTCTGAAGGCAAGAGGCCTTTATATGAGTCTAGGCCACCTAATTATTACAGAATGGAAAGCACTCATTCTAAAAGGAGATCGGAGAGGGGCTCAGTTTATGGGATCAAAGCCAGAGATTGGCCCCCTAGACCAGCATCACGCAGGACAGAAAGTGGCTACCTTCATCAAAGGTCTGAGTTAGGACCAAAACATGAAGTCAGGGCCAAGCAGTGGCCTTCACAGCCAGCTTCGAAGATGGCTTCGAAGGAGGAAAGAAACAGTTCAACAGCTGAGTTAGTAAGTTTGTGGGTACCTGGAGTTCCAGATTGGTTTGTGATGCAGAACAAACCTAGGGAAGTATGTTGTTGGAAACCAAGGTAGGATGGTCAAACCTCCTTTGGTGGCTCCAAACAATTGGGTATTGCTTAAACACCCAAAAACAAAGGAACCAGATATGGTCCCCGTAATTTCTAGATCACAAAGAAGGAAGATTCAGCGTAGGTACACTCAGTACCAGAAAGACCTGAAAGAAATGAGAAAAAGCTCATCATTGGTCCAGACAGAAGGAAAGAAGAATCCAAAGTCAGACCATACTCCAAAACCAACTCTACAAGACAAAATGGGTTGTAGCAGAGAACAATTAGCAAAAGTTCACTCTGAACTAAAAGCCAGAGAGAAGTCCAGTCTAACAGGATTGGAGAAGGCTTTGATGGAGAGTGATAGCGAGACAGAAGAAGAAGTGGGCCTAGGCCAAAAGAAAGAAATGGTTGAGGAAGAAATGTTCGAAGCCTTCATGGCTGAACAGACGTTTTTGGTTGAAAAGCCAGTCAAAAAAGACCATTCGAAGGAGTTTGTTAGTAATGAAGTGCCAGAATGCAGCATGGAAGATGCTTCTGAAGTAACTGAACAAGGTGGCCAAGAGGAGAAACAGGTACGGCCAGCCATCCAATTTGGCTCGTTTCCTCCAGTATCAGTAAATATGGTACACATACTACCACATGAATTCCAGGCTGAAGATGAGAACCAAGAGGGTCAAGAAATTGACCCAATTTTAGTCTCTAGTGAAGACTCACAAGTAAGTATGGTGCAAGATGAATCCGGAATGGCAACCCCAATGGAAATTGAATACGAGAGTGAAGAAGAGCTGAGTATCAACCTCTCATATCCTTTTGAGTATCCCTCGAACTCTATGACACAACATGTCAAGCCTTTGTATATCAAGGCCTTCTTCGATGGGATACAATTGAACCGAGTCTTGGTGGATAATGGGGCAGCGGTGAACTTAATACCGAAATCTTCCTTAAAGAAACTAGGGAAAAGGAACCCCAGGTTAATCCCAACTAGCACAACCATTGCTGGTTTCGCTGGAGACAAACAGATGGCTTAGGGAATTCTGCCCATCAACCTGAGTGTGGGAACCAGGGACTGCATGATGGCATTCTTCGTTATCGACAGCAATACTAAGTACAATGCTTTACTTGGTAGAGATTGGATTCACACTAACAAGTGTGTGCCTTCCTCTTTGCATCAGAAAATAATGATGGCCTTGGGCCATGGAGAGACAGAGGAAATTGATGTAGATCCTCAACCCTTCACAGCCCGTGCAGACTTCGCAGAGGCCAAATTGTATATTGAGGGAGTGACACCACTCAGTATACTGACGAAACCTAATGGCTCAGCCGAAGTGACGGCTGATGAGGAAGTGACACACCTGAAGCACTTAGTCCAGGAAAGTGCTGATGAAGAGGTTGTCGTTAAGGATGACAATGATGTCTAGTTGTAGGCAAAGAGATGAAGCACAAGAAGCCAAGTCTTTGGCTCTAATTAAGTTCTCAATATTGGATGTAAAATCAATAGTCCAGAAAGTGCAAGAGCAAGAGAAAGAAGCCATGATAATTGACTGTAAGCAGAAGCAGCAACAGGCCAGAGTTTTGGCCCTTGATAAATATTGTGCATTGGACATTGAAACAAAAGTCCAGGAGATACAGGAAGAAGAAGCCTTATGGACAGACTTTGTCTATGAAGAGGAGGGTAAAGATGTTGAATTAAAGAACCTGGGAGCAGAGCAAAGCAAGAAGATTCCTTCGAAGGTAGAAGGAATCAAAGAAGAAGTTTCGGTAAGTTCTCAGACACAAGACCCCTTAGAAGAAGTAAATTTAGGGAAAGGTTCTATACAACAGCCCACCTATATAAGTGCTTGTTTGAATGCTCTGGACAGGGACCAGTTGTTGGTTGTTCTGAGGAAATATAAAGATTGTTTTTCATGGTCTTATAATGAACTACCAGGATTGGATAGGTCATTAGTGGAACATAGGCTCCCTATGAGGCCTAATTTTAAGCCATACAAGCAAAAACCAAGAAGAATTAGTCCAGAAGTGGTTCAGAAAGTTAAGGAGAAAATTCTTAGACTACTCAAGGCGGGCTTTATTAGGACGGTCAGGTATGTTGAATGGTTATCCAATGTTGTGCCTGTAGTTAAGAAGAATGGTAAAATGAGGGTATGCATTGATTTCAGAAACTTAAATCTGGCAACTCCGAAAGATGACTATCCTATGCCCATAGTGGATTTGTTGGTAGACAGTTCAGCAGGGCATCAAATTTTATCAATGATGGATGGGCACTCTGGTTATAACCAAATCTGCATTGCAGAGGAGGATGTTCACAAGACGGCATTGAGATGTCCTGGGAATATTGGCACCTTCGAATGAGTTAAAATGCCATTTGGCCTGAAGAATGCTGGAGCTACATATCAGAGGGCTATGAACACTATCTTTCATAACCTCATTGGAGGGTATTTAGAGTGTTATATTGATGACATTGTAGTTAAATCCCAATCCATGGAGAAGTATCTGTTTCATTTAGAAGCAGCTTTTGAAAGAATGAGAAAGTTCAAGTTGAAACTCAATCCTCTTAAATGTGCTTTTGGCGTATCATCTGGAAACTTCTTGGGCTATGTAGTACACAAGAAAGGAATACAGATTGACCAAAATAAAGCCAAGGCTATCATTGAAGCCATACCTCCATCAAGTAAGAAAGAATTATAAAAGTTCCTTGGACAGGTTAATTTTCTTCGAAGATTCATTTCTAACACTGCAGGGAAAACTAAAGTATTTCCTTCCTTGTTAAGGCTAAAAGATGAAGAGGAATTTGTGTGGACAGCAGAGTATCAAATTGCTTTCGAAGGAATCAAAGCCTACTTGGCCAACCCTCCAGTGCTGATGCCACCAAAAGGTGAGAAGCCCTTGAAGTTATACATAGCTGCAGTAGAGGATTCATTGGGACCTTTCTTAGCCCAAGACAATGAAGAAGGCAAGGAGCAAGCTGTTTATTATCTTAGTAGGTTTTTAAATTCTTGTGAATGTAAATACTCAGCTGTAGAAAAGCTGTGCCTTGCATTGTATTTTGCTACAATGAAATTAAGATACTATCTTTTGCCTACAACTGTCATGGTAATTACAACCACAGATTTGGTTAAGTATATGTTATCTAGACCTATGTTGAGGGGAAGAATTGGGAAATGGATACTAGCCTTATCAGAATTTCATTTAGAATATGTTCCCCAAAAGGCAGTAAAAGGACAAGCTTTAGCTAATTTTTTGGCAGACCATCCATCTCAAACAGAAAGCCAAGAAATAATGGAACTTGGTATGGCTAGTGTTGAGCCATGGCAAGTGTGGTTCGATGGATCAAAAGCCAATGGCCTAATTGGAATTGGTATAGTGATTAAGTCACTACAAGGAGTAGAAACCACACATGGTTTCAGAGTGGATGAAGTTACTTGTTCTAATAATCAAGCTGAATATGAAGCCTTAATAGTGAGACTGGAAATTCTTATTGGATTACAAGTTCATGCAGTTGGCATATTTGGAGATTCTCAATTGGTGGTTAACCAAGTAAAAGGAATTTTCAAATGTCAAAGTATAAGCATGTTGCCATACTATGTTGTTGCATTACATCTGCTTTCTCAATTTCAAATAGCAAATGTAACTCATGTCCCAAGATTCTTGAATAATAGAGCTAATGATGTGGTTCAGAAGGCTTCGAATTTCAAGATAAGGGATAATACTCAAAGGGACATAAGCCAAACAACATATCAGAAATTAATACCACCCTTGAATAAAAGGAATGTGGTCTTGGAAGTCAACCATAATGACTTACAAGAACAAGTTTGGAGGCATCCAATAATGCAGTACTTGGTTGGCCCATCTTCGAAGGCCAGCAGGAAAATTAAATTACAATCTATGCAATACATGATGTATGGTAATGCTCTCTACAAAATAGGGGGAGATGGTTTATTGCTGGAATGTTTAGGCCCAAAAGAAGCATTAACAGCTATGGCTGAGGTTCATGAAAGCATCTGTGGTGCTCATCAGCCTGGGGTGAAAATGAGATGGTTGCTTCGAAGGCATTCCTACTATTGGCCAACTATCCTTAAAGACTACATAGAATATGCAAAAGGTTGCCAGGCATGTCAAAAGTATGGCACAATAAGGCATGTGCCCATAATTGACCTGCATGCAGTAGTGAAGCCTTGGCCATTTAGAGGATGGGCCATGGATGTGATGGGGAAAATACACCCACCTTCTTCGAAGCATCATTGTTTCATTTTAGTGGCCACTGATTACTTCACTAAGTGGATCGAAGCTATGCCATACAAGGCTGTAGACCAGACTGAGGTCATTGGGTTCATTAAAGATTTAATCCATAGATTTGGTATCCCACAGACTATAACTGTTGATAATGGGATTGTATTTGATGGGAAGATGGTAAAGTCTTTTGTGGCAGAGTTTGGAATTAGCTTTGTTAATTCCATCCCCTATTATGCACAAGCCAATGGTCAAGCTGAATCATCCAATAAGTCCTTGAAAAAAGGAATACAAAAGGTTGTGGAAGACAATCCTAGGGATTGGCATAACTTATTGTTGGATGTATTGTGGGCTTATAGAACTTCCCCAAGGTCAAGCACAGGAGTCACTCCTTATGCCTTAGTATATGGGCATGATACAGTGTTACCTGTGGAAATTAATGTCAAGTCATTGAGGGTAAAATGCTAAGAGCAGTTAGATCCTGAGCAATACCATCAGAGTATGTGCTTGGAATTAGAAAGCATAGATGAAGCTAGAATTCTGGCATTAAATAGCATTTTTTTTTCAAAAGAAGAAAGCAGCCAAAAACTATAATAAAAAAGTCAAATACATTGGCTTTGATGAAGGTGATTTGGTATGGAAGACAATACTCTCAATAGGGATTAAAAGCCATAAGTTTGGCAAATGGTCACCTAATTGGGAAGGACCATATCAAATTCATAGAGTCTTGCCTTTTGGAGCATACCATTTGAGAAATTTGAATGGATACATACATCCCAAAAAGATTAATGGCAGATATTTGAAGCCTTATTTTCCAACCATTTGGGAAACATAAGGAATAAAATAAACACTAAGTACAAGAACACGAGAATACTCAAATGATAAATAAGAATTTGTTCTTCATAAAGAGTTGAATACATTCTGCCATAAATTGGCTCAGAAATCATTACAATGTCTCAGTTGTTCTTTTACAATGGATTTTCTATTATTAAATGATGAGAACAACTGGATGGCTGTGGTCATTTCCTGCTTTCGATCAGCCAGTCCTTGGTTAGTGATCTGCAGTTTGCTGTCAGTTCAGATTAAGGCCTGGTTCACTGCAGATAACTCCTCCTCAAGTCGAGATTTCTTCTCCAGTAGTTGAGTTCGAAAGTGGGAAACAGAAGAATGTTGTTCCTTTAGTTCTTATACTTCAGTGTGCACTGTGGAAACAAAGCTCTGATCTTTAACCAATTTCTCCTCTACAGCCTTGGCAGCATGGCAAATGTTGATATAGAAGTCAATAATGGCTGCTGCCTGAGATAAATGACTTGAGACAGTCATGCCAGACTGCTCGACAATCTTGCAGCACTGAAGGAAGCCATTTCTTATTATAGGTCTCTCTAAGGCCTCGAAGGGAATTCTCGAAAAAGATGTCAATAGCTCCAGGCAGTTGTCCAAGTCTATCAGAGATGAAGAAGGCTTACTACTGGAGGAAGAGCTCTAAAAAATTTCTAGCAAGGAATCTGCCAAAACTAATGGCTCAGTCTCGTCATTAGCTATTGGAGAGGTAGAAGGTAGGTCGAAGAGACTAGCTAGTCTTGCTTCAAAAATGTCTACCTTATCTGTGGACATGAAGGGGGCAGAAAGGGCTTTGGTGGAAGGCACAAAGGACTGCATAGGGATAGGAGAAATGGGTGGAGCATCTTCAGCAGTCTCTATGGTTCTAGCCACCAATAAATCAATGGAAGAAAGGCTGGAACTAGGCAAAGGTAATAAACTACGAGTTGGAGAGCTGCCAGCACCCTCTATAGGGGAATCAACTACCATCGAAGAGAAGGTAATAGTTGGAACTTCCTTAGGAGGAGAAGGAAGAGCAAGGCTCGAAAGAGAATTAGATTGAGATAGATCAAAAGACAAGTAAGGAAGATATGGAATTAAGCCAAAAGAAAGTGATGCAGGAATACTTGGCCTTAGGAAGGGTATAGAAAATATAGGGCCTAGAAGTGGCAAAATTATTTGAATGGTCTCCACATCTTGAGTTTGTTCCACTTCAACTGAAACTGAGGGAGTCCTTATTGGAAGAATAGGCTCAGTACTTGTTGCTGCAAAAAAAGAAGTACAAATTAATGTCAAGTCTCAAATACCAAGAAATGGACAAGGGAAAAGAATAGAGACATGAAAGAAGTTACTTGTTTCAGAAGTGGTAACAACAATGGGAGGGCTGCGAAGAGAATAGTGCTCAGCAATATGCTGCCTCAATACAGTTTCTCTTTAGGTTGCATCAGCAGCAGCAGCTTCATCTCTTAAGAATTGTTGCTGTCGTCTCTTCTCAGCTCTCTCAAAAACAATTATGGCCTTAGAATGTTCCTACACTACTGCTTGGCAGCTGCCTCATGAATAGGGTCTTCGACCAAATCAAAAGGGGAGACAGTCATCTTCCTTCTCTTTTTTCTCTGTATTGGTATTGCTCGCTCTTTCTCAATTTCTCTCTCCTCAATCTGGGATTCAGATTCCTCAGAAGTGAGTTCCTCTGCTACTACTCTGGCAGTTGTCTCATGAGTGGGATCTTGAGCCAAATCAGAAGAAGAGACAGTTGCTCTCTTTCTTCTTTGTAAGAGTGTCTCTTGCTCTTGATCTTCTTCTTCTTCTTCTTCTACTGATTGAACTTCAGGTGCTTCATTTTCAAGAGCAGGCAAGAGTTTCCTTTTCTTCTTTTGCTGTTTGCTCCTGAGGAGCTGTAAAGCTTGGGTCTTCTGAGGAGAATCTCTCTGTGAAGCACCCATACCACCTTCACAAAAAAAGAACTAAAGATAAAGCTAAGAAGCATTATAAAAAAGGTAAAAAGGAGAAGAAACAAGGATATATACCTTTCTTAGAAGCAGCCCGAGTAACTCTAGGAGGAGTGGAAGCAGCAGAAGTAGACTGTGTGGTAGCAGGCATAGGAATTGAAGTGGTAAGAACAGTGGAAGAAGTGGCAGCTCCAGCTCCTTTGGGCTTAGATTGAGGCACATCCAGCACCATTAATAAGTTTTGAGGAGCAATGGCCAACTATACTTCCATGTTGGTCACCCACCAGTTTTGGTACCTCTTCAATAGGTTACCTTGAGGAATGAAAGGGATATATTCAAAATCGATTAAGTCCTATATAAATTTAGAAGTTGCCTCTTCTAGTCTGGACCTTCGAACCTTTAAATCTCTGCTAGTAAGACTCAGATTGGTGTTATTGCAAAGAGCTATTGGGACCCTTTGTGAGAAGCCAAATTGTCTAGCAAATTGAGTAGGACAATAAGGCTCAGCAATGCATTTGTAGGCTCTGGGGTTCATAGTCCCAATAAATAGCTCTCTGGGGATCAGAAGAGAAGCCCATATATCTTTATGAGGAGGTAAAGCACAGAGTCTATCACTTAGAAAATTCTTCAACCAAGATGGGCCAATAGTAATGGGTTCGAAGGGACGAAAGCTGTAAGAAGGAAGAGAAGCTGGAAGTTGGTGGAAGAAAGAGAAGTAAAAAGCAAAGGTAGAAGGATAAAGTGAAGCATTGGCTAGCCTCATGCCATGAGTAGGAGGGTTTGGCTCAAAAAATTTAAGACACTTAGACTGTAGCTCAGCAAAATAAGTAAAAAGCCAAAGCTGAAGTATCCAAAATAGACTTTCTTGATTGGCATCTAAGGGTTTCTCACAGAAAAGAGAACAAGCTCTATATACATGACCTAGAACATATGGGGCTAAGGCCACCTTTTTCTGTAGAACAAGGGTTTTGGCAAGAGGGACAAATTCAAGCATAATTCTTTGAGAAGAAGTGCAAAAAAGGAATTTGCAAAGCCAATATAGTATGAAAGAAAAGAATTCCCCATCAGTTACAGCGCCCTTCCTTATATTCTCAGCCTTGACAAAGTCACTGTAGGATGAGTTAAGGGAGGGGAGGGAAAAGGGGACTGGTGAGTCAGGATAATCTGGTCCAATGGGGGTACCAATGGGAGACAATCCTAATAGATGGCAAATATCAAGAAGAGTAGGGGCCATCATCCCACATCTGAATTGAAAAAAAATTAAAAGCAGAATTCCAGAAGCAAAGGGCAGCAGGAATTAGGAAAAGATCCTCTGAGATGGTAAACCTGGATAGTCGAAGGGCATCGAGAAGGCAGAGTTCTTGAATGTAACAACCCACATTTATGGCTTAGTCATGTTCATGTGCATTCATATACTTTTGCCTTGTTAAGTTAACATTTATGAATCTTGTCTTGTTTTGTACGTATTTGGTTTGCCTAAGTGTATATGTATGCTTTGTTCCTCCCTTGTTATGATAAGCCTAAGTTATGTTAAGACTAAGTCATGCCAAGCCTAGGTCATGTGAAGCCTAGGTTGACCCAAGCCGAGGTCATCTTAAGCCTTTAACTGTTTTGGAATCCCTTTCCTTGATCCCTACCCTTGTTCTAGCATATTGGTCGAGATGATTATCATCTGGGCCGAGGTGCGTATCGCCGAGGCCGAGATGTGTATTATCTGGGCCGAGATGTTATCTTGAACCTGAGTGATCTTGTCCTGGAAGTGGTATGACCTAGACCGAGGTGTGGCACATCTAGGCCAAGGTGTGGCACAGTTCAGTCAAATGTTGTCCTTCCTAGCCGGGATCATTGCCATCCTAGTTGCCGAGGATCTGTCCTTCCAAGCCGATGTCATTGTTACCTTACTACCGAAGTGTTGTTCTTAGCTGAGGTCATTGTCCTTTGTTTTGCCGATGCCTTGTCTTTTGCCGATGTCATCACTTGCCGGGGTGTTTGCTGTGAAGCTTGTTAGATACGCTTTGTCAAAACCTTGTCTTGTCAATCAGTCACCTTTTTGAGGAGGACCAACCCGGCAGTGCCACGTGGCCGAGCTGAGTGTTAAATCAGCCGGCAGAGAGAGAAACCTACCATTTGTTATATTTTGTTCCAAGGAAGAGAGAGAGAGAAGCTCTAGGAGGGGAGAAGGAGTTCTTAGAGAGAGAGGAGATTTCCAAGCTTGATTCCGAGAGATCAAACCGTTAGATTCGTGTTCTAAGATTAGATTCTTGATCAATGTATGATGTTCTTTATGTTTATGTTATTGCATTGCATGATTGAATATGATTTGTAAGCCATGCATTGCTTTGAAGTTCGGTTTTAGAAAGAGAAGATGATATTCAAGTGTTCTTCAAGAAAAGTCATGTTTTGATCCGAAAGCTCATGCCAAGATTCATGTTTTCATGTTTGTTTTTATATGATCTTCAAGTATGGGTACCCAGGTCCATATTTTCGAACTCATGGCATGAAATCCCAGATTTTGTAATGAACAAGTTATGATTTTTAGCATTCATATTCTTCATGTTCTTCAACCCAGATTTTCCAGACTTCACTTTCCGAAGTGTAGTCGCCGAGATCATTCTTACCTAGACCTCACACTTAGGCCAAGCATCGTATCTCACCTTGGCCTACCTTGCATGATCACTTGCACCTTTGGTTTGTCTTGTATGAACCTCGGCATGCAGCTGCACGCCGAAGCCTTGGTAGCCACACCTCGGCCAGGTGGTGTGGGACCTCGGCACAGACCTGGTTGGTACCCAGCATGTCTTCCTGACATGTAAAACAGTGTTTTGATTTCCAACATGTTTTCCCGAGATCATTTGCATGCATGTAAGACTTGTTTTAAGAAGTATGTTCAGTAGACTTTGCCATGTGTTTGTAGGACTTGGACCTTTGCCTTGATCCCGACGTCCCAAGAGCTAAGTGAGTGGTATTTCTAATAAAGCTATGTTGCAAATGTTTGATAAGCTTTGTTTTACTTTGTTTTGAAAAGTATTTGTTAAGCATGAATGATTACCCTTATTTTATGTATCAAGTATAAGTTTTGTTTTGGATGACATTCTTAGAACCGTCCTTCCGTGTTAGGGGACGTTAAGCCTAAGTAACACCGTCCTTCCGTGTTAGGGGACGTTAAGCCCAAGTAACATAGTCCTTCCGTGCTAGGGGACTTTAAGCATAGGTGGCACAAGTCCGTACGTGCCAGGGGACTTTAAGCATAGGTGGCACAAGTCCGTACGTGCTAGGGGACTTTAAGCCTAAGTAGCACCCTTGTTTTGCTATCGACGGTCTATGAACGGGTAGCCCCCACCGACGGTCTATGAACGGGTGGGTATGTTTTGCCAAGTATGTTATAAGTTCAAGTACACGTTTTGATACAAGATATGCTAAGAATATGTTTCGGTTCAAGTTATGCTAAACACATGTTTTGAAAGGTCGAGATTGATGAATACGGTTCATCCCATGTTTTGCTATCGACGGTCTATGAACGGATAGCCCCCATCGACGGTCTATGAACGGGTGGGCATGTTTTGATACAAGTTAAGCCAAGTGTATGTTTTGATATAAGTTATGCTAAGTATATGTTTTGAACAAGTTATGTTATATGTACATGTTTTGAAGAAGCTATGATATATGTATTGTTTTGACAAGGACCTCGGGAATCATTCATTAACCCCTTTATTACTTGTACCATTCACTGAGTATCCAAGCTCACCCTCTCTATGTATATATGTAGGTTCCAAGCTAGAAGTCGGCTACGCCGATGTGTGTTTTGTGCCGATGTTTTGTATGCATGTTAGGTCGGCATCAAGGATGTCGGCAACTGTGAAGATTATGTTTTTAACCTTGTACTTCCTGTATTATATTTATGTCGGCCTTTTGTGTTTAGGTCGGCAATCTTGTAATGACGTCGGCAGTTCTGTGGATGATGTTTCTTGACTTGTATATATTGTGTTTTGTTTATGTCGGCTTGAGAAGCCTCTTTCGTCAAGATGTAATGTATATTCTATAAGTTGTAAAGTTATGTAAAGATGTATGTCATTTCATTTGACTTATGCACAGCTCTTATGGACCACTTGTATTTTGTTATTGCTTCCGCTCTTGTTAGCCCCATAGTTTATACTCTGATTGTGTGTGATCTTTGTAAGTTGGCCTTCGGTGATCTCGGATTACTGGCCATCACGGCACCATTCTACTAGGGGCAGTTTGGGGTCGTGACATTGAAGGTCCAAAGTCCTAGCAGGGACAACCCGATCATACCATTCTTGACACTCCGGTCTCACCGTGGGCCAGCGTCGGTGGGGACGGTTCATCCTCCAGGTTCCCCAGTCAAGACCACCTTCGTAAAGGAGACAGTGGTTTTCTAGACGTGGATATAACGCTGGAAGTTCAGTAAGAATCTCCTTGAAGATAGGCCCCAGCATATAGTCCTGTTGCTCATGACGTCGATGGATAAAGATGCGTCCATCGATGGCGCTTTTTTCACTGGCCTTGTACTTTTCACATTTTGCCTCAATGATCCTTTTTAAGGTTACAGACGGGCTCACGCGCTCTACAACTGGTACTTTCAATGAAGAAGAAGCCATTGATTGAAAGTTTTCTCAGAGGACGAAGTTGGGAAAAGGAGTAGAGAGTCAGTAGAGATAAAGGGTTTGTGTGTTAAATGAGCGAGCGATTTCAATACACGAAATAAAAAGGGTTTTAAAAACCTTTGTGTCTGGAAAATGTATCGCGTAATTCGTTAAGTATTAAAAGTATAGATACGAAGAGTTTCCTTCAATATTGATACTTTTGGAGGGAAAAACACATCCCAGATGTTGATACCAGCTTCGAAGTAAAATATTTGGCTTCGAAACCAGATTTTGGGGCCAAAAGTCAAATAACAACGGCTTCGAAGCAGAGAAGCCGACTTCGAAACACATTCCATACCTAAGGATGTAAGAACGCTCAAGTATTTGTTCGCGTAATTCGTTAAGTACTAAAAGTACAAATACGAAGTTTCCTTCAATATTGATATTTTTTGAGGGAAAAAACATATCCCAGATGTTGATGCCAACTTCGAAGTGAAATATTTGACTTCGAAACCAGATTTTGGCGCCAAAAGTTAAATAACAAACGACTTCGAAACAGAGAAACCGACTTTGAAGCACATTCCATACCTAAGGATGTATGAATGCTCAAGTATTTGTTTTTCAAAGGGATTAAAGACCTGTTTTAGGTTTCTTAAATGAGAGTAATGTCCTTCGAAGTAAAACTTGAGACCCCTTAAGGATGAGAATTGGTGTTCGAAACATCAAAACCATTAGTTGGTTTATATATATACAGAAAGAGATTGTCTTTACGAACTAAAACAGTGCAGCCCTCAAAAGGAGCTTCCATATTTTTGAAAGTATGGACTGTTGTTTGAAGGAAAGAAGGTTAATTTAAAATTGATTGATCATACTAACCATGACCATATGTTGGTTATGATTAAAACAAGCTTTAAGGGGTAAGATTGTTAAAATTCGAAGCACTGATTCTAAATGAAAATCAGCAAAACTGTCAACTTTATTCCATAAATTAGAAAAGTTCATATTGGTTTTTTTAGTGTTTCATTTAAAACGATTGAGTCTAGATTCAAAGGATAAGATTGTCCAGTTCGAAGCCCTAAATTTGCTTTTAAAGACAAATGGAGACAAGATGAAAGAATGCCAAACAAAGAAAAGTGTTAGTTGTATTAAAGCAAAAACAATTACATTGAACGGCCCTCTTTGGGTACAAATTCAAGCTCATAAAAGTAGGGAATGAAATAAATAACAAGATCGTGAAATTTGGTCCAACTATGATCAATGAATTTCTGTTCTTTCTTTATTCTATCCTCTATTTCTTCCTGAATTGGCTGTATAAGTTGATGTGCTCTCACTTCATAAAAGAACTCTTCAGCCTTTATTTCGAATGTTGTTTCTCTCAATACTCGTTCCAACTCGTCTATATTCGAGTCATCCCAGTATGCAGAATCTTTATTCTTGAAGTTTTTGAATTCTTCAATGAAGTTCTCTGCTTCGTACTGGGCATGAACTCGAAGGGACGAGAGTTGGTCCAAAGATTGAGTGGTGGCTATAGAGGTCCGATGCCAGTGGAGAAGCAGTGGAAGTTGATCCAAAAACATGTGAAGCTCTGCTTGGGCGAGGGGATTGAGGACATGACCCCGAGTCAGAATATCACAAGCCCATCGAAGGTTCTTGAGAGGGACTTCATCCTCAAGAACACTGAAAGGCAAATGAGAGAAGGTCGCAAGCAGGAATTGGGCTTGCTTCCGCTCAGCTGGAGTAGAGGGAGGTGGAGGCTTGTAAGGTGAAAAGACCTTATCTGCGGAAAGGGCAAGCCTTAGTCTCTCTGTCCAGCAAGGAGTTGGCGGAGGAGAAGGTATGGAAGCCTCCACTTCAGGAGGAGGAGCAAGGGCAGAAGGAACAAGGGCATTAATATAATCGAGCCAGTCAGATAAGAAAAACTTCACCTTCTAGGCTAAGAACGATGGATTGTACCCCTGTGCCTCTTCGGGGCGTCGGGCAGTGTGCACTATCTTTGTAGGCATTGAGGATGTGCACCATGCTACAAGTAGATTCTCCTCCAAACTGCGTTGACGGTCGAGGGGCACGTAAGGATAAACCACCGAGCTTCGCGCATAGGAAGGGAACGCTAAAGGGTCAGTAAACTTGACAAAGTGATGGCTGATTCGCTCTCTTAAATCACAAGCGTCAGGTTTTGACCAGCTTGTCCAGCCAGAAGCCCCAAAGGAAGAAGAAGCTACAGCCTTATCCCATGTAGAGGGTTGTGAAGAAGAACTTCCCATGTCCATATTTGCGACTTTCTGAATCAAAGGATTGAGAGTAGTTTGTTCGTAGTCCAAGGGTGGGTCAGAAGAAGAACTTCTCATGTCCATATTTGTAAGTTTCTGAATCAAAGGATTAAGGGCAATGTGTTCGTAGTCCAAGGGTTGATAATTTGCAAAGGTATCCATGACCTGAATATAAAAAGGTGGGTAAAGGTGATTAATTAATGCATGGAGGTTCTTTCGAGGAGGAACAACATCATCAGATGACTCTTCATGTGCTTGATCAATGGAGGAGAAAATTGATTCGGCCATAGGAAATGTATCAGTCTGTTCGAATACTAAGATGGTGGGAGTGTTCAAAAGATTGAAGGAGAGTTTAATGCAGATGATGAATGACAGTTGCATTTCTGGAAGAATGCAAAGCCCATGCACGTTCTAAGACGTGGATAAAAGACCTTGATCCACTAATATCACCAAGTATTGGGTATATTAGTGCGGGGGGTAATGTTGGCTACATATTTTGTACAAGCCAATTACAATTCAACGCGTGACAGAATAAGGGTAATACAGGAAGATTATTCAAAGTCTTCAATCCTGATCGTACACGTGGCAGTTAGTATTGGTTATTGCGAGATCTGAGTAGCAGTGGATCAACAAAGAGATGTAAGGTGATGTGGCTTTAACGGTTACTCACATTTAAATTCAAATTTAGGAGGGAAGCCTAACTGCAAGTGATGGCACAGTGGAACTAATTATAAGGCAACATGATCAGCGATCATGGAGGAGCAGCTCGACAGTTGGGAATGCAGTTCGATGATCATCCTTGAGAAGTATAAATAGCAGAGAAGGCCTAGAAAAAGACCCCCAGACTCATATCCAAAAAACCAGTCTTGTTCTACTTATTTTCCTTCCCAGTTTTACATTTCCAGTCTTACATTTCCTGTTCTTTACATTCTTGTACTTTAAATTCATGCACTGCGCTTCATTCATAGGAGTAGTTTCAAATAGTAGATTGTTGCTGTAAACCTCTACGAGGCTGAGTTTGGATCATTGTAAGTTTTTCATTTTTATAAAATGCTTTAATTGTTATTCATTTAATTGTTATCTTACTTAATTCTCCTAAATCAAGCCACTAGTAAAAGTCCTCTTCATTGAGGCTGAAAGAAGTAGAACACAATCGTCTGATAAGTGGTTGGCAATTAATTTTCTGTAAGGACTGATTGATCCTTATTGACACGCTCGCAATTACAAAAATAATCTTTGAAAGCCAAAAAGCCAATAATGTGATATTTTATTTAGATTTTTTTTGTTTGATTTTATAAAACTTTTGTATTGTAGTAAAAAAAAAAAAAAAAAAAAAAAAACCTAAAAACCTAATTCCCAAACACCACCATATAAATCATCACACTTGTCATATTATCTTACTCAGTAATGACACGCAACTCGAAAATTTTCAAGTTCGAATTTACTCCGAATTTAAAACAACGTTGTTTTAAACTGTAGTTTCGTTTTACGAGGGAATTATTTAATGAAAATTATCTTACCAGTAAAAGAATTTTAATATATTTTACTGGTAAGAGAATCTAAAACGATATCGTTTTAGACAATCAACTGATTCAGAAAAAAAAAATTGGAGAACAAAACATTATTGTTATCTTATGAAGAGACAAAAGTGATGAAATCTATTATTTTAGTCAATATAATGTATGTTAGAAAACCATTTCTCTCAAGTATAACACCCCCAACGTCATATCATGGAGTCGTATATGTATAAATTTGTAAGCATATATATATATATATATACGATGACAAAGAAAAGAGTGGGAGAAAAAGGCGTGAAGGTGGTGAGGTGAGGGGGTGAAATGACTAGTCCAATGTCATATCGTAGAACTTTAAAATTCATAAGACAGTCAGTGATGTGTTGTCAATCAATTGTTTTATTTATATTTTTTTTGGATGAAATTTAAAGAGTGTTTTGGTGCAAAACAGTTTTTTTTTTTTTTGGCTAGGAATTGTTTTGAGTAGAGCAGGAAGGAGTACAAAAACATGAGATAACTACTAGTAAAAGTAAAGTAGACATTAACAGTTAGTTACACGTGTGAAGCCCATGTCCCACGTGTACCCACACACATACACACAAAACCAAACTTGGAGTTTGGCACGAATCCCTATGTGTTGTCTAGTATCAGCCCCCCAAAACCCGGCCGACACGGTTTTCAATGCTCCATTATCCAATTGTCTTTTTTATAAATAAATTACACTAATCTCGCCCCAAAAACAAAGAAATTGTAAGGAATTGTTTGGAATGTTCTACGTAAGTGTATTTTTTAATTTTTTATGAAATATGGATTGAGTTTGAAGTGATGTGATAGAGAGATGATGTAATTTAAATAAGATGATGTGACTTAAATAGGATAGTGACTTTTTAATTTAGCCTACTACTCGTAATTTTGGATTTTATAGTTTATATGGTGGATAAATTTTATAATTTTGAAATAATAATATCATAACATATATTGATATATTAATTAGTATATTAATTGATATATATATATAAAACTATTCTTTTTTCATAATTACGTTGACTTTCTTTTTAATAAATTTAAAGTGATCGAAATTAATTTAAATAATATGAAATTATATTGATAAATAAAGAATATATATTTTAATATAAAAATTATGACATAATTATGTTTAATTTATTTGACTAACAAAATATGATGAAAATAAAACTAACTATTACGAGAATTTTTAAAAAAAAATTAAATGTTATTATGTCTAACTTGTAAGACCTGTAGTATTTTTTTAAAATCTCAATGGAAGTTAATATAATTTACCTTTTTTCTTTTTTGATTTTTGGACATGAAAGTCTAATCTAATCTAAAAATGTGCATTTTGTAAAAAAAATCACAAAGTAAGAGATTTAACCGAACCAAAAAAAAAATGCCAAGTTTTATCTTGTTCAACTTTCCAATCTAATCAAATTATCACATGTTGATTTTGATGATCTCAATCATTCATTCGGTTAGGCTCCACACCTATATCATCTAAAGAAAAATTTGATCGATTCGATAATCGTAATCTTTATATTTTATTGAGTTTGTGTATAAAAAAAAAAATCTATTTTTAAAAAGACAATGTGCCTGTTTGGCAGAGCTTAATTACAGCTTATTTCAGCTTTCAGCTTAATTTAAGCTATTTTGATGTGTTTGGTTTAGCTTATAGCTTATAGTTTATAGCTTTTTGGAAGTCAGAAATCAGTTTATTCTTTAAGTGGGGCAGGAGATGCTTTAAGAATAAGCTGGAAATCAGCTTATGGTCATAGTTATAAGCTATAAGCTGTTTAGGCATAAGCTATAAGTACTTTCCCACAGCTCTACCAAACAGGGCCAATTGTCATTTATTTTTCAAAAACAAACACGATAAAATGAAAAAAGTACACTCCTTGGATCAACCAAATTATTTTCAGGGATAATACACAAAAGGATGTGCAAAATAAATAATTTGAATTTTCGAAATGACACTCCCATGGGCTCAAATAGTTCGCTTAAATTCAAATTAGAACTTAACCCCCTATATATGTATATGAATAAAGATTGGTAGCTCGAGGATTTCGCCCCCGAATTCCCCTAAAGCCCAAAACGACGTCGTTTTGGGCTTTAGGTTTTTTTTTTTTTTTCCTTCCATTTTTGATCTGAAACCGACTGAGAAGAAGAGGGGAAGAGGGAGAGGGAGAGAGAGAGGGAGAGGGAGAGAGAGAGAGAGAGAGAGAAGAAGAAGAAGAGGGAAAGAGGAGCAGCTGGTGGTGTCGCAGCTCCCCGCCGTCCCGCCGTCGTCGCCTCGCCGCCAGCTCGTCGCAGCAGCAGCTCCAGCTCCAGCTCCGGCCGCCATCCCGCCTCCGGCTCCGCCTCCTCCTCCCCTGTTATTAGGGCCCCCTCCAGTCCTCCTTCTCCTCCTCCTCTCCTCTCCCCTCCATCTTCCTCCTGATTTTGCGTCTGAAAAAAAAAAAAAATACAGAAACGGCAACGTTTTCTATTCGGGGGATTCGAGCTACGTAGCTTTCGAGCTACGTAGCATGACTGATATATATATACATATTGATCCTATAGGATTATGAATATCAAATTTACTATCTAAACATAATTTAAATATTTTATTAGTTGAATAAATTAATAATAAAAAAAAAAGAGAAGGGAAAAATTATTGATGTGATTTCACCTTATTTTAGAACTCAGAGAATTAAAAAAATCAATAAATTCTATTTTTTTTAATGAATGTTTTATTGAATCCTATTAATACATAAATTAGTCCTCGAAAAATAATACTCGATATAAATTTTATATAAAAAAAACTTATTTGATATTTTATAGCTATTTAATGCAAATAGGTTATTTTGAAAATTAACTATTTTAGCTGACTTTTTTAATAAAAGACGTGCAGAAAAATAGAGAAAATCGTTGACTTTTTAGTAGTGACTTTTTAATTATTTGACTATTTCAGGTGATTTTGAAACTTGGTGGAAGTTTCTGTTTCAACGATATCATCTATAGATATAACATTTATTATAAGTATTAACTAAAATTATATATAAATTTCTTAATTCTTTCATATGAGGTCAGACGTATCTAATGTGTATCTTCCACACAAGTGAAAAAAATTGTACTCCTATTCAATTTTGTGATCGAATTATATGCACTAAGAATTTTTCAAAACCATCCAATGCAACAAAAATTTGACTTTCATGCTATCATCACTAGTTTTTTTTTACAATCCGAACAAGTCTTTCAAAACGGGTCATGCTATCATCTTTAGTTAGTTGTAACTTTATTTTAGAGGGGTTTTAGAGGGAGTAAACACTTGGGACACGTTCGTTTGGCTCTATAGGTGGGAGGAATGGACTATTAATCCTGTGGGTTCTACATAGTCCATGTTTGGTTGACAAAAATAGAAGGGGACTAGTAATTCTATGGGACTATGAATATTCTCACATGGACGATTAACTTGGCTGAATTTGGGTGGGATTAGAAAAATAGTGAAGGGATTATATCTATTTTATATTAAAAATTTATTTTTTCTAATTTTATTTTATTTACCAAGTGCACCGTTTGTTTTAATATTTGTTCTAATTTTTTTAATATAGAAATAATTTATTTATTTATTTTATATAAAAATAATTTAACAATTCCATCATGGATCATCTCCCATACTATCATCAAAACAAACACACTTTTACTTAATCCCTTCATTAATAATTCCAACATTAACAATCTTTTCACTAAAAATTCTTTCACTAACAATCTCCTCCAACCTAATCCACCAAACAAATGTGACCTTAAATTCCATAGATCATGATCATTCATCAAGCCAAACCCTTGGAGTTACTTAATTGTAACCTTTAGTATAAGTATTAGAGGTTTCCTGAATTTCCAAACAAATTACACCAGTTGAGACTATGCGCATTAGCACTACATAATGCAATTAAAAAAAAAAAAAAAATTATTTTGTAGTGTTGAAAGACAATACTCTCTAACGGATATATTATTACCTATCTACCTATCTATTTTATTGAATCATTAAAAAAATAAAAGTAAATAAATAAATAAAACTCTATGCAAATCAATATATCAAAGCAAAAATAACAGGTGATTTTATTCCAAGATCACCAAATCCTTATACTTCAGACAAAGGATACACAAAATTTGCTTATGTCAAACCCTTTGTTTTCTTTATATGGAGTATCTTCTTTGAGAAAGAATAATTAGGAAGAGTAATATTATATAAATAAAAAATTTATATATAATGACGTGAATTATTATGAATCTGAAAACAAAACACTATTGAAAATAAATCTATTTTCAATAATAGTATTATCACATCATTCTTGTTAAGATTTTTTATATAAATTTTATGTATTTTTAGAATTTTTTAAATCAAGAATTAAGATCACCAAGTTGTCTCATTTGCTTTAATTTTCTCTCTCTCTCTCTCTCTCTCTCCCATTTTTATTAAATTAAGTAATGATATAAAAAGAGAGATTTTGCTTAACCGGGTTTTCGGAATTAATTTTCTTAACAAATTTAAAAAATTTATTAAATTTTAAACACATTGTTATGATTTTTTTATTATACTTTTATTTCAAATCAAATTATCTGTTATTTTGACTTATAATTTTAAAAAAATTATTGTGGACGAGTTTTTTTAATGAAAATTCTGCTTGTATATAATTTTTTTTTAAAATTATTTATGTTTCTTTTTTAAATACCTCAGCCGCCCAGAATAACCACCTAAATTGCTCTCCCCTCCCTCATTCTCATTCTCATTCTCATTCTCATTCTCTTTCTCTCTCTCTCTAAAAAAAAAATAAAATATCTTACTACACAACACCGTTGAAAGAGAATCTCACAAGAAATCAACGGTACATCATCAGATGGTGTGTGGAAGAACAACAAACACAATTCAATTCAAGGCACCGCCAAGCTTTTCTTCCTGCTCTTAACCCCCACTTCCTCATCCTTCATCCATATATGTTCTCATAAACACAACTCCCCTTCTCTCTCTCTCTCTCTCTCTACCCAGATCATATAACCATGACCCTTGATGATTCCTTAAGATCTCTCTCTTCAGACTATCTAAACCTTCTCATCAACGGCCAAGCCTTCAGTGATGTAACCTTCAGTGTTGAGGGTCGCTTAGTCCATGCCCACAGGTGCATCCTAGCAGCTAGAAGCCTCTTTTTTAGAAAATTCTTTTGTGGGCCCGACCCATCGGTCGATCTTGCCGGTGGATCAGGTTTGTCCCCAAGGGGATTGAATCCCCAACAAGTGATACCTGTGAATTCAGTGGGATATGAAGTGTTCTTGTTGATGCTACAGTTTTTGTATAGTGGACAAGTCTCAATTGTGCCTCAGAAGCATGAACCAAGGCCTAATTGTGGTGAGAGAGGCTGTTGGCACACACATTGCACCTCAGCCGTTGATCTTGCTCTTGACATTCTCTCTGCCGCTAGATCTTTCGGTGTTGAACAGCTTGCATTGCTCACTCAGGTTTCCTTTCCTTGCTTTCAAACCCAACCTCTCTCTCTCTCTCTCTCTCTAGACTGGTGTGTGAGTAGTAGTCATATGTTTGTGGGTTTTGGTTTTTGAGAAGTGGGTTGAGATATTTTTTCAGGTGCATATGTTTGTGGGTTTTGGTTTTTGAGAAGTGGGTTGAGATATTTTTTCAGGTGCCTTTTTTGTGTTTTCATTTTTTATTTTTATTTTTTTGAATTTATGATTTTTTGAAATGGGTGGATTGGATTTTGGTATGAATTTTTATATTAAATTCTCCAATGATGTATTGAGTTTGATCTCTCACAGACATTAATAGATTTCTTCTTTGTTTAGCTCTCTGTAATCTTTACATGTTCAACTTCTAAAGCTGATGAAACTCGGAATATTTTTCTTTCTTTGATTTCTTTCTATTTATTTCTTGTGTAGAATGTTAGTGTGAAACCCATCACATGGTGATGATATGGTTTTTATCTTGGACTTCATCTCATACCATTTGGTGTTTTTATTTTTTATTTATTTATTTTTCTTTCTTTCTTCTTGAATTGGTTTCTCTATCTTTATATTCCACTCCCAAGTTACTACATTTAGATCTTGATGTCTAGTCTTGTCTTCCACAATGATCACATCATATCTTTCCCAAACAATCTGTAGCCTATACTTTCCTCATTTGGGTTTGGATTGCAAAGGAAGAGAAAATGTAACTAGAGACTAATTCCAATTTTGCAAAAACACACCCATCATCATTCAACAATGCCACACTGGCTCGATTACAGTTCTATTACGAATATGGAAATTGAATATAGAATCCGATGCAGAATACAAATGAATAGACAAAAA
Source organism: Camellia granthamiana (assembly GCA_036172215.1). Classification (NCBI taxonomy): domain Eukaryota; kingdom Viridiplantae; phylum Streptophyta; class Magnoliopsida; order Ericales; family Theaceae; genus Camellia; species Camellia granthamiana. The sequence goes on from CM069912.1 coordinate 11,760,187, forward strand.
TTTATAGGATTTATTAATGAAATATATTTTGGAAAAATTTTATCCGTTCATTTATATTTTAATTCTGTAATCGATTTTTTGTATTTCCAGATTAATTTTTCTGAATATCACTTGATGAAAATCTTATATATATACATATACTTGGTTGCAGAAGCAATTGGCAAGCATAGTAGAGAAGGCATCAATTGAGGATGTAATGAAGGTCTTGATAGCTTCACGAAGGCAAGAAATGCTCCAACTTTGGACTACTTGTTCCCATTTAGTAGCAAAGTCTGGCCTCCCACCAGAAGTCCTAGCCAGGCACCTCCCCATCGATGTCGTTGCCAAAATTGATGAGCTCCGCCTCAAATCATCGCTTTCCCGCCGATCCCTCCTCCCACACCACCAACACCACCACCACCACGATCTTAGCGCCGTATCTGAGTTTGAAGGCCAGAAAATTCGTCGAATGAGACGAGCCCTAGACTCGTCTGATGTCGAGCTTGTCAAGCTCATGGTAATGGGTGAAGGGCTAAATCTCGACGAAGCACTAGCCCTACATTATGCAGTTGAGAATTGCAGCCGAGAAGTAGTGAAAGCCTTGTTGGAGCTCGGTGCAGCCGATGTTAACTACCCTGCTGGGCCTGCAGGGAAAAGCCCGCTTCACGTGGCGTCAGAAATGGTGTCGCCGGACCTGGTGGCGGTCCTTTTGGACCACCACGCTGACCCAAATGTTAGGACGGTCGATGGGATCACTCCACTCGATATGCTTCGAACCCTAACTTCTGATTTTCTATTGAAAGGGGCTATACCAGGGCTAACCCATATCGAACCCAATAAGCTTAGGCTATGTTTGGAGCTGGTTCAATCGGCAGCATTGGTGATTTCAAGGGAGGAAGGTAGTGGTGGGAGTGGTGGTGCTTCTTCAACACCCATTTATGCGATGGCGATGAGCGAAGATCATAATAATAGTGGGAATAGCGGTGGCAACAACATGAATAACCTAAACCTAGATTCAAGGTTGGTTTATTTGAATTCTGGTGCAGCTCAAATGGGGTGTAAGATGGATGAAAGAGATGATACCAGTCCAAATACACAGAGGGAAGCCATGAATCGACATGATCGCTCAATGTACCACCACCACCCTCATCAATATTAATCATGATTTTAAATAACAAGATTGAAATATATATCAGTATTTGTGATAAAGTCATATGCCGATGAATATTAGTATCGAAAATTCAAAATACTGATACATATCAACTGATATTTAAAACTTGGTACTAACCTCACTGATCCCTATCTCTCTCCCTTTGATGTGATATATCCATGTGAAAACAGATCGAAATTCATGGAGATTACTAATTTACTATTGGATTATATTATCTTCCAAATCTTATCTTTCCTTCACTTTTGTTTTGTTTTGTATTTTGTTTTTGTTTTTTAAAATTTTTTTTATTTATTATTATTTCTATTTCTCTCTTTTTCCTCTCTGGGGGGTGTTTCTTAGTTTTGTAGGGGTCTGCTTCCAATGATCAATCATATGTAGAACCGTGCAAGAAGCATTGAGATGGGATTTTTCTCATGGAATGAGACAAGCAGAATCTAATTCAGGTCAATCTTTTCAACCCTGGCCTCTCAAACTACATTTGTATTATTGGTATAATTAATGGGCACCAAATTATTATTTTTTTTCAATTTTTTTAAAAATTTATTTTGTTTTTATTGTCCTGGTCCAAACTCAAAAGTATTATATTGTAAAATTCTCACATAATTAACTGTTATAAGTATTTTATGAAAATAATAATAATAATTAAAAACACAGGATTCAGGACCTATTATATTTTTGTTGCCCTACCCACCCACGCACCTATCATGAGATATATAATTATAATTAATAAATATAAAAAAATATTAGTGTGAATAGAAATAAAATCTATGCAAACATATGTACACAATAGAGATTACATGCATGTATATGAACACAAATGAAGAATGCATGCTTTGGATTTTTGTGGTGGTGGTGGGGTTAATTAGTCTCTTTTGGGGGTTTGTTTGGACATGGGTGTTATTCTAATGAGTGAAATGAGGTGTCCCACCACTTTTTTTTTTTTTTTTTTCCTTTTTCTTTTGGTTATTTATCATTTTCATGCTTTCATGGGCATCCGGTGAAACTTGATTGGCTTTAATTTAGTTGGGTCTTCTATTATTTTAATGGACATCATTAGAGAATGGACAAATTGATTGGTTGTTTTGCATTGCATGAAAGGCACAAGCAACATTGAGTGTGACTACATGACAGCTTAATTAATATATTGGTATTATTATCTAATTCAAGATTTACTCTATGTAAATCCTCTTCTTTTTTTCTTTTTTTTTTTTCTTTTTTTTTTTTTTTTTTTTCCACCTCCCAACCTTATTTTTACTCTCTCTCTCTATATATATTTTATCAACATTTTAAGTAGTTAGATTTATTAAACCCTAATGTGTGACTCTTCTTCCACTTAGGCCTCATTTGACAAGTGGTGATTTTAGTCAAAAAGTCATTAAAAAAATTAAAAAGCCGACAAACTTATACCAAAAGTCAAATATTTCATTTTCTATTTACTTTTTGCACATCTTTTCGTAAAAAATTAAAAAGTTATCCCAAACGTATTAGTTTTTTTTACATTATATTTTAGTCAAAATGTCAAAAAGTTATCAAGAAAGCTTGTACTCAAACGAAGCCTTATTCTTCCATTCTTGTAATTGTGGTTTTCCTGCATAAAGGCATTTCTTGTGATCTACCCTTTCCTACTAATATTTTGTTGGAAAATTTTCATGCATGCTTATTTAAGTGTTAATTACATTTAGACTCTCTGAACGGCTAGTGTATATCTCTAAGCCCTCATATATAAACTCATAAATGCCACAAATCTAAAGTCGTGAAAGAGGTGTTTTTTTGTACAGTTGACGAGTTCAGAAAAATATACAAGTTTATAACTGAGAGAGCAAAATGATATTAGATAATAGTTGAGGGGTCTTGGTGTAACTAACCCCCTAATTAATCAATGCAATAAATTGCATGCATTTTTTCAATTCCCATATCAATCTTCTCTAGTTTCCAAAAGATAGAAATGTAGAACGAATAAGTTTCAAAGTTTCGTATGGAACACATAATTTAGTCAATTTTTTAATTATTATCTTGTAGTCTATCATAGTCTACTAACCAAATTACCACTTGTAGTTTACCACATATTTAATTGTTATTCCTCTCTAAATAATATATATGGAGAAAGGTTAATAATCGACTTCAAATTCTTCGTTAATGACTATTTTTCACTCTTGAGAAGAGTGAAAGCGGCAAATGAAAATCAATTAATGCTGAGGCTTGAATTTATTTTCCAATTATATTGGGAATTAAACTTTTATGAATGTCACATTCTCAAAGTCAAGATACTTAAAGTATAATATTCTAATGCTAATCAGAATCTAATCACAGTTCCTAGTCTTATAGTTTATAATTGATTGCCATATGCTAACTGCCGAATAAAGAGAATTGTGGCAGTGGTTGAGACATGGTTTGTAAAGAGGTTAAGAATGGTTGACTAGGGGAAGAAGAAAATAATCAGAAGATGGTTGAATAGGTTGTTTCTTGCTTTGGAGGAATATGGAGTTGAATTGAGACAAATTATTATATTGGTTTCGCCTGCTTGTCGATTATTATTTCTGTTTTGCTTCCGGTGCCTTCAAATTAGGCTAATCTTGGAACAAACCTGTTGGCTTATTTTTCCTACGAAGGAAAATATCATAAATGCGAGCGTGCCAGCAAGGATTGAAAAACCCTTACAGATTAAATTTAAGCCAATTATTGTTAAGGAGGAGCCAAACAGCAGCAAATCAAAGCAGCAACTCAAAGCAGAGCCAAGCAGAGGAGAGTTACAAAACAGCTCAGATCAGTTCCAAACAGAATTAGTTAGGCAACAGAATTAGTTAGGCAGTTATGCCTTAATCAGAGTTAGGTAGCTTGGTTATATTTTAGTTACATGTAACTATAGTTAAATAGCAGTTACACTGTTATTTTCTATAAATATTCATATGCACTACTGTAATCAATAGTTCAAGAAATAAAACAGATTCAATTTTCTTTTATGGTATCAGAGCCACATTCAAGCTCTCACGAGTACAGTTCTTGAAAGATATATCAATGGCATCTTCACTGCCATCTCTAAATCTCTCTTCTTCTGCAACCACATCAACTCCATCTTCAACACTATCTTCCATTCCTCCAAACCTTGCTCTTCTCATCACAAATCTGAATTCATTTGTGAATGTCAAACTCGATTCTACAAATTTCATCATTTGGAAAAATCAAATTCAAAATATCTTGAAAGCTACACAGCTTTTCAAATTTGTTGATGGCACACAGGTATGTCCATCATCTACTGTCACTGATGATCACAACAATGTGATTTTGAATCCAGAGTATACACAATGGATGATTATTGACTCTCATCTGCTCAGTTGCTTAACTGCAACTCTCTCTCCATTCACATCCAGGTTCTTCTCAAGGAGGAGGATATCAAGGATATCACTCACCTCATTCTTCTACTGCTCAACATGTTTCTTCACAAGTGCTTTGTCAGATTTGTGGCAAACCAAATCACTCAGCATTAGAGTGTTGGTATAGATTGGATACTTCCTTTCAACCTGCCAGGTCTTCTACTTCTCAAGCATATGTTGCCTCCACATCTTCTCAGCCTGGTTCTGTCATTGATGACAGTTCTCATGTCAACACTAACACCAACTGGTTTCTGGACTCTGCTGCTACCAGCCATATGACAAATGATTTGAACAATCTGGTCTCATATCAACCATATCATGGTTCTGATCAGGTCACTGTTGGAAATGGTAATACATTGCCCATACATCACACTGGTCAAGGTCTCCTCCCTACACCCTCCTTTCCTTTTCATCTATCCCAAATGCTTCATGTTCCTTCCATATCTTCCAATTTACTTTCAGTTCATCAGCTTATTTCTGACAATCATTGCACTATTACTTTTGATAAAGATGTGTTTCTCATACAGGACAAGAGTACCAAGAAGGTGCTCTATAAAGGCTTTCATTCCCATGGTCTCTATCACCTCCCTAGTAGTTCTGTCCCTGCATCTGCTGCTACAGCTACTGCATCACATTCACCAGCAACATGTTTTCATTGTGCTGTTAATAGCTCTACTTCTCCTAATTGGCATTTTAGATTAGGACATCCATCTTCCAGAAAACTTCAGTATCTTGTTAAACATCACATGGTGTCTTCTTCATCTGTTGATATTAATAAAATGTGCTCCCATTGTTGTGTTTCCAAAAGTCATAGACTACCATTTAGTTTGTCAAATTCTACTGTTAATAAACCTTTGGCTCTCATTCACACTGATGTGTGGGGCCCATTCACTTCCACTGTTGCTTCCTACAAGTATTATGTAATTTTCATTGATGATTACAGCAAATTTACCTGGTTATTTCCCCTTCATTACAAAAGTGAGGTGTTCTCTAAGTTCTTGGAATTCAAGGCGTTTGTTGAAAATCAGTTTTCTACTCACTTACAGGTTTTAAGAAGTGACAATGGGGGGTGAATATCTTAGTAATAAATTTCTTGATTTTTTAAAAAATAAAGGTATTCAGCATCAATTAAGTTGCCCTCATACTCCTGCTCAAAATGGTGTCGCTGAAAGGAAACATAGACATCTCATAGAGACTACTATTGCACTTATGCATCACTCTTCTTTACCACTTGCTTATTGGTTTGATGCCTTAGCCACATCTGTTTTTCTTATTAATAGGCTTCCTACTGCTAAGCTTAATTTTCTCACACCTTTTGAAGTCTTGTTCCAGCAGCCTCCTGATTATACATTTCTTAAGACATTTGGTTGCAGATGTTATCCCTGGCTCAAACCTTATACCACTCATAAACTACAACCTAGATCTATACCTTGTGTGTTTCTTGGCTATATTCCATCTACTAAGGGCTATAGGTGTCTTGATCCTTCCACTGGCAAGGTGTATATCTCCAGACATGTTGTTTTTGATGAACATAATTTTCCTTTTGCTTCTTCCTCTGCAGTTCTATCTCTTTCATCTTCTTTGTCCCAGCTCAACTCCTTTTTCTGGTCTACACAACCTGCTTCTGCTGTCATTTCAGAATCTACATCTCCAGCTATACCTTCCAACAGTTCTACACCTGCAGCTTCTGCAACTATACCTTCTACAAGTTCTACACCTGCAGTTCTGCCTTCCACAGGTTCTTTTCCATCTGTTCCAATTGTATTTGGTCAATTCAATTCTGTTCCACCACAGAACTCTGTTCCACCACAGACTGTTCAGTCACCTGTCCTACAATCTGTCCAGCCCAATCTGTTCAGTCACATGCATTACAATCTGTCCAGCCTCACTCTGTTCAGCCACCTGCACCAATTCAGTCTCCTACTCTGCCTTATCTTTCTCAGAATCCTTCCTCTATTCCCATTTCTTCTTTATCTGTTCTTCTTCCTCCTCTTCCTTCTACTAATACTCACCCTATGATTACTAGATCCAAATCTCAGCCACATTGTTTACTTACCACCACAGATCTTACTGAACCACAGTCCTATCAAGAGGCTTCTACATCAAGTGCCTGGACTGCTGCTATGAAGGATGAATATGATGCTTTAATCCGGCAAGGGACTTGGACTTTAGTCTCTCTTCCACCCACCAAAAAGGCTATTGGTTGCAAATGGGTATTTCGCCTCAAGAAAAATTCTGATGGCACTATTGCTCGGCATAAAGCCAGGTTGGTTGCAAAAGGTTTTCTTCAAACTGAAGGTATTGATTATTTTGAGACATTCAGTCCAGTAGCCAAGCAGCCTACTATTCGCATTCTTCTCTGTTTGGCTCTTCACTTTCAATGGTCTATCAAACAACTGGACATTTCAAATGCCTTCCTTCATGGTGTATTAGAGGAGGAGGTCTATATGCATCAGCCCATTGGTTTTGTTGACACCACACATCCTTCCATGGTTTGCAAACTCAATAAAGCCTTGTATGGCCTCAAACAAGCTCCTCGAGCTTGGTTTTCCACCTTTTCTTCCTTTCTTCTTACTCAAGGTTTTAAAGCTAGCCATTGTGATTCTTCTTTATTTGTTAGGAAGACTTCTCACTCCATTACCATTCTTTTAATCTATGTTGATGATATCCTCCTCACAGGGAGTGACTCCTCTTATATTTCTTCTCTCATTACCCACATGCACTCTACTTTTTCCATGAAAGAATTGGGGCTTCTTAACTATTTTCTGGGCATTGCTGTTACCTCTTCCTCCTCAGGTTACTTCTTATCCCAAAAGAAATATGCTACTGAAATTTTAGTCAAGGCTGGTATGACAAACTGCAAGTCTTCTCCTTCTCCCATGATCCTTAAATCTTCTACTGATCCTAATCAAGAAGACTTGCCTTTCTCTCAGCCATCCCTCTATCGCAGCCTTGTTGGTGCCTTGCAATATCTGACTATAACTCGTCCTGACTTGGCTTTTGCTGTCAACCATGCTTGTCAATTTCTTCAAACCCCTCTCACCAGTCATTTTGCTTTGGTTAAGAGATTACTCAGGTATCTTAAGGGCACTCTCCATCTTGGTCTTCAATTTAGTCCTGGGCCTCTCACTTTACATGCTTTTTCTGACTCGGATTGGGCTGGTTGTTCTCTTGATCGAAGATCTACCACTGGTTATTGTGTATTTCTTGGTCCAAATCTCATCTCTTGGTCCGCAAAGAAACAACCTACTGTCTCCAGGTCTTCTACTGAAGCTGAATACAGAGCCCTTGCTCAAACGGCTGCTGAACTTAGTTGGATTGGTATGCTGCTCTCTGATTTGTCCATCTCTGTGCCAGCTCCTACCCTTTGGTGTGACAACATGTCTGCTATCTCCTTGTCCAATAATCCTGTCTTTCATGCCAGATCCAAGCATATTGAAGTCGATTATCATTATGTTCGTGAACGGGTTGCAGCCAAGAAGTTGCACATCAGTCACATCTCCTCCATGGATCAACTTGCTGATTTGTTTACTAAACCTCTTGCCTCCCCTCGTTTTCTTTATCTTCAGACCAAGCTTCTGGGCTATTCCTCTCCCATTAGCTTGCGGGGGCATGTTAAGGAGGAGCCAAACAGCAGCAAATCAAAGCAGCAACTCAAAGCAGAGCCAAGCAGAGGAGAGTTACAAAACAGCTCAGATCAGTTCCAAACAGAATTAGTTAGGCAACAGAATTAGTTAGGCAGTTATGCCTTAATCAGAGTTAGGTAGCTTGGTTATATTTTAGTTACATGTAACTATAGTTAAATAGCAGTTACACTGTTATTTTCTATAAATATTCATATGCACTACTGTAATCAATAGTTCAAGAAATAAAACAGATTCAATTTTCTTTTAATTATCAAGCGATTGTGTTGACGGTTCTTTTGCCTCAACGAAGAGGACTTCAAAATTGCCAAGTGTAGGGAAAAGAAAAAAAAAGAAAGGGAGATGGAGAAAGACGATTGAGTGAACAATCAAAATAATAATTACTTACCTCTACTCCTATGCTTCGAAAAGGAAGTGCATGAAAATAAATGCTTCGAAATGAAATCTATGTTAAACTACTCCTAAGATAAGGAAAATGACAAGAAATATTGAAATCAACTGTCTTTGATTTAAGTTCTGGGTCTTTTACAATGTAGCCATGAATGGCTATTTATAGAAGAAAAAATACAGCAATAACTACTTAGTAACTACCCATTTCTCCATCTTCATTCCCACAATGCCACATATTCCTCCATGTCTTTGTAACTTCCTTTAACCTCCAATTAATGCTCCATGTTCTCCACTTTATTCTCCAACATCTTTTTCATATTTCATAACTTCTCATAACCTCCAAATGAGTAGGAGGATGCCACATGTCCTGCAATTATATAAATAATAAAAATTACAGATTTATGGTGCTAACATTACCCCCCGCGGCCCTTAAAAATGATGTTTATTTGAATTTTTGAAGGGCCGAACCAAGCACATGATTAATCTAAGCAATAAAATGCTTCGAATAATATCAACAAAGTGCTTCGAATGATGTAATAGTACCAATGAAGTGCTTCGAATGAGTATGAAATTATGACTAGATGCCTTGAATGCTAGTTATTATGGACTAGTAGCAAGCTTCGAAGGTGGTATAAAGGACCAAAATCATCTTTCGAAGGTTAAAAGTGCCGACAAAGGACAAATTACATCATTAGAAATATTTGGCAAAGCTTCGAAGGTTCATAACCACCATTATTGTTTCTTCGAAGCTATTAATGTAAGATGGAGTGCTTCGAAGCTTATAAAATTATGGCAAAATGGCCTTCGAAGCAACTTTTGGCCAATATTGTGGTTATGCAAATTTTGTATGTTCTGGTTCATACATAATTAATAAAAATATTAATTTTGTGCTTCGAACCAATTATTAATTCTTCGAAGACACCAAAACTGTTGTTCTTCGAGCCAACTTATCATGCCAAAAACAGGCATTATTCGACAACTAATTAATTGTCATTTTACATATATTTGAAGAGATGTACGCATTTCGAAAGTTTTCGAAGCTTTATACAGTTTCGAAGGTGAAGTAATCAACCTTCGAAACAACTCTTAATGTTTCGAATGTATCTTCAAAGCTTTATACAGCTTCGAAGGTGAAGTAATCAACCTTCGAAACAACTCTTAATGCTTCGAATGTATCTTCGATGCTTTGATTGTGTACATACAAACAACTGGCCATCAATTTGAAAAGATAAGCCAATCTCAACCATTTATTTAAATGCATAGGCTTCTTTTTTTTTTTTTTTAGCCAAATTCATGCATTTTAAATGGTGATCCCTTGTTCTTAGTGCTTCGAACTCATAAGAACAATTTGTTAATTTTATTAGCCACATCATTAGAATTATATTTTGATGTGAACCACAAATCCAGAAAGGATCTTGAACACCAAAAGTCATGGTATAGTGTGACCTTGAAAATTCATACTTTTTGACATTTTGAAAAATGTCAAAAATTTTGAATTCATGAACAGTGGCTTGTTCATCATTCTTGACCGTGTTTGTTTTAAAAACAAAACTTTTGCCGAATTGATTTTCATAATCATTTAGCAAAGTGGGTTGTTTTTCCATGTTAGCCATTAATGGCTTATGAAAATCACCCATAAATATGTTATTTTCATGACTCGACTCTCTAAGATTTGGTTTTTGGACCCCCCGAGTCATACATGGAACATCATTTTTAGCCAAATTTGGCTCAAGAACATGCTCTTTCGTTGTGTTAATTTCATAACTTGGCTCTTTGAAAACGGACTTTTGAACCCCCCGAGCCATTAATGAAATCAACTCTTTGTTTTTGCTATTTTCAACCATGGAAAAATTTTGAAAAAATTCACCAATTCCGGCCATTAAAGCCTCGGTTAATGACTTGGTAGTGAGAGTTGATAACTCATCATTCCATTGGCGAATTTCCATATCAAGTTGATGAATTTCTCCAATTAAATTGTGTCTTTTTTCTTCCACCAAATAATATTGTAATGGATGAAAGTTTATTTCATCAAGAAAATGGATCTCTTCTTGAAGATCCAAAATTTTTCTTTCACGCCAATATATTTCAAACTGACAAGTTCGAATGGCGAAATCCAAATCGTTTGTCATTTCTTACACTTGGCTGTCCCACCGGGCGTGCCAAAATTGTTGGCTTATTTTTCCTACGAAGGAAAATATCATAAATGCGAGCGTGCCAGCAAGGATTGAAAAACCCTTACAGATTAAATTTAAGCCAATTATCAAGCGATTGTGTTGACGGTTCTTTTGCCTCAACGAAGAGGACTTCAAAATTGCCAAGTGTAGGGAAAAGAAAAAAAAAGAAAGGGAGATGGAGAAAGACGATTGAGTGAACAATCAAAATAATAATTACTTACCTCTACTCCTATGCTTCGAAAAGGAAGTGCATGAAAATAAATGCTTCGAAATGAAATCTATGTTAAACTACTCCTAAGATAAGGAAAATGACAAGAAATATTGAAATCAACTGTCTTTGATTTAAGTTCTGGGTCTTTTACAATGTAGCCATGAATGGCTATTTATAGAAGAAAAAATACAGCAATAACTACTTAGTAACTACCCATTTCTCCATCTTCATTCCCACAATGCCACATATTCCTCCATGTCTTTGTAACTTCCTTTAACCTCCAATTAATGCTCCATGTTCTCCACTTTATTCTCCAACATCTTTTTCATATTTCATAACTTCTCATAACCTCCAAATGAGTAGGAGGATGCCACATGTCCTGCAATTATATAAATAATAAAAATTGCAGATTTATGGTGCTAACAAAACCCCTTATGAAGATTTTGGAAAGTTAATGCCTTTGATGAATAATTAACGGTTTAACATATTAATCATTCTGTTGTCAGACTTAATGATTCACTTGGTGCTCCGCAAGATGGAGAAAAAATAAAGAAACTTGGAATTAAGCAATAACGTAGCTTTGATTGGTTGTTGTACATTTTAGTTTACATTTCTTTCACTCACTATCCATTATACCAAGATGGAATGTGACCATAATACCTTCTTGTTAAATGCTTTCTTTGTGTAGTCTAATATTTATCAAATATATGAATATGTAACCCTGAGAGAGATATTCACAGAAGAAACCCAGTTAGGAGGTTCATTTCACTCCTATCTTGAATAGATTTTCTTTTTGTTGTTGTTTGAGGTCGTTTATTTGTTGCTTTGATTTTATTTGGATGCGTTTTCACCAGCCCGTTTTGTTTTGGCTTTGGCGTGCATGTGATTATTAGTTGTGTGCCAACCTTGTTGGAATGCACTACTCAAGTCATGATGCAGTCTCCGCCTAGCCTTTTGTGTTGTAATCGGTTGTGTAATGGTAGACCAATTTTGAGGAACGGAATGAACACGAGGAAATTTGATTATACAATTTTGCGCAGTATCACATTCACTCCTCATTGCTATTTTTGTTTCTGAAAATTCATCTTATTCTTAATTTTCATTTTGCAGAACCAGTAGTGTTAAATCATAGATTCATATCGCTTTCTTTTAAAAGATCAATCATTAGAGTGACATCTATAAGAATCAGGCTTCCACCTTTGATGCAAATTTTGTGTTGCTCACTTCTGGTTCAGTTTAATTTGTTGAATTTTCAACATTATTGTAGATAGATTGTAACATATGCACAAATAGCAAATACAAATTTTGGTAGAACTCAATCAAGCCATGGGATGGCTATATATGAGTCTGAGATACACTTTGATATACATGATAAAGATAGCAACTACTACTGGATGGTCTAGGGTTTTTGTAGATACATGTATATATACATTTGATAGACGCGACTTTGAGATCTTTCTAGGACTAAGATAGAAAAGAAGACTTGGAGAATAAGATAAAGAATTAGGGTCTAGGGTTTTTGTATTGCCTTAAACATGCCAACTTTATATAACTTGGCCTTCATGTGTTAGCAAATGGTCTTCAGTAGTCCAAGATTTCTTTTGCTTGTCATGCTCACAATCATCCTTATCCATCATGTTAGTTATAATTGTTGTACATATACGCCTCGTGATATTAAGAGTGATTTTTCCTCATACCTAACTTCAAGATCAGTTTGATAACAAACCCTTCTCGGGGACCTTTCAAGTGTCACTAGGTCCACTGAATTTCAACTCGAATGATCCTTTCAACTCTCACTAGGCTTAAGGTCACGAGTCACATCCATCACAAACCCTTGATGGGTATTGTTACATCACACTTGATATCAATGTTTTAATACTATTATTTAAAATTATGATAAGATCAGATAGCTTTGATTGTTCATTTCAAAGCAAACATTGGAGCCACTTGCACATCAACCTCAGGTGGAATTTTTTTTTTCCCGTCACCATCCATACACTTTTTAAGATAAAGGTGAGAAGCATTAGCAGAATAATATCTTTTGTAAAGTTTGTTGCAGTTATGGGGCACATAACTGATACAAATGCAATAGGCTTTCCAAGCAGTCATTCTTCTTAAAATGCTCTCTTGAATTGAAGTATGTATTAGGGCTTACATGACAGGTGGCCAGCATGTTTGAAGTGCTTGAACATTGACAATTTATTCTAATAATTAGGGTAAATTTTGCTTTTCCTACTAGAAGCGCAATTTTTTTAAAATAAAGAGAGTAATGCACTCAATCAAATTAATTACACCCTCTAGCATCTTCTTAAAACATTGAATTTTAAAATTTTGTTTGGATTATAAATTTGAATAAATATTTAAAAAGTAAAAAAAAAAAAAGTGAGGAAAATAGGGGGAAAAAAATTAACTTCTTATATTTTTCTTATCTTTTATTTGCCTTTTTTAAATTTCCACTCAAATTAATAGTTCAAACATAGTCTAAAATTAACTTAAAAAGTCAAATACCACATCAATTTTTTTCACTCAGCGAAAATAGCATTTTCCCAATTTTTTTCTTCAATTTCTAACATGCAAAAAAATTTCAAAATATATATATATATAAAAGCAAATCCCAAATGCCCTTTCTGAGTTTATCCATTTAGGTTTTAATCTAAAAAGTGCCTCCGCAATGAAAATGTCTTACGCTCTCTTAAGACGTAGGTTAACATCCATCCTCTCACTCATGAGTTTGTCCCTTCGAGGTCTAACCCAAAAGGAGCCTCCATAATGTAGGTAACATTTGCCGTCTCATAATTTTTGAACATCGTTTGCAACTGATGTGGTATGAAAATTTTATTCTCTACACATTCCCTCACACCGGTTGTAGGGCCCACTTCTAAAAATACTTGTGCGTTCATACACATTTTTGAGTCTGATTCTATGTTAAATTTTGATGGAAAAATTATAAATATATATATGGAGCAGTAGAAAAAAAATATATTGTACTATAAATGGAATTTTTTTGTGTGTGCAACTTTGACACACAGGAAGAGTTGCACCATATACAGGAGAGTTGCACCATCATGAAAATGTAATTTTTTTCCCACTGCTCCACTGAAATTCAAATTTCCCAATTTTTATATTATTACATTTGGAGTGGAAAGCTGACTGTAATTAACAACACATTATTTTGGGTGATTCTATTTAAATTTGCATCCAAATAATAATTTAGTATGTCTAATTAAAATATTAAAATGTTAGTTTTTATTGTACCCTAATATAAATTTACTAATAAAGACAATACATATTAAACTCTAAAATAAAATATTATTTTTTCTTATGGTACACCTTAAATTTTTTTTTTTTTTTTTTGATCAGCAAAAAGAGAGCCTTTATTGATGCAAAAACCAAATAAGAAGAGAGATTACATCAAAAAGGAAAAGGAGAAGGAGAAGGAAGAGCCTTTATGGTACACCTTAATCACTTACCTATTCTTCAAGTTGTGATTATTTTTTTTTTTTCTATCTTCTTCCTCACTCCAAAACTCCAACCCATCTCACCAAAACTCACATTTATCCCTCTTTAAAGACGAATCATCCTAGAAAGCACAAACTTTGAGACAATACTTCATCTAAATAAATAAATTTTGAATAGTATATAAACTGCTTAAAATGAACCAGAAACCACAAAGTTTAAGCTGTTATTAAGAGTAAGATATTAAAATAATTATTACCGAATCAACAATTAGGGTCGCAATTTGACCTGCTCCGAAACACCCCAAGAGTTTGCAGAAAGTTTGTCCCATTTAAAATAGATTAGTTGGGTTCGGTTTGGCCTCTTTCAGACTCAATAAGTGGTGTTTCGAGAAGTTGGTAAAAAATTGATTTTTTAGCTTTTTCATGACTTTTTGACTTTTTTGTATTAAAAAAGCTGATTTTTTTTGTGATTTTTGTGTAAAAAAAATAAAAAGTCAAAAAACTGGATTTTTTTAGAAAACGCCCCTAAGTCATTATATAAATGCCTTCCATGAAAGACTTGATGACATCCATAACATTAAACCTTCATTTAATATTTTTTTTTTATGACTGACAAATTATGATTTTATTTTGAATAGTAATTAGTGAAAAAAATAAGATATATTGAGAGTGAATTATAATTCTAAATAGTTTAATAGAGAGTATTGAGAAATTCGTATTGAATGATTTTTTAGATGTAAATATAATCCCCCCATTTTTTGTATCTCAGCCCACTTTGGCAAAGAATGGGCCTGATAGTTTTAGCGGCTCAATTTCTTGATTGGCCTCCCCCAAAACAAAGTCAGTCCACTTGGCTGGAAAGTGTCCATAGTTCAGGTCTGTGACTTGTCGATGGGCTAACCCAGTACTAAAAGGTGATCCACACAATTTAGTGAAGTGGGCCCCATAATTAAAACTTCGGCTAAATTTTCAAATTCTATAAAAAAAATAAAAATAAAAATAAAAATAAAAATAAAAATAAAAATAAAAATAAAAATAAAAAATAAATTGGTAAAAAAAAGTAAAAATTCTTATCATTTTCATGTGATTCTTTTTTCTTTTTGGGGGAAAAAGTAATTTTAAAATATTTTTTTGATTTTTATTATCATCAAATTTGTTTTTATGTTTTGAGAGAAAAAAGAAAACAAATTATGAAAACTCAACCAACAAGAATGTTCTTAGTCACAAATGTAAGCCGTATCATTAACTAATTCCAATTAATTAATTTTAGTCCTGAATGAACCACTAATCTTGGACTCTCTTTTTAAGTAATAATTCTCATTTTTTATTCTTTTTTAGGCCACCCTAAAAATTTATGTTCGATAATTACTTAGTACGTATAATACGGGAATTATATATATTTGAGAAATAATTGAAACAAAACTATTGACACTCCTATAATTTTGAAAAAAAAAAATGTTGGTGTTTATTGACATTGACGGGATTAAAGTAAATATTCTTCGAATAAAGTAGAAAGTCAATTTATCCAGTTTTTTAATTATATATTCCCTTATCTTTTATGCTATTTTAGATCCATTTATTTTATCTTCTTCTTGAAGAAAAGAATCCATTTCAAAAGCAATGTGCAAAGCTAGAAGATTGTTACCATCTTTTTGTGATCTCTTTTTTTTCTTTTATTAAATTAGTGGCAAAGTTTTTGTTCTATCAAATCTTATGAGGTGGCAAAGGCAAACTCTCTGCTGGCCATTCAATCTCATATGCTTCTTTATTTTCTTGAGTAATTAATCTGGGGACGGCAATTTTAATCCGATTAAAATTGTACGAGCATACTCTCTACTTTAATCCGATTAATCTGGCCATTCAATTTCTTTATTTTCTCATACTCTCTACTTTTTGCACACTATTTATGAAGATTCAATATTAAGTTGTACGAGCACGTAAATAAATTTTAGTCTTTTTGATTGTCATTAATGCCAACGTGTTACAATCTTAAAAATCCAAATTTAATGAGTAATACTTTAAATGAGTTTTGTAATTTAAACTCCTTTACAGAGAATCCTGATCCGTTTTTTTGATCCTGAAAAGCAAACTTTAGCGATAAAAACTATGCCGACCAATCAAAAAGTGAAAGCAGCCTTTCCACTTCATACCATGTAGGCATGCAATTGAAATGTAAGACATATAATGGAATGTCAATATATATAGATAACATAAGGATCTACATGTTACAGTACTTTCAAGTATACTTTGGCATATACATACCAAGGAATTCAATAGTTTGCATTGTTCTGCTTCAAAATGCCCCAGACAGAGAAACAAGAGAACCAACCCCCTCCAGGTCTCTCTCTCTCTGTCTCTCTCTCTGTCTCTCTCTCTCTCTCTCTCTCTCTCATGCATAGACAAACACAAACACAAACACAAACACATACTTGGCTATTCTCTTTCATCAGAGACATGTGAACTGACTTTTCTCAAATTTTTTGATTTTTAAGGGTACCCAACTGGAAATCCTCCAACGGGGAAGATGAGTCGGCCGTACACGAAGAAGAAAGGAGAGAAGGGCTTCATTGAGGGTTGGTAAGTCTTCTTTTTCTTGCTCTTCTTCTGATCTTCATAATCAAAAGTTCTGCATATGTTCAAAGGCTCTATAGAATCAAGCTGAAGGTATAGCAGTTCTAACTATAAACATGTAAACTTTGATCTCAACTAATCAAAATATTATGCTTTCACCACTTCAAAATTTTTTAAAGGAAATTTAACTTTTTTATATTTTATCACTACTCACATGCTAAACAAATGCATATATAATTTTTTACCATTCGAGTTGGTGAGTATGTTCACACGTTACTGATGAAGGTTCGAATTTTCTCCTGTGTGTTTGGTTCACTTATTTAAATTTTGTTTACCTTCTCAAAATAACCACAAATTACCAATTCCCTTCACCCTAACTGCTAACCAATTTTATTTTATTTTATTTTTTCCGTTGTTCTAAGTTTTAATTTAATATAATTGTGCAGCCTCTTTGCTCTGTGTTGCTGTTGGCTCTGTGAATCTTGCTTCTGAAACATGGATCTGCATCAGAGACCATTCTATGTTTGATCTTCATTTATTATTATATTCTGACATCATGTAATTGGCTATAAAATTAATCTTATGTGTGAGAGATCCACTACTGATGAGTTAATAAAGTCGTTTTAGTTTGCTGAAATGGCTGATCTCTGTAGCTCAAAACTAAACTGTTGCAAAAATATGATGATAAAAAGATTTAGAACCACCCACAAATAGGGGTGATAAAGGAACCAAATGCCTATAACTCAACTAGTATTTTGAATGTTAAAAATTCGTTTGCGTTCGATTGATTTATTAAGTAAACAAATCAAACATGAACACATGTTAGAGCTTGTAAAATTTTCAAACCAAACTTGACCAATCAATTATTCATTTTGATCGATTTGATAAACTTAAAACTACATAAAAATTCCAAAGTATTCGAACTCGAATTGAGAAATCTCATTTGAAATTGGCTCGAAAGTTTAATGAATCAAGTTTGAACAAATTTTAAAACTAGTTAAAGTTTTCAAACTAAACTTCAACAATATCGGCTAATTTTTACCCAACCACAAGAAGATAGATTTATATTTACACTCCAATTTGTTTCGACAAATATATATATATTCTTATGAAAAATGATTTTTTTTTTTTTCTTTTAGAAATTATTTTTGTAGAAAACTCATTTCAATATTTGATAATATTTTATTGCAAGCTTTGTTAATATTTGATTGCAAGCTTGAAAATAATATAAATGTTACCAATATGTAGATGCAAATCAGCAGACGGGTCTCCAAACTCTATCAGTGTACAAAATTTGTTTCTTTTTCTTAATTGAAAATATATAAAATTGGAAAACAAATACAACATAAATGGGCATATCACAGCCCAGGCCAACACAACAAGGATACAGACCATCTAAAGCTTAAAACTAACACAAAAAGGGAGCCATCCTAAACAGATAGAACAACCGGGTAAGCAGCATAGCACTCAAAATTATCTCACATAAAGATTCAAAGTTTCCACATGCTGCTCACAACACTAGTAATACATCACACTAAGACATGCACTCTCTGGATATCCACCTCTCTTCATACCTCCCAAATGAGTAGGCTGTTGAAGGAATCCCACTTAAGTGGAGAGGATCCGGTTCAATTCCATAATCAGTCAGTGGTCTATTCTCGAGAATATCATCATGATTCTGTACAAATTCTGGGATCTCAACCTCTCCTTTCTTTATATCTTCCCAAAGGTACTGCAGGCGGTTAACATACTTGATTTTCCAATATAAGCTGTAAATAAAAAGAAAGAACTGTGAGGACAATCACACCTTGATGGCAAGAACTTCTTAAGTTTATACTAATAACAAAAAGGAAAATTTTGCATTGAATATGAGTGGGGGTAGCAGGGGACAGCAGACGGGGAGGTAGGGTTTTGAGAGGGGGGATGAGGGGTAATACAAAATAGGTAAGTAACATCAGAAACCTTATGGAATTGCCAAGGTTTTTGCATTTGAGAGATACTTAAGCAACATTCAAGATGAATGGGATTAAAATAACTATAGGCAATGATGTATGTCATGACTTAGTCGAGGAAGAATTATATACGATCAGCTACAATGATTTCAAATGGTCCATTGGGGCACATATACCCTCTGCTGTGACTTCTTTTATAATTTCCTCAAGATGCCACAAATTCCTTGGGGACCGGTTATTCTTTTTGTAAAATGGCAAGCAGCATCTGACCAATCAAGAGAAGGGGGCGGTGTCCATTTTGCAATGCAATAACAGCAAAAGAAAGAATCTACACGGGTATGCATTCCTTTATATTGTGTTTGGATCTTGGATTTGTGGAATGATTTGGGAAGGGAAGGGAAGGGTTTAAAAATAAAAAAAATAAATAAAAAAAAAGCTTCTACTTCATTCACTTTTCCTTCTCTTTTCTTTCCTTCCACAGATCTTTCAACTAATCCAAGATCCAAACACAGCCTTGAGGAATGTTTTAACATTTTAAGGATAGCCACATGAAAGTAAGCCCATTTTAGGGCCATCAGAATCTCATACAGGACCTTTGCAACCTATGTTTTTTAGAAGACAATTTCAATAATGATGCCCAAGAACTTGCAGACTAGATTTTTCAGTCGTCTTCATATAAGTGGCACTCAATACAAGCATTATTCCTTATCCATCCCAACAAATTATTAATATACCATTCAAGCATAGTTCAGGGATTTTTTGAAAGTGCAAATAGTTGTCTACGTTCTGTAAGTAGCATAAAACACATATTAAGGACTTCTAATTATTTGCTCCTAGAAGATATCAGAACTGAGTCGTTTGTTTATTTATTAATTATTTTCTGGGATAAGTAAGATATGAAGGAAAAAAACGCACCCTCCACTTAAAAAGAAACGACCAAGTGTGGCAAAGACCAGTCTCGAGCGGAGTCCTGGATGAATGAAGTACACAACTTGTAGCCTATCCTTACAAGCAGGGGAAAGTTCTTCATAGATCCACCTCAAGATCGTCATGCCAGGATTGTTGTCCTCCTTCTGCACTGTACTGTGCATGTAAATGACGCAGAACGGTCCTTCTGGCATCTCCGTATATATTTTGTGAAAAACATACTTTTTCAACCGTTCCCCACTTATAACAGGAGCTGGATATCATAGATCAAACAAGCACATCACAAGGAATCAATTAATGCTAAGGAAATCATTGTAAAGTGAAATAATAATAAATAAGGAACCCATAAGAGGAAATAAAAACTAGATAAGCTCGAAGAGTATAATAAATTTTGAAAAACTCATTGGTGCATCTAAAATAATCAATTAAACCTACATTAAACCAAACTAATTCCATCTTAATTTCAATAGAAAAGTCACAAACACAGTTCACATGTCAAACACTAAAAGGTGTTTGCCTTGTTCCAATATGATATATCTCTTCGGTCTCAGGGAGATGCAATAACTAGAAATTTAATGAAACACTTGACAAAACGGAAAAGGACAAAATATCCAACACCATTAAGAGATTTATATCAAAACCAACTAATTTCTTTCTCTAGCAGTATGACCAGACCATTGCTGCTAAGACCGCAAGGCATAAAACTTGCATCAAGGAAAACAAGTCACTTCACTTGTGCAGGCAATCAGATGTATAAATGATTTAGTGTCCCCCCCCGGCCCAAAAAAAAAAAAAAAAAAAATCAAAAAAAAAAAAAAAAAAAAAAAAGATGTGCTAAATGGCTTAGGTGAATGACTCTTGAGCCCAATTCACTGTCATGCAAAATAATCTTTGGTCTCTCCTACAAACGAGTGCAACATTCAACATAAAATATGGACACTAATCTATCAATCAATCCAAGCAGAGTTCAAAATTTTCAAGATTACCTAACCGATGTAATTTTAAATATCTTCAAACCACCAATAAGTACACCCCCCTTCCATTCAATTGTTGTAGATAGTTACAAAAGGAAAAATTCACAAGCTACAAAATCAGTTCATGAAAACTTAATTAGCAACTAGGGAGGGGAAATGGGGAAGAAATTGTTAAAGAAATGATTTTTTTCTTTTTCTTTTTCTTTTTCCTTTTTTTTTTTTTTTTTTTTTTTGTGGGATCAATCACTAGATTATTATTTACAAATATGAAAAAACGAAATCAAACTAAGAAATCAACTAGTAGGAAAGTCCAACAACACATATCCGCAAACCCAACGCCAACAACAATTACATAAATCAAAGAAATAGTCCCATAATCAGAAAGACAAAAAACTAATTAACTTCGAGAGTTTCAAGGAATCACCAACTAAGCTGTCCCGTTGGTTATTAATAGAGATTTTTATTTTGGCCAAATAATCAAGATTCAATAAGCCCAAAATTTGAGATGAACATAGATGAAAACTACAAATGTCCACAAAGAAAATCTAGACTACATACACATATACTTGTATCTATTTGATAAAATTCCAAAAAACCTCATACCATGAAAAACCCAAAACCCAAATTTTGAGATGAACATAGATGAAAAACTAAAAATGCCCGCAAAGAAAACATAGACTAAATACACAAATACTTGCATCTATTTGACAAAATTCCCAAACGCCTCATACCATGAAAAACCCAAAGTCCAAATTTTGAGATGAACATAGATGAAAGCTAAAAATGTCCACAAAGAAAACACAGACAACATACACATATAGTTGCATCTATTTGACAAAATTCCAAAAACCCTCATACCATGAAAAACCCGCAGTCCAAATTTTGAGATGAACATAGATGAAAACTAAAAATATCACAAAGAAAACATCACATATACTTGCATCTATTTGATAAAAATCCAAAAACCTCATACCATGAAAAACCCAAAGCCCAAATTTTGAGATGAACATAGATGAAAACTAAAAATGTCAACAAAGAAAACACCAGACTACATACACAAATACTTGTATCTATTTGATAAAATTCCAAAAACCCTCACATACCATAACAACCCTAAAGCTCAAGTATTGAGATGAAGACAGCTAAATATGAATAACTCGATCAGTAAATATGTGTGTGTTATACCAGGGAAGTATTTTCCGACGATGCGGAAGATGCGATTGCCGGACTTGTCGGAGCCACGTTCGAGGCGAAAGAAGTGTAAGGCGTCGAGATCGGAGAAGTCATCGTCGGAGGAGAGGAAATCGGAGGGACAGTCGTGCCAGTTCTCTTGAAGAGAAGCTTCTCTTTGTCCATCAATGGAGGACAAGAAGGGACGAGCGTCTATGCCTAGATCTGAAGCCAATACCACCACTGAAAAATCATCCGATGTTGACCCCCCCATCCTCTCTCTCTCTCTCTCTCTCTGCGCCCTCAATTGTTCTGTACCTAGCCACTACCCTCCATAAGGACAGACTATTCCTATTCCAAATTCCACTTGTGGCACAATCTGATTTTGTCACAAATTAATCAATTATTATTTTATTTATGTTAAATAATTATATGAGTCTACACAAATTCGTAAAGAGAAATGATAGGAATCATGAAAAAACTTTCATGAAAATGATCATGAAATAATTATGACCTTTGAATTACCTTGATTAATGTGCGGTACTTTATTTTAAGTGTAATTCAAGGGTCATAAATCTTTCATGATCATTTTCATGAAAGTTTTTTCATGATACCTAGTATTGCCCATTGGTAAATATCATAAGCAAATAAGCTAAAAGATTTGAAACTTGATTCCCTCTGGTCCACTTTGTCGATTGAGGCCTCGTTTGGCAAGTGACTATTTTAGTAGGTTATTTGGCTTTTTGACTATCTTAGTAGGCTATTTTATTTTTGTGTTTGGGAAGATGAGATGATTTTTTAGTTGAGTTGTTGTATTGGAAAGTGTGTTGAAATGATGTTTGAATGTAAAATGACAAATTTGTCCCTGAATTATAATTTTTTAAAATGATGTGAAGGGGTAAAATCGTAATTTAGCCGGCATTGTTGACTTTTCCGGCTGTGACAGTGCAGTGCCTATATATATATATATATTTTTTTTTTGAAAAAGTTGCAAACAGTGGTGCTTTTAGGCTATTTTCTGAAAATGGGCTACAATAGCCTCATTTGAGGCTTCCCAAACAGCGCCTGAATCTCGTTGTTTAGGTTTGTGAGACTCACACGGCAGATCTTACATTGATAATTTAAACGATTTATGTTTCAGATTACAACATATTGATCATTTATTAAAAAAAATTAAATTGATTCTATAATTATAATCACTTTATTTTATTATATTTGTCTCTCAACAAATAGATAGTGTAATTTTAAATAATATTTATCGTTTATTTTTTAAAAAATTATTTATAAGTCTTACTTGAAAAACTTATTTAATGTGAAATTCTATGAATATTCTTCTACAATTTGAAATCCTATTTAAATAGGGATGTGTTCCATAAGATTCTATTAATTGCAAATGAATGATATTAGTGTACTATTATACGTCTAATTTGTTTTTATATTGTACCTTATTTTCTCATTCATTATGTCACATTTGGAAAGACTTTTAAGAAAGACAAGTCTATAGGCAACGACTGTGCGAATTTTTTTCGCCTTGATCGCAAGATTCCAGTGCATTTTCAAAATGTTGTTTAAATGGATGTGGATATAGTTGATAATATGATGAAGTTTGAGGGCTATGCGTTGATTCCTTTGACAGATTTCAACTTTAATCGATTGAGGGAAAGAGTTTTTTTTTTTTTTTTTTTGAAGTGTGTTACTATTTGTTGAAGTTTGGATTGTTCATCTTTAATAGGGTATTGGCAATCTATTACACTCATTAATAGGCACACTTTGACCAATGTTATAATTGAATGTGTGTATTTGACATTATGATGGTTGATGTGTCACTTTTTGACTTTTTATGAAATATGGGTTGGGTTTGGGTTGGGTTTGAAGTGATATGTTGGAGAGGTGATGTGACTTAAATAAGATGATGTGACTTAAATAGGATAGTGACTTTTTGAATTTTTAACTTTTTTCAAACATGCCAAATTAGCCCTTAATGTGTGGAGTGATGTGTATGGGGTTTAAGGGTTGAGTTGGGAGTATTTGGTTTTGGTTGTTAACTGTATATCGAATGTAAACCACGTCGTAGGATGACAATTGTATATTGGAACCTGGATGATCGTGTTACGATGCATGTTACATTTAGTGTGTAACGTTAAACTATATACACCATGTAGTAGATGACATTTGTGTATTTATTCGGTTGTATATGTGTTTGAATATGTACCATATCTCTGTTGTAATCAGTGTTTACACATATGTCACAGTACGTTGCGCAAAATTATTGGGGATTTGGGTTTGTAATTGAATATGGATTGAATCTTATCACTTGATGCTAAAGTTATGTTGGGTTGGGAGTGATGGTAGTTCAATGTATGGGTTGGGTTGGGATGTTACATGTTATATTTATGAGGTTACATTATTCATAATTCAATGGTGGAGTATTGAAATGTCATGTTGAGTTTGGAATGAGAAGTATATGGGAATGTCACGATGGGTTTGAGATGTTACATGTTATATTTACATTAAGTTTGGGATAAGAAGCATATGAGAATATCACGTTAGGTTTGGGAATATCACATTGAGTTTGGGATGTTACATGTTACATTTATATTTTCAAGGGTTGTTTGGGATGACCTAAATAAGTGCACTTTTTGCCTTTTTACGAAAAGATGTGCAGAAAAATAGAGAGGTGATGTGATGAAAAAAGATAAGAAGATAAAAAGATAAAAAGATGGATTATTTTAGAGTTGTCAAACTTGGCCTTAATTTCAAATTTCCAACCATATATATATGATTGCAATCTATGGTAATATTGAATTCCCATATATGGTATTGCTATTAATCAAGTTATTTTGAATTTTAGAAGCATATGGAAATGTCACGTTGGATTTGAGAATGTCACGTTGAGTTTGGGAATGTCACCTTGGGTTTGGAATATTACATGTTATATTTACGTTTTGAATTTTAAATTTCCAACCATATAGATATGATCATAATCTATGGTAACATTGAATTTTTCATATATGGTATTGCCATTAATTATGTTATTTTGAATTTTAAATTTCTAACCATATAGATATAATCAAATCTATGGTAATATAGGATTTCCTATATATGGTATTATCATTAATCAGGTTATTAATTAATTAAGATTGAAAGTAGATGTGTCCACAAGAAAACTATAGGATCTATTGGGTTATAAATTTTTTCATAGGACCATATTTTGTATAAGTCTTTCAAATAGGACTTATAAATAATTTACCCTTTATTTTTTTTGCAAATGAATATCATAAACTAATGTAGGTGTAATTATTGGATCAACCTAACATTTATATGGATGATCTATACTTTGTGATATAAAAAATACATAAAAGATAAAATAATTCAAATAATAGAAATGAGACTCATAATGAACCCAAAGACCCAAAAAATACAGTCTACTACACAAAGTAGACAAGAGAATTTAATGCTAAAAATCTTTTGTTCTTCTTGCATAAAATTTCACTACAATAATGATTCATATCACTAAAAAAAAAACCACTAATAATACTAATGTATTAGGAATGTCAAAAAAAAAAAAAAGGCAGAGTCCACTGCCACATCATTGATAATGCTATTAGAGCACCACTTTTAGTGCTCTCAATTATTTTTCATTCACTATGTGTCAGTCAAATAGTGAAATAATTTCTTTCTTTTTTTTTTAATACAAAATTTCATATATAATATGAATCTCATTTGATAAATTTTGATAAAAAAATAAATAAATATTGTTAAAAACCACCAATTCTATAAAAATTGTAATTATTCAAAGTGTTGAAATAATTTTGAAATGAAAGTTAGGCATGCTAAAGTATTTAGGGATTGTTTGGGATGACCTAAATAAGTGCACTTTTTGTCTTTTTACGAAAAGATGTGCAGAAAAGTAAAGAGGTAATTGTTGGCTACATATTTTGTAAAAGCCAGTTACAATTCGACACGTGGCAGAATAGGGATATTATGGGAAGAGGATTCAAGTCTTTGATCCCAGTCGTACACGTGGCAATGAATATTGGTTCTTGCGTGATCTGAATAGTACTAGATCAGTAAGGAAATACAAGGTGACGTGGCTTCAACGGTTGCTCATATTCAAATTCAAATACAAGAGGGAAGCTTAACTGCAAGTGATGGCATAGTGGAACTACTTCTAAAGCAGCATGATTGACAATCATGGAGGAGCAGTTCGACGGTTTGAAGTGTAGTTCGAAGGTCATCCTTGACAAGTATAAATAGCAAGGAAGCCCCCAGAAAAAACACCCAGACTCAGATCATACAAACCAGTCTTTACTTCATATTTATCTTTCCAGTTTTACATTTCCTGCACTTTAAATACCTGTTCTTTAAATACCCGCACTGTACTTCGATTCATAGGAGTAGTTTCAAGTAGATTCAAGTAGGCTGTTGCTGTAAACCTCTTCGAGGCTGAGTTTGGACCATTGTAAGTGTTCATCTTAATAAAATACTTTGATTGCTCTTCACAGTAAATTGTTATTTCTCTTAATTTCTCCTAAGTCAAGCCACCAGTAAAAGTCCTCTTCATTGAGGCTGAAAGAACTACAACACAATCGTCTGATAATTGGTTGGCAATTATAATTTCTGTAAGGACTAATTGATCCTTGCTGGCACGCTCACATTTACTAAAATACCCTTCGAAAGCCAAAAAGCCAACATATATTTTTGGCACGCCCAGTGGGACCTGTTAAAATGGCTAGACGAAGACGACAAGGAGAAAATGAACGTCTGGAAGAAGGCGTAGAAGGAGAGGTAGAAATACCTAATCCAGAGGATAATGTGGTAACACATCTTGTGGAAACTCCTATGTTATCAGAACCTATGGTCGAACAGACCAGTACTTCTGGACAAGAACCATATGTTCATAATATTGGACGAAACCAAGGAATTGGACCATCCACTGTTCCATCTACTCAGCCAACAAATCCATGGGATGGCTTAGTAACTGCTATGGGACAACAATTAATGAACACAATGGAAAGGTGGGCAACATCCTTTTTGGATCGAATGAATAACCACCAACCAACAAATACAAGACATACAGAGGAAATTTTAAATGTCCCTTAGCAAAGATTGGCTAGAGAAAAACAGCCTATGCAAGTTAATGGACAAATTAATGGTCAGACTAGTACTCAGAACTATGAAAGACCATCGCCTCAGTCTTGGTATGAACCCATTTCAAGGCCTGTAGTAGGCCAAAATGCCACAGTACTCAACAGTGAAGCCACACCAGTTGGTAGATCTGGCCAAGTACAAGAAACTGGCATAAGAATGGTGGCAAATCCCATGTTCGAAGCCATACCTGGCACCAGGGGGTATAATAATCCCTTATTCGAATTTATACCCGGGGGGTTGGAAGGTTTGCCTACAAATGGAAGGGACACGATGCCTGTTCCAACACCTTTCACAGGTCCCTTCGCAGGACAGGCTCAAAGGGGTTACCCATACCCCCAACAGCAACCTGCACCACAAGGGCAACCAGCCCCAAATGTACCACTTTATGGACCAAGAGGACCACAGGCACAAGTTTGTCCACAAAACCCTGTGTTTGCTCCTCCAGTAGTGGTTCAGCAAGCACAAAATATGGTCCCTAGGGACCAAATTGCTAATATTGTTAGGGAGATGTGTGGACCGATGGCTCGGGGGGTCCAGACTCCTGTATACAGAAAACCATACCCAGAATGGGTAGACAGGGTACATGAATACCCAAGAGGATTCAGAATACCGGATTTTACCTTATTCTATGGAACTGGAAATCAGTCAACAGTAGAGCACATTGCCAGATTCGCTGCTCAGTGTGGTGAATTCACTAATCATGATTACATGAAACTGAGATTATTTCCAAACTCTCTAACTGGGGGAGCATTTGTATGGTACATCAACCTTACACCTGGCTCCATTCAAAATTGGCAACAAATGGAAGAGGCATTTCATGCCCAATTTTTCCAGTCAGAGCCAGAGGTTTCTATGGCAGACTTGGCAAGATTGAGTCAAAGGCCTGAAGAAAAGGCCACTCAGTTTATTGCCAGATTTAAAAGGGCTCGAAATAAATGTAGGGTCATCCTTCCAGAGCCAGAATTTGTAAGATTGGCTCAAAACGGTTTAGAGTTCAGGCTTCGAAAGAAGTTTGACTCAATTGAATTCAGAGATTTGGTCGAACTGACCTATAAGGTGTCTCGATATGAAGCATTACTAGAGGAAGAACAAGATCGAAATAATGCTTCGTATAAGACGTATTATAGAGACCCCAATTATGAGATCGATGCAGCAGAGATTGTGGGTAAAGAACCTGTAATCTGTGAAGCATTAATTCATAAGGATACAACCATCGACCAGCAGTTTAAAAAGAAAGATTTTCACAGAAAGTACTCTTTCGATTTAACAAAAGCAGATGACATTTTTGATCATTTGCTTGCAGCAAATTTCCTTAAGTTACCAAAAGGAGTAAAACTACCATCTCCAGATGAACTTAAAGGAAAAGTATACTGTAAATGGCATAATTCTTGGTCTCACTCGACTAAAAACTGCATTGTTTTTCGAGACAGGATCCAAGAGCAAATTCGGAAAGGTAGTTTGAAGTTCCCAGCCAAAACAGAGAAGGCCATGGGGATTGACAGCAACCCGTTTCCAAAAGTTGGAGAAAGCGCGGCTAATGTGGTTGTTCCAAACTTTCAGAATTTATCTCTGCAGGAATTGGAAGAAGTCAATGTGCAAATGCATATTGCCAACCAGACAACTGCCAAGAAGGAGACTAGAAACCCACCAGTCATTGGACAAGGTTTCTCACATCAGAAGGAACACTCTGATGAAGAAGTACTGGACGACGATTCTTTGGAAGCAGCTGTAATGCAAAGAATGTGTCCAAGGTGTAGACTAAGCTACAAATGGTTGAAGGGGCTTCCAATTGATGGGAAGCAATACTATAAGGATGTTCAGAGACGTCCTAGATCAACCAATGCTTACAACAAAAGGCCGTACCCGGCTAGTGATAGGCAGCGACCAGTGGTGGTTGAGCCTGCAGGTGACAGAACAAATGCTAAAGGTAAAAGGCCCTTGTATGAGTCTAGGCCACTTAACTACTACAGAATGGAGAGCAAACATTCTGAAAGAAGATTAGAGAGGAATTCAGGTTATGGGACTAAAGCCAGAGATTGGCCCCCCAGACCAACCTCACACAGAACAGAAAATGGCCATCTCCATCGAAGGCCAGAATCAAGCTCGAAGTATGAGGCCAGAACCAAGCACTTACCTCCACAGCCAGTTCCAAAGATGGC
Organism: Camellia granthamiana; assembly: GCA_036172215.1. NCBI lineage: Eukaryota > Viridiplantae > Streptophyta > Magnoliopsida > Ericales > Theaceae > Camellia > Camellia granthamiana. Next base: position 11,789,489 of record CM069912.1, read on the forward strand.
TTCGAAGGTGGAAAAGGGTGATTCAACATCTGAATCAGTAAGCTCTTGGGTGCCTGGAGTCCCAGATTGGTTTGTAATGCAAAACAAACCTAGGGAATTCCCTGCCAGGAGAGATATTGGAATTACAGGCAGAATGGTCAAACCTCCTTTGGTGGCCCCCAACAACTGGGTATTGCTGAAGCACCCAAAGACAAAGGAACCAAATATGGTTCCGGTTATTTCCAGATCACAAAGGAGGAAGATTCAGCGCAGGTACACCCAGTACCAGCAAGATCTGAAAGAGAGTGAAGAGAGTTCTTCACATGTCAAGACAGAAGAAAAGAAAGCTTCGAAGTCAGACCATGTTTCAAAACCGACGCTACAAAGTAAAGTGGTTTGTAGCAGAGAACAATTGGCCCAAGTTCATTCTGAACTAAAGGCCAAAGAGAAGTCCAGTTTGGCAGGGCTGGAGAAGGCTCTGATGGAAAGTGATAGTGAAATAGAAGAAGAGATTGGCATGAGCCAAAAGAAGGAAATGGCAGAAGAAGAAATGTTCAAAGCCTTCATGGCTGAACAAACATTTCTGACTGAAAGCCTAGTTGAGAAGGATCCTTCGAAGGGATCAGTTATCGATGAAATACCAGAATGCAGCATGGAGGACGCTGCTGAAGACACTGAGCAAGGTAGTCAAGAGGGGAAGAAGGTACAACCAGCCATCTAGTTTGGCTCATTTCCACCTGTATCAGTCAACATGGTACATATACTACCTCATGAATTCCAGGCTGAAAATGAGGATCAGGAGGACCAAGACATGGATCCAATTCCTGTCTCTAGTGAGGAATCACAGGTGAGTATGGTACAGGATGCTCCTGAAATGGCTATTCCAATGGAAACTGAGTGTGAAAGCGAGGAGGAGGTGAGCATCAACCTCTCATATCCTTTTGAATACCCCTCGAATTCCATGACTCAACATGTCAAGCCTTTATATATTAAGGCTTTCTTTGATGGGATACAGTTAAACCGAGTCCTAGTAGACAATGGGGCGGCGGTAAATTTATTACTGAAATCTTCTTTGAAGAAATTAGGGAAGAAAAATCCCAGGTTGATCCCAACCAGTACAACCATTGCTGGCTTTGCTGGAGATAAGCAGATGGCCCAAGGAATTCTGCCTATCAATTTGAGTGTGGGAACCAGGGATTGTATGACAGCATTCTTCGTGATCGACAGCAATGCTAAATATAATGCCTTACTTGGGAGAGATTGGATTCACACCAACAAATGTGTGCCTTCCTCTTTGCATCAGAAGATCATGATGGCCCTGGGTAATGGAGAGACAGAGGAGATTGATGCAGATCCTCAACCCTTCATAGCTTGTGCAGACTTTGCAGAGGCCAAGTTGTATATTGAGGGAGTAACACCGCTCAATATACTGAGGAAAGCTGATGGCTCAGCCGAAGTGACGGCTGATGAGGAAGTGACACACCTGAAGCACTTGGTTCAAGAGAGTGCTGATGAAGAGATTGTCGTTAAAGATGACAATGATGCCTGGTTGTAGGCAAAGGAATGAAGAACAAGAAGCCATGTCTTTGGCTCTGATTAAATTCTCACCATTGGATGTAAAAACAATAGTCCAGAGAGTACAGGAGCAAGAAAGAGAAGCCATGATAATTGGCTGTAAACAAGAGCAGCAACAGGTCAGAATTCTGACCCTTGGGAAATACTGTGCATTGTGCATTGAGACAAAAGTCCAGGAGATACAGGAAGAGGATGCCTTATGGACAGATTTTGTCTATGAGGAGGAGGGTAAAGAGGTTGAACTAAAGAACCTAAAAGCAGAACAAGGTGAGAAGATTGCTTCGAAGGTAGAAGAAACTGGAGAAGAAGCTTCGATAAGTTCTCAAACGCAAGACCCCTTAGAAGAAGTAAATCTAGGGGAAGGTTCCATACAACAACCCACTTATATAAGTGCTTGCTTGAATGTTCTGGACAGAGATCAGTTGTTGGTTATCCTGAAGAAATACAAGGATTGCTTTGCATGGTCCTACAATGAACTACCAGGATTGGATAGGTCATTAGTGGAACATAGGCTCCCTATGAAGCCTAATTTCAAGCCATACAAGCAAAAACCAAGAAGAATGAGTCCAGAAGTAATTCAGAAAGTCAAGGAAGAGATTCTGAGACTACTCAAGGCGGGCTTTATTAGAACAGCCAAGTATGTTGAATGGTTATCTAATATTGTGCCTGTAGTCAAGAAGAATGGCAAAATGAGGGTTTGCATCGATTTTAGAAACTTAAACTTAGCAACTCCTAAAGATGAGTACCCTATGCCTATAGTGGATCTGCTGGTAGACAGTTCAGCAGGGCATCAAGTTTTATCAATGATGGATGGTCACTCGGGTTACAACCAAATATGCATTGCAGAGGAGGATATCCACAAGACAGCATTCAGATGTCCTGGGAATATTGGCACATTCGAATGGGTTAAAATGCCATTTGGTCTGAAGAATGCTGGGGCTACATATCAGAGGGCTATGAACACCATCTTTCATGATCTCATTGGAGGGTATCTAGAGTGTTATATTGATGACATTGTAGTGAAATCCCAGTCCATGGAGGAGCATCTGTATCATTTAGAAGCAGCCTTTGAAAGGATGAGAAAGTTCAAATTAAAGCTCAATCCCCTTAAGTGTGCTTTTGGTGTATCATCTGGAAATTTCTTGGGTTATGTAGTGCACAAGAAAGGAATACAGATTGATCAGAATAAAGCCAAGGCCATCATTGAAGCCAAGCCTCCATCAAGTAAGAAAGAATTACAAAGGTTCCTTGGGCAGGTTAACTTTCTTCGAAGGTTTATTTCTAACACTGCTGGAAAAACTAAAATATTCTCTTCCTTGTTAAGGCTAAAAGATGAAGAAGAATTTGTGTGGACAGCAGAGCACCAAAGTGCTTTCGAAGGTATCAAAGCCTACTTGGCCAAACCTCCAGTGCTGATGCCACCTAAGGGTGATAAGCCCTTGAAGTTGTACATAGCTGCAGCAGAAGATTCATTGGGAGCTTTCTTGGCCCAAGACAATGAAGAAGGCAAGGAGCAAGCTGTTTATTACCTTAGTAGGTTTTTAAATTCTTGTGAATGTAAATATTCAGCTGTTGAAAAGCTGTGTCTCGCTTTGTATTTTGCTGCAATAAAATTAAGATATTATCTTTTACCTACAACTGTCTTGGTAATTGCAACCACAGATTTGGTTAAGTACTTGTTATCCAGACCTATGTTGAGGGGAAGAATTGGCAAGTGGATATTAGCCTTATCAGAATTCCATTTAGAATATGTCCCTCAAAGAGCAGTAAAAGGGCAAGTTTTGGCTAATTTTCTAGCAGATCATCCATCTGAAACAGAAAGCCAAGAGATAATGGAGCTTGGTATAGTTAATGTTGAGCCATGGCAGATGTGGTTTGATGGATCGAAAGCCAATGGTTTAATTGGAATTGGCGTCGTGATTAGATCTCCACAGGGGGTAGAAACTACACATGGTTTCAGAGTGGACGAAGCCACTTGTTCCAATAACCAGGCTGAATATGAAGCCTTAATAGTGGGGCTAGAAATCCTCATTGGATTACAGGTACATGCGGTTGACATATTTGGGGATTCCCAATTGGTAGTTAACCAAGTGAAAGGGATTTTCAAGTGTCAAAGCATAACTATTCTACCATATTATGTTGTTGCATTACATCTGCTTTCTCAATTTCAAGTAGCTAATGTAACTCATGTTCCAAGATTCTTGAATAATAGAGCTAATGATGTGGCTCAGAAAGTTTCGAACTTCAAGAGAAGGGATAATGCCCAAAGGGACATAAGTCAAACAACATATCAAAAGTTGATACCACCTTTGAGTAAAAGAAATGTGGTCTTGGAAGTCAATCATAATGAATTACAAGAATAAGATTGGAGGCATCCAATAATGCAGTATTTGACTGGTCCATCTTCGAAGGCCAGCAGGAGAATCAAATTACAGTCCATGCAATATATATTATATGGTAATGCTCTCTACAAAAGAGGGGGAGATGGTTTATTGCTGGAGTGTTTAGGCCCAAAAGAAGCATTAACAGCCATGGCTGAGGTTCATGAAGGCATTTGTGGTGCTCATCAACCTGGTGTGAAGATGAGATGGTTGCTTCGAAGGCATTCCTACTATTGGCCAACTATCCTTAAAGACTGCATAGAATATGCAAAGGGTTGCCAAGCATGCCAGAAGCATGGCACAATAAGGCATGTACCTATAACTGATTTACATGCAGTAGTGAAGCCTTGGCCATTCAGAGGATGGGCCATGGATATGATGGGAAAAATACACCCACCCTCTTCGAAGCATCACTGTTTCATTCTAGTGGCCACTGACTACTTCACTAAGTGGGTCGAAGCTAAGCCATACAAGGCTGTAGACCAAACAGAGGTTATTGGGTTCATTAAAGATCTGATCCATAGATTTGGTATCCCACAAACCATAACAGTTGATAATGGGACTGTGTTTGATGGGAAAATGGTGAAAGCTTTTGTGGCAGAATTTGGGATTAGTCTTGTTAATTCCACACCTTATTATGCACAAGCCAACGGTCAAGCTGAATCATCCAATAAGTCCTTGAAAAAAGCAATACAAAAGGTTGTGGAGGATAATCCTAGGGATTGGCATAATCTATTGTTAGATGTGTTATGGGCTTATAGAACCTCCCCAAGGTCAAGCACAGGAGTTACTCCTTATGCCTTAGTATATGGGCATGATGCAGTTTTACCTGTAGAGATTAATGTCAAATCTCTGAGGGTAAGATGTCAAGATCAATTAGAATCTGAGCAATATCATCAAAGCATGTGCTTGGAATTAGAAGACATAGATGAAGCGAGGATTTTGGCGTTAAATAGCATTCTTTTTCAAAAGAAGAAAGCAGCCAAGAATTATAACAAGAAAGTCAAGCATATTGGCTTTGATGAAGGTGATTTGGTATGGAAAACAATACTCCCAATAGGGATTAAAAGCCATAAGTTTGGCAAATGGTCACCTAACTGGGAAGGACCATATCAAATTCATAGAGTTCTGCCTTTTGGAGCATACCATTTAAGAAATTTAAATGGCTATGTGCATCCTAAAAAGATTAATGGTAGGATATTTGAAGCCTTATTTTCCAACCATTTGGGAAACACAAGGAATAAAATAAACATTATGTACAAACACACAAGACACTCAGATAATAGATAAGAGCCCTGATTTTTCATAAAGAATCAAGTACATGGTGCCACAAATTGGCCCAAAAATCATTACAATGTTTCAATTGTTTTTGTACAGTTGATTTCCTACTGCTAAGTGATGGAAACAGGTGAATAGCTGCAGCCATGTCTTCTTTTCGTTCGGACAGTTCTTGGTTAGTGATTTGCAATTTGGTGTCAGTTCGAACCAAGGCCTGGTTTACTGCAGCTAAATCCTCCTCAAGTTGAGCTTTCTTCTCCAGCAGCTGAATTCGAAATTGGGAGGTAGAAGAGTGTTGTTCCTTGAGATCTGATATTTCGGTATGCACTTGAGAAACAAAACGCTGATCCCTAGCCAATTTCTCATTGGCAGTATTGGCAGCATGACAAATGTTGATATAGAAATCAATAGTAGCCGCAGCCTGGGATAGGTGACTTGAGACGTTCATACTGGACTGGTCAGCAATATTACAGCACTGAAGAAACCCATTCCTGATAATAGTCCTTTGTAGAGCCTCGAAGGGGATTCTCGAAAAGGAAGTCAACAGTTCCAGACATGTGTCCAAGTCCACTGAAGGTGCAGGAGACTTGCTGTTAGAAGAAGGAGGACTCTCAAAAATCTCCAGCAAGGAGTCAGCCAAGACTAATGGCTCAGCTTCAGCACTAAATGTTGGAGAGGTAGAAGGTACGTCGAAAAGACTAGCAAGTCTTCCTTCGAAGATGTCTACCTCATCCCTAGACATAAAGGGCATAGAAAGTATTGTGGTGGAAGACACAGAGGGCTGCATGGGGATGGGAGAAATGGATGGAGCATCTTTGGCAGCTTCTATGGTCTTAGCCACCAATGAATCAAGTGAAGAGGGGCTGGAAATAGGCATAGGTGATGAACCATGAATTGGAGAACTACCAGCACCCTCTGTGGAAGAATCAACTGCCACTGGGATTGGAGTAACAGCTGGAATATCCTTGGAAGAAGGAAGAGCAAGGCTCGAAGAAGGAATGGACTGAGGTAGATTGAAAGTCAGGAAAGGAAGGTATGGTTCTAGGCCAAGAAGAAGAGATGCAGGAATGTTGGGACTCAAGGAAGGTACAGGAAGCGTAGGCTTAGGAAGTGGAAGTTGTATTTGAATAGTCTTCACGTTTTGCATCTGGTTAACTTCAACCGAAACTGGAAGAGGCCCCATGGGAAAGATAAGCGCAGTGGTTGTTACTGCAGAAGGAAGAAATGTAAAGCAATGTCAAACTTCAAATATTTAAAACTGACGAAGGAAAAACAGCAGAAGTATGAAAGAAATTACTTGTTTCAGAAATGTTGATACTGATGGGAGAGCTACGAAGAGAATAATGCTCGACAATTTGTTGTCTTCGAGCAGTTTCTCTTTGTAACACATCAGCAGCAGCAGCTTCATCTCTCAGAAACTGTTGCTGCCGTTTCTTCTCAGCCCTCTCAAAAACGATTATTGCTTTGGAATGTTCCTGTTCTACTGCCTTGGCAGCGGCTTCATGAATCGGATCTTCCACCAAGTCAGCAGCAGAAACAGTCATCTTCTTTCTCTTCCTCCTTGGCAGTGATACTACTGGTTCTTTTTCAATCTCCCTCTCTTCAATTTGGGTTTCAGATTTTTCAGAGGTAAGTGCTTTCTCCATTACTATAGTGGGTGCTTCGAAAGAAGGATGCTTAATTGTATCAGGAAGGGAGGCAACTACCTTTTGTCTCTTTGTTCTCTGCAAGGACACTTCTGGCTCTTGCTCAACCTCTTCTTCTCCCAAGGATTCGGATTCCTCAGGAGGGAGGACTAGCTTCCTTTTTTGTTTTTGTTGTTGTTGTCTCTTTTTGAGAACAGCTAAAGTTTCAGCTCTCTTGGGAGATTCTTCGTGTGGGGGCCCTGCACCAAAGAACAAAAGTGTAAAGGGAATGAACAAAAGATTCAAAAGAAAGGAAAAGGAGAAGTCTGAAAATATTTACCCTTCTTCAAAGCAGCTCTAGTAACTCTAGCCGGAGGGGATGAAGCTGTAGGATTAGTTGTGGCAGCCTCATGAAGAGGGGGAATGTCCCTAGATGTCGCTGACTTAGCCTTCGAAGGCACTCCCAATCCTACCAGCAAGTCATGGGGATGTGCAGATAGGCGCACTTCCATATTGACTGTCCACCAGTTCTGGAATCTTTTCAAGACTGAGCCATACGGAAGAAAGGGGACAAATTGGAACTCATTCAACTCTTTCAGTAGTTTGAGAATTGCCGTCTCTAGTCTGGATTTGGATATTCTCAAATCTCTGACAGTAAGATGGACATTCGAGAGACTGCAAAGAGGAACTGGTATCCCTTGAGTGAGTCCAAATTGTCTGGCAAATTGAGAAGGGCAGTACACCTCAGATATGCATTTGTAGGCTCGAGGGTTTAAACTACCAATGAACAATTCCCTTGGTAGTAGTATAGAGGCCCACATGTCTTTGTGAGGAGAAGTGGAGCATTCTTTATCAGCCAGGAAAGCTTGCAGCCAGGTTGGTCCTTTATTGGCTTCAAAAGGACAAAAGAAAGAGGCAGATGGAGAAATGGGGAGTTGATAAAAGAAGGTAAAGTAGTAAGCGAAGGAAGCAGGGTAAAGGGCAATCCTAGCATACTTTTCCCCATAAGTACTAGGATCCTGAACAAGGAATTTTAGACATTTGGGGTGTAGGTCAGTGAAATAGGCGAAGAGCCAAAGTTGAAGCACCCAGAGGGGACCTCCTTGGTTAACATCAAGAGGTTTTTCACAAAATTGGGAGCAGACACTGTAGACATGACCTAAAAGATAAGAAGCAAGAGCTATATGTTTTTTCAAGACAAGTGCCTTCGCGAGAGGAACAAACTCAGGCATAATCCTCTGAGATGAGGTGCAAAAGAGGAATTTGCATAACCAATATAAAATGAAGGAAAATAGCTCTCTGTCCCTCACAGGACCTTCCATTTTATTTTCAGACTTTACGAAATCACTACAAGAGGAGCTTAAGGATGGAAGAGAAAACTTAATAGGAAGGTCTGGGTAGTTGGGAGTAAATGGAGAACCATGGGGGGAAAGGCCTAAGAGATGGCAAATATCAAGAACGGTGGGGGCCATCATGCCGCACCGAAATTGGAAGAAATTAAAAGCCATATTCCAGAATAAGGCAGCAGGTATCAAGAAAGGGTCCTCAGGAATGATGAACCTGGAAAGACGAAGGGCATCGAGGATATAGAGCTCTTGTAGGTCATCTTCTCTCGCAGGTACAACTCTGTCATACCATTCTTCCCATTCAGTCCTCATTGTCGGCCAGCAACGGTGAGGACGATTCACCCTCCAGTTTCCCCAATCAAGCCCTTCTTCGTAAAGAAGGAAATGGTCCTCCAAGCGAGGATATAGGGCTGCGAGTTGAGCAGGAGCTTCCCGAAAAATAGGGCCAAGGACGTATTCCTGTTTGTTGCTATGACGAGGCACGAAAAGACGTCCATCTATGTGGCTTGACTCACCAGATGATAGTTTGGTGATTTCTTCATCGATACATCGCTTCAAAGCCATGGTAGAACTGATACGATCACCAGTAAACACTTTTAGTGAGGAAGGATCCATTGATAGCGAGTAATAAGGAAGAGGGGTTTAACAGGAGATCGGTAGGGTTTGTGTGTCAAAAGAGCAAGTGATTTCAGAGTACAAAGCAAAGGGGCTTTTAAAAGGTTTCGTGTCTGAAAAATATATTGCGTAAATCGTTATGTACTAAAAGTACGAATATGAGGAGACTCTTCCAATATTGATAGTTTTGGAGGGAAGAACACATTCTGAATGTTGGCGTCAGCTTCGAAGAAAGATATTTGGCTTCGAAGCCAATTTTGGCTCCAAGAAATCAGATAAAAACGGCTTCGAAATACAGAATCTGGCTTCGAAGCATGCTATATGTTTGGAGATGCTAAGATGCTTGAGTATTGGTCGGTTTAAAGACCTATTTAAAGAACATTATTGAAAGTAATGACCTTTTAAAGCAAAACTTAGGATTCTTTAAAAAAAAAAAACATCAAAACCAATCATTGGTTTTTGCAAGAGAAGATTGTTCATTGAATTAAGACAGCATAAGTTGCTTTTCGAAGCAAGAGTGGTCAATTCAAAATTGATTGGCTATTTTAATTATGACCATATATTGGTTACAGTTAGCTTTGAAAAGTAAGGTTGTTAAATTCGAAGCACTAATTTGAGATAATATTAACCAAATTGTCAATTTTTACTCCATAAGTTGGGAAAAGACATGTTGGTTCCCTTTTAGTGTTTCATTAAAGATAAGTGAGTCCAGATGCGGAGGATGAGATTATTTAATTCGAGGCTCTGAATTGGCTTTTAAAGGCAAAAGGAAACAGAGTCAAACAAATACAGAAAGATTTTGCTTGTATTAAAGCCAAGACAATTACATTAAGTAATTCTATTTAGGTACGAATTCAAGCTCGTAAAAATAAGGAATAGAATAAATAACAAGATCATAGAATTTTGTCCAACAATGATCAATGAATATCTGTTCTTTCTTTATTATATCTTCCATCTCCTCTAAAGTTGGCTGCATGAGTTGGTGTGCTCTCACTTCATAGTAGAGTTCTTCAGCCTTTGTTTCGAAAGCATCTTCCCTCAATTTTTGTTCCAACTCATCTATAACTAAATCATCCCAATACGTAGAATCTTTATTTTTGAAGTCATCGAAGTCTTCAATGAAGTTTTCTGCTTCGTATTGGGCATGAATTCGGAGAGATGAAAGTTGATCCAAAGATTGGATGGCGATCTTGGAATTTCGATGCCAGTGGAGGAGTACTGGAAGTTGATCCAGGAACATGTGAAGTTCTGCTTGGGTAATGGGGTTAAGGATATGGCCCCTAGTCAGAATATCACAAGCCCATCGAAAATTCTTGAGAGGGATGTCATCCTCAAGAACATTGAAGGGCAAGTGAGAAAAAGCCGCAAGCAGAAGTTGAGCTTGTTTCCGCTCAAATGGAGTTGGAGATGATGGAGGTTTGTAAGGAAGAAAGATTTTGTCCATTGGAAGAGCAAGCCTTAATTTCTTTGTCCAAGAAAGAATGGATGGAGAAGGTGTGGATGCTTCTATTCCAGAAGATGGAGAAGAAGAAGTGGATGCTTCAGTTAGGGGAGATGACACAGGGATGGGAGGAACAAAGGCATTAATGTAGTCAAGCCAGTCAGAAGAGCAGATCTGCGCTTTCTTGGCTAAAAATGAAGGGGTATATCCTTGTGATTCTTCCAAACACCGGGCAGTGTGCATTATCCTTGTGGGCATGGAGGATGTATACCAAGCCACAAGCAAATTCTCCTCTAAACTGCGTCGAAGGTCGATGGGCACATAAGGATAAACCACCGAGCTTCGAGCGTAGGAAGGAAAATCTAAAGGGTCAGTGAACTCAATAAAATGATGATTGATTCGTTCCCTCAAGTCCCAGGACTCAGGTGTTGACCAGTTCGTCCATCCAGAAGCCCCAGAAGATGAAGAAGTTGTAGCTTCATCCCAAGTAGAATTTTGTGAAGAAGAACTTCCTAAGTCCATATTTGCAATTTGTTGAAGCAAAGGTTTGAGAGTAGTTCGTTCAAGGTGCGAGAGGAGTTTAGAGGAAGAATTTCTTGTATCAATAAATTTGTAAACCAAAGGATTGAGGGCAATGTGTTCGTAGTCCAAAGGTTGATAATCTGCGAAAGCCTCCATGACCTGAATATAGAAAGGCGGGTAAAGGTGGCTAATAAATGCGTTGGGATTCTTTCGAGGGGAAACAGCATTACTCAATGGCTCTTCGTATGCTTGATCAATAGAGTGAGAAGGTGATTGAGTCATAATCCGTTCGAATGCTGAAAGTATTGGAATGTTCAACAAAGTCAATAGTTAATGCAAATAATCACCAAATAGGTGACGGTTGTGTTTCCTGAAGATAGATTCTATGCACGTTCCAAAAAAGCGCGGGAAAAGCTTTTGATCCACTAATATCTCCAAGTATTGGGTATATTAGTGCGGGGGGTAATGTTGGCTACATATTTTGTAAAAGCCAGTTACAATTCGACACGTGGCAGAATAGGAATATTATGGGAAGAGGATTCAAGTCTTTGATCCCGGTCGTACACGTGGCAATGAATATTGGTTCTTGCGTGATCTGAATAGTACTAGATCAGTAAGGAAATACAAGGTGACGTGGCTTCAACGGTTGCTCATATTCAAATTCAAATACAAGAGGGAAGCTTAACTGCAAGTGATGGCATAGTGGAACTACTTCTAAGGCAGCATGATTGACGATCATGGAGGAGCAGTTCGACGGTTTGAAGTGTAGTTCGAAGGTCATCCTTGACAAGTATAAATAGCAAGGAAGCCCCCAGGAAAAACACCCAGACTCAGATCATACAAACCAGTCTTTACTTCATATTTATCTTTCCAGTTTTACATTTCCTGCACTTTAAATACATGTTCTTTAAATACCCGCACTGTACTTCGATTCATAGGAGTAGTTTCAAGTAGATTCAAGTAGGCTGTTGCTGTAAACCTCTTCGAGGCTGAGTTTGGACCATTGTAAGTATTCATCTTAATAAAATACTTTGATTGCTCTTCACAGTAAATTGTTATTTCTCTTAATTTCTCCTAAGTCAAGCCACCAGTAAAAGTCCTCTTCATTGAGGCTGAAAGAACTACAACACAATCGTCTGATAATTGGTTGGCAATTATAATTTCTGTAAGGACTAATTGATCCTTGCTGGCACGCTCACATTTACTAAAATACCCTTCGAAAGCCAAAAAGCCAACAGTAATGTGATGAAAAAAAGATAAAAATATGGATTATTTTGGTGTTGCCAAACTTGGCCTTAGTATACGGGATAATTTAGTCATATTAATTGGTTTTATTTTAGTAAGAGATTTTTATTAAAAAAAAAAAAAGGAATAGAGGTGAGCTTTTACAATAAAATAAAATAACCAAATTAAGCAATAAAAATTGGATAAAATCATATAAAAAAAGAGGATAAAATATTGCACTTACATCCTTTTCTTTATCCTTTTTTTTTTTTGAAAAAAAAAAAATTGAGAAAATAAATTTTTTTTTATCGTACTAGGGAGACGCCTCAACCGTCTGATGTTCAAATTATTGTCCTGGAATGCTATGAAGTCAACGGCTGAGATGACAAATGATCAATTATTAAAAAAAAATGAAAAGCTATTTGAGGATATTCATTTTCACTCATTGAATGACACAGACCCACTCGGGTTTGTCATTGAGGACGGACCACACATGCTTTACCCACCCCCAAAGATTCAACACTTATCAATTCCAAAGATTGCTTCTTTCTCTTTCGTCTCCACTGGTAAGTCTTCAACTCTCTATGCCCTGTTTTACTTCAACAATTATCCTCAGTTTTCTTGCAATTATGTGGTGATTTTGTGAGTTCTTGAACAGACACACTTCACTTTCTGTGTAAATATGTTGAGAAATTGGGAAAATTCTTGAAACCCAGATTGTGTTTTCAGGGAATTTGGGAGACCCATTTGGGATTTTCTTGAGATAATTGATTCTTATAGTTGGAAATTTCATGGATACTTTGCTCAAGATTCATAACAAGCTTGAATTTCTTCACCCACTTCATGGGTTTGTAGAAAAGGGCAGTAGTTTGAGCCCTTCAAAGCCACACAATCAGGAATTTAGGTTTGGTCCCAAGAAACCTCATTTGAAATTGGGTAAGAATGGTTCTCTGAAGGCCAGAAGTAGTGCCCTTTTGGAGCTTGTTCCTGAGACCAAGAAAGAAAATCTTGATTTTGAGCTTCCCTTGTATGACCCTTCAAAGGGCCTTGTGGTGGACCTAGCAGTGGTTGGAGGTGGCCCCGCAGGGCTGGCAGTTGCGCAACAAGTTTCAGAGGCGGGGCTTTCTGTGTGCTCAATTGACCCATCTCCCAAACTGATATGGCCCAATAACTATGGTGTTTGGGTGGATGAGTTTGAGGCCATGGATTTGCTTGATTGCCTTGACACTACCTGGTCTGGTGCTGTCGTGTTCGTTGATGACCACTCAACTAAAAATCTTGATAGGCCTTATGGGAGGGTTAATAGAAGGCAGTTGAAATCCAAGATGATGCAAAAATGCATATTAAACGGTGTTAAGTTTCATCAAGCCAAGGTAATACAAGTGATTCATGAGGAATCGAAATCTTTGTTGATTTGCAACGATGGTGTCACTGTTCAAGCCGCCGTAGTTCTTGATGCAACTGGCTTTTCTAGGTGCCTTGTTCAGTATGATAAGCCCTACAATCCCGGGTACCAAGTGGCTTATGGGATTTTGGCCGAAGTTGAAGAACACCCATTCGATGTAAATAAAATGGTTTTCATGGATTGGAGAGATTCCCATCTTAACAACAATATGGAACTAAAAGAGAGAAATAGTAAGATTCCCACTTTTCTCTATGCTATGCCCTTTTCATCCAAGCAGATATTTCTTGAAGAAACTTCCCTTGTTGCTCGGCCTGGACTACGTATGGAAGATATTCAAGAACGAATGGTGGCCCGGTTAAGGCACTTAGGTATAAAAGTGAAAAGCATTGAAGAAGACGAGCGTTGTGTGATTCCTATGGGAGGACCTCTTCCAGTGCTTCCTCAACGAGTTGTCGGCATTGGTGGTACAGCTGGAATGGTCCACCCTTCAACCGGATATATGGTAGCAAGGACTCTAGCTGCAGCTCCAATCGTTGCTGATTCAATAGTTCGGTACCTTGGTTCTGAAACAAGCCTTTCAGGAAACAATTTGTCAGCAGAAGTTTGGAGAAATCTGTGGCCCATAGAACGGAGGCGCCAAAGAGAATTCTTTTGTTTTGGTATGGATATTCTGCTTAAGCTTGATTTACAAGGCACAAGAAGATTTTTTGATGCTTTCTTTGACCTAGAACCTCGTTATTGGCATGGATTCTTGTCATCTCGGCTATTCCTTCCTGAGCTTATATTTTTTGGGCTGTCCCTTTTTGCTCATGCCTCTAATACTTCTAGGATAGAGATAATGGCAAAGGGCACTCCTCCATTGCTAAGAATGATCAACAACTTAGTACAGGATAGGGAATAAGATCTCTTGGAATTCTATTTTGTTGTATGCTAAAGGTCATGATGCTTTTGCCTCTTAACATTTACTTTTCCTATACATGTCAAATTAATGGTATGAGTTGCTGTTGTTCAGTTCTTTTGAAATCATAGTTTTCTGGGTAGGCCTTGAAGTAAACCTCTCTGTTACCCATAAAAAGTGTATTGATCATTATTAATTCGTTGTTATGTGATTTCTCATATAGTCTATCTCCTTGGCTTCCATTAATTTTTTGTGTGCAGTAAATATACAACCTGGTTCAACTGTATAAGACTACCTATACTAAAAAGAGGAGTACAATCAAGATAGCCGGACTTATGATACAGTGAATGTGTTATGAATCATCTACTTCGTAACGATCACATTATGAATTGGCTGGTACACACTTACCTGTTAATCAACACTTTCAATCAAATGTAGAATGTAACACCTCCAGGAACATAATAAAGTGGGATTGGGAATATTTCTCTGGAAATGCATATAATGTAGAATGACTGAGCAAACCTCCAGTTGCCCCTTGGGGTGACTCGAAATCAACACCTTTGGATCTTATCCGCGAGTCTTCACCGCTAGGCCAACCCCTTGAGGTATAAAATCGTTGAGGTATAAAGGTGAATTCTGTCACAATCTCCCAACATTTGGGCCTACGATGTCTAACATTATGTTACAATCATGGAGGTGTAAAGGTGAATTGTCACAATCTCCCAACATTTAGGCAAAGTAAAAGATAGGTTGTTACACCATTTTATTGGCTGTATGTACAGGACAAACATGAATAAATCTAAAACCAAAGTTCCATTCCCTTTATTTTTATTATTATTATTTTTGGGTAGATATTAACTGGTTAGTAAGTTAAGTTAGCTTATAACGTAATTGATGTTCAATGTTTTTTCATAAGCTTGAATCCCAAATCGCTAGAGGTACAACTACTTGAGCTATGCTCAAGCTCAAAGCTCTATTCTTATCAATGCATTTTTTTTTTCCTTATAGTAACATGGTATAATTGATAAAACATTTTGTGCTACGCCTAAATGAATTGAAATGGGTAGGATTTTGAGTCTTTGATATGGAAAGTTGAGCACACAACAAACCAAATGCTTCCATTCATTGAGAATATTGTCAAACCATGGCATGAGTATGCACACAATATTTGTGCTAATAATGAACGCAACATCACAAACATCTCTCTCTCCAATTGAGAGAAGAGCCACAACCAAACAGAATCAAACATTGCATTTCTCTTACATTCTATCTTTCTTCCTTTTTTTTCCCCCTCAACTCTTATTTTCTTTCATGCTCACCAAAAAGAAAAATCACAGCACAACCAAACATTAATAAACAAATTAAGAACAAACAACCAGAAAAACATTGACAAAAGAAAAAATAGAAGCAAGTCTCCAGCAGCAGCAGTGGATATACTCCTCAGGTGACACTATCTGGGTTTAAAAATGCAAATTTGAAGCCACAGATACAACCGAACAGATCTGCCACATCCTTTTTATTCAAAATCCCTAATGAAATGATCTTGCCAGGTTGGAATAGTCACTCATTTTCTGCTATTATTTAGGGTTAACAGCATAGTAAGCCTGAACAAAGCTCAGAGCAATTGCTAAAAGTGCACCAAGGAAAGCAAGTAAAGTCCAGGGGCTACTAAAATGGGCGTACAACCATTCAGTCATCCAGAGTCTCACCTTGTTCTTATAGTGCCTTTCAATACGTTTTTTAACGTCTTCATAAGCACTAGGGTTTGGGACTAAGTTTTTGGCAATCTCATTGAAGAGATCAGCCACATGCTGATCACTTCCAAGGAAGTTGAGAATTATGCCTTTCTTTCTCAACTCCTTCACATCCTCAGCCTGATCAATGAGTGTATCCATAAACCATAAATATGAGGTGACTCCGAAGTCATTGGGACTATCAGGACACATCTCATAGGCTACCAAGTTTAATAGTAAAGCTTTGGTTGAGTCATCAATGGTCATTGGAGGAAGTCTTAAGATTGCTCTAATGAATTGAGGTTCATACCGTGCATCTGTAAAAAAATTGCTTTCTTTGTTGGGCCTGAATTGGATCCCTGCTGCTTTAAGCTCCTGTACTGAACGATACGAGTACCAACTGTTGCCTTCTTTTTTTCTAGAAACGAAGTAAATAAGTTTCTCCATAAGCAGATACGAGTAACAACAACTGCTGCCTCCTCCTCCTTTGTTTTCAGAAACAACTCCAAAAGCCTTGGGGTTAATAAGTTGCCTGTGCAGGAGTTCTAGAAGATGATCAGCAGGTTGTTGTGATTGCGGTTCTGGTAGCTTCTTTCTTTTCCGGTCTGTAAAATGCTTTGTAATGGAATTTTCCACCTTCTCTAGAAGTGAATCTTCAGGAGGCCTTGCCATTGTGGTCTTAATGAAATTTTTAATCAACTTCAATCCTTTATTCCCTTCAAAGTCCAAGTTCATGCTCATCAGAGCATTGAGGACTGTGAAAGGAAGTTGGTTTTCGAGCAAGAACAAGTCACGTTGCGCGAAAGCTTTGTCGTGACTCTTCATCTTCATCTTCATTTTGTCTGGCTCTTCTTTGTCTTTCATGCAGATGTTGATGTAGTGAATGATGAAGCAACCATCGAGGAACAACATCCGAGTGAAGGCTCTGTCATCGAAGCTTTCTGTCAAGTCCTCAGCATAGCAGTTTCTTGCCTCACCAGCCACATCTGCAATCTGCTTATATAGTGCAGTTGCCGAGGTTTCTGGCTTATGACTTTTGACATACTCTTTTGTGAATCGAATTTTTAGTTTCTCAAATGATTGGAGCTTGGCTTGGTTATGGTGGTAGGGACCAATAGAAACCACCTCTGGTTCGTAGCATTCCTTGTTGGATTCCATCTGCCGAAGCATCTCGGGGACCTTGGGTATCTTCTTATACGAGGATGAGGACTCTCCTTCACTCATTATGGATTCTAGCCATTCATCATCCAAATCTGAAGCCACTGGGATCACAACGTGCTCGTCACCACTGGCCACTGGTTGGTTGCAACAAGGACCAGACATTGCTAACTCGTATAGGAGAATACAGCAAAGAAGGATACACAATATTCTAGCAGGAGGTATAACATCTCAAGTTTTGAAGTTTATAAGGATAATTGTTACATGGTATTATTCATGCCGTGCTTTAAATCAATCAATGATGTAGCGGAAAATTTTTATGAATGGAGGATACTGACTCGCATTTGTTAGGTAGTTGAGAGATCAAAAATGACTGACAACTTGTGTCTGTGTTGTAGTTTTTCATTTTTCGGAATTCCATGTAGACTATGTAATATTTCAAAGTGTAGGACTGGGTTTCTCTCTAGTCCATAATCTGGACTAGAGGGCGTTGTCTAAACCTGTGAGTAGGGCTACAAACAAATTAAACTGTTTATGAATAATTTGATCTCGGCTCGTTTACTAAATAAACGAGTTCGAGCTCGAATTTTAGGTTCGTTTATTAATCGAGCCGAGGTCAAGTAGTCCTAAGTTCGGCTCGATAAGGCTCATGAATATAAAAATAAATAAGTTAATTTTTATTTTTAATAATAAATCAAATAAACTTTCAATAATCTATTTTATTTTTCTATTTATGTTTGGTGTTTGTGTAAATTTACATATTTTATTGATGAAATTATTCTTAATATAAAAATTATGGTATATTTTACTCAATTTTGTATTTTTTATTTTAATAAGTAAATTAATTAAAGTTTTTTTTTTTTTTTTCCAAGTTCGAGCTCGTTTATGTAATCGAGCGAGCTCGAGTTCATCAAATATTTGACAAGTAGAACTTGAACTCGATTATTTAAGCTCGATTTGTGCTCGAGCTCGACTAATTCTTAATAAAAAGCTGAACACTTAAAAACTTGGCTCGGCTTGGTTTATTTATAGTCTTACTATCACGGGTCTTGTTTTGATGATTTGAATCGTTCATTTCGTAAAATCCGTCATGTATATCATCCATATAAAAAAAAAATGGTTAATTTAATAATTATAGGCTATTCAATTTATCATATTTGTCATAAAAAAAAATTAGATGGTTTAATTATTTTTAAAAATATATTTCTCAGTCATTTTTTAGACATATTTGTCCCTCGAGTCTGGATAACACCCTAATCCAACTCCTTTTCATAATAGAAATTATAAAGTTATTTATTTTTGTCAAATAATTTAAGTTTTTGGATAGCAAGTGATTAACAATTCAATAATTCAATATGATATGAGATCAAATAATTGATTATATGTTCAAATCTTACTATTTTTTCAATAATAAAAATAATTGCACATGTTGGAAAAAAATCTAAATTAATAATAAAGTTGCCTCACTTATAATAATTTAAGCTTTTACGCGTGCTATCTGTCTGAGAATTTTTTTTTGACAGAATTGAGAGACTTTTCTCGTTTCTAATAATCTTTTTATTTTATTTTATTTTACTACGTGAAGTGACACTCATGCATGTTTCACATATATTCCAACTGTAGCGCACAAGGTACTATTAAAGAACGCTCACTTTAGTTCATAATTTTTTCTCTTCATAAATAACCCTCGACTTCCTTAAATTTGAAAAAAATACAGTTAATCTTATACTTTTAATATAATTACACTATTTTTTTAGGAAAATGTTCCGTAGCTCGAGAAAGTGAGGGTCGAATGGTCCGAATGGTACGAAAAATATTATCTTACCGGTAAGAGAATCAAAAAATATCCTAAAACGACGTCGTTTTGGGATTTCGAGCTACTCGAGCCATGGAAAATTCGAGCTACGAATCGGAACCGAATTTTTTAAGGAAAATGCTCCGTAGCTCGAGAAAGTGAGGCTTGAATGGTCTGAATGGTACGGAAAATATTATCTTACCGGTAAGAGAATAAAAAAAATCCTAAAACGACGTCATTTTGGGATTTCGAGCCACTCGAGCCATGGAAAATTCGAGTTACGAATCGGAACCGATTTTTTAATTCATAAAACATTTAGTGTTTTTTTTTTTTTTTTTTTTTTTTCATTTATAATTTGTGAACCGTGTGGATGAAAAAGTAAAGTTGTGTATTTTCTACTAAAATATATTTTTACCTTTGTTTGGTTATGTGTTCATCCACTATCTGTAATAGTTTTGATGATTTTAATCTTACTAAAATTGAGGTTTTTAGTGTAATTCTATTAAATTTGTAAGATTAATTATATTTTTGTCAAACTTAAAAGGGAGGCGAGTGTAATTCATCCTCCCCCCTAATTCTTAATAAAAAGCTGAACACTCAAAAACTTGGCTCGGCTTGGTTCATTTACAGTCTTACTATCACGGGTCTTGTTTTGATGATTTGAATCGTTCATTTCGTAAAATCCGTCATGTATATCATCCATATAAAAAAAAATGGTTAATTTAATAATTATAGCCTATTCAATTTATCATATTTGCCATAAAAAAAAATTAGATGGTTTAATTATTTTTAAAAATATATGTACGGGAAAGAAATACACCTTCTCGTATAATCCTGTTGATCAAGTTTGCGCTCCTCCGTACGACGTCGTTCTTCTACCTGAAAACACAAACGTGAGCTAGCCGGCGGGTGTGTGCCGGAAACCTCTCCGATGCCTAAGTCAGTCAACAAGACAAATAGGCAAAAGCTCTATGTATTCAAGGAGCAAAGTTGCATTACCTCTCCAAAGGTGATATTTGTGAGCTTTTATAGGTTTCGTGTGGCACAATCCTAGTAGGACTCTTACTCCTCCATGTAGAGTCCTCTTAGGATTCATACTCCTGAGAGATAATGCTTCTCTCAACACCCCCCTCACTGCTTAAACCAAGTGAGATGGTTTTACCACAGCCGAACTACCTTACGACCGAAGTAACATTGCCATGTTAGACTAACCGGAGTGTCCAACTTATACGCTAGTTCGGCCCTGCCTTACTGTCTTCTACCTCGGCTTCCCATACCACGACCGAGCTATCCACAGAAGATACTTGCCGAACTAACTCAGGACAGTCTGGAAGATAACTTCTCTTACTTCGGCTAGAAGACCCAACCGGGCTAACCGTAGCGCCCTCCTGCACCGATATAACAACATTCTTCCTTGACCGGGCTAATCGTGACCGAGATAACTTCCGCGACCGGACTACTTGAATGAGGTCTTTTTACTCTGCTTTTCATACTCCGGCCCACACCGGCTCATTACTTAGCCTGGCCCAATTTACCTGTATAAATTACCCTCACAATTGCCCCTTAATTCCATCTGCGCAGCATGATAGGGATTACCTGTCTATAAACCGAGCTAAAGTTTTAGCTTATCCAGCCGGGCTACAATCCTTTAGCTATTCCGGCCAGGCTAAAAACCTTTTAACTTCTCCAGCCGAGCTAAAAACTATTTAGCTTATCCAGCCGAGCTAAACCTAAGCCAAGCTGTGCACGTCCGGTCAAAACGTCTCTTCAATTTGCAGCAATTGAAACGCTTCCCTTTCCAGTGACACGTGGCAGGCTCTTATTGGCTATTCACAGCTGTAACGCCGCCCTCGTACTCCGTAATTTTTGAACAGTTCCCGCCAGAGGGCTTTTCATCAAAACAAAAAAAACTTTTCTCTCTTCAAATCATCCACCAAACTAATCACTCTCTCCTCTCTCACTTCTTCAGCTCTTACTGTTCTTCAACCTCACACCTCTGAAGCTCGTGTTCTTGCTGCCGTTTGCTTCCATCTCATTCTTCTTCCTCTTTACCAAGTAAGTATTACGAATCTGTTTCTCGTTTTCCTTTGTTTCCTATACTCTGCTTTGTGTGTTTTTGCAAAACACTTTTTATGCTCAGCTTCGTGTGGTTTCTATAAAAAACTTCATAAGAACCTCATGAACTTCAAAAAATAGCTAATAGAACACTTAATTGATCCACAATCACGTCCAACCGAACTAGGAAACCGTTTTTGGTATATACAGATTTAGGCAGACTAGAACCGAACTAGAATTTGTCCATATAACAGTAGTTTCAATAGGTCACCATCTGATTCACATTAGCCGAAATAAAAACGCACCGAACTAGAAATCTTGGCCCACGACCGAGCTGAGCCTTCGGGGGCTAAGCCAGCTTTCTCAGTTTCTAAACCGAACTCAGAAAGCTGCCCCTTGATGCCCAACCGGAGTAACAAACCCATAGGTAGAACCGAGAAAACCAAACAATCTTGTTGAAACTGAGCTATCGAACCCACTGTTCAAACCGAGCTCCCAATCATCTTTCTAGAACCGAGATAAAACCTTCAGCCTTCGCCAGGCTGAAGTAGGACTTCACAATCTTTGTTTTGATTTTGTAGCACGGTCCAACGATCTGTGCTTAACACATTTGTTTTTCACTTTGCAGACTTAAGTTGCCCAGGCACTCCACTGCGCGCTCAACCGAGCTACTGAGAACACTTCTTCGACTGAGATAATTTATTTATAACTTAAAATAAATGGGTAAATATAGGTTCTTGGTAGAAACACCAGGGGGTTTAGCCGAATTCCGTAAGGATTACAACATACCAGACGATGTACAACTTGTCTTAGCCAAGAAAAATGTCATACCTTGGGGGAATGAGGGTTTTGTGCCTTTCACCCTTCTATCAATAATAGAAACCGGACTAAGATTCCCAGTCCAACCTTTGATTTGTGAATTCCTCAGGCAAACCCGAATTTGCCCAACCCAACTATCAACCAACTCATACCGTATAATAATGGGCATCGCCGAACTAAACCGCCAAGCTGGACTGAACCTCGGTCTAGCCGAAATTTTCCACCAATATTCCTTAGGATCCAAAGAGGATGGGTGGGTATATTACTTAAGAATACGTCGTGGCCGAGAGAAAATAATCAAAGATACACCGGATAAAGACTTGAACGATGACAATTTTTTCTGGGTATCTGGGAATTTTGAAGATCATCAAGCCCAGATCCCTGGCCGAAGAATAAATTGGAAAAAAGGGATACCCGGTATAGATATTTCGGTTCTGTTTCATGTTTTTCTTTATTTCGGCTTTCTCCTTCTGAACCGAACTAACAGTTGTCTTCCTTTGCAGATAAAGCCCATCTTTGATCAGTATAAGGTTATCCGAACTTGGATACGCTCCGCGCCGCACTACGACATAACGAGAGAAGTTGGACCAAGCTGTTAGATTTTGAACCGACATACAAATACAATGGTCACCGCAAAGCCAGAGTGACCGATTTCCTTCTTGAGGAAGCCCCAGAACCGGACCCAACCTTGCCTCAGATAAACCTAGTGCCTCTCACAGCCAAACAAGAAATGGCTAAAAGGAGCAGACTGAAGGCCTTGTGTAGACACCCCATTTTTGACCGTCCTCAAGACTTGGACGTCACCGTTGGGACACTCGGTGATTATCCATGTTTGTGTTCGTTTGGAGTTCCCGGAGTTCTCGGCTCGCGCGCCTTGCCTCAGGACCTCCGAACTCGACTGTTTTGTGTTTGGTTTTACACCAAACACTTGTGTTTTGCCCTAGAGGGGCAGGGAATGCTTTGTGAGGCATCCTCACACACCACCGGCACTGGCTAGAGGCCACCGGCTGGCTGGTGTTGCCACCGGCACCATATTGTGCCGGTCGGCACTCTTTTGTGCCGGTCGGCACTATTTTTGGCAAAATGACCATTTTGCCCTGCCGACCACTTTACAGCTGTTTTTGGAGATATTTTCAGACAGCTTTCTGGTGTTTGTTGCCCCTCCATACACGTGTATGGAGGGATGAGCCCTTGGATGACTTAGTTTGTAAGTCTTTGTTGCCTATAAAGAGAAGGCTCTTCTCTTGGCTCAAGGGTTAGAAAAATTTTAGGGTTAGAGAAGAAAAGAGAGAAGAACCTCTGGTTTAGGGTTTGATCTTTGTATCTATTGTATCTCTCTTCTTACCTCTCATTTTTGTACACTAGGTGCTTTAGTTCACACTATTGCACACAAGCACCTAGTGTTTCACCTTCTCTAAGTAACTGAGGTTCTAAGGGCTTGTTCTTAGTGTTCTTGACTGGTTTGAAGCTCAAGGAACCAACAACTTCAACATTTGTGAAGAAGATCATCAAGGGTAAGAAACTTGCTTTATTTACCCCATTTTTGCATTCCATTTTTGCCTAGTTTAAAACAGTTTTTGTGCTTAGTCTACAACACATAAAAGTTCTGTTTTTTAACCCTCTTTATTGTTTATTAAGAGTGTTTTGTGCTTTGGGGAAGTTTGACCTCATTTAGGCCTTGAAAAGGGCTCATTTTAGGCCATTTTGTGAGAGCTCCGGGACTTGTGTGTTTGGGCCCCTCTACTACTGAAATCTTGAGGGATTTCAGTGGTAGAGGTGGTGCCATAAAGTCCTAGAAAGGGGAGGGTCACCCCCTCTCCTTGATGTCCTTGAAAAGGGCAAGTTTTGGCCTCCAAAGGAGCACCATGTTTGGTTGTGTTTTGAGCATGTCTTGGCTGCATTCCATGCTTATTATGCCATGTTATAACATGTTTCTAAGTTGGTTTTAGCATTCTTTGCATGCCTTGCATAGTTGCTTTGTAATGCCTCTTTGGTCCCTTGACATGCCTAGGTTGTTAGCCCTAGTTTGAGCATGTTTTAGGCTTAGATCCATGAAGCTTGTATGCTTATTTTGCCATGCTTTAGGTCTGTCCTAAGTCATTTTGGTCAATCTTAGCATGTATCTCGTAGCCTCTTTGTATTTGGCTTGTTGGCCTTAAGAGCATGAGTGTGTAGCATGCCTTGCTTGCTTTATTTTTGATGGTTTGGAACCATTCAACATGTTATTTCAGACCCTTTGGTGCGCTTGTATGCTTGCCTTAGTTGCCTCTTTAATGCTTTAAAAGCATATGTTGAATGCTCCATGTTTTGGCTTTAATGCATGCCTTTGGATTCATGTCATCTAGATGCCATCTAGGTGGTCCTTTAGGCTTAGTTTTATGTGTTAAAACTCTGTTTTTAAGTGCTTAAGCATTGCCATGTGTGGTTGTGCTAAGTGTGGTTCAAAGCCCCATTGACTTGTTTTGAACCTTAAGCCATTTGCATGCTTTGTTTGGCTTGCTTTGTTGCATGATTTGGCGTCATGTTTAACTTGAATTTCAGAGCTTTAAGTGCATACTAGTTGTCCATGTTTGGTCTCTTTAAGTATGCATGAGAGTTGCTTTAGTATGCCTAAGTCTTGAGCCTTAACACTTGCATGTGTGTGTGTGCCTTTGGTCTCATTTTCTAGGCACTTTGGCCACTGATTTTAGGCCCATTTTGAGTTGCCTAATTCATGTCTAAGTCCACCATTTCATTGGTTTGCATGCTTGCCTTATATGCTTGTTTGCATGCTTGCATAAGTGTATCACATTGTCCACATTGCATGCCTAGTTGACATACTTAGGATTTCACCACATTGACATGCATACCAAGCCTCTTGAAGTGAGTTTGATAGAGGTTTGGTACCCCTTTTTTGCCTATGTGGTTTGCATGCATTTGAAATCAAAGTTGCATTCTTGGTTCTTAGGACCATCATGCATGGAAATGCGCGATTGGTGGTCCGGGAATCGAGGCACATGCCCCTTTGAGTCAATAACATGATAAGGGGTGTGTGTAGTGCATAAATACCTTGAATCACATTGCCATGCACTTTGCTGTCCTCTGCTGCTGTGAGTTGCAGGTTTTGCAGGCACTTTGTGCCGGCCGGCACTATTTAGTGCCGACCGGCAGTAAATTGGCAGCCGGTGGTTTAAATCAGTGCCGGTGGCCGCATACTTCAGCCGGTGGTGTTCTACCCCAGCCGATGGTGATCTCCAGTGCTCTGAGAAGTGGTTCTGAGACTTTGGCAGTCTGCAGAGGAGGACAGCAGGGAAAACAGAGGCATACTTGCATGGCAGTGCGATTCCGAGCGAGTCCCGGGCACGTGCATGCATCCGGCCCTCATCCCGAGGCGATTTACTGTTTTTATTAGATGAATTAAGTTATTTGATTAATTTATTTAATTTGTAATAATTAGCTTGCGTAGTTGATTATCTGTATTATTATTTTGGCCCCTCCGAGTGAGGGCGTATTTGTAATAAGTGTGTGTGAGTGGGTGTATGTCTTCCAATCCCCACCTCTTTCTATCCCTTTTATTTACCCGCTTATGTTGGTAGATTAGGGCATTTCTATCTTAGCATATCTTATGCTATGCATGCGTGCATCCATGCATTTGTTGACATGTATCGGGCTCGGCACATCATACAAACTGCATCGTATTTTCAATTCCAAATTGAATACGTGATAGTTGTTACATCTCATGTGCCATGTTTAGGGTTAGCCGAGCCTACTCTAGATTGCATTAATGCCTGTGTTGCATTAGCTACTTAACATGAACTAGGTCATGCATGTTTGCTAACCAGTTTACTGTTTTTTGGCACGGAGTACGATGTAAGTATTTTACGCTTTAGCATATCGCCTGCGTGTGAATGTCTACCATGACAGTATGCTTACCATGCGGCTAAGTGCTTACATGATAAACTGTTTGAATGCCTGTGGGTGGAGGTTGGATTGCCTGAGTTGGAACAACTCGTTGAAATCCGAATTTTAGCCTACTTGCGAGTAGCAAAAGAAAACAACACGTTTTTCAAGACAAAACGGATATGCAATGTTTATTTCCAAGTTAGGCAATCTAGTCTATACTTTCGTGTTGTGCGCATCACATAGTAATTCTAGGTTAATAACCGGAATAAGAACGCATAAAGTTTTCAAAATCGGGTATCACGGTTAGTAGAGGCCGGTCTTCGGACCGGGCGAAAAAGGGTGCTCATAGCTGACCTTCCCCGATCGTACCCAAGCTCCCGAGCCAAGACCACTTTGGTAATGACGGACATGTGGCCTTCGGCACCGAGTCAGGGTTTCCTAAATTTCCCATTTTAAAATATTTAGGTGGCGACTCTGTAATCTGGCAAAGCAGTCCATGTTTGGCACTACTTTTCAAAAAATCTGTTTTCTCAAACGATTTGCCAGATTTGGACTCTTTGGTTCAGATTCAGAACCAACACAAATCGAGTCCGAACTGTAGTGACCCCAACATGAACGGAACGGGACTCAACCCTCCCGGGGCGTTCGGGGACGTCTACAGTTTCTGGCGACTCTGCTGGGGAGTTTAGAGAGCTTAACTCGAACTCGTGATATCCTGTTTTGACTACACTTATGTGTCTCTTTGCATTGCATTTGCATTGGTGCGCCTAGGACACCGTGTTGGCCATCTGCTATTCCTGAGCGGTTTGCCGGAGGCTTGTCTTGTCAAGGCATGTCCGTAAGGCTGACCGGTTGCGGGCTCTGCCAGTATGGGAACACAAACCCCGGTTTTACCGGGGCACCCTTTTCGACCATTCGACCTAGCGCATATTCGGAATCCATAGTGACCATTCCAAACTAGGACAGGTTGCTTACCCGATGCTAAGTTGTCTGAAACCGTTGCGTGCGTAGTGAAACCCTAGCTTCTGACAAAATAGGACAGGGAAACCCTACCCCAACATAGGGGTGTATTGGCTCTCATTTACTTGCTATGTGCTTTTAGAGTGTATCTCTACAGGGAATGCATATACCAGTTTGCAAGTCTGGGCATCAGGCCTGAGGGCACCAGTATCAGTATTGTTGTGAATCAGTTACATCTGTGGTTGTCAGATTCAGGGATTTGGGACAGTAACTTCGAGGAACAGTGTTCAGTAGTAGAATGCAGTCGTTCGACTACACCCGTGTTTGATCTGTTTGGGGCTGAAATGCTGCTTGTTTTCCGTTTCAGTTCAGAGATTCAGAGAGTTGAGTCAGGATAGCTAGTGTCTTCTCCTTGCTGAGGCAAGACCGAACATGGCGCAGAACTCAGAAGAAATTGTGGTCATGACGGCCGCAATGAGTCAAGGAACCACCCCACAAGATGAGGCTACTGTTGACATGCCGCATCCGCCCAGGTCGCCTGCCGCACACCCAATTTGGACCCCTTACCCATATCAGGCTCGTGAGCCTACTGCTTTTGAAATATTGGGAATGATAGGTGATCTTCAAAGATCCGTAGCGGATCTCGCCTATGGGATGTCTGTTTCGCCACCAGCCGCGCCGTATGCCGGAGGCTTTATACCCCAGGAGCCCCCGCTACTGGGACGAATTGTGATTGAGCTCAGCCAACCGGAGATGGTCTCCAACTGTGGCGACGACGCAGCAAACCAAGTTCTAGACCAGGCTGAGGCCGGAAACAAAGGTAAGACGAAGGCAGATGCCGATCCTATCGAACAACTGCTGTGGGCAGTAGAGGCTTTGAAAGCCGGGGGAATGAACAAGCAACAGATATCCGCAGTTACGACAAAAGCTGTGGAGGATGCTTTCCCTACTCCGCCTGAGGGCAGTTTCAGTCAATCAGAAAATCGGGACAGGCCCCGTCATGCCAGGGTAGCTTCTCCCATTCCCAATCCTGCACCAGGGAAGAATCAGAAACTCAAAGCCGCACCCGCTGACCCGTTCGCTAGTTCATCTAGCAAGAGTGCTCAGGCCCCAAAATACCTGCCCCGGGGGCGCAGGGCCTTCCACCCTCTCTACATGCCTTTGTCTAGGGCACTCCTGATCTTGGCCAAAAAGGGGCATCTTACACCCCTCGACCCTAGGCTGCTCCCCAAACCCCTTCCAGCAGGCCATGACGCCACTCAGTATTGTGCGTACCATCAGCAGACTGGCCATGCCATTGATAATTGCTTCCGCCTCCGTCATGAGGTGTAGGATTTGATTGATAATAAGGTTATCCTCCCGCCTACCTCGGCCAAATCAGTCACTACAGAGTTCTTGGAATATGAGGACACAGATATCGAGGACACAGATACCGTGAGCATGTGATCAGAAGGTGAACCGCCTGCGGGCAGTATTAGGAACATTTTTTGGATGCAGCGTTTGGCACGCATTTTTGAGCATCGACCAATACTAGTTTTGTAAATTCTAACTTGAGTATCGGGTCAGTCTTTTGTTTTGTCTTGAGCCTGTCTCATTGTTTGGAGACAGTCCTTTTGCTTAAGGGTCTGTCTAATTGTAATGAGTCAATCCCTTTTGTATAAAATACCAGGTGATTTCGGGGTTGTTACCTCGAACACCGTTTTGTCTTGTAATTAGTTGTTTTTCCTTTTGAGTCTGTCTCAGTTAAGGAGCCGGTTGCAATCAGGGTTTTGGAATGAAACAGCTGCGGTTACTCCGTTTTTTATGCTTGCTTTGTGAGAGGAATGATAGTACCTTCTACCTACTCCCTTGTGCCTTGAAGTCTTTGTAATGACCTGAGTTTTTCAAAACCTTTTGAACATTGCGGTGAAAACAAAGAGGAATGAATTCCTCGGGATTTGCAAAACTTTGATCAACTGAGAGAAAGAGAGGCGTGCTAAGCCCTTAATGAATGAGATCATGCTTGTTAATGTAAGTACTGAGAAGGATCCTGGCTTGATCCAGATTGGTTCCACACTATCTTCAGCGCGAGCGATTTGTCGCTTTCTTAAAAATTTTCAAAAAATATATTTTGCGCGGTCCTGCGAAGACCTGTGTGGAATCGCTCTTGCGATGTGCAGCTTAGGATCGCTCTCAGCCTCGAGACTCGACTCCTTGCTTTCAAAACCTTGGGCCTTAATTCAGAATGTTCAACGGTCAACTACAACGTGAGGCCTGTGTGGCCAGATTCAAAGCAGCCCTCGAATAAGAGGCAAGTAAGTCAGGTCAAGAAAATCAGATGTCATCAAAAGAAGCTTGCAAAGCTAGGTCAGAAGCACCCCTAGAACTAGGGGCAAAGAATTTCAAATGTGTTCGAAGAGTCGAGGATGGATCATTCCACACATCAAAGAAGGTCGGCAAGAATGCCAAATCCCAGAACGGAGGAAAGAAGACAGTTTCTGCTGAAGAACAATTGAGTTCCTATCCGCAACACTAGGGGCAAAATCAGCCCCCCGTTGGATGGACTTCTGCATCGTCAGCGAACAACAGCCAATCTCCTAGATTCAGATGGCTTCAAGATCTCAAAACCATTTGACATGGACAAAGCTACACTTTTACCCTTGAGAGGCTCGCTGGGCCGAAACCCCGGAAGGGCGACCCAGGCAAAAGTTAGAGCAAGAGAAAAAAGAGAAAAATACAGAAAAAAGAAGAAAAAAAAAAAAGACAAAAAATACAAGGAAAAGAAAAGAAAAGAAAAATACAAAAAATGCAAAAAAGGAAAAGAAAAAAAAAATGAAAAAATGAAAAAAAAAAAAAAAAATTGAAAAGAAAGAAGAACAAAGCTCGCAAGGTCGAAAACCCGCATTGGGCGCCTTGGCAAAAGTTAGAGCCTCAAAAAAATAGTGAAGGTTAAATACCCGAGAGTACCTTAACCGGAACTACGTAAGGCTTGATTCCCATGTTTGGGATACGTAGGCAACTTCATCCTGAAGTCCAGCCCCCAACGCTTCCATAGCGTCTCAGTCCATGTCATGGTTTTGATTACTTTTGCCTCCTCCGAATCCGATGTCTCGGTTGCAACAACTGGAGCTACGTGATCAACTTCCTCCTGAAGTCCAACCACCAATGTTGTCAAGGTGACTGTGTCCATATATTGTTTGTGGCCGCCTTCGTCCTCTCCGTGCATGAGAATTCGGTTGCGATCAATCATCGATGAGCATGCCGCGGCATCATCCAAGCGAGGGGCAACTTTCCGTTGCCTCATATCGCCATAAAGTTGCCCTGAGTTGCCGCCCAAACTAGGGGCAATTTTCCGTTGCCCTCTTCCCCCCCTTCAAGCAAGGGGCAATTTTCCCAAATTGCCTCCGATCCGAGGTTGCGTATCTCGAGGGTAGGTTCCGCGCCATGTCGAGCATTGACCGTTTGCGAAAATAGTTTTTGAAAATTTTTACTAAGGTTGACTATTTTCTCGAAAATTATTTCATTTTCCAAAATCGGACCATGTTTGGACCCAAAAGGAAAACTTTCAGTGCTTACGGCCTGACTTGCATGATTTTCAAATCAAAAATTGAACAAGCATGTTAATCTGACGTTCATTTTGATCAAAACTGTTTTAGAAAGAAAACAAAAAATGGTCAAAGTAATGAACTAGGGGCACAGTTTGAGCCAGGTGTTCTGTCTCTCCCTTGTCATCAACGCGCCTGCCAGGAAAGCACTTTATCTATCAGAAGAAATAGCCGTGAGCTAGCTGTATTCGGCATGAATCTGCCGCTTCCTATTCATCCATCAACCACCCTGGGGAGGGATGAAAAATGAGAGAATAAAGAATAGAGAGGTGTAAGTCGAGAGAAAAGTGAGCAAGAGGGTTTTGAGAGAAAAACCGAGCTTGAGGGCCGAGTGGCGTGAGAATCACACAAATCAGAAAGGGTGGGAGCATACCCGGAGAAACTGGCTCCTCGTAATCCGAGGTTTTTTCGTCTTTGTAAAACGTCTGTGTGTCGTGTCTTTTGATTTGTCGGTCTTGCTTTCGGCTTTGAGTCTTGTCCGAGCGTATCTCGTTATGTCAGGTCGCGTGCCTTTATTTCTCTGTCTGAGTCTGTCTCGCCATGTCCTGTGGTAGGCTCGATACCCCGGTCGTGAAACCCTTCCTCACTTCGAAAAGGTCGTTTGTGCTCTGAATGCTGTGCCATTCTCTACATTCGTATGAGGCAGGAGAAGGAAAGGATTGATTTGGGACATCCGGATGTGTTTCGACTATAACTGTTTCAGCTTTCGTGGTCCGTCTCGTCAGATTGGGCTGTTGATTCAGAATTTGTTGTATGCAGGGTGGGCCGAATGCCGTGTTCCGGGTTGCGTACAGATCAATCCCCAGCAGATTAGTCCCCAGTAGAGTATGGGCGGTGTGTCCAGTTTCAAGCAGTGATGTGTATGTTTTGTATTGCTGTTTAGTTGGTTGGTTATCTGATTATTACAGTGCAAGTGTTCAATTGTCAGACAACAGATCAATGTCATTTACATTTGAGGTGTAATATGATGCAATGCAGTGCGAAGTATGAAATATGCATATATATACAAATGTAACATTCTTTTCAAACAAAAGCCCGTTTCATATCATCTTTTTCGAGTACACAAGTTTGAAAAAGACAAAAATCTGCCTGCGGCAGTACATAGTACCCTATCTACCAAAAAGAGAAGAGTACAAGAAAAGAAAATGAAAGAAAAACAGTAGAAGTCTGTGATCATCATCAATGGCCTCGTGCCGCGGGATCCATCCTCGCCCTCTTCCTGGGCAGAAGCACAGGAGCATCATCGGAAGTGTCGCTGTCAGAGCCCGAGCCCGAGCTATCCCCGGCCTCCTCCGCAAATGACTCCGTCCCCGCCTCCGACTCACCATCCCCTGCAACTGGAGCCTGTGAGCTGCTCCCCACATGGCCACGCCCCCCTTTGGTGCGGGGGAACATCCTGCCATCCCGAGTGGAAAGGGGAGGTCCCGATGGAGCGCCGCCACCTACTGCAGGAATCGGGAAGGGAGGCTGAAAAGTACAAAAGGCAGAAGCATCAGTATACACGACACAGTTTATCAGTACAGGATGCAGTGTATAAATACAGTGTGGGAATGCCGTGAGCAGTTAATCAGTATAGAATGCAGTGTATGAGTACAGTGTGTGAATGCCGTGAGCAGTTTATCAATGCAGAATGCAGTGTATGAGTACGGTTTTGTGGGTGCCGTGAGCAGTGAATCAGTGCAGAATGCAGTGTATAAATGCAATATATCAAACGCCGTGAGGGCTGGGTATCAGATGTTGTGTTATGCGAAGCAGTTTGTACATAGTTTGGAACTATGCCGGAGAAAACATACCGGAAGGCCGTAGAAGGCTAGGAACTCAAAGGTCCGCTGCAGCATCCCCGCCATGGAGGCATTCAGCTCCAATGACTGCCGGGTGTACTCAGAGGAAGCCTGCAAAAGTATTAGATGCATCAGTATTCTGTGGAATATCGAATAAACTGAAATGGAATGACAATGTAAGATACAAAATGAAGTGATACGTACCGGAGGCAAGTCGGGAATACCAGCCAACTCATGACCAGCCGGGGGAGGAGCAAAGGGGATCTGAAAGGTCTCCCCACCCTGCCCTCTGTATGTCAGCATAGTGGGCAGAGCAGGCCAACCGGTCCCTCGTCCCCTCTGCACTCCCCTCCTGCCACGAACTCGAGCTCTCTGTGACGATCCCGCTCCTGCTCCCACCTCTGCCCTAGCCGCCGACGCCGCAGGTCTCTCTGGCTCAGCTCGGGAGCCCCCGCTCAGAGGCCGCATGATGAAGGTCCGGACGTACTCTGAGTAATCGCCCTCGCCTCTGAAGCCGTCTGCCTCCCAGCCAAGGGTGTAGTCCGTCATCTGCTCAGCGGTGAAACGCTCGGTGTCCCTCATATGCTCAGGAGGATGCATCGGAACTATCTGCTCAGGTAACCCTGAGGTCTGACGCAAGAAGCGCTCACCCAGGTACCAAGCCCGACAGACCGGGCCCTCTAGCAAAATCCGGTAACGCGAGGTCTCGATCGCGCCGGCAAACCGATCCCGTACTATCGCTGGCAGAGGAGCCCATGGCTGCCAGGTGATCTGAAATTGAAATACAGTTTATTACCTACTGGTATTGCAAATATACAGTGGAAAAGTGAAACTTAAATGAACTGCAAGTAAAACATACCTCGGCAGAGGTGATGGTGTCGAAGAATCGGCGGAAGAAGCTGAAGGTATCCCGAGGCCGCCGTGTGCACCTCCCGTCATAACGGCGTGAAAAGGGGACGACCAGAGGAGTCTCCCTCTCCGGTACTGGCTCCAGCCTGGGAAAGTAGGCATAGACCCACAACTGTAAGACAGATGTCAGAATATTTATCAGAAGAAAGCAGAATACAGAGTGAAGCAGAAATAGCGGAGCCGTGTGTTGTACAGTGTATTGAGCAGAGTGTACAGTGTGAACAGTGTACAGTCAGTGTAAAGCAGGAATATGTGGGTGCCGTGTGTACAGTATACAGTAAGTGTAAAGCAAACTACAGTGTGTGCAGTGTGCAGAGTACAGAAAGTACAAAACAGAAATGAAAAGCAGAGAAGAAGACATACCTCCCAAGCTCGCCAGTAACCCCCAAGCAACTGTCCGCTGCCGCGGGAAACTGAGCTCATATAGCCATAGAGAGTGGCTAGAGCCGCGCCACCCCAGTCATAGCGCAAGATGTCCCGGATGTCCACCAGTGCGCTGAGTAGGCAGAGAGGCACGGTGTTCGCCCGGTCGGCGAATAAGGTGGTCCCCAGCAAGAACATCAAAAAGCCGCGCGCATACTGCTCCACGGCCACCTCGGTCATCGGAGCCGCGTCGGTGAGAAGAGGCTGCACCCTGAACTGCACCTCAAACCAAGAATAGCGGACGAAGCCTGGACGTGCAAGAGGCGGAGCCGCGCCAAGTAAGTGGATCTGAGCGGCGGTCCACTCATCCATGTCAGTGTCGAAGGGGATCGGATCACCCCCTACCCCGATGCCAGTGAGCACCGAAAAGTCGTAGGGAGTCATCGTCATGTCTCCCGCTGCTGATAGATGGAATGAATCGGTGGTATCCCACCACCTCTCCGCCAAGGCAGCTAAAAGAGGCCTACAAGCCGTAAGTCGGGTCAGACCCCTGCAGAAAGAACCAAAGCCCGCCTCATCTACGATGTGTCGGACCGCCTCGGGAAGCTGCCCATACCAATCTCGAGCAACGATGTTCCCATACCCGCGGACGGTATGGGAATCCCTCTGTTTCAAACAAATAGTTGCGAAACAATACTCAAAATACAGTTTCAAGGAGTATACAGACACGGTGCATGTGTGCACATTTTTCAGATTCAAGCAGATATCAGGTTTCAGTATACTACGGTGGGCTACGGCCTGTGATGTATCAGTGTGTTTGCGAGGATCAGCATACAGATACGGTGCATGTGTGCACGTTTTTCAGATTCAAGCAGATATCGGGTTACAGTGTGCTAGTGGGTGAACTACAACGTATGATGTGTCAGCGTATTTTGTGTGGTTCAGTGTAACTACAGCATACAACCTTTTTCAGATTCAAACAAATACCGGGTGTCGATGAGTTTGCAGTGAAGTACAGTGTGTGCCGTGTATTCGGGTAATTAAGACTAGTACAGTGCATGCGCATGTGTCAGTCTTAAACAGATATCATTTGCAAGTATGATTGCGATCGACTACAGTGTATCAGGATCAAGCAGTTAAAGAATGTGAACGACCATGGCAGTTGACAGTTTACAGTTCTACATTGCAGAAAGTAAAGCAAAGAAAAGGGTTACCTCGAAAGCGCCGAATGAGAGGTGCGAGGTCGGCTCGCGTAGCAGAAGCTCCGGGTCCAAAGCTCTGTCAAAACCGCGGAAGTGGCGGAGTCCGTCTGGCGGAAGCACGTGGATGGCCGGCTGGTAAGTCGCCGGATCGAATGGGCGCTCGCTCAGTGGCAGGAGCTCGACCCCGGGATCCATCTCATGGTCCGGGGGAGTCCCGACATGTGGAACATCATCTGCCATGGTAGTGGTAGCAAGAAAATAGCCGGAAAAGGAAAACCGGGTCGGAATATGAAAGGTCAACCGGAAAAGTCAACCCCGAGTGGGTCGAAAATGGTCGGGAAGGCCGGAAGAGGAAAATCCACGGAAATGTAGAGAATATCGAGGGGAACAAGTCCCAAAAAGGCGAAAATGGCGAAAAGTGCACCGAAACGAAGTTTCGTTCGGTTCAAAATGTCCGAAACGCGGTGAACTTCGCGAATCGGACGACGAAAATGGCGCGAAAGCTCGAGGAAATGAGCGAATGAGAAGGAAAAGAGGCTCTAGAAAGAAAGGGCAAAGGTTTTCGGCTGTATGGAAGTGAAGAAATAGGGTTTCAAGCCCTATTTTATAAAACCCGAAGCAAAATGGCAAAACTGCCCCCGATCAGCCATTTTTGGCCGGTCGGCACTATTTTGTGCCGGTCGGCACAATATTGTGCCGGTGGATGATTTTATGCAGCCGGTGGCAGCCGGTGGCCCTCCCACCCAGCCGGTGGTGTTCCCAAGGATGTTTTTAGGCAAGATGAGGGGTCCTGGGTCTCCATAGATCAATAAAGTGCAAGAAAGTGCATCCCCGATGCTCAACCGGCCTCCGTTTTGACTTCGGACTGTGTCTACCGTGAGTGGCACTCAAATTCAAGCAAAGAATGTATCCTTTTGTATCCTTTTGTCTTTTATAAGATTCAAAAGTTGCCCCGCGCGCATCGCACGCATCCATTACATTGTCCGGCGCATCGTATCGCGCCATCTTGCACGTCCCTTGCGGCTTGCACCGTTTTGCATTGTCATGTGGCATGCGTGTCATACTTTCATCTTGCATTCCATTTTGATCCACGTGAGGTGTAACACCTCACGTGCTTCATTTTGCATTCCATTTTGATCCACGTGAGGTGTACTACCTCACGTGCTTCATCTTGCATTCCATTTTGATCCACGTGAGGTGTACTACCTCAC
Source organism: Camellia granthamiana (assembly GCA_036172215.1). Classification (NCBI taxonomy): domain Eukaryota; kingdom Viridiplantae; phylum Streptophyta; class Magnoliopsida; order Ericales; family Theaceae; genus Camellia; species Camellia granthamiana. The sequence goes on from CM069912.1 coordinate 11,825,230, forward strand.
GTGCTTCATTTTGCATTCCATTTTGATCCACGTGAGGTGTACTACCTCACGTGCTTCATCTCGCATTTCATTTTGATCCACGTGAAGTGTACTACCTCACGTGCTTCACTTTGCATTTCGTTTCCATCCATGTGAGGTGTACTACCTCGCGTGCTTCATCCTGCATTTTGTTTTGCATTCTTGCATCTATGAGGTATGCATACCTCGTCTTGTATCTCGTTTTTGCGCTTCTTTGCGCTGACCTGCGGGCCTCATTGTTTTTCATTCCACACAGCGGGTCCGGCGGGACCAAAAACACGCGAGGTCCGGCGGGACCAAAAACACGCACGGTCTGGCGAGACCTAAAACCCGCTTGATTGCATTATCATGCATTTTATTACAAACACCGTCATACATTTATGCTTTGTATCGTTGCCCCGTCCGGTCTGGCGAGACCTTAAACACGCACGGTCTAGGAGACCTTAAATCCTCGGGAGGTGCGAGACCTTCGGTGTGTTAAGTCGCCCCTCATTTCATTTGGCATGCATTTCATCGCGCCATTTAGCGCACCCTCATTGCACTCCATTTTCCATCTTGTGAGACACGCGCGTCTCGTTTGCCCCATTTGCATCCGCATGCGTGTCCCATTCGCATCACACTCACCTAAAGTGTTGTGTAAACAGTTGCCCCCCCCCTTGGTCTGGCGAGACCTTAAACACGCACCGTCTAGGAGACCTTAAATCCTCTGAAGGTGCAATTCCTTCGGTGTTTGTCGTGCCCGAACGACTTTCAGTGGTCTGGTAAAGCCACTTGTCTGTGCTCGCGGTGAGTTCCTAGAAGACCAACTGGTGCGGTGAAAACTAGAGTTTGAATGGCTTATGCCTAGAACACAAAGGTTCGGAATTTCCGAGACTAAAGTCTGGTTTAAATACCCAGGGGGTGTACCCTCGGCTTGAAATCTGTATGGAAGCCCCATAGGTTGAGGCGGCATGTTTACGCCTCAATTCTGGATACTGAACCAACCTAGTTATCGCCCTGTTGGTAAGATAGGGAAAGCTGCAATCATAGTCATTGCATCATGCTGCATTTGTCATGCATTATCATTGTAAATACTGCATTATCATTGCATTGTATTGCATATGTCATGCATCATTCTAAATATTGCATATGTTATGCATTTCAAAAAAACAAAAAAACAAACAAAAGCAACATGCATATGTCATGCATCCTTGTAAGTAGTACATATGTCATGCATCATCATTGTAGTATAGTGCATATGTCATGCATTCCCATTTCTATTGCATCATAGTTGCATGCATCCATTGCATCACCTTCCATCTATGGCTTGCGCCCTTCCTTGTTGAGTTTGGTCTGGTATGTGCCTATACTTTTCACGTCAAAACATAGTTCTGTGTGCGCTCGCGCCGTGATGGCTTCGACACCTTTTCTATGTTAGACGCGGCTTGTACGCGTACATGCCTTTCCTAGGCAAGATTTGGTTTGGCTTGCGTGCCATATCCATTGTATCCATTCCATTGCATGCATTCCATTGCATCACCTTCCATCCATGGCTTGCGCCTTTCCAGGTTGAGCTTGGTCTGGTATGTGCTCATACTTTTCACGTCTATACACTCATAGTTCTGCGTGCGCTCGCGCCTTGAGGGCTTCGACACCTTTTCTATGTTAGACATGACTTGTACGTGTACATGCCCTTCCTAGGCGAGATTTGGTTTGGCCCGCGTGCCATATCCATTGTATCATCTATCCATTATATTACATTGTAATGTAATTGTTGCATCCGGCATTAGGATCATCATTCTTTCCCCAGCGGGTCGTCACCCCACTTATGTCATTCAACCCAATACTTGTTCTTGTGTCTGTCTACATTACTCATAGTTCTGCGTGCGCTCGCGCCTTGAGGGCTTCGACACCTTTTCTATGGTAGACAGACTTGTTACCTCCATCAATCTATTTGACATTTGTGTGGTTCCGAATCGCTCATGAATGAATCATGATTCAATTGCCTTGCATGTAGTTTGCATATAGTTTCAATTGTATTGCATTTTCATTTGCATCATTCATACATAGTTTTGTATATATTGCATAGCATCCATCAGTCGCATTGCATATGTCATGCATGTTGCTAATCATATTGTACCTGTTAAGTTTGCTTTCTTTTCAGGCACGATATTGTATGTACGGTTCATTTACCGCTGGTGGAACCAGGCGAGCCGCACAGGTATTGTATCTCCCGAGTGAGACGTTTTGAGAATTTCATAATTCTCTTACAGTCTTTCTGCATTGTAGTGTAGACTGTTGCATGTTAGCTTATAACTGTTGCATGCGTGCTTCATTACAGCTTTCTTTGCATAATCATAAGTTATGCTCGGCTTCTTGCATTTTCAGTTGCATTTTTGCCCCTGCCTACGGGCGCATATCTTATCCTTGGCATGTGTGCCTCCTGCATGAACTACGCTGGTTTGATTCCTTAGGGGATACGTAGGCAGCTTGCGAGTTCAACCATTTGCGCTTCGTATGTTTGTCCAAGTCTTCGGCCTTATCAAAAATGGGTCGTCTCTGGACTTTGACATTCACTCCCGTCATTGTTATGACTTTCGAGTTCTGTCAAAGAGGGGCAACTGTAGACACCCCATTTTTGACCGTCCTCAAGACTTGGACGTCACCGTTGGGACACTCGGTGATTATCCATGTTTGTGTTCGTTTGGAGTTCCCGGAGTTCTCGGCTCGCGCGCCTTGCCTCAGGACCTCCGAACTCGACTGTTTTGTGTTTGGTTTTACACCAAACACTTGTGTTTTGCCCTAGAGGGGCAGGGAATGCTTTGTGAGGCATCCTCACACACCACCGGCACTGGCTAGAGGCCACCGGCTGGCTGGTGTTGCCACCGGCACCATATTGTGCCGGTCGGCACTCTTTTGTGCCGGTCGGCACTATTTTTGGCAAAATGACCATTTTGCCCTGCCGACCACTTTACAGCTGTTTTTGGAGATATTTTCAGACAGCTTTCTGGTGTTTGTTGCCCCTCCATACACGTGTATGGAGGGATGAGCCCTTGGATGACTTAGTTTGTAAGTCTTTGTTGCCTATAAAGAGAAGGCTCTTCTCTTGGCTCAAGGGTTAGAAAAATTTTAGGGTTAGAGAAGAAAAGAGAGAAGAACCTCTGGTTTAGGGTTTGATCTTTGTATCTATTGTATCTCTCTTCTTACCTCTCATTTTTGTACACTAGGTGCTTTAGTTCACACTATTGCACACAAGCACCTAGTGTTTCACCTTCTCTAAGTAACTGAGGTTCTAAGGGCTTGTTCTTAGTGTTCTTGACTGGTTTGAAGCTCAAGGAACCAACAACTTCAACATTTGTGAAGAAGATCATCAAGGGTAAGAAACTTGCTTTATTTACCCCATTTTTGCATTCCATTTTTGCCTAGTTTAAAACAGTTTTTGTGCTTAGTCTACAACACATAAAAGTTCTGTTTTTTAACCCTCTTTATTGTTTATTAAGAGTGTTTTGTGCTTTGGGGAAGTTTGACCTCATTTAGGCCTTGAAAAGGGCTCATTTTAGGCCATTTTGTGAGAGCTCCGGGACTTGTGTGTTTGGGCCCCTCTACTACTGAAATCTTGAGGGATTTCAGTGGTAGAGGTGGTGCCATAAAGTCCTAGAAAGGGGAGGGTCACCCCCTCTCCTTGATGTCCTTGAAAAGGGCAAGTTTTGGCCTCCAAAGGAGCACCATGTTTGGTTGTGTTTTGAGCATGTCTTGGCTGCATTCCATGCTTATTATGCCATGTTATAACATGTTTCTAAGTTGGTTTTAGCATTCTTTGCATGCCTTGCATAGTTGCTTTGTAATGCCTCTTTGGTCCCTTGACATGCCTAGGTTGTTAGCCCTAGTTTGAGCATGTTTTAGGCTTAGATCCATGAAGCTTGTATGCTTATTTTGCCATGCTTTAGGTCTGTCCTAAGTCATTTTAGTCAATCTTAGCATGTATCTTGTAGCCTCTTTGTATTTGGCTTGTTGGCCTTAAGAGCATGAGTGTGTAGCATGCCTTGCTTGCTTTATTTTTGATGGTTTGGAACCATTCAACATGTTATTTCAGACCCTTTGGTGCGCTTGTATGCTTGCCTTAGTTGCCTCTTTAATGCTTTAAAAGCATATGTTGAATGCTCCATGTTTTGGCTTTAATGCATGCCTTTGGATTCATGTCATCTAGATGCCATCTAGGTGGTCCTTTAGGCTTAGTTTTATGTGTTAAAACTCTGTTTTTAAGTGCTTAAGCATTGCCATGTGTGGTTGTGCTAAGTGTGGTTCAAAGCCCCATTGACTTGTTTTGAACCTTAAGCCATTTGCATGCTTTGTTTGGCTTGCTTTGTTGCATGATTTGGCGTCATGTTTAACTTGAATTTCAGAGCTTTAAGTGCATACTAGTTGTCCATGTTTGGTCTCTTTAAGTATGCATGAGAGTTGCTTTAGTATGCCTAAGTCTTGAGCCTTAACACTTGCATGTGTGTGTGTGCCTTTGGTCTCATTTTCTAGGCACTTTGGCCACTGATTTTAGGCCCATTTTGAGTTGCCTAATTCATGTCTAAGTCCACCATTTCATTGGTTTGCATGCTTGCCTTATATGCTTGTTTGCATGCTTGCATAAGTGTATCACATTGTCCACATTGCATGCCTAGTTGACATACTTAGGATTTCACCACATTGACATGCATACCAAGCCTCTTGAAGTGAGTTTGATAGAGGTTTGGTACCCCTTTTTTGCCTATGTGGTTTGCATGCATTTGAAATCAAAGTTGCATTCTTGGTTCTTAGGACCATCATGCATGGAAATGCGCGATTGGTGGTCCGGGAATCGAGGCACATGCCCCTTTGAGTCAATAACATGATAAGGGGTGTGTGTAGTGCATAAATACCTTGAATCACATTGCCATGCACTTTGCTGTCCTCTGCTGCTGTGAGTTGCAGGTTTTGCAGGCACTTTGTGCCGGCCGGCACTATTTAGTGCCGACCGGCAGTAAATTGGCAGCCGGTGGTTTAAATCAGTGCCGGTGGCCGCATACTTCAGCCGGTGGTGTTCTACCCCAGCCGATGGTGATCTCCAGTGCTCTGAGAAGTGGTTCTGAGACTTTGGCAGTCTGCAGAGGAGGACAGCAGGGAAAACAGAGGCATACTTGCATGGCAGTGCGATTCCGAGCGAGTCCCGGGCACGTGCATGCATCCGGCCCTCATCCCGAGGCGATTTACTGTTTTTATTAGATGAATTAAGTTATTTGATTAATTTATTTAATTTGTAATAATTAGCTTGCGTAGTTGATTATCTGTATTATTATTTTGGCCCCTCCGAGTGAGGGCGTATTTGTAATAAGTGTGTGTGAGTGGGTGTATGTCTTCCAATCCCCACCTCTTTCTATCCCTTTTATTTACCCGCTTATGTTGGTAGATTAGGGCATTTCTATCTTAGCATATCTTATGCTATGCATGCGTGCATCCATGCATTTGTTGACATGCATCGGGCTCGGCACATCATACAAACTGCATCGTATTTTCAATTCCAAATTGAATACGTGATAGTTGTTACATCTCATGTGCCATGTTTAGGGTTAGCCGAGCCTACTCTAGATTGCATTAATGCCTGTGTTGCATTAGCTACTTAACATGAACTAGGTCATGCATGTTTGCTAACCAGTTTACTGTTTTTTGGCACGGAGTACGATGTAAGTATTTTACGCTTTAGCATATCGCCTGCGTGTGAATGTCTACCATGACAGTATGCTTACCATGCGGCTAAGTGCTTACATGATAAACTGTTTGAATGCCTGTGGGTGGAGGTTGGATTGCCTGAGTTGGAACAACTCGTTGAAATCCGAATTTTAGCCTACTTGCGAGTAGCAAAAGAAAACAACACGTTTTTCAAGACAAAACGGATATGCAATGTTTATTTCCAAGTTAGGCAATCTAGTCTATACTTTCGTGTTGTGCGCATCACATAGTAATTCTAGGTTAATAACCGGAATAAGAACGCATAAAGTTTTCAAAATCGGGTATCACGGTTAGTAGAGGCCGGTCTTCGGACCGGGCGAAAGGGGGTGCTCATAGCTGACCTTCCCCGATCGTACCCAAGCTCCCGAGCCAAGACCACTTTGGTAATGACGGACATGTGGCCTTCGGCACCGAGTCAGGGTTTCCTAAATTTCCCATTTTAAAATATTTAGGTGGCGACTCTGTAATCTGGCAAAGCAGTCCATGTTTGGCACTACTTTTCAAAAAATCTGTTTTCTCAAACGATTTGCCAGATTTGGACTCTTTGGTTCAGATTCAGAACCAACACAAATCGAGTCCGAACTGTAGTGACCCCAACATGAACGGAACGGGACTCAACCCTCCCGGGGCGTTCGGGGACGTCTACACCTTGCTGACCGCAACAACCCCCAACCGATGTACAAGAAACCGGCCTGACCACTGAGACCGTGGTAGCACTCCCATCCCAACGGCCATCCTCATCTCGTCCGCACAAGCGTGCCCGGACTGGACAAACCGAGTAACGACTTGCGGATGAGGATGAGACCATTTTGCCACCAAGCCCCTCTCCAAGTCCTCAACGAAGCCCACAACCAGAGCACTCTGACCGAGGTGCCTCCTCCAAGTGGGTTCCCGAATTGTCCTTCAGCAACCGAGATATCCAGGCAATTGACTCGGTTGTTGCTGAGAAGGACCACTTGTTGGCATTCAACCTTGCCAAGAGTGTCTGTCTTCCCAAGGACATGGAGCACCACCAGAAGCAGCTCAACACCGAATTGAAGTCCATTCGGTCTGCAACAAAATCAATGGTCCTAGTAAGTAGCACTGCCATTTTTTCTGACTAATTCTTCAATCTTTCACTTCGGCTAATATGAAAATTACTATTCTTTTGCAGGCCATTCAGAAAAACAACCTCACCCACAGGAAAGTGCTGGAGCTCAGAAAAACGACAAGGCAAGCTGTGGCTGGCGCCGAAGCAAAATCGACCGAGCTAGAGGAGGCCAGAAAGGAGCTGGCCGAGCTGCGCTCTGAGAACGGTCGCCTGACCGAACTGGCTAATTCGGTCGAAGCCGAAAAGCAAAAGGTTGCTGCTGAAGCAAAAGACAAGCACCTGCGCCTACTGGCAAAGCTTGAAAAGAAGAAAGACGCCGAAATAAATCAGCTGAAGAAGAGCGTAGAGGCTGCCGAAAAGCGAGGCTTCAAGGAGGCAGAGGACGCATACACCCTCCAATGCGACGCAGCCAAGGACCTGTTCTTCAAGTGCGGATGGAGGAGTGGTGTGGAGCAGCTCGGCTGCGGGCCTGAAACCGAGGTCTACAATGCTCCTCAGTACTCTATTCCGGCTTCACTGGCGCAGTACGCTGCCGATCTCCAAAAACAATTCCTGGGAGGGTCTGACAACGATGAAGATGATGATGATGATGAGGATAATGAACCAACTATTACTCCGGCCATCAATGAGCAACCCAACGATCAGACAGTTCGGTTGGAGCTGGCAGTTGAAGACCTGACTGATGAGCTGCAGACTGACAATACGCAGCCAATTGGTACCAAGGTTCATGCCGAAACCGAGCCCCTACCTCAAACCATGCTCCAGCCTGAAACCGGACTTCGGGAAAATGATGATGCAGAATTTGATGCCGAACTTGATGATCTTTTCAATTGAATGTCTTCTTTCTTTTGTTTTGAATTTGTAACCAGGCTGCGGCCCCTCAGTTGTATTTGCTTTTCACTTTAATGAAAAAATCTTCTTCTGTGCCAACTCTTATTCCGGTTTTGTGTATGTATGCTTGCACTTGTAACGAATTTTCCATGAACTTATTTTGTTCAACTGTGATCTCGGTTTGAATGCTTGCTTTCTGACTACTATTTGAAATATTTTTGGGCCGATATACCGTATTCCGGTTTTAGCTTTCTAACTTAATAGCCAACCACTCTTCAGCCATGAACTTATTTCGGCTGAAGAGTACAAAAAGTTGGTTTAATCCAGCCATAAACTTACTTCGGTTGAAGAGTACGAAAAGTTGGTTTAATCCAGCCAATCACTCTTCAGCCATGAACTTACCTCGGCTGAAGAGTAACAAGAGTTGGTTTAATCCAGCCAACCACTCTTCAGCCATGAACTTACTTCGGCTGAAGAGTAACAAAGAGTTGGTTTAATCCAGCCAACCACTCTTTAGCCATAAACTTACTTTGGCTAAAGAGTAACAGGAGTTGGTTTAATCCAGCCAACCACTCTTCAGCCATGAACTTACTTCGGCTGAAGAGTAACAAAGAGTTGGTTTAATCTAGCCAACCACTCTTTAGCCATAAACTTACTTTGGCTGAAGAGTAACAGGAGTTGGTTTAATCCAGCCAACCTCCAAGTTGGTTTTTCCAGCCAACTTAGAATAAAGTGTTTGGTTATACCCGACCAAACGTCCTGCAGCCTGGATCCTTATCCGGGGCTTAGGAAGGTTCATAGTTGGTTATTCCGGCCAACTATGTTTTACAATGCTCCTAACTCACTACAGTTACCTTCTACTGAAAACCATTATGCTGAAAATAATTGACTTGTTTTATTGAGAAAGTAAAAAATTACATATATTTAAAAGAAAAAAAGCTAGAAATAAAACAACTTGAGATTGGCAGTGTTCCATGGCCTAGGAATTGCTTTGCCGTCCTTATCTTCCAAGTGGTATGCCCCTTTGCCTGCTAGTCCGACCACTTTGTAAGGTCCTTCCCAATTAGGCCCCAACTTGCCATCTCCTGGAACCAAGGTGTTTCCCATTACTTTGTGCAGCACCCAATCTCCGATCTTGAATTGCCTCGGATGCACTGTCTTGTTATACTTTTTGGACAACTCTTGTTGGTAGGAGGTGACGTGAACCAATGCTCTGTCTCTTCTTTCTTCCGCAAGGTCAAGCTCTAATGCTATGGCTTCGCCATTTAAGTCTGGATCAAAGTTTTCGCTCCGAATTGTGGAGAGGCCAACTTCTAATGGGATGACTGCTTCCATGCCATAAGCTAAGGAGAATGGTGTTTCTCCTGTTGATTGACGAGGCGTGGTGCGGTAAGCCCATAAAACATGAGGGAGCTCTTCTGCCCACTTGCCTTTGGCTTTCTCTAACCTTTTCTTCAGTCCATCCAAGACTACCTTGTTTGAAGCCTTCGCCTGACCATTTGCTTGGGGATATGCCGGTGTAGAATTGTAGAACTCTATCTTGTACTCTTTACAAAAGCCTCTGAAAATCCTGCCGTCGAACTGAGTGCCGTTATCTGAGATCAGTGCTTTTGGTATGCCAAACCGAGTGATGATGTTCTGCCAAACAAACTTCTTCACATCTTTTTCCTTGATTGATGCCAAGGCTTCTGCTTCCACCCATTTTGTGAAGTAGTCAGTTGCTGCAAGGAAGAACTTCCTGTTGCCTGGCGCTGTTGGAAGTGGCCCTACTATGTCTAAGCCCCATATTGCGAAAGGCCATGGGCTAGTGAGAGGTAGAAGTTCTCTGGCAGGTTGGTGTATTTGATGCGCAAACTTCTGACACTTCTCGCACTTTTTGACATACTTTTCTGAGTCTGCTTGCATGTATGGCCACAAGTATCCTTGTGAAATTGCTCGGTATGCCAATGATCTTCCTCCTTGATGGCTGCCGCATACCCCCTCATGTATTTCGAACAGGAATGCTTCTACTTTGCTGGGGTGTACACACTTTAAGTAAGGTCCTGTGAACGACTTCTTGTACAATGCCAAGGATGGGGAGAGCCAAAATCGCTGCGACTTTGCTCTTACTCTGTTGGCTTCTTTCTTTTCTTCCGGTAAGGTGCCGTCTTTCAGGAACAATATGATGGGATCCATCCAAGAAGGGCCTAACTCTGCACAACATACTTCTTCTGCTTCTGGGTCTTCAATGCTTGGTCTAGGCAGATAGTCGATTAGTAGTGGGTGAGGGATGAAGGTGTCTGCCATTGAGGCGAAGCCTGCGAGTTCGTCTGCTCTGCTGTTTTCCTCCCTACCGATCTGTTCTATCCTCACCACTTCAAATTTCTTTATCTCTGTTCTGACCAATTCTTGGTACTTAGCCATCCTGTCATCGTTTGCTTCGTAATCGCCAGATATTTGGTTTACCACCAGCTGTGAGTCGCTGTAAACCATTAGTTCGGTGGCCTTCATGAAGAGTGCTGACTTAAGTCCTGCAAGAAGCGCTTTATACTCCGCTTCGTTGTTTGATGCTGGGAAGCCAAGGTTGACTGCCTGCTCCACCACCAGGCCGTCTGGAGAGATGAGGACTACGCCAAGTCCGGCTCTATGCCGGTTGGACGCTCCATCCACAAAGAGCTTCCACATCTCTCCAACGAACAACTTCCAGCAAGTAGAGGGATCAGATGATGCCTTGGGATCTTCCATGTTGCTGGTGTCTTCTACAAGGTCCATGCGTGCTGTCTGCCCCTTACTTTCTGTTTGTACCAAGTCTTTATTTGTTGGTGAGTCTTGACTTGGTGTAGCATGGTCTGCCTTGGCGTTTGGCTGAGTATCCTGTACTAGGGGTTGCGCTATTCCGGCGTCAACTTCCCTCCCTAGTTCGACTGTTTCAGTCAGGTCGATTGGGCAGATGTGATGACTTCCTGGTGTGAATTCTGCGACAAAATCTACCAATGCTTGAGCTTTTATTGCGGTCCTTGGTTGGAACTTGATGTCGTATTGTCCCAACTCTACTGCCCACTTCAGAATTCGCCCAGAAAAGTTCGTCCTTTCAAATAAGGCTTTTAATGGGAAGGCTGTGAGAACAACTATGGTGTGGGCGTGAAAGTAATGCGACAACTTCCTTGAGGCCATCATCAGGGCCAATGCTAGTTTCTCCAGTGGCAAGTACCTTGTTTCGGCTCCCAGTAATGTCTTGCTGACATAGTAGATGGGCAGGTGTTGGATTCCTTCTGCGCGGACCAATACCGCGCTAATTGCGTGCTGTGAAACTGCCAGGTACAAGGAGAGTTCTTCTCCAAGAATTGGGGTTACAAGTAGTGGTGGAGAAGACATGTATTCCTTCAAGCTTGCCAGAGCTCGGTCGCATTCGTCGTCCCACTCAAACTTGGCCTTCAAAGCATGGAAGAATGGTCGTAGTCTATCTGACGACCGGCTTATGAACCGGTTGAGGGCAGCCGCCATGCCAGTGAGATGTTGTACTTCCTTCACTGAGTTTGGTCTCTCAAGATCCTGAATCGCCTTGATCTGAGATGGGTCTGCCTCAATACCCCGATTGGTCACCAGGAAGCCCAGGAATTTGCCAGATCCTACTCCGAATGCACACTTCGACGCGTTGAGGCGTAACTTATGCTTCTTTAGGATCTCAAATATCTCACCTAGGTCCTTGAGATGGTCATTCTCATCTTTGCTCTTGACCACCATATCGTCGATGTAAGCCTCCATTGTTCTGCCTAACAATGGCTCAAACATCTTGGTGACCATTCTTTGGAATGTCGCCCCTGCGTTCTTTAGGCCAAAGGGCATGACCTTGTAGCAGTATAGTCCTCTTGGAGTTGTGAAGGACGTCACTTCTTGATCTGGTTCGTGCATGGCAATTTGATGGTAGCCTCTGTATGCATCCAGAAAGCTAAGTCGGCTGTGCCCCGCCGTTAGGTCTACCAGTTGATCTATCCGTGGCAGAGGGAAACTGTCTTTTGGGCATGCCTTGTTGACTGTTTTGTAGTCGACGCAGACACGCCACTTGCCATTTTTCTTTGGCACAACGACTGTGTTGGAGATCCATCTTGGGTAGTGTACCTCTCTGATTGCCCCTGCTTCCAGCAGGTTTCCTACTTCTTCCGCCACTATCTCGGCGTGGTGGAGTGCCGATCTGCGAGTGCGCTGAATGATTGGTCTGGCGGAAGGGTGGACATTGAGTTGGTGACAGATGAAGTTGGGATCAATGCCTGGCATGTCGTATGGTGTCCAGACGAACACTTCGATGTTAGAGGTCAAAAATTCCAAGACCTTTAACCTCTCGGTGCTGGACAACGACGAACCAAGCAAAAAGAACTTATCCGGATTTTTTTCATCGATTCTTACCTCTACCAAGTCTTCCACCGCCTTCTGGCTAGCCGCTTTGCCAACATCTGCGAATAGTTCATTGCTCTCAGGTTCTTCCATCGAATGAACGTATCCTTTGGCAGCGCGGCTGCCATTCACCGTGACAAAGCACTGCTTCGACATGATCTGATCTCCATAGACTTCTTCTATTACTCCAGTGTCGTTGGGGAACCGCATTACTTGGTGGTAGGATGACGCCACCGAGCGCATGGCATGCAGCCATGTTCTGCCCAAGATGATGTTGTAAGTGGAGGGGACCTTCAACACCCAGAACTCCACTTGTTTCGTCACACTCCCTGCTCTGATTGGGAGGATTATTTTGCCGACAGGCCATTTTGGCATGGAGTTGAATCCAATCATGGGAGATACGGCAGGCGCCAAGTCTTTATCTTGTAACTTCAATTGTTTAAACGTTTCGTAGTACATGATCTCACACGAACTACCCTGGTCAATCAGAATCCGCTTGACGTCAAAATCTTTGACTCGGAGAGTGACGACCAGGGCATCGTTGTGAGGGCAATATATCCTTGCCAAGTCTTTATCTGAAAAAGACATGACGTTTGTGGCCTCTGTCTTTCCCTTCTTGACTGCAGGTTGGGCACTTAGTACCTCTCTTAAGTGCTCAGCCTTTTTGATTGATCCTCTGAGCTCGCATACACGCTCAGGTTCAAAGACTCCATGTATCACATTGATAATGCCTTGTGGTGGGGCGTCGATCGGCATTCAGTTGGGGTTATTATGGTCCTGGGGGGCTGGTTGCGCCCCTCCTTCGATATATTTATCCAAGTGACCTACCGCCACCAACTCTTCCAGGTGCTGTCTCAATGGCGTGCAATTTTCAGTGCGGTGCCTCTTTTCTTTGTGGAAGGTGCACCGTGATCTGTCATCATAGTCCTTCTGTGCTTCGCCTAGCTTGGCTGGCCATCTGACGAAAGGCTCGTCTCGAATCTCACTAAGTATTCGGTAGATCGGTTTCTTGAAGACCGTGGTTATGGCAGTGCGGACTCTCAGCCATCTCTTATCCTGGTCTTCTTCATTGTCTCGCCTGCCCCGCCCGTTTCTACTCGGACGGATTACCGCATTGACCTTTGCTGAGGCCTTTTTCTCTGGCGTTGCGGCCGTGCTAGACTTTGTTTTGGCACGTGCGCCATCCTCTTCCACCCTGATGTGCTGGTGCACTCTTTCCATCAGGGCCTCCATGGTAAGTGGTGGCGTCATGGTGATCGAGTCCCTTAGTCTGTTTCCAACTGGAAGTCCTCTTTTGTATTGTGCAATGGCTAGATTGGTAGGACAATCCTCAATCTGGTTGAACGTCTCCCAGTAACGACTGTTGTAGGATCGTAAGGTTTCCTTCTCGCCCATGTCGATGGAGAGTAACTGGTCGATCTCCACCGGGGTTTTAGTGTTTGTTCGGAACCTTGTTACAAATCCTTCCGCCAATTGCGCCCAGGAGGCTATGCTGCCTTCTGGAAGTTTCTCAAACCAAGTCAAGCCTAGGTCGCCTAGGCTTAACGGGAAGAGGATACACATCAAAGCTTCGTTTCGCCGGTATACAGCCATGACCTGGCGAAAGTGGCTCAAGTGTGAGTAGGGGTCCGTCTTTCCTTCATATGTAGTGAATTTGGGCTGAAGGAAGCCTGACGGTAGGGGCGCGTTCTCTATTGCTGGGACAAATGGTGAGGTCTGCAGCCTCGCCAATGCCTTGTCCGTTGGTTCGTAGGCAGGGCGCGGTATCGGCATTCCAACCTTGAAGCTTCCATGCGTCCGATGAGCCAACCGCTGTAAGGCAGAAACCCTGTGTGGATCGCGTGCCCTGGCGTCCTCTCTCCATCGCGCCTTCTCTTCTAGCACAGTTCGTAGGTCGGACGATCTGGGCAACTCCGTCTGTCTGGACCTTGTTTGGTGCGTATGTGAAGGCCAGTAAGTGCTTCCTTTTGTGTACGACCTTTCAGATCTCGTCCTCTTAGACCTGGAGTGACGAGTTCTGGAAGATCTGGATTGCGTATCGCCTGTCTTGAGGCTTTTATTCTGTGCTTGCGAGGGTGTGGTGTTCCTACCACGACTTTCCGAGTGACGAGGGGGCGCCTTGTTTGTGCGCCCCTCTCCTGTCGCCACCTCTTTTCCCTTCACCTGATGCTTTAGAGATTCCATGGCTTCCGCCATCCGTCGTATTAATTCGTCTTGTTCCCTGACGCGATCCTCCAAAGTTTGAGAATCAATCCTTCGCCTTTGTCTTTCTGGGCTTTGCGAGCGAGAGTGACGAGGGCTGTTAGTCCGCCTTCTACCCCTTGCGTCCCTCCTGGAATTCTGTCGTGGCTCCAAGTCCGCCATGGGAGGGATCAAAGGTAGACCCTCGCGCCTCGCACCTCCCTCTGGTGTTAGTCCGTCGATGGCGGATTGTGGCAACTCTTCGTTGTGCGCCATTGATTCTTAAGAGGAGTAGTTTGATCAAGAGGTTTTGTTCTTGTCTGAGTTCCCACAGACGGCGCCAATTGTACAGGAAAGAAATACACCTTCTCGTATAATCCTGTTGATCAAGTCTGTGCTCCTCCGTACGACGTCGTTCTCCTACCTGAAAACACAAACGTGAGCTAGCCGGCGGGTGTGTGCCGGAAACCTCTCCGATGCCTAAGTCAGTCAACAAGACAAATAGGCAAAAGCTCTATGTATTCAGGGAGCAAAGTAGCATTACCTCTCCAAAGGTGATATTGGTGAGCTTTTATAGGTTTCGTGTGGCACAATCCTAGTAGGACTCTTACTCTTCCATGTAGAGTCCTCCTAGGATTCATACTCCTGAGAGATAATGCTTCTCTCAACACCCCCCTCACTGCTTAAACCAAGTGAGATGGTTTTACCACAGCCGAACTACCTTACGACCGAAGTAACATTGCCATGTTAGACTAACCGGAGTGACCAACTTATACGCTAGTTCGGCCCTGCCTTACTGTCTTCTACCTCGGCTTCCCATACCACGACCGAGCTATCCACAGAAGATACTTGCCGAACTAACTCAGGACAGTCTGGAAGATAACTTCTCTTACTTCGGCTAGAAGACCCAACCGGGCTAACCGTAGCGCCCTCCTGCACCGATATAACAACATTCTTCCTTGACCGGGCTAATCGTGACCGAGATAACTTCCGCGACCGGACTACTTGAATGAGGTCTTTTTACTCTGCTTTTCATACTCCGGCCCACACCGGCCCATTACTTAGCCTGACCCAATTTACCTGTATAAATTACCCTCACAATATATTTCTCAGTCATTTTTTAGACATATTTGTCCCTCGAGTCTGGATAAGAGCATCTCCAACGGTAGTAGGCATTTTATATATCTAAATATTACTATAAAGTATATATTTTATTTTGCCTATCAACTGTTTTATGTTTTTACTTCAACCATGCTCTTTATTTTAACTATTTATCCAAATACTATTAATTTTATAGAATGCCACATCAACAACAAAGATGGAGGGAAATGATCCTAATGATTGAATACATTTTGCCTAGCATTGAAGGCTAGCTACATGTAGCTAGTGAATATGAGTTGAGTCAAAATGCCTAATCATATATTTAGTACCCTGGAATTGAAAAAACTGAATCATACTAGGCATTTTAACTAACAAGTATTATATGCCTAGTGTATTGGAGATGCTCTAACACCCCAATCCAACTCCTTTTCAGAATATAAATTATAAAATTACTTATTTTTGTCAAATAATTTAAGTTTTTGGATAGCAAGTGATTAACAATTCAATAATTCAATATGGTGTGAGATCAAATAATTGATTATATGTTCAAATCTTACTGTTTTTTCAATAATAAAAATAATTGCACATGTTGAAAAAAATCTAAATTAATAATAAATGGTCAAGTTTGGCATCCCAATATAAGTGCACTTATTTTATCTTTTTATCTTTTTTGGGTCACATCAATCAACATCTCCTCTCTACTTTTTCTACACATAATATAAAAAAAGTCAAAAAGTACACTTATTCTAAACTTCCCAAACTTGGCCCAGTTGCCTCATTTATAATAATTTAAGCTTTTACGCGTGCTATCTGTCTGAGAATTTTTTTTGACAGAATTGAGAGACTTTTCTCGTTTCTAATAATCTTTTTTTTTTTTTTTTTCTTTTAGTACGTGAAGTCACACTCATGCATGTTTCACATATATTCCAACTGTAGTGCACAAGGTACTATTAAAGAACGCTCTCACTTTAGTTCATAATTTTTTCTCTTCATAAATTACCCTCAACTTCCTTAGATTTGAAAAAAATACAGTTAATCTTATACTTTTAATATAATTACACTAATTTTTTAATTCATAAAACATTTAGTGTTTTTTTTTTTTTTCATTTATAATTTGTGAGTCGTATGGATGAAAAAGTAAAGTTGTGTATTTTCTACTAAAATATATTTTTACCTTTGTTTAGTTATGTGTTCATCCACTATCTGCAATAGTTTTGATGATTTTAATCTTACTAAAATTGAGATTGTTAGTGTAATTCTGTTAAATTTGTAAGATTAATTATATTTTTGTCAAACTTAAAGGGAGGCGAGTGTAATTCATCCTCCCCCCTATAAATCCACCAACATGTTCACATACATTCAAACTTTGTCCAATTTTTATTTTTTATGTTTGACAAAATTCAAAGATGAAGAGGAGAAAAAGAGGATTGAAGGGGTGAGATTGTGTGAATTTCCCATTTTTTATCCAAGTTTGGTATATCATGAGTTATATGTAGGGACAATTTGTTTCTTTATCCTTTTTCCTCTTTATTATACAAATTTGTAGCAAAACTGTTGCATACTTTCACATTAGGTAGGTCCACACGATAAAATTGTTTGAGTATTAATCTTCCAAACCAAAAAATTTACGGTCATTGTTTGAGGTGGGTCTTGTTTTTAATGCTAAAGTTTTATTTATTTATTTATTGCATACTATATTATTTTTTGAAAAATCATAAACTTTGATGGTTAATTTTTATAGCATATTTCTTTCTCATTTAAATATCGAACTTTCAACTGTTTATTTTCGTAAATTAATTTTAAATTAACCTTCAAGCCCAAACATGCATGGGATATGAAGATGAATTCTGTTTCAAGACTTCCAACATTTTTGCCAAAGCAAGCATAGGTTGTGCTTTATTCTCCCCCAAAAGTGCAGTCTATGAACAAGTTCTTTCTGCCATGGACTGATCTTTGCTTTCGTATTTCAGATTTTTTTTTTTCTTTCTCAAGTATGTTGTTTTTGTTTTTTTGGATACTTATTTTAGTTTATGTGTACCTTAACTAATTCTGAAATCCTGAAGTTAATAACCGAGTAAACCTCTAATGGCCCTTAAAATAATTTGAACTCAAAATTTGAAATTTTATTACCAAATTTTTACCGCTCGGTCAACTCTTAAATTTTTTTAAAGAATGTATTATGCTAAATTTGGGATTCTTTCTTAAATTAGAATTGTTAATGTGATATTTTTGAAAATTCACAAAACATATTAGAAGATCATTCATCCATTTGAAGAATGAGAAATAAATTAACATCAAATACTTTTTTTTTTTTAAAGATCGGTCCATCTAATACTATTAATTCATAAAAAACTAGTATCTATTTGGTCATAACATGAACAAAAAGAGAGGTGATATCAATTATTTAACTATAAAATAAGAGTGTATTTTTGTTCTGTTGTTTTTTTATTTTTTATTTTTATTTTTTATTATAGATATTAAGGGCATTGATATCCACACATAAATAAGGGCAAATTGGGAAATGAAATAAATTAGGTTTTTTTTTGATCAGGGGAATGATTTAGCATGTTGAATTCCACATTTTCATTACCATCGATAGTTAATAATCAAATAATAAAAAAAAAAAAATTGAAATGAAAAAGTGAAGTTGGTCAATATTATAATCAAATAATAAAAAAAAAAAAATTGAAATGAAAAAGTGAAGTTGGTCAATATTATTCCATTACCGCGAGGAAGATTCTTATAATTGTCAATAATCTTAATGGAAGT
The DNA here is from genome assembly GCA_036172215.1 of Camellia granthamiana. NCBI lineage: Eukaryota > Viridiplantae > Streptophyta > Magnoliopsida > Ericales > Theaceae > Camellia > Camellia granthamiana. The sequence goes on from CM069912.1 coordinate 11,843,327, forward strand.
TAGTATAATTTACCCTTTGTGCAAATTTCATGTGGGGCATTGAATGCCTCCCTTGGCTAATTGGACTATGATATTCAACATTTTGTTACTATCATGCCGGTGTGAAATTTAAATTATTAAAAATTCATTTGGGTTAGTTTTAAAATCATGACTCGAGTGTGAAATTGTATTTTAAGTTTTGAGTTTTGAGTTTTGAGTTTTGAGTTAAGTTCTAAATTTTTTTTTTTTATTTGTTTATGAGTTTTGAAAGGAGTTTCGAAAAGAGGTGTATTTTGAAATTTTTTGGATTTATTTATTTTTACATATTTAAAAATTTTCTTAATTTTATTTTTTTAGGGTAAATATTTTTTATTTTTTTAATGTGTGCTGTATTTACTACATGTGTGCGCTGTATTTTTTTTCAAATATTTTAAATATATTTTTTAAATATTTAAAAATTTAAAATGAGTTGTATTTTTATTATTTTAAATTAATAATTTTTATTTTAAATAATTTATTTTTTGAATTATTTTATATTTTAAATATTTTTTAAAACTTTTTTTAAATATATAATTTTTTGTTTAAATTAAAAAAATCTTGGATCGCTCATACAAATCTAAATCATACCAAATTATTTGGCCAATACTTAAAAAAATAACAAAATATTTTTTTTGAAAAATAAAACATTTCAAAATATTTTTCTTCAAAAATAAAAATAAACAAAATATTTTTTGAAATTTTATATTTTTTCAAAGAAATATAAAATAAAAAAATAATTTTAAAGAGCGAAATAAAAAAATAATTTGAATTTTTTTTTTAAAGTAGAGTTTTAAAAAGAATTTTGAGTTATGTGTGTAATTATAAATTTTGAAAATAGTTTTTGAATTATCTGTCATGAGTTTTGAAAAAAAAAATTATTATTTTTGATTAAATCACAATTTCAAAACCAAACCAAACACTAACATTTAACATAACAAACCAAATGCCACTTCCTTTCCAAACGAGAGAACAACCACAACCAAACAGAAGCAAACATTCATCCTCACCAAAGAAAAAAAATCAATTCTCTTTCTTTTTCTTTTTTTTTGTTTTTTGGCTCAACTCTTATTTTCTTTCATGCTCACCAAAGACAAAATCACAACACAACCAACAGAAGCAAACCCAGAAGCAAACCAAAACATTCACAAAACATCACCAAGAAACAAGTATCAAGTTGTCCAGGGAACACAATCCGGGTCTAAAATTGCGAAATTGAACATCACAGATGCTACCTAACAGACCCGCAGCATCTTATTTATTCAAAAATCCTTGACGAAAAGGATCTTGCGAGGTTGGAATAGCCACTCATTTTCCAGAATTTGTGCTATTTGTGCTAGGATTGATGGCAATATAAGTCTGAATAAAGCTCAAGACAATGGCTAAAATAGCACCAAGGAAAGCAAGAATAGTCCAAGGGGTATCAAAATGGGTATGCAACCATTCAGTCATCCACAGTCTCACCTTGTTCTTATAGTGCTTTTCAATTTGGTTTTGAACATCTTTATAGGCATTAGTGTCAGGCACTAAGTTCTTGGCTATCTCATTGAAAAGCCCAGCCACCTCTTCGTCGGTACTAAGGTAGTTTAGCAGTATTCCCTTCTTTCTCAGTTCCTTCACATCATCAGCATTATCAATCAGTGTATCCATAAACCATATATATGAGGTGACTCCGAAGTCATTGGGACTATCAGGACACATCTCATAGGCTACCAAGTTTAGTAGTAAAGACTGGGTTGAGTCATCAATTATCATTGGAGGAAGCCTTAAGATTGCTCTAATGAAGAGAGGTTCATACCTTACATCAGTAAAAAGAATGTTTTCTTGGTTAGGCCTGAAGATGATCCCTGCGGTCTTGAGCTCCTGTACTGAACGATACGAGTACCAATTGTTTCTTTCTCCTTTAGGACATAAATTTTTGAGAAGGCCAATGAGTTTCTGCAATATTGTTGAGTAACAATTGTTGCCTCCTCCTCCTCCTCTGTTTTCAGTGCCAGTAAGACTGAAAGCATTTGGTTTAATAAGTTGCCTGTGCATGAGTTCTAGAAGATGAGCGGGTTCGCCTAATGTTGTTGGTACTTCTGTGTGCCTTGTTTTTGGGTTGGTAATGCATGTAATGCAATTTTCCATCATTTCCTGAAATGAAATATGAGGAGGACGACGTGGCCACGTGTTTTGAATGAACTTGTTAATCAACTCCAAGCCTTTATCCTCTTTGAAGTCCGAGTTCATGGTCATCAGTGCCTGGAGGACTTTGAAAGGAAGTTGATTCTCGAGCAAGAACAAGTCACGTTGCACGAAAGGTTTTTCATGATTCTTCATCTTCATTTTGGCTTGCTCTTCTTCGTGTGTCATGTAGTGAATATATTGGAGGATGAAGCAACCATCGAGGAACATCATCTGAGTGAAGTCCTCCGTGTCATCAATATTGGTGCCCTCAGCATAGCAGTTTCTTGCCTCCATAGCCACGTCCGCAACCTTGTTATACAAGTCGGTTATTGAATATGATGGTCCACAACTTTTGACATACTCCCTTGTGAATTGAAATTTGATTTTTTCGAACGATTTGAGGTTTGGGCTCTTGTGGTGGTAGGGACCAATAGAAACTAGCTGTGGTTCATAGCATTTCGTGGTGGACTCGGCCCCCATCTGCAGAAGCGTTTGAGGGACTTTGTGTATCTTATGCTTTGGCATTGTGGTGTTTGAGGACTCACTGGACTCAATTTCTTCAATCATTATCGAACTTAGCCACACATTGTTGGGCTGTGGCTCTGGCTCTGGCTGTGGTTGTTGCGGTTGTGGGTTCGGTGGGCTGTGGATTACAACACTCAGCTCACTGTCACAAGATGGAGCCGACATTGTCAGCAGGTAGGTAGGAGGATATACACAATCTAGCAAGAGGTAATATAATTTTTATCTTATGATTCTTTATCTGCTTATGATTCGCAGTTTCTGAAATTTATAGGACACCTTAAAGTACTTTAATTAGCAATTATCTTGTATTGTATTAGATCAAAAAACACTTTGCAAGTGTCATTATCTGCATGAGAATCTTCATGAAAACAAAAATGAAGTACAGCATTTCTTTTTTCTGTATCTAGTCTTTTTTTTTTTCTTTTTCTTTTTATGTATATAAAAGTCACAAGCTTCTTTCACATATATTCCAAATTTGGTGTTCATGTTACACTGTAAAAGAAATCCCGTACCTTGGTTTTTGTTCTTTTTCTTTTGTTTTATGTAAATCTAGCAACATGTTTTTCACATACATACCAAAAGATGTTTTGAAAACAGATATTTTGGCTCCTATTTTATCAACCTCTTCCATCTACGTTACTTATGATCAGATTAAAGATGTCAATTTTAACGTGTGTTGAAATTCCATGATCAGTATAGCAGCTAGTTGTCAAAATCTGGAGCATGATTTTAAATATGGACCGATATGTACCCAACGAGTTTTTTTTCGAAATAAAAACTCGGCCGATTGACCCAATACGTATCTGCCAGTACCCAACAATATGTATTGGTTCATAGCTGATTTACTGTTGACATGGCCGATTGACAGCTAATGCACCAATTCCGCTGAAATGAAGTTCTTGTTTGAGGCTGATGATTTCAAAAAATTCATAACCACGACATCCGATTCCAGATATGCATCCTAATACTATTATACCGAGATAGATATTGACACCTCTCCCAATACTGTTATTTTAAACCATGATCCAAATTTGAATGACCAATTCAACTTCATATGAAAAATTCATCATAGAATTTTTTATAAGGTGTTTGCTACTGGTGAATATAGATACCTTACTATATATATCTCGGTAACATTAATGTTAGGTACCAAAAAACTCAGATACAAAAAAAATAAAAAAATTCAGACACCATTATGAGTGATCAAAAATACCCTCGAGGAAAAATTTGTGAAATAAAAAATAAAATACTTGTGGAGTGATAAAAAATACCCACAAGGAAAAATTTGTTAGGGTGTGGTTTTTCATTTTCATTTTTATTTTATCAACAAAATTAAAATTTTATTAGTAAACATTATAAGTGAACATATCACTGATACATCAACTCAATCTCCAGAAAAACACCAAGAATAATACACCTTTCTCCTAATCTCCTATCAAGATAAACTCTCAGTTAGCAAGATACAAACAAAACAATACACCACAATGAACAATAAGTACAAACAGAGTACCCTTATTATAGAACTATACCACATTAACAGTCACCAAACAAATAAACACACCAAGACAGTAACTTCAAATGAAAAGCTATAGTAGAAATGCCACTTTGAGCAGAGTAAAATAGAGCACCCTGATATTTAGGCAATGCCACAACCATAGTCATTTATTCCCTTCAGAAAGCATTGCCATCCCATCATGTCTTAAACTTCAAACATCAAACACCTTCAATATTAAATAAAAATGTCATTGAAACAACAGTTAAGTGTGTGCATGAGAGAGAGAGAGGGAGTATGAAAATCAAAGCAGCTTGAATATATTCTAACATATTTTACTGTATTGTTGGTTTTGATGGTAAATGAACAAATCTTCTCATAATATTTTTTTTTTCCAACTTGTACTCAATTGGTATTACTCTTGTTACCACACATTCATCTGAGTATCCACATCTCTATTTCATTCATTTATGAGCATGTTATTTTTTTAGTCGCTCAATATTTTGTCTTGTAAAATATCATGGGTATTATAGTTGTTGTATAAATTTTTTCGTTTCAATTTTGCAGGTACTCGTAGATCATATATGATTAGGGCTAGCTTTTGGGCAAAGCCTACAAAGCAGTCGCTTTAGGCCCCAAAAAAATACCCAAAAAAAATGTCCCAAATCTATAGTAAGTGTTTTACTGGTCCAAAAAAAAAAAAAAAACAAAAGGCCCACTTGAATTAGAAATATCTAAAGTTTCTTACAAGAAGAGGCCCAATCTGAATAAAAAGACCCAACATTTTGAGGCCTAAATTTAATTACAAACATATAATAAAACCAAAGTTTTTACCAGTTGGTTTCTGTCAATTTCAAGCATTAGAAGTATTTATCTATATATATATATTTTTGTGTTTTTTTATTTGTTCAACTATGATGGAAAGTCTTAAATCTGTAATACAAAGTTGGGTTTCAACATACAAACTCTGTAATAGATATGAATTCTTGTTTTTGTTTGATTAAATATTTATTTGATCATTGATTTTATATATATGTATATATATATATATTGTCTATTACAATTACCTGTTTTTATTATTTTTTATGTTTTCTTTCATTGATTGTTTGATTTGTAATGATTGAAGATGAAGCTAGCATTATGATGATGTTAATAATTATTGATAAACCATGTCAAACATGTCACTATTCCTAAAAAGTATAATTTTGTACATGAAAGGGAAAAAAAAAAAAAAAAAAGAAAAAAGAAAAGAAAAGAAAAGAAAAGAAAAGGAAACAAATAATAGAAGACTTAGTTACTTTTTATTTGGTACTCCATCTTATATTTTAGTCTTTTTTATTATTATAGATTTTGTTATATATTTAAATAAATTTTAATAGTCTTTTTGTGAGCACTATTAAATGTAAAAATTTAAAACAAAATTTGATATATAATCCTTTGATCAATTTTTTTTTTTTTTTTTTAATATATGTGAAAGGCCCATATTTAGGATTTACTTTGGATCCCTAAAAAGTCAAAGCTGACCCTCTATATGATATGACACGTGCACTCCTTTACTTAAGTCAACTTTCTTTGATTATAAATATGACATTATTTTCAATAACCTCACCATTCTTATTAATAATCAAACTTAAATAACAATAGTGTTGACTATTAATTTGTTATGTCCTACTTTTCAATCTTTATTTATCTATTATTTTGTAAATAATGTTTGAGAGTTCTAATGTAACTTTAATGATGTAGAAAGTGTCCATGTGAAGGTGGGGCCCACACTTCTCTCTCTATCTCTCTTTTCTACCTCATTAGAGTTTCATTTAGAGTTCTAGTATTAGAGTTATATATCATAACTATTATTTTATTTTGAGGAATGCTATTTATCACTAGCATTACTTCACCGTTTTTACTCTGCCTTCTGTCAGTATTCATATAATAAATGTTATGTGTGTGTGTGGCCATTATGTTTTAAAAAAGGCGAAACCCATCATATTATATGAGAAAGTATTTTATCTAACGAATTTGCCATGTGATCGAGATAATGTGATTGTTTCATTCATTGATTGTATATATAGCAGAAGTGGGAGTGAATGAGTCGCTTTGTGCTTGACTTGAGGTGTTGAGTGTTCGACTATAACAAAATTCAGACTCACTTTTTACCACATGTCAATCAATGAAGGAAATGGTCACATGGCATAGCCACCATATATAATACTTTCTCAATATATATCATAGTTACATTTCACATATGAAGTTTTAAGGAAATTGAAGAAAACATTAATATATATTTTCTAGGTGACGATATATGTTGTTAGGTATGACAACAAATAATTATATAGTAGTGATGATATATAAATAGAAAATTCTTACATCATTCTTGTTGTAATTTTTTATATGAATTGAATTTTTCATTACTAAAACCGATATTTGTTGAAGAAAAAATCTAGGAATACAGAAATCGATTACAGAATCATGCGCAACTCTCTCAGATGAGGTGAATCCCACCTTTATTTCAGTTCCATATCTATGTATTTGGTCTTATGATTAGTTTTTGTGTAAGAAGAAGAATTGTATGTTGAAGGAGAATCTGTTAACATAAATTACAGAACATAAACCTTACACTTTGGATCATTTACCATGTGTATTATCAAGAAATCAAGACAAAATGACATACCTGAATCCATTGATGAACGGTTAAACGGAAGTGTGATTATCAATAAACTCTTTGTTATTGATTATGTTATTGCCTTCTAATCCTTTCCCCTTTGGTGCCTTATGTTTCTCCTTGAGAGGATTTAGAAAAATGGCAGTGTTCTTTTTTTTCCACTTGGGAAGGATAGGGACCATAACCTTTTAAAGGTTGTAATTGGTTTTCAAAACTGAAAGGTTGTGGAAGTTCAAAAGGAATGAAAACCAACTTTAACCATTATTGGTTTTAATTTCTATTTATTGGTTTTCAAAACTGAAAGGTTGTGGAAGTTCAAAAGGAATGAAAACCAACTTTAACCAATATGTTTTAATTTCTATTTCTGCCCCTCATAGAAATAGAAATTATACAACTAGTATCTACACATTAGGTCCATAACACATATACCCTTAAGCCTATTAACTAAATTGAATCACTTAAATTGTAGGCTTCTTATAAATGGTAACACCACATTTAATTATGTGGTCCCATTGAGACATTATCTAACAATCTCCCACTGGACCACATATGTATCCTGAAAAAATGTGCTTAACTTTAGTGAGCTCAGAAATTTGTTATCATAACTTGAGGGTATCCAAACAATCTTGTCCATTAACTATATTAATATAGGATCAAAGCGGTCTTCGTTACATCAATCGTAACTCGACCCACCAATGGTCACGTATACTAATACAGCTAAATGACATAGATCAATCATGGATGCGTAGCATGGAAATTACATGTGATGTGATCCATACATACCTATTTCCAACTGGTCCTACTTAACTTTATTGAGATCAATACTTCACAATACGTAACAGAGCGTAATAAACTGAATATTTCATTTCTGCAGAAATTAATCTAATTACATAGATAAAACTCAAGGCTGACATAAAGCAGTAATATAAATACAAACTCCCACTAAACCAGAATGTTCTCAAATAGAACAACACCCATCTGAGCAGTGTGCTCATGAAAGACCTTGGGTAGTAGTCCCTTCGTAAGTGGATCCGCTATCATGGAGTTTGTCCCAATGTGCTCTATGGAAATCTGTCCACTCTGCACTCTTTCTTTTACAACTAGGAACTTGATATCAATATGCTTTGATTTTGTCGAGCTCCTGTTGTTATTGGAATATAAAACTGCAGACTTATTGTCACAATATAACTTCAGTGGTCTTGCAGTGCCTTCCAAAATACGCAACCCAGTGACAAAATTCCACAGCCATATCCCTTGGTTTGATGCCTCATAACATGCTACAAATTCTGCGGCCATGGTGGATGAAGCTATGAGCGTCTGCTTTGCAGACCTCCAAGAAATTGCTCCGCCAGCTAACAGATAAATATAGCCTGATGTGGATTTCCTACTGTCTTGGCATCCAGCAAAATCGGAGTCGGAATATCCAATGACCTCTAACTTATCCGATCTCCTATATGTGAGCATATATTCCTTTGTTCTCTGTAAATATCGCATAACACGCTTGACTGCTTTCCAATGATCCATGCCAGGATTACTTAAATATCTGCCTAACATGCCAACTATAAACGCAATATCCGGACGCGTACATACTTGAGCATACATTAGACTCCCTACAGCCGAGGCATAAGGAATCTTCTGCATTTCTTGAATTTCAAGACTGTTCTTCGAGCATTGGCTGAGACTAAACTTGTCTCCCTTAGCAACCGGGGTTTCACCTGATTTACAATTTTGCATGCCAAATCTATTGAGTACTTTTTCGATATAGCTCCTTTGTGATAATCCCAGAATACCCCGAGAACGATCTCGGAGTATTTTGATTCCTAATACAAAGGAAGCATCACCAAGATCTTTCATTTCAAAATTCTTAGATAGAAATCTCTTGATGTTATGCAATAAGTTTATATCGTTTGTGGCAAGCAATATGTCGTCAACATATAAAACCAAAAATATGTGTTTACTCCCACTGAACTTGTGATACACACATTCATCAACAACATTAGTTTCAAAACCATACGAAGTGAGAACTTGATGAAATTTGAAGTACCACTGACGAGAAGCTTGTTTGAGTCCATAGATGGATTTAGTCAATTTGCAAACCATATTCTTTGGGTCTCCTGACACAAAGTTTTCTGGCTGCACCATATAAATTGTTTCTTTAATGTCACCATTAAGAAAAGCTGTTTTGACATCCATCTGATGCAACTCAAGATCAAAATATGCAACAAGCGCCATAATTGTCCTAAAAGAATCTTTCGAAGAAACTGGAGAGAAAGTTTCTTTAAAGTCAATTCCTTCTTTTTGAGTAAAGCCTTTGGCTACAAGACGTGCCTTATACCTCTCCACATTACCATTTGAATCCCTTTTGGTTTTAAATATCCATTTACAACCTACGGGCTTCGCACCAACTAGTAATGAGACAAGTTCCCAAACTTTATTGTCTTGTATAGACTTATATTCTTCATTCATGGCTTCTATCCACTTATGAGAGTTGGAACTTTCCATGGCTTGACGAAAGTTGATTGGATCATCTTTCGACATTCCATTTTCTACCTCATGTTCCTGGAGATATACAATATAATCATCTGAAAGTGCAAATCTCCTTTCTCTGGTGGATCGCCTTAATGGCACAGATTCTTGAGGTTGAGGTTGTAGAGTTTGTTCCTCAGGAACAATTACCTCATCTTGAATGGGGGTTTGAACTATATTATCTTGAACAACATTGTCTGGTTGAGGATCCGAAATTACTTCTCGAGCAATGACAGGTATAGGAACCTGTGATTGGTCAAAAGTAGTAGTAGGAAGTGGGATTACTCCTGCTTCCTCCTCAAAAACAATGTCTCTAACTGGATTTCTCCCCCCAAACTCAACATCCTCAAAAAATGTTGCAATTCCCGTCTCAAATATTGACCTATTTGTGGGATCATAAAACTTGTAACCCCGTGATCGTTCGGCATAGCCAATAAAGTAGCTGCTAATGGTTTTAGAGTCCAATTTTCGTTCATGAGGTTTATAAGGCCTCGCCTCAGCAGGACACCCCCACGCATGCAAATGTTTTAGAGTAGGCTTTCGCCCAACCCAAAGCTCATAAGGTGTTTTTACAACTGCTTTAGTTGGCACCCGATTTAAGATATAAGTTGCTGTCTTTAGAGCCTCACCCCAGAGGGACTCTGGTAAAGTAGAATGACTGATCATACTTCTTACCATATCCTTAAGAGTCCGGTTTAGGAATGGCAACGGGGCGGGGCGGGGCCGGGGATCACACTCCCCGTCCCCGATCCCCGATGTTAAAATTTTCCCCATCCCCGGCCCCGATCCCCGACGGGGACCTATCACCGCCCCCCGTCCCCACCCCCCAACGGGGATCGGGTTTCCCCGACCCCGAAATTCCCCGGACCCAAAAAAAAAAAAAAAAAAAACATCAACAACAAACAAACAGAGAGAGAGAGATCAGAGATCTGAGATCTGATATACATTGATACACATCATAAACATCATAAAAATCACAAACAACATTATCAACATCTGAGTCGAGGGAGTAGAGATCTGATCTGATCTGAGTAGAGAGAGAGGGAGAAGAGATCTGATCTGAGTCGATCTGCTGCTCGTCGTCGTCAGAGGTGGCATCTGAGTCGATCTGCTCGTCGTCGTCGATCTGCTGCTCGTTGTCCTCACATCTCTCTGCTACTCGTCGTTGTCAGAGATGGTGCTCGTCGTCGTCAGAGATGGCGCTCGTCGTCGTCGTCCTAGTCGGAGGTGGCGTCGTCGGAGGTGGCGTCGTCGTAGTTGGATGTAGCGTCTCTCAGACGGTGAGGAAGAGAGAGGGAGTGAGGGAAGAGAGAGAGGAGCATTAATGAAATGAAAAAAAAAATAGAAATAAGAGAGGGCTGAAATGAGAGACGGAAGGAAACAAATAATAAAAAAATATATATTATATATATATAGATCAGTTCGGGACATAGGGGGCGGGGCGGGGCCGGGGCCGGGGATTGGGCACTGATCACAGTCCCCGGCCCGAAATAAATCGGGGATTGATTTTTAGATACCGTCCCCTCCCCGTCGGGGGTATTTTTCGGGGAAAAACCGCATAAATCGGGGTCGGGATCGGGGATCCCCGTCGGGCCGGTTTCAAATTGCCATCCCTAGTCCGGTTTCGTCTCTCAGATACACCATTCATGCTAGGTGATCCTGGCATGGTGTATTGTGGGGACGATTCCACATTCCTCCAGGTATTTTGCAAACGGTCCTGGACGTTGTTCACCTGATCCATCATATCTGCCATAGTATTCACCACCACGGTCAGACCTGACACTTTTAATCCGTTTGTTGAGTTGTAACTCAACTTCGGCCTTAAATTTTTTGAATACGTCCAAAGACTGTGATTTCTCATGGATAAGAAATAGATACCCATATCTGGAATAGTCGTCAATGAATGTGATAAAATATTGTTGACCATTCCAAGACGCCATAGGAAATGGGCCACAAATGTCCGTATGAATTAATTCTAAGACATCTGTAGTCCTATGGGCACCATATTTCTTTATTTTGGTCTGTTTTCCCTTGATACACTCAACACAGACATCAAAATCTGAAAAATCAAGAGAGTCCAAAATTCCATCAGACACAAGGCGCTCAACTCTAGATTTAGAGATGTGACCTAGGCGTTTGTGCCATAATGAGGCTGAATTTTCCTTAGTTAATTTACGCTTTGTACCTCGTGATTCCACGTGCAAGGTTGCATTATAAGATGCAATAGTTTCGAGCAAATATAGATTAACACATTAAGTAAACCAGTACCAACAACATTGGAATTAATAGACATACTAAACTTCATATTTCCAAAAGAACAATAATATCCCAATTTGTCCAATACAGAAACAGAAATTAAATTCCGTCTAAAGGACGGTACAACAAAAGTGTCTAATAAATCCAAATAATAACCAGTTTTCAGTAATAATCTAAAGTGCGCTATTGCCTGCACTTCTATTGACTGGCCATCACCTACAAAGATGTATCTTTCAGCATCAGTTGGCTTTCGGTAGTTCAGGCAACCCTGCATAGAAACACATATGTGAGTAGTAGCACCAGAATCTACCCACCAAGTGTTTCTTGGTACTGAAGCTAAATTTATTTCAGAACATACCAAAACATAAATGTACCTTTCTTTACACGCCAGGCGACGTATTTGGCACAATCCTTCTTTCTGTGTCCGGGCTTGCCACAAAAGAAACAACCATCCTGCACTTTCTGTTTCTTTGGTTCCGGACCCTGAGGAATAGCAACTTCCTTTCCCTTATGCTTTCTTTTGCCCGTATGCTTGGAGGTGCTTGCCAGATGAGCACTTTCAGTCCTTTCTTGCTTCAATCTCTCTTCCTCTTGCACACAAAATGAAATGAGCTCATTGAGAGTCCATTTCTCCTTCTGGCAGTTATAACTGACCTTAAATTGGTTAAATTGTGCAGGAAGAGAGATGAGAACTAAATGCACAAGCAAATCATCAGATAGGTCGAGCTTTAGTGCCTTAAGTTTTGAAGCAAGATGAGACATTTCCATGATGTACTCGCGAACATTACCCTTGCCTTTATACTTTATTGAAATCAAGCTTACTAAAAGCGTGCTTGTTTCAGCCTTATCGTTTTTAGCAAAACGCTTTTGAATTTCTGAAAGAAATTCACCGGCAACGGTAACATCCTCTGTTATTGCACCTCGAAAAACTTCTGGAATCCCACGCTTCATGATCATAAGACTTAGCCTGTTAGAACGATCCCACTTTTCAAAGTACACAATTTCCTCAGGAGTACTTTGTGCAGTGAGAGCATTCAGTTTTGGCATCCTTAATGCCAAGTCTATGTCCATGCAGCCGAGAACAATCAATATGTTCTCTTTCCAGTCCTTAAAGTTTGTTCCATTTAACATTGGAACATTGTTCATGTTGGCAGAGATTGAAGTAGTCGACATTAAAGCTGAATAGAAAAGAAAATAAAAGGAATAAACAATTATGCTCACATTAAGTTACCAAACAGATAATCTCTAAATAAATTAATTTAATGACAACATCTCAAGATACCTAGCACAACATTAATACCAAGCCTTTGGGTAGTGATATTAACTGTAAGTGGTATTCTTGTTGTAATGATCAAACATTGACAATAAGTTATGTCAAATAACAAATCTATCTTTTGATGGATTTATTATTCACATTAGGTTTTCTTGACAATTGGCACATGTTTATCACCACAAAATGTGTGTGTAATTCTGCCAAGTCTTAATCATGTCTTTGGACCGATAAATACCCGCATGAGATACACAGACATGAACATCAAAACATTCCATATAAAACAATCTAGACAAGAGAGATCACTTTTGTGACATCTTGTTTGAATTGACTTATATTGAGAATGTTAGAAAATTAAATTTCTGTAGACGTTGTATGAAATTATATTAAATTTAAAGATTTCTAATTTGTGACCCCGTATATGTTATATAATCTGCAGCAATCCCAATTATATACATACATATATAAATAGAATTGACGGGTCCAAAAACAAATAGTTTTTTTATTTTATTTATGATATTCAAAATTAAACCGATCAAATCGCAAGATATATCTATATATATATAAATACATGATGTTCATCCATTTGAGAGAAAAAAAAAAACTGCCCACCGAATCATTTTACAATTCCAGAAAACAGATTGCCATTTTCACAGAACAAAACAGGAAAAAACAGAATTTACATCCATAAGAAAATTCAGAATCTGATTCCAGGAAACTAAATAGAATGAATAAAGCATATCAATTCTGATAAGACACATGATATGCATGCTTTGATACCAATTGTTAACATAAATTACAGAACATAAATCTTACACTTTGGATCATTTACCATGTGTATTATCAAGAAATCAAGACAAAATGACATACCTGAATCCATTGATGAACGGTTAAACGGAAGCGTGATTATCAATAAACTCTTTGTTATTGATTATGTTATTGCCTTCTAATCCTTTCCCCTTTGGTGCCTTATGTTTCTCCTTGAGAGGATTTAGAAAAATGGCAGTGTTCTTTTTTTTCCACTTGGGAAGGAATAGGGACCATAACCTTTTAAAGGTTGTAATTGGTTTTCAAAACTGAAAGGTTGTGGAAGTTCAAAAGGAATGAAAACCAACTTTAACCATTATTGGTTTTAATTTCTATTTATTGGTTTTCAAAACTGAAAGGTTGTGGAAGTTCAAAAGGAATGAAAACCAACTTTAACCAATATGTTTTAATTTCTATTTCTGCCCCTCATAGAAATAGAAATTATACAACTAGTATCTACACATTAGGTCCATAACACATATACCCTTAAGCCTATTAACTAAATTGAATCACTTAAATTGTAGGCTTCTTATAAATGGTAACACCACATTTAATTATGTGGTCCCATTGAGACATTATCTAATAGAATCTGGCACACAAATAAGAGACTTACCTAAAGTAAGAAGACATTTCCGAGGAGCATTCGAACATTTCAGTTACGTATCATGATTTGGGAAACATATGCTTAATAAGTGAAGAAAATCTTTTTTATTTATTGATTTATTTATTATTATGTAGAATGAAATATCTACTACAAACAAGAAAGAAATCAAGAGAACTTACATTTTATCCTCCATTGCTTTGAAGGCTTCAAATTGAAGCAAATAGATTCTTGGCACTTAAGTATGAGGGAAGGCAGTGAAATATGTTTGAACAACAGTCAAAAAAAGAGCAAACAGTGCAGCAAGGACAGCAATGGCAGTCTAGGGTCTTCTAAAATGGTCGTGCATCACTTCAGCAATCCAAGATGCTATCCGGGTCTTCCCTTTGTGGCTGTGGTATTCTTCGATACTTGACATGACGCAAAAATAACTTGTATTTCTATAATCTGGGACCAACCTAGCAGTGTGAGAACCCGAATATACAAATCAAGTAAATAATTAAATAATAATAATTTCACAATCTCAAATATTTTGATGGTGAATCATAAAGTGAAAATTAATTATTATTGAATGATCTTTTAATTAATTTTAAAAGAAAAAATTAAGACTCTTACCACAAGGTTAATAAATAAGACTCTTACCATTTGAGTTGCATATAACTTATATATATGTTTTGTATATTTATCTATTTATTTGACCTATGTGTGCCTACCACTAGTATAAAATAAAATAAACACAAACCCTACTCCATTATTTGTTCACCACATAGGGAAACAACATAGCAGCCACGGGAGAGAGTTTGAGAGAAGGAAAAAGAAGAAGAAGAAGTTGCAATTAAAGAAATTTTAGGTGTGTGGTAGCGTTCTAACTTTCTTCTATATTTTATATTTGTTCTTTATCCTTATTCTATTTTATGATTTAATTCATTGATGGGGAGGTTGTAGGTGTATGTAATTTGTGTGTATATATATATATATTGTTAAGAAATCTGAGGAGTTAAATTCATGTATAAAGAATGGTGTAATTCTTAGTCCAAAAATTTTGTACAGAATCACAAACTTTAAAAATCAAGAAACCATATCAAACGAATTAATTTTGAACTGAAATTTTTACAGTAGATTAATTACATATTGAACTGGATATCTAAATTTTCTCATAATTTTTGGGAGTCGAAATCTATATTAACTGGTGGTTCAAATCTGTCTAGAAAACTGGTTTAAAACAGTAACTCCGGAAGTATCGTTCTCTTTGGGTATAAATCCGAAAATTATCAAATCAGCGTCATTAGAACCGGTTACGAGTCTAGTTTCTTAAATTTTTGGCCTTGCGTTGATTGCTTGTGTATACTAAGAGAACCATTAATTTCTTTAAAGTGTTGCATAAAACAACCTGTTTGGGTGTAATTAATTGTAAATAATTATTTTGATAAGCAAATCAAGTAAAACCAATTGGGTTTGAAACTTAGGATATATTAGTTGATATCTGGAGGGTTTTGGAATTTTTTGAACAGCATGGAGTGGGCTTTTAATTTTCAAAGTTAGCGAATAGATTGGGAAAGCTTGTTTAAAACTACGTTTTATCTTAAAGTTACTTTTAGTTAGTTTCGATCGGAACCCATGTCTTGGGTAATTTAGACCTTGAAGAACATGAACTTAGGTATTATTTAAGAGTAACGGTGAGTGGGGTTGAGCTGTGTTAGTGCGCTTTAGTGTGAGGTACTTAGTTTATTATTTCCTTTAGTATTTTTAAATTAGTAGTAACGTGTAGTCTTCATACTTGGTTCAGGGCACTAGTTGGACTTTTATATTCTATTCGAGGATTATATTATTTCTTTTTCAGGTGAGTAGTTGCATGCTACATATTTTTATAACTGTTCTCCTACCCTGAACTGTTGGAAAATTAAATTGTTGTTTCAGGACTAAACTGTTTTGATAATCTATTATATTATCAATGGAATTAAATTATTTCTAAAACATGTGTAAACTTGGCATACTATAAACTATTTGTTTTTGGTCTCATATTTATAATGGTGAACTACCATGTTTTGTGAAACTGATGTGTATTGATTATCAGGACCATTTGTGTATTTTAGTTTAGGGAAATTATTCCACTATGTCTGGTGACTCTGGCCACTAGGGAATAGATCCGGGTTGGGTCGTGATGACTCTAGTGCTCAACGATTGTAAGGAAAAGACCTAGGTTAAGCTAGGTGACCTTCAATCGGATCGTCTTAGAGAAAAGGCCCGGGTTGCCACCTTGAGGATGACTCTTAGTTCGGTATTGGATCCAATGGGACTTATAGCCTTGAGAACTATGTGGCATGTTACTTGTTATTTCTTGGTACCTAGAAAATTATTGGTGTTCATGTTGTAATCTATTTTAAGTGAAAAATGTCATTTATCATGTTCTTGAGAGACATGAGTATTTTAACTATTGAACTATGGAACCTTCTTTTTGAAACAGATTGTCTTTACCAAACTATATGCCAATCTAGTTTCTGTGATATATATCTTATTTTGGAATTGAACCTTGTTTTCAAAACTGTATTTACTATTGCTACTCACTGAGCTATCAGCTGACTTAATTGTTTATCATTTCCAGGTGTTAGAAGGACTTAGGGTGGACTTGTGGCGTAGTGGGGACTCAATTGCATGGACCTCTAGGACATTCATTTATTTTGTTTTAGATTGTTATGTCAAGTTTGTGTATATTTCTTTTTATTCTTGTTGAGGTTCATTTAGGATTATTTTGATATGTGGGCTGTTTATATCCCATAAGTTAAATGGTATTGATTACGGTTGGTTTGCCGTTTATACTTGTGGCATGTCTCTAGATAGGGTTTTGATTTATTTATTTCTGGGCTATCATAACATTTATTCTTTGTGATTTTGGATTTGTGTTTAGGCTTACGTGTGCCTTGGGCAAAGGCTCTGTGGGCCACGGCCAGTCATACCCAGGTTTGGGGTGTGACAAGCAACCTTTTCACTAATTACTTTCACAACTTCTTCATCGTTCTTGAGAAAATTGGTGATGATACCTACATATTTCAGCTCCTTAATTAACATCGTTAGAAGAATCAATGATCGAATCTAGAGAGCATATATAATTTGTCACACATAAGTAAGTAACCGAGGTATCAGGGCAATGTTCATAGGCAACCAAGTTGTAAAGCAAAGAAATGGTTGTGTTGTCAATGTTTATTTCAAGAAGTATCATTATCCCGCCAGTCCACGTAGACTTGAATGCTATGTATGATAAGCAATCATGATAGTAAGGCCTGGATCAGATCCCCACCATCTTAAGGTCCATGGCTGAATGATGTGGGTACTGAGCATGAATATGCCAACTGTTTCTGTAACAGCCCTGGTTTGTAATTAACTACTAATCTGTAATTAAGAATGCTAACTACGTGTTTAGAATGGAATTATGTGCTAATTGTGTAGTTTGTATGTTATTTGGCTTTCTATCTGCTACTTGTAGGAATATCTATCTGGCATTCTACTTTGATTTGAAAATTGAAAGCCTTATTGGCCTCCGAAACTGAAATTGGTTACATCAATATGTTATTCGGAATTTTTAGAATCATATGGCAACTTGTATTAAAAACTGATTCAGTTTAATTAATTAAGTTGTGTTTGGTTAGCCAAATGTTTTAATTATTGTATTAAGCCACAACAACTATATAAACATGAGGCTTAAGCTCATTTGAGCACATCTTTGCCCATTGTTGAGTTTAAAAATTTGAGATAGACTTCTAGAGAGAGAGTGAGGTCACTTTTAGAGAGAGAAAGTGTAGAATTTGAAGGAGAACTTGAAGATCATTGTTTGTAAACTTAAGATTGTGTAAGAACAAGAGTAATTCAAGACTCTAGGTAAGAATTCAACTCCTAATTTATGCATTTAAGTCATTAAGTATGAAATTAATGTGTTTGAATATTGAAGTTAATGTAATTCATAAATATATGCAGACATAAGTGTTAAATCATCATTTTGAGCATGAGCTTCATCATTTGTGTTGAATTTGAAGCATGAAACATACATGCATGTATATTTTACCAAGTTTTGAGAGTGAATTCCATGTTCATAAAGTCCTAGAGAAAATTTGGAGAAGGATTTAGATGCATACATGAATATATGGAGTTTTGTCATATTGAGTTTGATTTTGATCATTCATGTAGAAATTATGGGTAATTGGCACATGCATGTTTGAATCATGTTTGAATCATCATATTTTATCTCTTAAAATGATGTTTTGAAAAAGAATTTTCGACATGCATAGGGCTTTCGAGCTTGAGTTGTTAAAAACATGGGATTTGAGAAAAAGGTTTATAAAACTTACATGCATGGGAATTTTGAGCCCAAATTTGGTTAAATTCATGAGTTTTGAGCAAAGGGTTTGTAAAGGATCATGTATTCATGTTTATGGATAAGTTTTCAAGCTTTAAAGACAAGCCATGCATGAGTTTTGCCTTTGAATTTGCATTTGAAAGCTCACGACTCTGTCATGAAAACCCAAAATTTTTACAGGTCGCTCGAGCAAAGGATTTGCCGCTCGAGTGGACATTTCAAGCATCCAGTAGTTTTGTAGTCTATTACACACCGCTCGAGGGACCACTTGGTGGCTCGAGCAAACCCTTTTGTGTTGTGAGACCGCTCGAGCGTAGATTGAGGCCATCCAGTACTTTTGCAGGTAGAGCAGTCTACTCTAGCGACTGAATGTGCACTCGTGCGGTTAGGCCATTTTCAGCATATTTTGACATGTTGTTTTGTGTTCGTATTTTCATTCCTATTCTTTTCTGAGCATATTTAGGCATGAATTTTGAGTCATTAAAGAGTAATAACCTAAGCATGACATGAGTAATTGAATTAGAAAATACGAGACAAATCTGAGATCCGAGAATGTGATTCACGTGTATAAGTTATGAGAACTGTATTGAATTAGAAACCAATGTACAGAAAGCTAAGCCGTAATGGCTATATGAATGTGTAATGATAAGATATGTTTTGTACTATGTACTTTTGTGTTTGTAGGTCAACGTTCGAAGATTGATTGACCGTTTCCGGAAGCCCACTATGAGTAACGTTATTGTAAAGATATGTTCATATGAATTATGTATCAAATGTGATTTGATAAGTTACGATTTTTGGAATGTGATTTTGTTAATGTGAACGAATGTCCTATGTTTGAAATCTATTATGGTATCCATAGATAGTCCCAAGTCATAGGAGACGGCATGTTAATGTGGGTCCATGACATATATGTGATTACGAGATCTCGTTAGCCACTTCATTGTGGTGATATGTGTTTAATCGGTATCCGAAACCAATTACTCTAGTTGGATGACGATGTGATATGTTCTATTGGATGTACCATTATTATGTTCGAATATGAGAATTGATTCTGTTATGATCTGTTTTATGGATATGATATGTTCGGAATTCGTTCACTAACCTCTTTACGTTAATGTTATTCACTGGGTTTTAGCTCACTGTTTGTATGTATGTATATGTAGGTGAGCGTGTGTAGGACCAAGCCTAAAGGCTTCTGTTTGACTTCTATTTTGTCAAGCCAACCACCGTGCTTCACGTGGAGGTTCCTGAAATTCAATGTGATCAAACTGTTTTGTGACCAAGTTTTAATCTCTCACTGTCTTTTGTTTATTTTGTATGTTAATGTTTAAAACTAAGCCCCTTTTTGTTATAACTGCATTTGGTTGGCAAAATGATGATGTTATGATATATGTATGTTAATGTTTAAAATTTTCTATCTCATATAAGTTAGCACAGCTCATTGGACAATTATATTTATGTATTTGCTTCTGCTAGCCCTTTATTTTGTGATTCTGTTTTAGAGGCCATACGTAATCTTAGGATTACTGGCCGGTTACGACGCTAAACCTATAAGGGCGGGTTTGGGTCGTGACAGAGTGGTATCAGAGCACGTGTTATATCGTACACACGAGTCCATATGAGCTATAGGATGTCCTAGAAAAGAAATAGGGACATCGTATTATCATGTGTGAGTGTGAAATTTTCTGTACATGTTTGATAAGAGAATGAAACCGATGAGTATGAACAAGAAGTTATGTGTAAGAATGAATAATTTGACTTCGATATTGAACATGAAGCTGATATGAACATGAATATGAAACTTATGTGATTTGTAAGAACTATTTGCCTATGTTTACTATTGTCCTTGCTTACATATAGACAAATGAAAGAAATGAGAAACGTAGACGGATCTGAATCTTCTGATGCTAGAATTAGCCGATTAGAAAGAATGATTGAAGCCCTAACTGAATCCGAGAGGCAACAACAACAAAGGTAAATACATGTACCTCCTCCACCTTTTCGGTACAACTTGAATTAGTTAATACTGATATGATAACTTTAACATAGAAATACAACAAAATGAAGCCACCGAAATTTCTAGAGGGTATTGAACCGTTGAAAGCCGAGGCTTGGGTTTTAGAAACTGAGAAAATATTTGAAGTATTTCTGTCTCTTGAGGCGCAGAAAGTGTTGTTTGCAACGTTCACACTTAAAGATGAAGTTAGGAGATGGTGGATGTTAGTACGTAATGATAATGAAGGTATGACATGGAATAAATTTAAAGAACTTTTCTATGAAAAATATTTTTCCCAATGTATCCGAGATAGGAAGGTATCCAAGTTTGAACAACTAAAATAAGGTGATATGATCGTGGCCGAATATAAGGCAAAGTTTGCCGAACTAGCTCGTTATGCACCACATATGATAGACACTGACTATAAAAAGGCTAAAAAATTTGAAGGTGGGCTTGACTTAGATGTGTTTGATTGAGTTGGCATTTTAAAATTGACAAAGTATGTGGACGTTCTTGATAGGGCTTTAATGTTTGAGACAAACATAGCAGCCTTGAAAATATCAAAGTCGTCATTATCAATTGAATGGGAAAGTAAGAAACAAAAGAAACAAAAAATTGAATTGACCAGTAATTCGTTGACCTCCATGAATGAAGAACCTAAGGCAAGAATTTTTGACAATGTAAGTTGGGAAAGCAATGAGAATAATGATATACCTATTTGCAGAGAATGTGGGAAACAACATTGGGGCATTTGTCGCCGCCTATCTGGAGCCTGCTTTAGATGCGGAAAGAAGGGACACTTAGCTAAATCTTGTTCACAAGCTCATCTGAGTAATGATAGACCTCATGTTAGTATGACTGGTTCTATTCCTGTACCTAGAACAAATGCAACTTCTACTCCCGAGGGAAGCAATATTAGGCAAGGAAAGGTTTATACCCTAGTTCCAGAAAATGCCCGGAATACTAAAACGACTAATGCAGTTATTACCTTCATTATGTGCAAATGTTTATGTGGGAATCGTACACTCCTTAACTTGATATAAATTGTGGATATGTTGATTGAGCTAATTGAATTATTAGAATTATGAATTCTAGTTATTGACTGCCCTGAAGACTTACTACTTAATGTAAGTTATATGTGAGATGCTTGAAACTTTATGAATTTGACAAATCACCTGTGCCATGGAAATTGTTAGGACTTGTGAACAATGAGAATCTGCTGGGTTAGACCTTTATACCGTATTGCAATAACATAATATAAACTATTATGTATGACCTTTTGAACTATGCTGGAATGATTGGACTCGAGAACACACTACGATTATGGAAAATGTTTGGACTTACATATATCTATACCTTTACTTGGGACGTAAATTGATTTGAACTTGACACACTCTTTTATACCTACTGTATTATGAAATCATTACCTTAACTATTGTATCTGGGGAGTTTGTCTTGTGTTCATTCGTATATCGAACTTGTGAATATGTACTGGGAATGGTATTAGATTTTGGACATGCACATATATGACTATACCTTTGCTCGGAATGACTTATCATGTTATTTGTGTTGTTAACTAAACCATTGAGACTATGACTCTGGGACTGTGTGAGTAAGGTGGGCACCCCAAATAATGAACTCTATATTCTGTAAGACTGTGTACTATGATTGCTAAAAATTGAGTAGACTATTTGACTAGACTAGTGAGCCTATGCTTTTGTGATTGTATAACTGATTTGGAACTTCTGCATCACAAACTCGCTATTATGTGCCCTCGAGGAATTCTATGTTATGAACAACTGCATACCCATACACCTACATGTGAACTTATTTGCAAAATGCCATATTGTACATGACCTGAAGCACTACATGACCTGAAGCACTTTGATGTGAGCCATTATGATGTCTGTCTCTGATATGATTTTGAGAACTGATGAACTTAGAACAGTTATGAAACTACTGATTATGCACCTAAGCGAATAGAGTATGAACTATAGAACCAAATGTACTTCGTTAGAAAATGATAGAAATAAAATTTTTACCTAATCTGATCTGATAGAACTTTGGCTTGATGAGATCTTTTTTTAAATTGATAGAACTTTTTTTAATGACACATGCTCTGAAATTTTGTTTGATCTGACCGGATAGAACTTTCACTAGATGTGATCTGAAAGGACTTTCATTTGATTTGATCTCAGGAGACCTTTACCTAATTTGAGAACTATTATCTGATTTAATAACGTTATGGGAGATTGTGAATTGCTTATGAACGAATGACCGAATTGTGTTGCTATAGGAACTAACCAATTGAGAACTTGAATCAATTTTGAACACTTATGAAGAATGTGAACTGTCAATAGCAAACTACATGATTAAAAATAGTTTTTAACCATATGCCTATAACTGATTCGGAACGCACGTGAATGGGATTATAGGATTTTGTAACTTATGCTCTAGGAATATGGGAATACTATATGTATGATACGTGGTTAATTGCTCCGGTATTACCGTTACTACCATGAACTTGTTTGAATAAGAGAATGATTGCTTTTGTATTACTGTACTTCAAAATTGATGCTATGGGACTTGTTGACAGTAGACTAGTTGATTGTAAACCCTAACTATTAAGAAGTATATGTAATAAGTATGTTCTGTGAATGACTGCTTTGGTATTAACGTGCAGTACAATTGAATCTGTGGAAACTGAGGCTGATGAACAGTATGTGACTGATTACTTCAGAATTACAAATACTTGCTATGGGGTTAATACATGAATTTGCCTTGTATACCTGATAACTTTTGAATGACTTTGAATAACTGTGGTGGATTGCTTAATTGAATACCGAATTGAACAATGAACTGTTAAATGACTGGGAAACGAATCAAGTCTCTATAACAAGCTGAATAGGAAGGAAACCACTTACGAAAATAGAAAACAGTGTGAACCTAAGACATCTGATCTGTATCTGATATACATATGTGGTAACTCGAGTTTGGAGGACCAAACTTTTTAAGATAGGGAGACTGTAACAACCTCGATCCGTAATTAATTACTAATCCATAATTAAGAATGCTAACTAAGTGTTTAGAATGGAATTATGTGCTAATTGTGTATTTTGTATGCTATTTGGCTTTCTATTTGTTACTTGTAGAAATATCTATCTGGCATTTTTCTTTGATCTGAAAATTGAAAGCCTTATTGGCCTCCGAAATTGAAATTGGTTACATCAATATGTTATTCAAAATTTTTAGAATCATATGACAACTTGTATTAAAAACTGATTCAGTTTAATTAATTAAGTTGTGTTTGGTTGGCCAAATGTTTTAATTATTGTATTAAGCCATTACAACTATATAAACATGAGCCTTAAGCTCATTTGAGCTCATCTTTGCCGATTGTTGAGTGTAAAAATCTGAGATAGACTTCTAGAGAGAGAGTGAGGTCACTTTTAGAGAGAGAAAGTGTAGAATTTGAAGGAGAACTTGAAGATCATTGTTTGTAAACTCAAGATTGTGTAAGAACAAGAGTAATTCAAGACTCTAGGTAAGAATTCAACTCCTAATTTATGCATTTAAGTCATTAAGTATGAAATTAATGTGTTTGAATATTGAAGTTAATGTAATTCATACATATATGCAGACATAAGTGTTAAATCATCATTTTGAGCATGAGCTTCTTCATTTGTGTTGAATTTGAAGCATGAAATATACATGCATGTACATTTTACCAAGTTTTGAGAGTAAATTCCATGTTCATAAAGTCCTAGAGAAAATTTGGAGAAGGATTTTACATGCATGCATGAATATATGGAGTTTTGTCATATTGAGTTTGATTTTGATCATTCATGTAGAAATTATGTGTCACGACCCAAACCCGGCCCTATGGGTTTAGCACCGTAACTGGCCAGTAATTCGAGATTACCGAAGGCCTGCTGAACAGTTATACAGTAAAACAGAGTACAGGGCCTGGCGGAAGCCAATACAGTAAATAAATAGTGTCCATTGAGCTGTGACAATCTGTATGCCAAAAACATTTTTCATGCATTCATACAGTCAAAACAGTACAGTCTATACAATCATATACAACCATTCAGTACGGGGACTTAATCCCTCGATAACAGTACGGTCAAACAGTAAATAGTTTATACAATAAACAAAACAGTCAAGAGACAGGTGGGGGACACAAAAACACCCCAAGCCATAGCATGGCGTCTCGGAACCTCGCAGTGAGGCACATAGGCTGGCTTGACAAAACTGGGGACTAACCCACGCTCCTCGCTCCGGTCTGGTTGCTGAGAACCTACATATATATATAAACAGTGAGCTAAAGCCCAGTGAATAACAATAAGTGTAAAGAGGTTATGAATGAATGTCCTTACAATAATGAAAACAGTTCATTAAACAGTATTTCAGTCTTTCAGTATTTCAGTCAATCAGTCATATGTGGTACATCCAATAGCCTATAAACAGTAGGTCCAGAAGGACCGGGTCTTAACAGACCCAACAGTAGTGATGGCCATCAATCAATAAACAGTATGGTTCCACAAGGAAACCGACAGAGCTCTGTAACAATAACAGTAATCAATAAGTGCTAAGGATGCCACAGTACAGTTCACAATACAGGACATACATTCATTCAATAAACAATATCAGTTCAGTAAACAGTTCTGTTCAGTATTCAAAAGATAGCCATTTTGAACATATCTTTACATAATCTGTTACTCACAGAGATTGGGCTACAGTATGCTAGAGCGCGTCCCCGAAAGCCAACCCTAAACAGTTAACAAAATGAACACACTCTAAGTTTAACAGTTGGGGAAGTACAATAATTAACTTCCTAAAATGCCTCGGTGTGTTCTACATCTATATCCTCATTAAGATGCCTTAAACTAGGCCTAAGAATGCCTAGGATGGGATGAGGATGCAAAGATGCACTTAGAAAACATTTGCAGAATTTTCAGTGAAACAAGGCCTCTGCTCGAGCTCAGGTTTCCCCGCTCGAGCGCACAGGCAAACAAAGGTACCCGCTCGAGCGTACATTCCCCCGCTCGAGCGGACTGAAGAATGATGCAAGATGCTGGATGCTCGATTTCTCCGCTCGAGCGTGAAACACTTCGCTCGAGCGGACTGCAGAACAAGTCGAAGAAAATGCTGGGAGCATGAATTCCCCGCTCGAGCGGCACTTCCCCCACTCGAGCGGACGGCCAAAATCTGGGAAATCCAGATTCAACCTCCAAATTCCAAACCAAGTTTTGATGTTGCCAATTCGATCCTCTTGAGCCCATTTTCTGGAAAACTCTTTTAAACACATAGGATAACAAGTTATAAAGCTCAATTGAAGAAATCAAGGCCCAAGGGTGTTTAATCAAACTCAATTTCAAACTAATTTTCAAGAACATGCATGAACAACATTCAAACATGACATGCATGGGTTAAAACCATTTCAAAGCTTCAACTCTTGCTCCAAAGAGCTCAATCTTTTCAAAACAAGATGAAAACATGGATTTAAACATGATTATGAACATGCATGTGGCATTTGACCATGAGACCAACTCCAAACTCACTAAATTCAACATGCATGCAACAACTAGGCTTCAATTCAGCATATATGAACAATTTCATAACTTAGCTCTACAATGATGCATGAAACATGCAAGATCTAGCTCAATGATACAATTTGGGAGATGAATGATCTACCTTAGTCTTGTAGTTTAAGCCTAGAAGCTCAATTAGACAATCAACCCTTCAATTCTTCAAGATTCAAGCAAAAATCCACAAGATGAACTCAATTTCTCCTATAATTCTCTCCCTCTCTCTCACTTGGTCAGTTAGAAGCAAGGAAGAAGGACTGAGGAAAAGCTTTGATTAAATGTTTGTATAAGGCTCAAGTATGAGGAGTAGTGGGCCACTAAGTGGTCTAAGTGTAAATAAGTCAAACTTGACAATTAACTCGTTTAAATCTAATTTAATCATTCCTAATCAATTTTCAGATAAATATACCATTAAATCACAAATATTCTACTGATTCCAAAACTCTAAACAGTTCCTAATTCGGTCGCCGTTAAGGCCTTCAATTAGCAGTTTAAACATATAAATTCTAACAGATAATCAATCAATCAAACAGATGCAATATGCAATTCAATAGATAACTTATTCAATTTCAGTTTCGATTTCAATCAGTTCATTCAGTACTTCAGTTATTCCAATTATCAGTCATTATCAGTCCAGTTTAACAGAAATCAGTAACTAATTCAGTAGGTTATCGATAATCAGTACGAGGGTTGTTACAGTCTTCCCTCCTTATAAGGAGTTTAGTCCTCTAAACTCGAGTTACCTTCAGTTTGGAAGAAAACAGGATTCGGTGGAAACAGTTCTGGGTATCTTTTAGCCATGTCATCTTCCCTTTCCCAAGTGGCATACACACCACCATGGTTCTGCCAATCAACTTTCACTAGCGGGATCTCTTTGTTTCTCAGTTTCTTGATCCGTCGGTTTACAATCTGTATAGGCCTCTCCTCGTAAGTGTAGTCATCACTCAACACTATCCGAGTAGGCTCAATCACATGGAATGGATCCCGAAGATAATCCCTCAACATAGAGATGTGGAAGACGTTATGCATATGCTCCATTTCAGGAGGAAGTGCAACTTGATACGCCACCGGATTGATTTTCTCAATAATCTGATACGGTCCAACATATCGTGGCGCTAACTTGCCTTTGACTCCAAAACGAGTCTGGCCTTTCATTGGTGTCACTTTCACAAAAACGTGATCACCTACTTCATATTCTCGGTCTCGTCTTCTAACATCTGCATAACTTTTCTGTCTACTCTGTGCAGTTTTCAGTCTCTGTTGTATCAGTTTTACCTTTTCAGTCGTTTCATAAACAATTTCAGGCCCAAGCAAAGGCCCATCTCCAACTTCTGCCCAGCAAATTGGAGATCTACATTTTCTGCCATACAATGCCTCGAAAGGCGCCATACCAATACTCGAATGGTAGCTGTTGTTGTAGGTGAATTCAGCCAACGGCAAATGACTTTCCCAGTTTCCCTGAAAATCAAGGACACACATTCTCAGTAGATCCTCTAAAGTTTGGATGGTCCTTTCTGACTGTCCGTCTGTCTGAGGATGATAGGCACTACTCAGCCTCAATTCAGTACCCAATGCAGTCTGTAGGCTTTGCCAAAACCTCGATGTAAACTTCGAATCCCTGTCAGAAACAATAGACACAGGCACTCCGTGCAGTCTAACAATTTCATCAATATAGATAACAGCCAATTTGTCCGCATTATAAATTGTCTTGACAGGTAAGAAGTGAGCAGATTTAGTCAGTCTATCAATAATAACCCAAATTGAATCCATACATTTTCTGGAGCGAGGTAACCCAACGATAAAATCCATCGTGATATGCTCCCATTTCCACTCTGGTATGGGTAAGGGTTGCAATAATCCAGCGGGTCGTTGATGTTCAGCTTTGACCTGTTGGCAATGAAGACATTTGGACACAAAGTCGGCAATTTCTTTCTTCATTCCCGGCCACCAGAAATTCAATTTCAAATCTTGATACATTTTCGTATTCCCTGGGTGGATAGAAAATTTTGAATTGTGGCCCTCTTGCAGAATTCTCCTTTTCAGTTCAGTGTCATTCGGTACACACAGTCTATCTTGAAATTTCAGTACATTGTTCTCAAATTTGAACCCCGGTTTCGGTTTTGAATCTCTTTCTTCAATAATCCTCTTTAAAAAATCATCCAGTTGCTGTTTCTCTTTAATCTCTTCAATCAAGGCTGGTTGAGCAGAAATAGCAGCTAAGGTTCCACCTTGTTCCTTCAAAACAATTTCAATCTCAGACTTTTCAAGATCACAAAGCAATTCTTTCTGTCCAGTCAGCAAACAGGCTAAGTTCCCAATCGATTTTCGGCTCAAAGCATCGGCAACGGTGTTGGCTTTTCCCGGATGATACAGTATTTGTAAGTCATAGTCTTTAATCAGTTCAAGCCATCTCCGCTGTCTCATATTCAGTTCTTTCTGAGTGAAAAAGTATTTCAGGCTCTTGTGGTCAGTATACACTTCACATGTCGCTCCATACAAATAGTGACGCCAAATTTTCAGTGCAAACACCACTGCAGCAAGTTCCAGGTCATGGGTTGGGTAATTCTTTTCATGTGGTCTCAACTGTCGGGAAGCATAAGCAATAACTCTCCCATTCTGCATTAAAACACATCCCAAACCGTTATGAGAAGCATCACTAAATACAGTATAACCATCCGTACCTGAAGGTAAAGTAAGAACCGGTGCAGTCACAAGTCGGGTTTTCAATTCTTGAAATGCTGATTCCCTTTGGTCTGTCCAGTCAAATGATGTCCCCTTCTGAGTTAACTGAGTCAATGGTAGGGCAATTTTGGAGAAATCTTTGACAAATCTTCTGTAATATCCAGCCAATCCCAAAAAGCTTCGGACTTCAGTCACATTTGTTGGTCTAGGCCAGTTCACTACAGCTTCAATTTTCTGCGGATCAACAGAAATTCCATCTTTGCTAACAACATGCCCCAAAAACATAACATGATCAAGCCAGAATTCACATTTAGACAGTTTACCATACAGTTTCTGTTCTCTTAAGGTTTGCAGGGCAAGTCTCAGATGATGTTCATGTTCTTCAACAGTCTTAGAATAAATCAGTATGTCATCAATAAATACCACAATAAAATCATCAAGGTATGGTTTAAAAATTCTGTTCATAAGGTCCATAAATGCAGCTGGGGCATTCGTGACTCCAAACGGCATAACTAAAAATTCATAATGGCCATACCTTGTTCTAAAAGCAGTTTTATCAATGTCTTCTGGTTTAACTTTCAGTTGGTGATACCCTGATCTGAGGTCGATCTTGGAAAACACTTGTGCACCCTGTAACTGGTCAAACAAATCATCAATACGCGGTAATGGATATTTGTTCTTTACAGTTACCTTGTTCAATTCACGGTAATCAATGCACAGTCTCAGTGAGCCATCTTTCTTCTTTGCAAACAAAACAGGTGCACCCCACGGTGAAGTACTGGGTCTGATAAACTTCTTGTCTAACAGTTCCTGCAATTGTACTTTCAATTCTTTCAGTTCGGTTGGAGCCACTCTGTAGGGAGCTTTAGACACTGGCTGTGTTCCCAGAATCACATCAACAGTAAATTCAACCTCCCTATCAATCAAATCCCCTGGCAAATCATCTGGAAATACATCTGGGAATTCTCTGACTATAGGAATACAATTCACATCAGTTTTAACATTATCATTAGCAGGTACAGTCAGTACAGAACACAGATATCCTTTACACCCTTTTCTAATCAGTTTAACAGCTTTCACAGAAGAAATCAAATACGGAGGAGGTACTACTCCACTCCCATTAAACACAAATTCAGGTAAACTAGGTGGACGGAAAACTACTTGTTTCGTTACACAGTCAATGGTGGCATGATATTTTTGTAACCAATCCATCCCCAATATCACATCAAAGTGATCTATGTTCAACGGCAGTAAGTCAATAAACAGATGCATATCCCCAACAATAATTTCACAAGCAGGATACATATATGCACATGTCATGGATCCTCCAACAGGTGATGATACAGCTAACAAGTAATTCATAGGTTCTAAGGGTCTATTCAATTTCCGTGAAAAAGCATACGACACATAAGAATGTGTAGACCCCGAATCAATCAATACATATGCATTTTGAGCACAAATAGAGAGGATACCTGACACAACGGTCTCAGTATTCTGAACATCTCCCGGTACTAGGGCAAATACTCGGCCCTGCCTCACAGGCTCTTTCCCGGTAGCTTTGGGGTTAGGCTTTGGTGCTAGATTTGATGCTGCTGCGCTTGGTGCAGCTTTACTACTAGCTGGTGGAGCAGAAGGGCAGTCTTTAATTCTGTGGCCCACCTTGCCACATCTGAAACAAGCTCCTGAAATCTGGTAGCAAACCCCTTTGTGCTTATTGCCACATACGGAGCAGGGTGGAATGAATCCACTCCCTTGGCTGGGGCTAGTCGTTGACCCCGTATTCTGTTTCTTGTTTGCAGAGTTATGTTTGCCTTTCTTGAATTTGAAACCCTGTCTTTTACCATGCCATTCAGTTGTTGGTGTTTCAGATTGTTTCACTGCTGCAATATTTGTCTCGGCCATCAATGCCCGGTCGAGAACACCCACAAAAGTTGGCATTTTCAAAACATTTATTCGGTCCTGTATAGCAGCACTAAGGCCTCCTTCAAACCTTCTGGCCTTCTTATATTCGGTATCCACCATATGTGGTGCATACCTGGCAAATTCGGTGAATTTCTTCTCGTACTCGGCAACAGACATATTGCCCTGCCTCAGCTGTTCAAACTCAGTCACTTTTCTGTCCCTGATGCACTGGGGAAAATACTTTTCAAAGAAGGACTCCTTGAACTGAGTCCAAGTCACAATAGTATTCGCATCACGGGTCAACATCCACCACCTTCTTGCTTCTTCCTGAAGGGTGAAGGTTGCTAACAGTACTTTGTTGGCTTCGGAGCACGGAAACATTTCAAACAATTTCTCAGTCTCAAGAACCCAAGCTTCAGCCTTTAACGGTTCTAAACCTCCCTGAAAGGACGGTGGTTTCATCTTGCTGAACTTATGGGTCAGTACAATAATGTCCACCTCATTGGCATTCACATTCTGTACATTCTGTTCCGGTTGAACCGGAGGAGGAGGAGGTGGGGGCTGTTGGTTCTGTTGTTGGTCCAGTCTTTCAATTACCAGTCCCATCATTTGTTCAAGTCTGGCCATTCTGGCCTCAGAGGATGATGATTCAGGTTCATTTGCATTATCCATTCCGCTATAAGCAGTTATAACAGTTATCATTATAAGCAGTTGTACACTTAAACAGTTCAACACTTTAACATATAATCAGTCAGTCATAAGCACACACTTTTCAAGTTCATGAGATGCCCTAATCACTTTTCTAGGACACCCTATAGCTCATTTGGACACGTGTGTGCGGTATAACTCGTGGTTAAGTATCGCTCTGATACCACTCTGTCACGACCCAAACCCGGCCCTATGGGTTTAGCACCGTAACTGGCCAGTAATTCGAGATTACCGAAGGCCTGCTGAACAGTCATACAGTAAAACAGAGTACAGGGCCTGGCGGAAGCCAATACAGTAAATAAATAGTGTCCATTGAGCTGTGACAATCTGTATGCCAAAAACATTTTTCATGCATTCATACAGTCAAAACAGTACAGTCTATACAATCATATACAACCATTCAGTACGGGGACTTAATCCCTCGATAACAGTACGGTCAAACAGTAAACAGTTTATACAATAAACAAAACAGTCAAGAGACAGGTGGGGGACACAAAAACACCCCAAGCCATAGCATGGCGTCTCGGAACCTCGCAGTGAGGCACATAGGCTGGCTTGACAAAACTGGGGACTAACCTACGCTCCTAGCTCCGGTCTGGTTGCTGAGAACCTACATATATATATAAACAGTGAGCTAAAGCCCAGTGAATAACAATAAGTGTAAAGAGGTTATGAATGAATGTCCTTACAATAATGAAAACAGTTCATTAAACAGTATTTCAGTCTTTCAGTATTTCAGTCAATCAGTCATATGTGGTACATCCAATAGCCTATAAACAGTAGGTCCAGAAGGACCGGGTCTTAACAGACCCAACAGTAGTGATGGCCATCAATCAATAAACAGTATGGTTCCACAAGGAAACCGACAGAGCTCTGTAACAATAACAGTAATCAATAAGTGCTAAGGATGCCACAGTACAGTTCACAATACAGGACATACATTCATTCAATAAACAATATCAGTTCAGTAAACAGTTCTGTTCAGTATTCAAAAGATAGCCATTTTGAACATATCTTTACACAATCTGTTACTCACAGAGATTGGGCTACAGTATGCTAGAGCGCGTCCCCGAAAGCCAACCCTAAACAGTTAACAAAATGAACACACTCTAAGTTTAACAGTTGGGAAAGTACAATAATTAACTTCCTAAAATGCCTCGGTGTGTTCTACATCTATATCTTCATTAAGATGCCTTAAACTAGGCCTAAGAATGCCTAGGATGGGATGAGGATGCAAAGATGCACTTAGAAAACATTTGCAGAATTTTCAGTGAAACAAGGCCTCCGCTCGAGCTCAGGTTTCCCCGCTCGAGCGCACAGGCAAACAAAGGTACCCGCTCGAGCGTACATTCCCCCGCTCGAGCGGACTGAAGAATGATGCAAGATGCTGGATGCTCGATTTCTCCGCTCGAGCGTGAAACACTCCGCTCGAGCGGACTGCAGAACAAGTCGAAGAAAATGCTGGGAGCATGAATTCCCCGCTCGAGCGGCACTTCCCCCGCTCGAGCGGACGGCCAAAATCTGGGAAATCCAGATTCAACCTCCAAATTCCAAACCAAGTTTTGATGTTGCCAATTCGATCCTCTTGAGCCCATTTTCTGGAAAACTCTTTTAAACACATAGGATAACAAGTTATAAAGCTCAATTGAAGAAATCAAGGCCCAAGGGTGTTTAATCAAACTCAATTTCAAACTAATTTTCAAGAACATGCATGAACAACATTCAAACATGACATGCATGGGTTAAAACCATTTCAAAGCTTCAACTCTTGCTCCAAAGAGCTCAATCTTTTCAAAACAAGATGAAAACATGGATTTAAACATGATTATGAACATGCATGTGGCATTTGACCATGAGACCAACTCCAAACTCACTAAATTCAACATGCATGCAACAACTAGGCTTCAATTCAGCATATATGAACAATTTCATAACTTAGCTCTACAATGATGCATGAAACATGCAAGATCTAGCTCAATGATACAATTTGGGAGATGAATGATCTACCTTAGTCTTGTAGTTTAAGCCTAGAAGCTCAATTAGACAATCAACCCTTCAATTCTTCAAGATTCAAGCAAAAATCCACAAGATGAACTCAATTTCTCCTATAATTCTCTCCCCCTCTCTCACTTGGTCGGTTAGAAGCAAGGAAGAAGGACTGAGGAAAAGCTTTGATTAAATGTTTGTATAAGGCTCAAGTATGAGGAGTAGTGGGCCACTAAGTGGTCTAAGTGTAAATAAGTCGAACTTGACAATTAACTCGTTTAAATCTAATTTAATCATTCCTAATCAATTTTCAGATAAATATACCATTAAATCACAAATATTCTACTGATTCCAAAACTCTAAACAGTTCCTAATTCGGCCGCCGATAAGGCCTTCAATTAGCAGTTTAAACATATAAATTCTAACAGATAATCAATCAATCAAACAGATGCAATATGCAATTCAATAGATAACTTATTCAATTTCAGTTTCGATTTCAATCAGTTCATTCAGTACTTCAGTTATTCCAATTATCAGTCATTATCAGTCCAGTTTAACAGAAATCAGTAACTAATTCAGTAGGTTATCGATAATCAGTACGAGGGTTGTTACATTATGGGTAATTGGCACATGCATGTTTGAATCATGTTTGAATCATCATATTTTATCTCTTAAAATCATGTTTTGAAAAAGAATTTTTGACATGCATGGGGCTTTTGAGCTTAAGTTGTTAAAAACATGGGATTTGAGAAAAAGGTTTATAAAACGTACATGCATGGGAGTTTTGAGCCCAAATTTGGTTAAATTCATGAGTTTTGAGAAAAGGTTTTGTAAAGGATAATGTATTCATGTTTACAAATAAGTTTTCAAGCTTTAAAGACAAGCCATGCATGAGTTTTGCCTTTGAATTTGAATTTGGAAGCTCAAGACTCTGTTTTGAAAACCCATAATTTTTGCAGGTCACTCGAGCGAAGGATTTGTCGCTCGAGCGGACATTTCGAGCATCCAGCAGTTTTGTAGTCTATTACAGACCGCTCGAGTGACCACTTGGTGGCTCGAGCAAACCCTTTTGTGTTATGAGACCGCTCGAGCATAGATTGAGACCATCTAGTACTTTTGTAGGTAGAGCAGTCTGCTCGAGCGACCGAATGTGCGCTCGAGCGGTTAGGCCATTTTCAGCATATTTTGATATGTTCGGTGTTCGTATTTTCATTCCCATTCTTTTCTAAGCATACTTAGGCATGAATTATGAGTCATTACGGAGTAATAAGCTAAGCATGACATGAGTAATTGAATTAGAAAATATGAGACAGATCTGAGATCCGAGAATGTGATTCACGTGTATAAGTTATGAGAAATGGACTGAATTAGAAACCAATGTACAGAAAGCTAAGCTGCAATGGCTGTATAAGTTATGAGAAATGGGCTGAATTAGAAACCAATGTACAGAAAGTTAAACCGTAATGGCTATATGAATGTGTAATGATAAGATATGTTTTGTGCTATGTACTTTTGTGTTTGTAGGTCAACGTTTGAAGATTGATTGACCATTTCCGGAAGCCCACTGTGAGTAACGTAATTGTAAAGATATGTTCATATGAATTATGTTCCAAATGTGATTTGATAAGTTGTGATTTCTAGAATGTGATTTTGTTAACGTGAATGAATGTCCTATGTTTGAAATCTATTATAGCATCCATAGATAGTCCCAAGTCATGGGGGATGGCATGTTAATGCGGGTCCATGACATATATGTGATTATGAGGTCTTGTTAGCCACTTCATTGTGGTGATATGTGTTTAATCGGTATTCGAAACCGATTACTCTAGTCGGATGACGATGTGATATGTTCTATTGGATGTACCATTATTATGTTCGGATATGAGGATTGATTCTGTTATGATTTGTTTTATGGATATGATATGTTCAGAATTCATTCACTAGCCTCTTTACATTAATGTTATTCACTGGATTTTAGCTCACTATTTATATATGGCTTCTGTCTGACTTTTGTTTTGTCAAGCCAACCACCATGCCTCACGTGGAGGTTCCTGAAAGTCAATGTGATCAAACTGTTTTGTGACCAAGTTTTAAGCTCTCACTGTCTTTTGTTTATTTTGTACACGGGGCTAAGCCCCTTTTTGTTGTAACTACATTTCGTTGGCAAAATGATGATGTTATGATATATGTACGTTAATGTTTAAAGTATTCTATCTCATATAAGTCTGCATAACTCATTGGACAATTATATTTATGTATTTGCTTCCGCTAGCCCCTTATTTTGTGATTCTGTTTCAGAGGCTGTACGTAATCTTAGGATTACTGGCCGGTTAAGACGCTAAGCCTATAGGGGTGTGTTTGGGTCATGACAGTTTCTTTTTTTGTTTAGTATGGAAACCTTCGGGTTCAATAAGTTGCCTGCACATGAGTTTTACAAGAGAAGCAGGTTCAACTAATTTTGAATTTGATTTATTTGATTCTTTGCTGTGCCTACGGGTAATGTTAGTAATGAGAATTTCCACAATTTCCCAAAAATGATTGATGAGAAAGACTTTCCTTCATGTTTTGCATGAAATTGTCAATCAACTTCAATACTTTATCCCCTTCAAAGTCCGAGTTCATGCTCATTAATGCATAGAGGACTATGAAAGGAAGCTGGTTTTTGAGCAAGAACAAGTCACGTTGCACACAAGCTTTGTCGTGACTTTTCATCTTCATTTTTTCTTGCTCTTCTTTGTCTTTTGTGCAAATGTTGATGTAGTGAATGATGAAGCAACCATCAAGGAACAACATCCGAGTGAAGGCTCTGTTATCGAAGCTTTTTGTCAATTCAGCATAGCGGTTTCTTGCCTCATCAGCCACACTTGCAACCTGCTTATATAGTGCAGTTGCCAAGGTTTCTGGCTTATAACTTTTGATATACTCTTTTGTGAATCGAATTTTTAGTTCCTCAAATGATTGGTGCTTGGCTTGGTTATGGTGGTAAGGACCAATAGAAACCACCTTTGGTTCGTGGCATTTTTTTCTTGGATTCCATCTGTAGAAGTATCTTGAGGACCTTGCGGATCTTCTTATGCTTTGGCATTGGTGTATTGCTTAAGGATGAGGATGAGGATGAGGACTCTCCTTCTTCATTCATTATGGATTCTAGCCATGCAGCGTCCAAATTTGAAGCCATTGGGATCACAATGTGCTTATCATCACTGGCCACTGGTTGGTTGAAACAAGGACTAGACATTGTATAGAAGAATACAACAAAGAAGGATACACAATATTCTAGCAAGAGGTATAAAATCTCGAGTTATGAAGTTTATAAAGGATAATTGTTATATGGTATTATTCATGTGGTGCTTTAAATCAATCAATGACTTGGTGGAAAAATTTTATGAATGGAAGATGTTGACTCGCATTTGTTAAGTAGTTGAGATATCAAGAACGATGAACAACTTGTGTGTTATAGTTTTTCATTTTTCGGAATTCCACGTCGACTATGTAATACTTCAAAGTGTAGGACTGGGTTTCCCTCTAGTCCATAATCTGGACTGGAGGGCGTTGTCTGAACCTGTGAGTAGGGCTGTAAATGAACCAAACTGTTTACGAATAAGAATAACTTGAGCTCGGCTCATTTACTAAATGAATGAGCTTGATTTTTAGGCTTGTTTATTAATCTAGCCGAGCTCAAGTAGCCTAAGTTCGACTCGATAAGGCTCGTGAATATAAAAATAAATAAATAAATAAATATTTATTTTTAATAATATATCAAATAAATTTTCAATAATCTATTTTATTTTTCTATTTATGTTTGGTATTTGTGTAAATTTACATATTTGATTGATGAAATTATTATTAATATAAAAATTGTTGTATATTTTACTTATAATTTTTATTTTTTTATTTTAATAAGTAAATTAGTTTTTTTTTTTTTTTTTTTTTTTTTTTCCTGGTTCGAGCTCAACTCGTTTATGTAATCAAGCTCGCTCGAGCCGAGCTTGAGTTCATCAAATATTTGACAAGCAAAGCTCGATCTTGACTAATTCTTGATAAAAAGCTTGAATACTCAAAAACTCGGCTCGGCTCGGCTCATTTGCATCCCTACTATCACGGGTCCTGTTTCGATGATCTGAATCGTTCATTTTGTAAAATCCTTTGTGTATATCATCCATATAAAAAAAAGGGACTAATTTTATAATTATAACCTATTCAATTTATTACGTTTGTTATAAAAAAAATTAAAACAAAAAATTAGATGGCTGAATTATTTTTAAAAATATATTTCTCATCCAATTTTGTAGACATATTTGTTCCTTGAGTTTGAACAACTAGAGATGGAATTCGGAACCCGGCCCGATGGGGAGCCAATCCCCCGACCTCGAATTGAGCGGTTATTCCTTGAAAAATACCCCCGACGGGCCGGGGATGGTAGTAAAAATTAAATCCCCGATGATATTCGGGCCAGGGACGGGGATTCATGTTTCAGCCTCGGGCCCGGCCTGGATCCCCGGCCCGGTTGCCTCCGACGTGAATTTACTATTTTACCCCTGCTTATATATAACATATGTGTGTGTGTAGGGTTTTATTTCACACACAACACACACAGACAGAGCCGCTCTCTCTGCTCCCTCTCTCTCTCTCTCTCTATCTAGGGTTTCGCCTTCCTCTCTCTCTCTTTCGCACAACGGCGGCATCGATCCTCTGTCACTGTCGATCGTCCCTTACCGCCACTTGTACCTCACTGTTGATCCTCCTCCCTCATCACCACTTCCCCCTCTCTCTCTCTCTTACACACACACACACACACACACACGATGGGTGCTCGCCTCTCACCGCCACAGTGCCACTCCTCCCTCACCGTCGATTTCAAAGGGTATCTCTCTCTCTCTCTTTCTCTCTCTCTCTCTCGATTTCGACATAGGGGGGTTTTACATACATACATATATATATATGATCTT
Source organism: Camellia granthamiana (assembly GCA_036172215.1). Lineage (NCBI taxonomy): Eukaryota > Viridiplantae > Streptophyta > Magnoliopsida > Ericales > Theaceae > Camellia > Camellia granthamiana. The sequence goes on from CM069912.1 coordinate 11,881,812, forward strand.
GATCTAATTCTGGTTTAAATACATATATATATATATATTATATAGTATATATATCTCTGTTCGACCTTTGCTTTTTTTTTTTTCTCTCTCTAAATTTATTTATTTTAAATATATATATATATATGATCTCGATCTAATCTGGATCTGTTATATATATATATGATATGGTTTTTATGGTTATATATATAGATGATGAAAGATAATATAGATGATGTTATTGATCACAAATATATATATATATATATATATTATATACATAGATGATGGAAGATAATAGAATATCTGTTATTGATCACAAATATCTGTTATTGTTATATATATTATTCTGTGTGTAGATAATGGAAGATAATATTTGTTTGAAACTCAACGTGAATAAATATAGACTTTAATGAAAGATATATTATTCACTTCAACGATTGTTAAATATATGTTATTGTTAAATATAGACTTCAGCGATCAAAAATATCTGTTATCTGTTATTGTTAAATATATTATTCTGTGTGTAGTTTATTTTGTCTGTTAAATATATTATTCTGTGTGTATTTTATTTGGTCTACACTTTAATGAAAAAAAAGTTAGAAGAAAAAGAAGGGGGAATAAAAATTTGGAAATGGTTTAGACCTGAAAAATATTATTTGAACAATGATGTGTGTCTCCTGCCTTTTTCCATTACAATAATGTGTATCTTTGTTATTCTCAGCTCACTTTTAATTTAAATTTTTATTGTATTGTTGTCTCCAAAAAATTACATTAGTAATAAAACATAAAAGACATACTGATGGAGAAACAAGTGAAAAGACAATTATGTTCATGGAAATAATCATAGAAAGTTATAATTAATACATGTATAAAGTAACCATTAGAATTACTTATGGATGTGTTGGATTAATGATGTATATGGTTTACTGTATAATGACTTGGATTCAATCCATTAGCTTAATTATTATTAATTTGTTTCTCAGTTCCAGTAATCTAATGTTATGTTACCTCTGTTAACATTAACTCAATCGATATTATTTTTATAAAGGTTAAAAATGCTAGATGTTAACTCTCAAGCACCCGTTAACTCTGAAGTACCAGTTAACTCTCAAGTACCATTTGAGAATGACGCGTCACAACATTCATCGCCAGCTACCAACTCACCTACGAACTCACCGTCTCCCCTCTCTAATTAAAATGTTATTGATTTAGAAGAAGAGTCTAATATTTGTGGAGGAACTAAAAGAAAGCCTAGTGTTGTGTGGGAACATTTTAAGAAACAACAAGTCAATGGGGGTGTGGAAGGCAATATGTAATTATTGTAATAAGCATCTTGGAGGTGATTCAAAAAATGGAACTAGGCATTTGCATGATCACCATAAGAGTTGTACTAGGAAAAAAGTGATGGACATGAGGTAAAAAGTTTTAACTAATAACTTTAGTAGAGACAGTCCAAAAATGAATTCTTATATTTTTGATCAAGATTTTGCTAGAAAAGAGTTGTCACATGCCATAATCTTGCATGAATATCCCCTCTCTATTGTAGACCATGTTGGTTTTAAACGATACTCAATAGCACTTCAACCATTGTTTAAAGTGCCTTCTCGAAATATGATAAAGAGTGATATTTTAAAGATTTATGATTATCAGAGGGTGAAGACATTGAGTTTGGTGGAGCATAATAAAAGTAGGGTGGCAATCACAACTGATATGTGGACTGCTAGCAATCAAAAGAAAGGATTCATGGCTGTCACCGCACACTTTGTTGATGATTCATGGACATTGCAAAGTCGCATTTTGAGGTATATATTTGCAAATTTGTAAATCATTTAAAAGTTCTATTTTATTCAATTCAATTTGCATGTTATTAATACTTGTTTATGAATATCATACTTTAGGTTTATTTATGTTCTATGTCCACACACAAAAGAAGTTCTTTATGATACTTTGCTTGAGTGTATGATGGACTGGAATATTGATAGAAAAATCTCTACTGTTACTGTTGATAATTGCTCCACAAATGATGCCATGATTACCATGTTGATGGATAAGTTGAGTAACACATCACTTTTGTTGGGTGGTACTTTGTTTCATATGCGTTGTTGTGCGCATATTTTGAATTTGATAGTGAAAGATGGATTGGATGTCATACGAGTGGGTGCGGAGAAAATTTGAAAGAGTGTAGCTTATTGGACAGCAACACCAAAAAGATTAGAAAAATTTAAAGAAACAGTTAACCAATTACGTATTCCACATACTAAGAAATTAGGACTTGATTGTGCAACTAGGTGGAATTCAACCTACCTGATGCTTCAGACTGCCTTATTGTATAAGGATGTCTTTTCTCTGTTGAAAATTAGAGAGCCCCAATATAAGATTGTGCCAAGTAAGCAAGAATGAGAGTTTGCTAGAGAGATTAGTGAGAGGTTTAAGATTTTTTTTTCTATCACAGAGTTATTTTCTAGTACTAAGTATCTCACAGCCAATGTTTGTTTCCCAACTTTATGTGAGATTAGGATGACATTATCTCAATGGCTCTCTTGTGAAATTGAAGTGATTAGAACAATGGCATCAAAAATGGTGGAAAAATTTGATAAATATTGGTTGGTGATACATGGTGTTATTGGAGTTGTACTTGATCCTATGTATAAGATGAGTGTATTGGAGTTTTATTTTGAAAAAATTTATGGAGGCAAAACTGAAGATGAAGTTGATAGGGTTCGTTAGATTTGTTATGATTTGTTGCAAGAGTATCAGCACCGAGTTGGTATGGAGACCGATATTGTTGGTGACTCTTCTACTCATCCAGAAATTATTACAAAGACCCTTTCAGAATTTGATTTGTTATTAGTAGAAAGAGAAGTAAAAAAAATGAAGAATGTAAGATCAGAGTTGGACCATTATCTAGAAGATGATGTTTTGCCAAGAACTTCAGGTTTTGATGTTTTGAATTGGTGGAAAGCTAATGGACCAAAGTATCCGACCTTATAGGCAATAGCTAGGGACATTTTAGTTATTCCTGTATCGACTGTTGCTTCTGAGTTAGCATTTAGTGCTAGTGGAAGGTTGGTGAGTTCACATCGTAGTAGACTTCATCCAAACACATTAGAAGCATTAATGTGTGCACAAAGTTGGTTGTGGGGTGCGGAGATGATAGGTACTCATATTATTATTTCATCCAATCTACATATTATTATTTCACTTTTATTATTTATATTACCATGGAATAATTTCAATATTGAATTTATATTTTTTACTTTTTAGGAAATTCAACATTGGAATCGGTGGGCTATGCAACTATATATGATGATGATGAGATCGACTCGGATGAGTCATGTGCCACTTTTGTGTTAGTTGTCATCTTTTTTGTTTTAATTGTTAACATTTTTTACATTTTATTATTAGTATTAATTATTTGTTTTTTTCCTTTTGTGATTTAACAGGAATTCAAGTTGAAGGGGATGATGAAAGTTGTTGTGTGGTTTGTATGAGTATTGGAGAAACAATGGATTTGATTTTTTATGTTGTAATGGAATTTTTTTTTTAATTTCAATTTTTGGGTAACGTATCCCTTGCGGGTTGTGCTTGGGACTAATTATTCTCTTTGCAACTTGTAGAATTTTCTTGTGTGTGTGGGCTGTTGGATAGATGTTTTGTTGTTTGTGCTATTTTGTTGAACAGGCTGCTATTCTCTTTGCTGGACAAATTTATTGGATATTTGACAGATGCTATTTTGTTTAGGATATATTAATTTGAATAGGATGCTGCTGGACAGATTTATTGATTTGTATATATTGATTTGAATAGGACTCTATTCTATATTGATTTGAATTGGATGCTGCTGGACAGATTTATTGATTTGTATATATTGATTTGAATAGAACTCTATTCTGCTGGACAAAGTTATTGATAGATGTTATTTTGTTCTTTACAGATAGAAAATATGTTGACAAATATCATATTTGAAATATGTTTGAATTGGATGTTTACAGATTTTTTTAATTTGAAAATATGTTACAAATATGTTTGAATTGGATGTTTATAAATATTTTTTAATTGGCAAATATGTTGACAAACATATTTCAATAGGATTAAGATGTTTACAGATTTTTACAGATCCAAAAAAAAAAAAACCACCAGGGATTTTTTGGGGTCGGGGATCCCCGATCCCCGATCGAGGGCGGGGACGGGGGCGGGCTACGGGTCCCCGTTGGGGATCGGGAACAGGGACGGGGAATATATCACTTTCGGGAATCGGAGACGGAAAGTGTAGTCCCTGGCCCTGCCCCGTCCCGTTGCCATTCCTATGAACAACACCCTAATCCAACTCCTTTTCAGAATATTAATTATAAAGTTACTTATTTTTGTCTAATAATTTAAGTTTTTGGATAGCAAGTGATTAACAATTCAATAATTCAATATGGTATGAGATGATATAATTAATTATATGTTCAAATCTTACTGTTTTTTCAATAATAAAAATAATTACACATGCTGAAAAAAATCTAATTTAATAATAAAATTACCTCATTTATAATAATTCAAGCTTTTACACGTGTTATCTGTCTGAGAATTTTTTTGACAGAATTGAGAGACTTTTCTCGTTTCTAATAATCATTTTTTTTTCTTTTTACTACGTGAAGTCACACTCATACATGTTTCACATATATTCCAACTGTAGTGCACAACTTACCATTAAAGAACGCTCTCACTTTAGTTTATACGTTTTTCTTTTTGTAAATTACACCTTGTCAAGATTTCAACGAAATACAATTAATCTTATATTTTTAATATAGTTATGCCAATTTTTTTTTTAAAGAATATTTACCAATAAATTTTATTTCACAAACAAATATTTCAATTAGTTCCAAATTTTTTCTATTGATCTGTTAAATCTTCTTAGTGGAGAGTTTTTTTTCGTATGATCCTATTTTTGATTTTGGTAGTATTTTGGTGGATAACTATACCCTTTTATTAATGTGATAGGTTTGATATGATATTTCAAGGTGACAGGTATTAATGTGACATTCTAACGATGTGACATTGCAAAAAAATTAAAAACTCCTTGGGATATTTTTTTTTTAAATGTGACAACGTAACGGGTATGATGTGATATTCCAAAACTTTTACTCAAAAAAAAAAAAAAAAAAAAAAATCTTAGTGTACTTTTCTCAAACATGGCAATGTGGCGGATATGATGTGACATTTTAAAAAAAAATAAAAATTTCTTAGTTTACTTTTCTCAAACGTGATATTTGACACTCTAATGTAACGGGTATGATGTGACACTCTAAAAAAATAAAAAAAATCTTTACTGTAATTTTTCCAAATGTGACATTCTAACGTGAAGGATATGATGTGATACTAAAAAACTCTTTAGTATATATTTTCCAAATGTGACACTCCAATGTGATGGGCAAATGAGTCATTACACATCCAAAAGAAGTAAATGGATCACATGAAAAAATATGAGACTATATAGATTACAAGTCCAAAATATGAGACTTATTGGTCAATCTCCCCCCCCCCCCTTTTTTAATTCATACAACATTTAGTTTTTTTTTTTTTTTTTTTTTTTTTGAGTCATATGGATGAAAAAGTAAGTGGTATATTCTCTACTAAAAGATATTTTTACCTTTGTTTTTAGTTATGTGTTTATCCACTATCTGCATTAGTTTTGATGATTTTAATCTTACTAAAATTGAGGTTGTTAGTGTAATTCTATTGAATTTGTAAGATTAATTATATTTTTGTCAAACTTAAAGGAAGGTGAATGTAATTTATTCTTTTTTTCTATAAATCCACCAACATGTTCACATACATTCAAACTTTCTCCAATTTTTATTTTTTACGTTTGACAAAATTCAAAGATGAAGAGGAGAAAAAGAGGATTGAAGGTGTGAGATTGTGTGAATTTCCCTTTTTTTTTTTTTATCCAAGTTTGGTATATCATGAGTTATATGTAGGGACAATTTGTTTCTTTATCCTTTTTCCTCTTTATTACACAAAATTTGTAGCAAAACTGTTACATACTTTCACATGAGGTAGGTCCACACCATACAATAAATTTTTTTAAGTATTAATCTTCCAAACCAAAAAATTTTACAGTCATTGTTTGAGGTGGGTCTTGTTTTTAATGCTAAAGTTTTATTTATTTATTTATAGCATACTATATTATTTTTTAAAAAATCATAAACTTTGATGGTTTTTATAGCATATTTCTTTCTTATCTAAATATCATACTTTCCACTGTTTATTTTTCTAAATTAATTTTTAAATTAACCTTCAAGCCCGAACATGCATGGGATATAAAGATGAATTCTGTTTCAAGACTTCCAACATTTTTGCCAAAGCAAGCATAGGTTGTGCTTTATTCTCCCCCAAAAGTGCAGTCTAAGAACAAGTTTTTCTGCCATGGTCTGATCTTTGCTTTCGTATTTGAGTTTTTTTTTTTTTTGGGTTCAAATATGTTCTTTTTGTTTTTTGTTTTTGTTTTTATTGGATATTTATTCCAGCATGAGTGCATCTTGACTAATTCCGAAACTCTGAAATTAATAACCGAGTAAATCTGTAATAGCCTCTTAAAGTAATTCAAACTCAAAATTTTAAATCTTATTCTCAAATTTTTACCGTTCAACCAACTCCTAATTCTTTTTAAGAATGTAGTACACTAAATTTGGGATTCTTTCTTAAAGGAGCCAGATGCACCTGGAACAATGATTAGTTAGTTCTAAAATACCAATTAGAATTGTTAATGTGATATTTTTGAAAAATCACAATACATGTTAGAAGATCATTCATCCATTTGAAGAATGAGAAATAAATTAACATCTAATACTATTTTTTTTTTCAAAGATCGGCTCCATCTAATACTCTTAGTACATTAAAAAAAAAAAACTAGTATCTATTTGGTCTTAACATGAACAAGAAGACAAGTAATATCGATTATTCAACTATAAAATAAGAGTGTATTTTTGTTTTTTTTTTTTTATTATAGATATTAAGTGCATTGATATCCACACATAAAATAAGGGCAAATTGGGAAATGCAATAAATTAGCTTCTTTTTATTTTTTATTTTAGTGTTGCTATTAACACCTTATCAATTATTTTGAATTCCTCAGTTTTTAACCTTTTTTTTTTATTACGATAATAACCTCAAATGAAATTACTAAAAAGGACATCACTAATTTTAGAACACCCACACACCCACTATACAATGAGTTAGAGTTTATGAGAGTATCCACCTCCATCACTATACATCCATCTTTCCCAAATCCTACCTTCAAAACCTACCCACCACTACAAGAAAAGACAGTTTCGCCGACTAAAATATTAGTCGCTAAAGGTTAATTTTTTAGTTGTCAAAACCAATTAGCGACTAATTTTTTTTGTTGCCAACTTAGTCGCCTAAACCCTGTCGGCGAATGTTTTAGTGACTAAACGCTTGTTTGGTCGCTGAAAATGCAACATTTGGCTACTAATTTTTTTAGTCGGCAAATGTTACCTTTTGGTGACTAAAAAAATAGTCGCCGAAAAGATAATTTTTAGCTACTAAATTATTGGTCGCCAAACGTCAACGTTTGGCTACTAAAGTTGGGTTAGTCGGCAAAAGTGATATTTTTGGTGACCAAAATATTAGTCGCCGAAAGGTATAACAAAACTAATTTGAACTATTTAGCTACTACATTATTAGTGGCCAAAATATTTGAAAATAGTTTTTGGCTACCAAAATAGTTAGTAGCCAAATACTATATTAGAATTTTTTTTTTTTAAATTTCTGAATCACCTATATCCATTATTAGTACAATCTATACAATGTATAAACAATAAAATCCATCAATACTAAATATATATTATCAACCATTCGACAATGTGCATGCCAAAAATTCCATTCGACATCCAATTCCATTCCATTCGACATATGTAATACAAATTTCATACGACCCAAGTATATTCCAACCTCAATAATTTAGTAATACAAAATCAGTAATACAAAATATATTCCCTCCATTCGACATATGTAATACAAAATATCAACCTGATAATCAATCCTAAAATTAGTAAATAAGCGAACGAAGATTTCGAGTTCCTGAAACCCAAGAACCCATGTTCTTTGCTCTTGTTCATACTGTCCAGCATACCCTCACCACTGAGCATGAGAAGCAATTATTGTTTCTCCAAAGGCATCCCATTAACCATCTCCAACTCTGTCTTGCAATTCTCTCTCAAATCTTTTAGTGCGAGCAAACTGGCTTCATGCCACACAAAATTGGAACTAACTATTAATAAATAAATAAATAATTGAACAATAATAATAAATTAAATAAAAAAGGGCAATATAACAATCTTGTTTGACCATAAGGAGTTACTAACATAGCCAGTAAAGTTAGGAACAACAGCTTAAAAAAAGTCCACATGCATCTCACAGTCACATGACTGGTCTGTAAACTGTAAACATCGGTTGTCATCCAATCATGTATCGTGTTTGAGCAGACTTTATATCTCAAAACATGTGTTGCATTGTATACTGTATTCTGTTAACACCTTGTATTATAAATTGAAATTTTCAAACTAATTGAAAAGTATGTGCAAAATATAAATATGTTAATTTTGAAACTGGAGAAATGCAATGCAGTACTGATAATGTTATTTCCATGATTGTCATATTTTTCCAATTGAGATTGAATATTGGGTATAGATGTTGGATTTAAAATCAGGATTTCATTGCTTCAGAATTATGAAATCTCACAAACTTATAATCATGTATAAACATTTTCTTGACATTTCATCGCTTTGGCTTGCAATGCTTCATCATAAAGGGTTGGTATTGCTTCACTTCTATAGAAATAATTTTATTTTTTCATTTGAGATTACAGTAAATTATTCTTTACTCTTTTTTTTCCTTTCTTTTTCTACAAGAGTTAATCAATAAAATAATTACATAAAATCAATTATAACACACAATTTTATCAACTGCAGTAGTTTATCAACAATTATATAGAGGAACTCTCATGATCTTTGGGGGGAATGGCCCCTGCCAACCCTCCTCTCCACATTCTTGAATTGAATTGAATTGAATTGAAGGAACATCAAGATAAGTATTAAAAAATTCAGTTTCACTACACATTCTTGAATTGAAGGAACATGAAGATACAAACTTGAAGGCCTACAATATATTGTAAAAGGTATCATAACCGAAATATCTACTTAGTTTTTTGAATCAAAGGATGATAACACACCTGATGCTGAATCCACGAATTGTCCATTGATGAGAAGCTGGGTATAATCTATTTGAACAGGCGGTGTGATTGGTTCCTCAAATGCAACAGCGGTACTAAACCTATTGATGCCTCTGCCCCAGTTAGAGTACCGACCTGAAATTACAATTTTTTGATCAGTGAGCCATCAATCAATCACATGACTCATAATACTTACAATTACAGACTATCATCCGTGTTTAACATATGCATTTTTAAAAGAAGGGCTTCGAGCTTTTCTGCTTTCCCCTCATCTTCTTCACCAAAATGATGTTGGAGAGTCCAAATATATGATGTTGGAAACCTGGCAGACAAACGACTTCAATTTAGGAGCTTATTTAAGAAATTTGGGTAATATAAATGCTATTTGATGAATTGAAGAGAAAAACAAGTAATTTTCCAAGAATTAAGTGCTTTCAATAGATGAAAGTAGAAGAGGGTAAACAAAACCATTAAGTCTGAAATTCCATATCTTAAAAACACAGAAATTATCCCAGATCAACGAAAATCTAAACCAAAGTACAACTATTTTAATTAGAGAATGGTATCTAATGCAAATTTATAATTCAATGTTAGAAGCCAAATAGTACACCCATTTACAAAGCTTCCAGAAATGATGTTATTGCAAATGACACATAAACATCACATACATTTACACTGGAGAAAAGAAAACGTGTGCATCCTCAAGTTATTTCATCCAAAGACTGATATTCCCAATATATATCATTTCCATGTTTTGAGATTCATATCACATCTACAGTTTGACGGTGTATTGGGTACAAGAGAACAGAATTTTTAGTATAGAGAATCCCAACCATATTACAGAGAGACTAATTCGTATGGCAAGATTTTCATTAGTGGTGTGAGTAAATTTACAGAGTGAATAAACTGAAGGACATCTGACTAATCACATCAGCTCCATCCAGATAAATATGACATGTGAGAGAGGAGCATTATACAATATTATCCTATGAAATGTCTAATGCCTTCCATAATTTAGTGCCTTGAGATTCCTTGAAAGTCCAACTTGAATACCTCATACAACTCATTCTGTGCCATGAGAGTGAGTTGAAGACTTCCGCTAAGAACATCAAGCATATATACAGTGGCAAAAAGAGAGTTTCTATTACGGCGACTAATTATTATTATTTTTTAATGTATTTCTTTTCAGATTTTGTTCATAATAACTTATTTATCAACATAGAGCATTCATAGGTTCATGAATTTTGATGATTTCTGATGATACCCTTCACTAAAAATAGCCACCAATAATCAATCATTGCCAAGAAAAGCATTGAAAATGAAAACTATTAAAGGAACAGAAATGTACCATCATCTGGACATTCTTTGTGAGGCAAAGCAGAGTCGGGCAATGTTGATGATTTTCCACAATGCCCTTCACAAAAGAACCAATACCCATTACTTGTCAGAAAACTTGAAGCCTCATTGGCAAGAAAAAGCATCATGCAGTCAACCAAAATTGTTAGGATAAATCTCAATTTAACTTGAGGAGCCTTTGAACTATATATAAATCATTGTCAGAGGTAGAATACCAAGTATCTGTCATTTTCATAAATAAATAAACAAATAACTGGGAAAGAGAAAACAAACCATCATCATTTAACGACCCATCACCACTTGAAGCCTCATAAAGTGCAACGCAATTCTTGCCCAAGTCCTCCTTTGCATTCTTTAAATCCCTGAACTTAAAAACAACATCAGAAACCAAAAAAGCCATATAATAATAATAATAACAACCCATTTGGCATTCAAGAAAATGTAGGGGGAAAAAGAAAAGAAAATCTCAAATTTATTATTGCATATCACCAAAAATAGAGTTCAAAGACAGCACAAACATTCAAAGCTTCAATTTCAGAAACCCAAAACACCACATAAGATAAATGAGATAAATGAGATAGATATATATATATATATATAGAGAGAGAGAGAGAGAGAGAGAGAGAGAGAAGCATACGCGAGACGGAGCATCAATGGAGCAGAGTTCATCTCAGCGATGAAGCCTCTGGATCTCGTGGCGGTGGCGGTGGATCTTTGAAGATCGGCGGAGGAGGAGGCGGCGTGAAAAGAGGCGGTACTCACGATAACGATGGCGATGGCGGAGGAGGAGGAGGTGCTCCGGTTTTTGGCGAAGGCGAGGAAGAGCGGCAGTGAGAGAGAGAGGGGAGACGAGCAACGCTGAAAATAGAGAGAGAGAGGGGGGGAGAGGTGCTGATTATTTTAGGGTTTGGTTTGGTACAAAAAATATATATATATATCATCTTTGGCGACTAAAATATGATTTGGTCGCCAAAGATTAAAAATTAAATTTTTTATTTTCATTCGGCTACCAAACAATTTAGTAGCTGAAAGTAGGTCTACAGCGACTAAAAGGAATTTTGTCGCTGAAAAGGTATTTTTGGCGACCGAAATTTTGGTCGCCAAAGATTAAAAATTAAATTTTTTATTTTCATTCGGCTACCAAACAATTTAGTAGCCAAAGGTAGGTCTACAGCGACTAAAAGGAATTTTGTCGCTGAAAAGGTATTTTTGGCGACCAAAATTTTGGTCGCCAAAGATTAAAAATTAAATTTTTTTTTTTTTCATTTGGCTACCAAACAATTTAGTAGCCAAAGGTAGGTCTACAGCGACTAAAAGGAATTTTGTCGCTGAAAAGGTATTTTTGGCGACCAAAATTTTGGTCGCCAAAGATTAAAAATTAAATTTTTTTTTTTCATTCGGCTACCAAACAATTTAGTAGCTAAAGGTACCTCTACGGCTACTAAAATTTCTTTTAGTCGCCAATTGTGATATGTTTAGCTACTAAAAATTTTTTTAGTCACCAATTGTAATATTTTTAGCTACTAAATTTTTTTTAGTTGCCAATAATCAACATTTCCCTACTAAAAAAAATTAGTAGCTAAAAAGTTGACTTTTGCCGACTAATTTTATTTTTGGTAGCCAATTCCGTTATTTTTGGCGACTAAATTGTTTTTGGTAGCCAAAAATGGTCGGCAAAAATGTATTTTCTTGTAGTGCACCCTCAAACCTTGAAAACTTTTTGGCGGCAATATTCTAGCAGTAGCAGTGGCAACCATTTAATTACCTACACTTCTTCAACAATTACAATAAATAGAAATTTTTCTGGCAACCACAACTTTATGAGATGAGAGGAGTACAAAAATAAAAGTTTAGAGGAGATTCATAACTTTAATGGTGTTCTTAGCTCAGGGGAGATTGGTCTTGTAAAGGTAAGTTTCTTGAAAAAAAGGAAAAAATAATAAAAACTTTATGTCATTTTTTCGGGACTTAATTCCTGAACATATGACCGCAATTCGGGAACACAGGCCCGGAACATTGTTCACTTGTTCGGGAACAGGTAACTGAACATTTCTTATTTATTCGGGAATAGATGATCGAAACTCGTAGAGATCGCATAATCCACAAAAAGGGAATTTTGAATCAATAATAAAAAATTTACATTTATTTTCTCAAGTCATAAACAAGTATGTGGAAATGAAATAATAATCACATTCGTGGGTTTCGTTAGGAATTTTGGGAGAGAGACTTTTTGAGGGGTAAGGATGTACATTCAATTGAATGGGCAAAATATTTTCACAAGAATAATTTTGGTATTATTTGGATAGAGAAAAGAAATTTTAAGGGTTTTAAAATTTATAGGTGGAGATCCAAAGAAATAAAAAGTCCAAAATAATTGATGAAGTGCTAATAGTAACACTCTTTTTTTTTTATCAGGGAATAATTTAGCATGTTGAATTCAACATTTTTGTTACCATCGATAGTTAATAATCAAATAATAATAAAAAAAAAGGTGAAGTTGGTCAATATTATTTCATAACCGCGAGGAATTGTCAATAATCTTAATGGAAGTTAGTATAATTTATCCTTTCACAAATTTCATGTGGGGTTACTATCATGAAGGTATGAAACTTAAATTGTTAAAAATTTGTTTAGGATAGTTTTAGAGTCATGATTTGATTGTGCAGTTGTGTTTTGAGTTACAAGTTTTGAATTGAGTTTTGAAAAGAAAAAATTTATTTGGTTATAAGTTTTGAAAAGAGTTTTGAAATGTATTTTGAGTTTTGAGTTTTGAATTGTATTTTGAAATTTTTTAGATTTATTTTTTTACATATTTAAAAATTTTCTTAATTTTATTTTTTTTACGGTAAATATTTTTTTATTGTAAATAGTTTTTTATTTTTTAATGTGTGTTGTATTTACTACATGCGTGCGTTGTATTTTTTTTAAATATTTAAAATATTTAAAATTTTAAAATGAGTAGTATTTTTATTATTTTAAATAATTTTTTTTATTTTAAATTTTTTATTTTATTTTTAATATTTTAAAAAGAATTTAACCTTTTTTTTAAATATGTGATTTTTTTTAAAATTTTAAAAAAATTGGATTGCCCATACATATGTAAATTAAAACAAATTATTTGGCTAATACTTAAAAAGATAACAAAATATTTTTTTTGAAAAAATAAAAAATACAAAAATATTTTCTTCAAAAATAAAAATAAAAAAAAACATTTTTTGAAATTTTATATATTTTTCAAAAAATATAAAATAAAAAATAATTTTACAGATCAAAATAAAATAAAAAATGATTTTTTTTAATTAAAAAAATAGAGTTTTGAAAAGTGTTTTTTGAGTTTTGAGTTATGTGTTTGGTTATAAATTTTGAAAATAATTTTAGAATTGAGCTTTAAATTGTATGTTTAATTATAAGTTTTGAAAAAAAAAAAAAAAAAATTTTTTATTGAAATTACGATTCCAAAACTACACCAAACACTAACATTTAACCCAACAAACCAAATGCCACTTCCTTTCCAAATGAGAGAACAACCACAACCAAACCAAACTGAAGCAAACATTCATCCTCATCAAAGAAAAAAAATCAAATGTCTCTTTCTTTCTTTTTATCTTTTTTTTTTTTTTTGGCTTAACTCTTATTTTATTTTATGCTCACCAAAGACAAAATCACAACACAACCAACAGCAGCAAACCAAAACATTCACAAAACATCACCAAGAAACAAGTATCAAGTAGTCCAGGGGGACACAATCCGGGTCTAAAATTGCGAAATTGAACATCACAGATGCTACCTAACAGACCTGTAGTATCTTATTTATTAAAAAATCCTTGACGAAAAGGATCTTGCGAGGTTGGAATAGTCACTCATTTTCCCAAATTTGTGTTATTTGTGATAGGATTGATAGTAATATAAGTCTGAATAAAGCTCAAGACAATGGCTAAAATAGCACCAAGGAAAGCAAGAGTAGTCCAAGGGGTATCAAAATGGGTATGCAACCATTCAGTCATCCACAGTCTCACCTTGTTCTTATAGTGCTTTTCAATTTGGTCTTGAACATCTACATAGGCTTGAGAGTTAGGCCCCAAGTTCTTGGCTATCTCATTGAAAAGCCCAGCCAGCTCTTCGTCGCTGCCAAGGTAGTTTAGAAGTATTCCCTTCTTTCTCAGCTCCTTCACATCATCACAATGATCAATCAGTGTATCCATAAACCATATAGATGAGGTGACTCCGAAGTCATCGGGACTATCAGGACACATCTCATAGGCTGCCAAGTTTAGTAGTAAAGACTGGGTTGAGTCATCAATTTTCATTGGAGGAAGCCTTAAGATTGCTCTAATGATGAGAGGTTCATACCTTACATCAGTAACACATGTGCCCATTTTGTTAGGCCTGAATTTGATCCCCGCGGTCTTGAGCTCCTGTACTAAACGATATGAATACCAATTGTTGTTTCCTCCTCCGTTTTCAGTGCCAGAAGTACCAATAAGTTGCCTATGCATGAGTTCTAGAAGATGAGCGCGTTCGACTAATTGTGAATTTGATTTTTTTGATTCTTCTTTGCGCCTGTTGGTAATGTTTTTTTGGGTGGGTAACCTGCAGGTAGTGTTAGTAATGCAATTTTCCACCGATTCCCAAAATGAAGGAAGAGGAGGACTTGGCCTCATCTCTTGAATGAACTTGTTAATCAACTTCAAGCCTTCCTCTCCAGTAAATTCCGAGTTCATGGTCATCAGTGCCCGGAGGACTTTGAAAGGGAGCTGATTCTCGAGCAAGAACAAGTCACGTTCCACGAAAGCTTTGTCGTGATTCTTCATCTTCATTTTGGCTTGCTTGTTTTTGTGTGTCATGTAGTGAATATATTGGAGGATGAAGCAACCATCGAGGAACATCATCCGCTTGAAGTCCGTGTCATTCGTGTCATCAATATTTGTGCCCTTCGCATAGCAGTTTCTCGCTTCGATAGTGAGTTAAGCACTATTGGTTATCTTTGAGAGATATGGAGTACTGACTTGATCGTCGGAGTACCCCTGGGTGGACGAGCCACCGCCGGAGACTCTTCTTTTTGTTGCAGGTCAGACAGGTGCCATTTATTCTGCCAGTGTTCTCCAGTTGAGTACTAAGTTGGCAGTGTGGTCGGAAATTGACACACACAATTTGGCGCCGTCTGTGGGAATGAAAGGAGAATAGATGGCCAACGACGGACAGAAAGAGAAGGTTGGGGACGACACTCCTACTGAGAGTAGGAAACATATTGACCTTGGCGTCGAAGAAGACAACTACAACGAAGAAACTCGTGATAAGAATCACGGAGAAGAGGACGTCGGCCAGAAGGGCGACGTGCCGAAGAAATCAGACCGAAACGAGTATTATAACGAGGACGACCTCCAGATATGGAAATAAAGATGCTTACGAAGGGACAACGAGATAAAGGGAATGGCGAACAAATTGGCGGACTTGCAAACGGTTGTCAATTTCATGATACAGAACAACGTCATGCAGCCACCGTTCCCGTCACAAGATACGCCGACTCCAGTAGCCAAGAAAGATGCCTAGGCAGGGGGGCAGAAGACAACTCTTACGACTCCTCAGCACGATAGGACCAAGGAACATTCTCACCGGCCTTCAAGGGAGGTCGGACGAGGAGAATCCAGAAGGGGACATTCACAGAGGACACATCGCACCAAGGAAGCTGACTCCAAAGAACATCGGCATGTTCAGGGGAAGGAACTCTGTTTTGACGCGACCAATGGAGGGAGGTCCAAAAGGACTCGCAATGACACAGGAAGTAGTGCACCAAAGAGGTTGAAATCCGGAGATAGCCGAGCTCCTGGATGAACCACGGAGGATCTGAGGGATGACCTCCAGAGAAAGCGACAAGATGCCGAGGTGACCTCACCTGTCAAGCCGAAGACATCGTTCTCGATAGAATTGGACAAATTTGAGGCCCCGAAAAGGTTCAGTATGCCAAGGTTCCAGATATACGACGGTAAGTCGGACCTAAACTTTCACGTCGGCTTGTACCTGAACTCGATGGCATTGTATACCGAGAACGAGCCGTTGCTCTGCAAGGTGTTCCCTTCATCCTTCGAAAAAATTGCATCGGATTGGTTTCACAAGTTGCCGAAAGGAACTGTGAAAACCTGGGAAGGCCTGGCCGAGATGTTTGTGGCTAGGTTCATGACAAATAAGCTACAGCCATTGAGGGTGGACGCCCTAATGGCCCTGAAGATCGGCGAGGATGAAAGCCTTAGGGCCTATGCCAAAAAGTATTATGAGGTATTCAACCGAATACCAGGATGCAACTAAGAGGTGGCAGTCGTGTCGTTTAAAAGCGGCTTGAAGGATGACTGCCTGCTTCGAAAATCACTGGCAAAGACATTGCCGAAAAGCATGGAGGAGCTGATGGCTAGGATAGAAAAGTATGCCAGAGCCGAGGAGGACACGCCGGGGACAAAGGCGTCCAAACCAGAGAAGAGAAATGGTTCGCCGTAACGAAGCCGAGATAACACTGGATATGGGAAGACAAGAGCTCAGCCCAAGTAAGTAGATCCCGGATTCCAGATCTCGGATCCCAGATCCCAGAAGACAAGATCTCGGCCTAAGATGATTAAATCCGAGAAGAGAAGAGCTTACCGAGATGATGTTTAACACTTGTTGAAATTTGTGGACAATTTACAAGTTGAAGTTAAACCGAAATCATTGTTTAACACTCGTTGAAATTTGTGGACAATTTACAAGTTGAAGTTAAACCGAAATCATTGTTTAACACTTGTTGAAAGTTGTGGACAATTTACAAATTGAAGTTAAACCGAAATCATTGTTTAACACTTGTTGAAACTTGAGAAAAGTTTACAAGTTGAAGTTAAACCGAAATCATTGTTTAACAGTTGTTAAAATTTGTGGACAATTTACAAGTTGAAGTTAAACCGAAATCATTGTTTAACACTTGTTGAAACTTGAGAAAAGTTTACAAGTTGAAGTTAAACCGAAATCATTGTTTAACACTTGTTGAAATTTGTGGACAATTTACAAGTTGAAGTTAAACCGAAATCATTGCTTAACACTTGTTGAAATTTGTGGACAATTTACAAGTTAAAGTTAAGCCGAGGTTAAACCCTTGTTGAAATTTTATGAAAAAATTTACAAGGTGAAGCTAAGGTTATGCCAAGAAAAGGTACTTGGGTACCTGCCGAGGTAAATCATCAGTTTGTATAACCGAGGTGTGTCACCCTGAGACGGTTGCAAAGGAGGACGGTTTCGGCTGAGAAACTTGAACGAACTTGGTCGTTGGTTCTAAGGCATTGATGAAAGCAGACTATAGGTCTTGGTCATATTGAGCCGACGAGTTCTGACTTCGGCAATAGATGATGAAGTGAGCTTAGCCAACGTGCTAAGTGGAATAAATGATATAGGTTCCATCACCTCAAGATGCCAAGGTAATAGAACTTAGGGGGCAGTTGTGGGGACATAATTTTTGAATGACAACACGTGGCCGAGGTAACACCGAAGTGTCAGCTGAAGTGTCACGAGTCCTAGTCATGATGCCGAGATGATCTCGGCTAGGCCGAGGTTATCTGCGAGAATACCAGAATCTGAGATAACGGATAAGGGACAAGAGTCCTAAAATGAGAGAAGACTTCAGTTTGGGTAAAGATAAGACTCTTAGAGTGTTTATCCTAATCCTACTAGGAGTCCAAGTTAGCAGTAATCCTAAGTCCATTAGAGTTAGGCTTCTATTTGGGACTAGGATTATGTTGGCTATAAAAGGGAGGCACCTCCATGGGTCTAAGGTATGGTTTTTGATATTCTGTCTAGTGAGTTAAGTACTATTGGTTATCTTTGAGAGATATGGAGTACTGACTTGATCGTCGGAGTACCCCCAGGTGGACGAGCCACCGCCGGAGACTCTTCTTTCTGTTGTAGGTCAGATAGGTGCCATCTATTCTGCCGGTGTTCTCCAGTTGAATACTAAGTTGGCAGTGTGGTCAGAAATTGACACATACACTTACTTATCCAAATAAGAATGAGAGAAATCACAATCATTTCATTTCTTTTCTTTTCTTTTATAATTTAAGTAATCATTTCTTTTCTTTTCCCTCATTGGTTCTCAAACATATAAAGTACTTTGATTAGCAATTATCTTGTATTTTAATACATCAAAAAACACTTTACAACATGAAAACAAAAATGAAGTTGATCATTTCTTTTTTCTATTTCCAGTCTTTTTTCCTTGGACGAATTACACTAATAGTCATTATAGTTTGAGGCTCATGTCACTTTGGTTCTGACTTTTCAATTGTAACACATTTGATCCTAAATTTTGAATCTTGTTTCAAATAAAGACAATTGAAGATACCATTGCTTAATTTCAAGGGACAAAATTGTAAATTTGATAAAATATAAATTAATTTGACAAAAATAAATGTTAAAAAAATATTTTTAAAGTTTTAAAAATTATTTTTACCCACCAAAGATAAAATTATGTAAAATTGATAAATCTTTTAGATATTTATTTTTTTTTACCAAATTAATTTTTAATATATGTTTGGATGATGATCATGTAATGGATGGTTGTGAGGATTTTAATGTGTAATCGATATATTTAATATATGAAATGTTTTTAGTTTTAAATTTTTTTGATTTAATAGTTTAGTTTAATAATGATATCAAAGTTGTGGTCATATTTGATTTTTGAAAAAACAGAAACTAATTAATGAAAATAAAAATAACCATCCATTACATGATCATCATCTAAATACATAATAAAAATTAATTTAGTAAAATAAAAAAAAATCTAAAAGATTTATCAATTTTATATAATTTTATCTTTAGTGAGTAGAAATAATTTTTAAAAATTAAAAAAAAAATTTTAACATTTATTTTTGTCAAATTAGTTTATATTTTATCAAATTGATAATTTTACCTTTGAAATTAAGCAATGATATTTTCAGTTGTTCTTATTTGAAACAAAATTCAAAATTTAAGGTCAAATGTATCACAATTGAAAAGTTAGAGATTAAAGTGATACAAGACATAAACTATAGGTTAATTCACCATTTTTTCTTTTTAGGTATATAAAGTCACAAGCTTGTTTCACATATAGTCCAAATTTGGTGTTAATTTTAACAGCACTGATTCAGTGCTCTAATTTGGAGCACTAATGCTAGCTTTAATAAGCTGGTAGTGCAAGAAAAAAAAAAAAAAAAAAGCCAAATTATCACATTAAGGTGGAACCCATAGCAATGCTACCTCATTAGTGCAACTTTAGAGCTACTGTTTTAGTGGTCTCAAACATTATTCTAATTTTAACGTGTGTTGAAATTTCACGATCAGTATAGCAGCTAGTTGTCCAAATTTGGAGCATGATTTTAAATATGGACTGATATGTGCCCAACTATTTTAAAAATGGTAACAAAATATGTTCCGATTAAGGGATTATCGATATTTAATCAATATGATTTTTTGCAGATATAAAGTACTCGACGAGTTCTACACATTAAACAGTTCGGATTATCGAAATGAGACCCGTAATGGATCTCATGGACTTAACAGTACCCTTCAAACCACACAGTAAGTTGAAGAGAAATCTC
Source organism: Camellia granthamiana (assembly GCA_036172215.1). Lineage (NCBI taxonomy): Eukaryota > Viridiplantae > Streptophyta > Magnoliopsida > Ericales > Theaceae > Camellia > Camellia granthamiana. The sequence continues at coordinate 11,901,975 of CM069912.1, forward strand.
ACCCATCAAGTAAAATAGGAACCACAATAATAAAATATCTTTTTTTTTCAAACAGTAATTTATCTTTTGGTATGCGTGTGGAAAAACAGGTTGGAAGATTTACAATAAAAGAAGAACAAAATCCAAGGAACATGATTTCTCTTCGGAACCACGTCTGGAATATATGTGAAACAAGCTTGTGACTTTCTACTTGTTCAAAAAAAAAAAAAAGCTTGTGACTTTCTATACATAAAAAGAAAAAGAGCAAAAAGAAAAAAGACTAGAAACAGAAAAAAGAGACTCAATTAATTTACTTGATGGAGTTATATGATCAGATTAAAGATGTTAATTCTAACATATGTCTTAAAATTCAATGGTTATTATAGCAGCTAATTGTCCAGATCAAGAGCTAGTTTTCAACTGATCAAAAAGAAAAAAGAAAAAAGAAAATAGAGCTAGTTTACAATATCTGCTAATGATAAGTATTGGGTTTTTGTCTTTTCGATACCGATACATTCCAGTATACCGGTTGGAATGTATCAGCCAATTCCTGATGCATATCAATTCATAGTTGATATCAAGTTCATATCTGATACAACTTAGTTTTAATTAGCTCAATTTTTTTTAAAATTGAGTTTTTTTGTTTTTTGTTTTTTGAGTTTTTTTTTTTTTAAAGTAATTTTAGTATTTTTTTTTGATATTTAAAAAAATTAATTTTTAGATGCATCTATAACTAAAAAGTAAAATACTTGTAAAAAAATATTTTAAGAAAATTAATAAACACACAAAAATATGAAAATATACTGTATTTTTATTTTTATTTTTTATTTTTTTGGGTATTTAGTGAGTTTTTTAAAAAATACAAATATTATACTTTTAAAATATATTTATATTAGGTATATTTAAAAACTAAAAAATTTACTTAAAATATTAAAAAAATTGTGAAATAAAAAAACACGGAAAATAAAAAACTTGGTTCAGTTTTGTTTAATTTCAGAATTATGATTTAAGCGTGGAGTTGTATTTTGAATTTTGAGTTTTGAAAATAGTTTTAGGATGATTTGTAATTTTTTTAAATTTTTTTGATTGATTAATGTATAGAATGTGAGAGAATGTGAGAGGAGAGAGGAGAGAAAAAATGGTTTGACTGATTAATAATAATAAATAAATAAAAAGAGAAGAAAGGAGTTTTAAAAGTAATTTTTAGTTATATTTTAAAAATATGTTTATTTAAGATGTTTCATCCGAATCATAATTTAAAAACAGAGTTGAGTTTTGAAAAGTAAACCAAACGCTACCTTAATTTTCAAAAAAGATGATTCAACCAAACAAGGTGAATTCTTTTTTCTTTTTCTTTTGGAAAATTAAAAAAAAAAAAAAAATCTAACAACAACTAGGGTTCTACTGTTTTAACAAATTAAACCCTAAAATTTTAATTGTCAATTTAAACTCCAAACTTTTGATTTGTTTTTAATCTGAACTATTTGTCTATTTTTATTAAGTAAAATCAACAGAAAAAATAATATTTTAGTCATTAAATTCAATGAAAAATACTATTTTAGACATTTTATGTATACTTACATTGAGTTTAATAATTAAAATGTTATTTTTCTATCAATCTTACTTAACAAAAATAGGAGAATAGTTTAGATTGAAAACAAATCAAAAGATTGGGGTTTAAATTAATAAAATTAAAAATTTAGAATTTATTTTGTTACAAACCTCATATCCTAGGATTTTTTTTTTTTGTAACTGTCTGCATTTTCTTTTAGGTTAACGATTTAAAAAAATTCCCAATTATAACACTCGATGTTTTATATGTATTGCTCGATTATCAGTTATCACTGAGGGCAAACATTGGCATATAACATTAGCAGCAATGATAGAGACCCCCTTTTATGGAGGACCCCCACAACCCCCTTTCTGATCCACACCATTCATGATGTGGACCCCACACATACATGAGTGGACCTCACACATCATGAATGGTGTAGATCAATAAGGGGGTTGTGGGGGTCCTCCACAAAGGGGGCCTCACTCATTTTTCATATATATATTGAGTGCACAACCTTGGAAGCTCTCACAATCAGGAACGGGGTAAGTACAGCAACAACTGCTGTGATTGAAAAATGACACCGTTTCTCTTTTTTAAATTGCGCAATGCATTTTTCTTCTTTAAACGACATCGTTTCTCTCTTTCTCTCTCTATTTTTTTCTTTATTATATAAATTGAGCCAAGGTGCTTTCACCATCAATGATGAAAGGATAAATTACAAATATATTCTTTGAGATTTGTTTTAAATACGGATTATCTCAAGTGGTTTGAAAAATTATAAATATTTCATTGTGAAATTTTTTTATTTAACATAATTAGTTGAAAAAAATTAAATTCTTAATTGTTCTCCTATATAATAAGAAAATTAATTGACTTATTAATTAAAATAAATTTTTGATATCATTAAAAATGATTTACTAATAAAAAGGTTTATTTGTTATGAAATTAAAAATTTCAAGGGACGGGATGTAATTTCTAGACTTACAAAGACAATTTATATTTTAAACAAATTTCAGAAAGTATATTTGTAATTTACCCTAACTGAAATGATAATACTAAATAATTCCAACAATATTACTGTAAAAGTTATATTTAAGTATTTTATTTATTTATTTTTTACCACAGTTTATATTGTGATATGTCTCAATCACATTGTTAAAATATAATATATATATATATTAGTGGTGTAACTCGTTAAACAAGTATAATAATTACACATGCGATGATAATGTGATAAAAAAATTGTAAATGTAACATTACTCTAAATAATACTATAAGGCCTTATTTGATTAACACGACTAATAGTTAAATGATTAATAATCTCATAAATGAGTATAAAATTACTTGAGATAACTATTTATTAGGTATTCATTTTGTTTGTTTGTTTTTTTTGATCTCCAATTCCTCTCAATATTAAAAATTCATAAAATACTAAAATATAATTTATACAGCCTTGTTTGAATTATTTAGTTATTATCTTTTCATTTATGATGAAAACACCTTGGCTCTATTTAAGGAATAAAAAAATGATGCCGTTTAAAGAAGAAAAACGTATTGCACAGTTAAATGAAGGAAACGTTTTTCAAACCACATCCATGAAATGACTTGGTTGCATCTAAACAAACCAAAAGGTGAGAGGTTTGTATGATGTAATTAGCAAACTATAACAATCTAAGCTGTAGAGTAGACAAGTAAATCACATAGAGAATTTTCTACACTAAACAGTTGATTAGCATTTAAGCTTTAGCTTGTTGGTTGAAAACAAGTATATATATCTTCTTTTCTGGTTTATGATTAAAAATAAGTAATATAAAAATCATTCTACATGTTTTCCAAAGCGTTTTACTTTGATGGTTTTCATAGCATATTTCTTTCTCATTTAAATATCATACTTTCCACTGTTTATTTTTCTAAATTAATTTTTAAATTAACCTTGAAGCATGGAATATAAAGATAAATTCTGTTTCAAGACTTCCAACATTTTTGCCAAAGGAAGCATAGGTTGTGCTTTATTCTCCCCCTAAAGTGCAGTCTAAGAACAAGTTCTTTCTGCCATGGTCTGAACTTTGCTTTGGTATTTAAGATTTTTTAATTTTTTTTTTTTTTTTGTATTCAAATATGTTCTTTTTGTTTTTTTTGGATATTTATTTTAACTTACGTGCACATTGACTAATTCCGGAACCCTGAAGTTAATAACTAAGTAAACCTCTAGTGACCCTTTAAAGTGATTCGAACTCAAAATTTTAAATCTCATTCTTAATTTTTTATCTCTCAACCAATTCTTAATATTTTTTTTAAGAATGTATTATGCTAAATTTGGGATTCTTTCTTAAAGAAGCCAGATGCACGCGGAACAATGATTAGGTAGTTCTAAAATATCAATTAGAATTGTTAACGTGATGTGGGGAAATATTTTTTGAGTACCAACACGTAGCAAGTTAACGCTGATGTGTCAGCCGAGGTGCCACGTGTCCTGGTCGTTATGCCGAGGTAATTTCGGTGTTGCTGAGGTTTTCTCTAAAGATATCGGAATCCGAGACAAGCAGATAAAGGACAAGAGTCCTAGAATGAAGAAAGACTTCAAGATGGATAAGGATAGTAGTCTTAGGGAGTCTATCCTTATCTCTTGTAGAGTCCAAAGTAAGCACTGAATGGGAGTCCATAGAAGTCAGGCTTCTAGTGGGACTAAGATTGAATAAACTATAAAAGGGAGGCACCCCCATGGGTCTAAGGTACGCAATTTATACTTTGAGCAGTGAATTTAGTACTTGATTATCTTTGAGAGATATACTGACTTGATCGCCGGAGTGCCCCCGGGTAGACGAACCACCGCCGGAATCTTCTCTTTCTGTTGCAGGTTAGCCAGGTGTCATCTATTCTGCCGGTGCTTTCTAGCTGATTACTAAGCGGGCAGTGTGATCAGAAAATCACTCACACAATTTGGCGCCGTCTGTGGGAAAGATAGGAGAATAGATGGCCAGCAACGGACAAAAGGAAAAGAATGGGGACGACACTCCTGCTGGGAGTGGAAGACCTATTGACCTGGATGTCACAGGAAACGAATACAATGCAGAAACTCGTGACCAGAATCACGGAGTGAAGGACGTCGGCCAGACTAGCGACGCACCAAAGAAACCAGATCGAAGTGGCTATTACAACGAAGATGACCTCCAGGTATGGAAGGATAGATGCCTGCGGAGGGACGAAGAGATGAAGGAGATGGCAAACAAATTGGCAGACCTGCAGTCGGTTGTCAACTTCATGATGCAAAATAACGTCATGTAGTCGCCGTTCCCGCTGCAGGACACGCCGATTCCAGCAGCCAATGCCCAGAAGGGAGGGCAAAGAACAATCCCCATAGCCCCTCAGCACAACGGGAGCGAAAGACACTCTCACCGACCTTCCAGGGAGGTCGGACGAAGGGAGCCAAGAAGAGAAGAATCACGGAGGACACATCATACAAAGGAAGCAGAACCCAAGGGACATTGGCATGTTCAGGGGTAGGCGCTGTGCTTCGACACAACTCATGGAGAGGGGTCGAAGAGGACTCACCATGAAGCTGAAAGTAGTGCACCAAAAAGACTGAAAGCAGGAGATAGCCGAGCTCCTGGGAGAACAAAAGAGGACTTGAGAGATTACCTCAAAAGGAAGTAACAGAATGACTACGCCGAAGGTAACTTCCCCAGATAAGCCGAGGACACCATTCTCGGTGGAATTGGACAGGTTTGAGGCGCCCAAGAGATTCAGTATGCTGAGGTTTCAAATATACGATGGTAAGTCAGACCCCAACTTCCACGTCGGATTATATTTGAACTAATGGCATTGTATAGTGGGAACGAACCGTTGCTCTGCAAAGTGTTCCCCTCATCCTTCGGGGAGATTGCATCAGATTGGTTCCACAAACTACCAAAGGGAAGCATGAAGACTTGGGAAGGCCTGGCCGAGATGTTTGTGGCCAGGTTCGTGACAAACAAACTACAACCATTGAGGGTTGACGCATTGATGGCTCTGAAGATCGGTAAGGATGAAGGCCTTAGGGCCTATGCAAAAAGATACTATGAGGTATTTAACCGAATACCAGAGTGTAATCAAGAAGTGGCGGTCGTGTCATTCAAGAACGGCTTAAAAGACAACTGTCCACTACGGAAATCCTTGGCAAAAACTTTGCCAAAAAGCATGGAAGAGGTCATGGCGAGAATCGAGAAGTATGCCAGAGCCGAGGAAGATACGTCGGGGGCCAAGGAGATAAAGCAAGAGAAAGGAAACGGCTCGCCGAAGCGAGGCCGAGGTAACAACGGGTCGAACAAGCACGAAGCAGAACTAAGGGTTGCCCAGGCAGTGACAACTGTGTTCCGAACTCCAATTCACAAAGTCCTGGATCAAATTCGGAACCAGCCCTATTTTAGAGCACCAGCAAGGGCACTAGGGGAATTCATGGGGAGGAACGTTGGCAAGCGTTGTGCCTACCACAATGAAGAGGGGCACACAACTCAGGGTTGAAGAGCCCTGAAAGCACACTTAGAAGACTTGGTAAGGCAAGGCCCTCTGAGAGACCTGGTCGACGAGGCTAGAACAAGAGAAGAACAGGCAAGATTGCCTCAAGCACCAGCAGCTCCGCCTTCCCCAGTACAGCAATCTCAGGCAGGAGGACCTCGGGTAGTCAATGTGATTCACTCAAAGGTCGACGAGAATGAAATCAGAGGGGAGACCCAGAAGGTAAAACACCTACAACATGTCTATCAAATCGGGGAGAAAAGACATTGGGCAGAAGAATGCCAGGGACCAACGATAACCTTTACTGAAGCCGACCTAGAGATGGTCCAGCATCCGCATAATGATGCCTTGGTAGTATCCCTCCAAGTTGGGGAGTGCCAAGTGAAATGCATCCTGATTGACCAAGGCAGCTCTTGTGACATCATGTACGTCCGATGTTACAAGGAGCTCGGCGTTCACCCGGACGATATGGAACAATCCAATGGCCCAATGGTTGGGTTCAATGGAACGCCGACATGGCCATTGGGAGCAGTAAACTTGGAGGTGCAGGCTGGCACCAGGAAGATCAAGACAGAGTTCACCATCATTAACACACCCTCCCCTTCCAACATCATTTTGGGAAGGCCATGGTTGCATGCAATGGGGGCAGTTCCCTCAACATTGCATCAACTATTGCAATTCCCAACAAAGCATGGGATAGAGGAAGTCAAGGGCAATCAGCTGCAGGCGAAGAATTGCTCTATGGCAACAATGAAATCCACCTGCAGCATACGAGAGCCAACAAAGGCAGAAAATTGAAGATGAGGACGTGGAAGTCCTAGAAGACATCGGCAAAGAGCCAGCCGAGAAGAACGAGGAGGCACTGAAGAAAATCCTCGTCCAAGATGGGGATGAAGAACGCTTCTTTCTTCTCAGCTCGGGCTTAGCCGAAGAAGAGGAAAGAGAGTTGGAGGCTTTTTTGAGAGCAAATATTGAGGTGTTTGCTTGGACACCTTACGAAATGCCTGGCATCGACCCCGAGGTCACTTGCCACAAACTGAATGTTGACAGGTCGGCCAAACCTGTAATTCAACGAGCCAGAAGACCGACATTGACGCACGTCGAAGCGGTAGAAGAAGAAGTAGATAGACTTCTGGAGGCTAGGGCCATTAGAGAAGTTCACTACCCGACATGGCTATCCAATACAGTGGTGGTAAAGAAAAAGAATGGTAAATGGAGGGTCTGTGTAGACTTTACCAGTTTAAACAAGGCCTGCCCCAAAGACAGCTTCCCTCTACCCAAGATTGACCAGCTAGTGGATGCCACTTCGGGGCATGGAATGATGAGCTTCCTGGATGCCTACAGGGGGTATCACCAGATAGCTATGGACCCAGCAGATGAAGAGAAGACTGCATTTATCACTCCCAAAGGGCTATACTGCTACAGAGTAATGTCCTTTGGATTGAAAAACGCAGGAGCCACCTACCAAAGATTGGTAACCAAGATGTTCAAACACCTGATTGGCCGAACAGTAGAAGTCTACATCGACGAAGACCAAGGAGCCTGAGGGACATCTTGCCGATCTAAAAGTAGTCTTCGAAATCCTTAAAACATATCGGCTCCGACTCAATGCATCGAAGTGTGCATTTGGAGTCGGATCTGGTAAGTTTCTAGGATACCTGGTGACCAGGAGGGGCATTGAGGCTAGCCCAGATCAGATCAAGGCCATCCTAGAGCTGAAGAGCCCGACATCGGCAAAACAGGTGCAGATGCTAACTGGAAGGGCCGTAGCCCTGAACAGGTTTATAAGCAGAAGCTCAGACAAGTGCAAACCCTTCTTCAAATTAGTGAAGAAAGCCACAGACTTTCTTTGGATAGAGGAGTGCGAAGAAGCATTAGCCAATCTGAAGAAGTACCTAACCACAGCTCCAGTTCTTTCAAATCCAGAACCTGGGGAGGAGCTGTTCCTGTACTTAGCAGTTTCAGAATATGCGATTAGTGCAGTACTAATCCGAGAAAAAAAAGGGGAGCAAAAGGCTGTGTACTATGTAAGCAAAACCCTAGCCGACGCAGAAACAAGGTATCTACCCTTAAAGAAATTGGCACTGGCTCTAGTAATGGCTTCAAAGAAGTTGAACCATTACTTCCAGGCCCATAAAATTGTGGTACTAACAGAGCACCCATTAAAGTCCCTATTGTAGCAGGGAGACTTGACAGGAAGAATAGCCAGATGGGCAGTCGCCCTAGGCCAATATGATCTGGAGTACAGGCCCAGAACTGCAATCAAAGGCCAGGTTTTGGCCGACTTCGTGGCCGAGTTCACGCTAGAGTCCATCAAACATTGGGCTCCGTTGAGCCAAGATAGACAATGTCTAAACAAGCAAGCAGAAGCCCAGCCAAACGCTAAAGAACAAAGGAAAGAAGAGAAACCCAGACCCTGCAGCATTTACATCGGCGACTCCTTTCAACTGTTCATTGATGGGAGTTCAAACTGGCAAGGAGCAGGGGCAGGAGTAGTACTGATATCTCCAGATGGAGAAATATTAGAACAGTCCATTCGATTGGGATTCAAGGCCTCAAACAATGAGGCAGAATATGAAGCATTGATTGCAGGACTGAAGCTAGCAGCAGCAGTACAAGCAGATGAGGTAATAGTTTGTTGTGATTCACAATTGATAGTTAACCAGACAACGGGCGAGTTTGCAGCCCGAGATGAAAGAATGTCGGCCTACTCAAAGGAGGTCATCAGGCTGGCAGCCTTATTCCAGAACTGCAGACTGCTTCAAGTCAGCCGAGCTGATAACAACCATGCCGATGCATTGGCCAACCTAGCTAGTGCAATACAACCAGGAAAAGCAAGGACAATAATGATTGAATACTTGTCGGGCCCGAGCATTGAACCTGTAATCACAAAGCGTGAAGCGATGTGCGTAGACATGGGACCAAGCTGGATGGACGCAATTGTTACGTTCCTGAAAGAAGGAAAGCTGCCAGATGACCACAAGGAGACACACAAGATCAGATTGAAGTCGGCAAGATTCAGTTTGACAGCAGAAGGACATCTCTACAGAAGGTCCTTCACTGGACCCCTCTTAAGGTGCGTACACCCTCTGTAGGTTGAGGATTTTTTATATGAAATTCATGAAGGAATTTGTGGAAGCCACACTGGGGGCAGATCACTAGCTCACAGGGCCATTACCCAGGGGTATTGGTGGCCCTACATGCAAAAAGATGCAAAAGCCTACGTGAAGAAGTGTGAACAATGCCAAAGGTTTGCACCTTTGATACACCAGCCAGCTGCTGACCTAAACCCTATATCCAGTCCTTGGCCATTTGCCCAATGGGGAATGGATCTCGTTGGGCAATTGCCCCAAGCAACTGGGCAAAGAAAGTATCTGCTGGTAGCAACAGATTACCTCACAAAGTGGATAGAAGCAGAACCTTTTGCCAAGATCTGAGATGTGGATGTCAAGAACTTTATATGGAGAAACATCATCACCAGATTTGGGATTCCAAGAGCAATTGTTGCAGACAATAGGACTCAATTTGATAGTAAGATGATCAAAAACTTTTGTGCAAAGTTCAAGATCAAGAACTACTTTTCAACCCCAAGTTTTCCACAAAGCAATGGACAAGCAGAAGCATCTAACAAAGTAATTCTGGATGGGATAAAGAAGAGGTTGCAGGCAGCAAAAGGGAAGTGGGTAGACGAATTGCCCAATGTACTCTGGGCATATCGGACTACGCCGAGAAGATCAACAGGGAATCCCCCTTTGCCATGGCTTATGGCACAGAAGCAGTCATTCCATTGGAGGTCGGCATCCCAGGGATCAGAACCTAAGGAGTTGAGAACGGGACTAATGATATACTCTTAGCCCGAGATCTGGATCTTCTAGAAGAAAGAAGAGAGAAAGCTGCAATACAACTTGCAGCATACCAGCAACAGCTTGCCAGAGCTTATAATAAGAAGGTTAATCCAAGGGAATTTCAAGTCGGCGACCTAGTCCTAAGAAAAGTCGTCGGCAACAAGAAGGATCCCAGGGAAGGCAAGCTTGGCCCAAACTGGGAAGGACCCTACAGAATCACTTCGGTATTGGGCAATGGGGCATATCGGCTTGAAGATAATGAGGGCAAAGCATTGCCAAGACCCTGGAACACTTGTAATTTGAAGTTTTTCTATCATTAGTTGTTACTTGTTTTTGCTAATGACATTAATAAAATCTTAGCAGAATTCTTCAACACTTATGACTGATAAAAATGCATAATATGGTTTTTGGAAAAATATGAATAATGAGAACCCAAGTGGAACTCAAGTTCACATTAGGGGACAGAGAGAAGACAGAGTTGTTTAACACTTGTTGAAATTTGTAGCAATTTACAAGTCGAAGTTAAACCGAGATCATTGTTTAACACTTGTTGAAATTTGTAGCAATTTACAAGTTGAAGTTAAACCAAGATCGTTGTTTAACACTTATTGAAATTTGTAGCAATTTACAAGTTGAAGTTAAACCGAGATCATTGTTTAACACTTGTTGAAATTTGTAACAATTTACAAGTTGAAGTTAAACCGAGATCATTGTTTAACACTAGTTGAAATTTGTAGCAATTTACAAGTTGAAGTTAAACCAAGATCATTGTTTAACACTTGTTGAAATTTGTATCAATTTACAAGTTGAAGTTAAACCGAGATCATTGTTTAACACTTGTTGAAATTTGTAGCAATTTACAAGTTACCTCGAGATCATTGTTAACCGAGGTAAGTCACCCCGAGAAGGTTGCACAAAGAAGGAAGAGTATATTAAAGACATGCAGAATATTCTAAGTACAGAATCATACAAAAGCAATAAAGAGAAGATAAAGATTCAAGCATTCAGGGAAAGCAGATGCATTCATACACAAAAGAGGCACATCGGCCATATACAGAGCTTACATTGTCTGAAAAACAAAAAGTACAAGAGTACAAAAAGACAAGAGAAGAGAAACATCAAAATTAAGGTTCCTCAGCAGCAACCTGGGTTAAGACCTCGGAAGACTGTTGAGAAGCAACATCGGCCACCTTTTCCGCCGCGAGCTCGGCGTCAATTTCTGCAAGAGTTTCATCTACACTTTTGTCGGCCAGAGGAATGTCGGATGATACCTGCTCAAGGGTGGCTTCCTTGGGAACCTCCTCAACCTCCTCATCTTGAGTCAAGTCAAGGACTTGCTCGTTTTGAGGAGGGGACTTGGCCCCAGCAGCCTCCTTGGATTTCCTCACCAAGGCCTCATCCTCATCTTGATCCTCAGATTCAGAATCATCATCAAATTAAACTGGAGGGTGGCGGCGGAGGAAATGGAAGAGGAATGGCGTCGGCACTCCGAAGTGGCGAGTCCTCGGGGACATTGAGCTTTTTCAGAAGGAACATCCAACCAAGGGAGAAACCCCTGTTGCATGCCTGCTTCACTTGTTGCTCATAGGCCTCCATGACGTCGGCCATGCCCTGAACATACGCCTTCTCATCAGCATCCTTGATTTCGGCCACTTTGGTGGCCAAAGCATCTTGAAGCTCCTTCTGGGCCTAGGCCACCTTCTCCTCGGTCTCTTTTGGCTGGGCCTGAAGAACTTTGTTTATTGCCTCAGTGGCACCGACTTTTTCCTCGGCTTCGTCCTTCTCCTTGATGGCGACCTCGGCCTAATCTTCCAGCATCTTCATTTTTGATTGCAAGTTTTTGTTGGTTTTCTGAAGTGTAGAGACCTCCCTCTTCTTCTTGGCGAGCTTCTCACAATTCTCAAAAGATTGCATTAAGAAAGAGTGGGCATGCTGAATGGTCTGCAAAGTAAACAGGAAGTATTATAAAATATTCTAAGTATGAAATGAAGAGAAAGAAAGAAAAAAATACCAAGCAACAACACTTACCTGAACAGAGTGTTGAAGCATGAGAGCGCAGTTCTCATACTCACTGTACTCGGCGTTCCGCTCCAGATCGCCTGGAAGAAGCAAAGCGGTACTGAGTGCAACGCCGACGTTGATATCATCTGCGCTGTCGCTTGCCATGACAAGCTTGTCTTCCAAAGTAATTGCGGGGGCCCAGGGAGCATCAGGTTTTTTCGACCCCGAGGTCGTTCCAGAGGATGACCTCGGCCTTTTGGACTTAGTGGATTCGGAGGGAAGGGTTTCAGCGGACCTCTTCGCAGGGACAGAGGCAGTTTTTTCACTGGGAGCTAGTTTGGAAATAGGCAAGGTATCCTCAGAGTCGACCTGAGCTACCTTTGCCTTGGGCTGGGCCTTTTTTACTTGTTTTGGCTTTGGTGGAAGCTGGGTCTGTGTTGGTTGAGCTTCAACTTCAGAAGGAAGGCTGGCTAAAAGGTCTTTGGCAACTAGTTTTGGGCGGCCCATCTCGGCAGTAAGGACAAGTCGTCGCCGACGTTTTCTCTGAGATATCGGAATCAGGTATTGAGCTGAGGTTGATGGTTGATTAGCTGGATCAGATGTTGATCCTTGATCTGTCCGAGATACGGACGCAGCTTGTGGAGTTGTGGCAAAAGGAGGAGATAAGCTCTTCTTCTTTTTTCTCCTGGGAACGTCAGGAAAAGCAGATTTGTATGTTGGAATGAAATTAAGGAGCAAAGGCGCCTTCCGTTTATGGACAGGCAGGTCTAAGAGTTTCTTCAAATCCTTGCTGGGAATGAAGGATTGGCGAAAGTTCTTTGGTGGCTGACGGAGAGTTGCAGGGGAAAACAGACATTAGAAATAGGTAAAGTATTAAGGACTTGAAAAGAAACAGCCAAGTATTAACGCTGGGCTCTTACCCTTGCCCTCTAAAATTGATCGAGGAAGAGGGTAGAGATGGTGGTCCTCGTCTGGAGCAAACTCCCAATTTCCTGAGGTAATGACGTAATCATCTCCAGCCCCCTTGTTGAAGTCTGGGAGGTCGGCTACGATTTTGAACTCTGTGGACCTCGGCTTAAGGTAATAAATGTAGCTTTTTTCTTTCAAATTAAGGGCGCACATGGTATAACAGAATTGAATATCGGCTAAGGTGATCCTAGCGTTTTCTTGTTTAGCTAAGGCTATGATACCGTTGATCACTCGATAAGAATTAATAGCAAGTCGCATGGGGTTCAACTTATAATAGTAGAGAATCTCACGAAACAAGATGTTGAGTGGAAACCAAAGTCCACACTCAATAAACGCAACTACAGGGAAGGGCATGGAGTCGTCAGTAGGCATGATGGAGTCATCATCCCCAGCCAACCTCAGATAGACGTCGGCTGGCATTTCAAACTCCTGTCTAAAATATTCTAGTTTGGATGGGGTGTTTACCCTATGCCTCCACATACTCATAACGTCGGCCTAAATTAGAAGGACTAGGTTTCAGAAGAGAGATGATCTAAAAAGGTTTTTGTGAACCTCGGCTAAGACCTAGGTGTATATTGGTGCAAGAATTTGTGAAGATTGTTTTAGTTTTGACGGGTTCTACAGTCAAATCCCAAACCTAAATCTATGAAGACGAAGATTGAAGGCACAAATCTGGAAAATAGAAAAGCAAGAACGAAGTTTCAGAATCAAGAACAGAGGTAGGGATATCAAAAGCACAGAGAATACAAGGAGTATACGGTCAAGAACAGTGACAAAAATGCAAGAAAGTGGTGAAACAGTGCGTGTGTTCAAGATTTGGGCAAAAGCAGAATCATGGAATAAATACATTCAGATATGTGGTTCACAAGATAAATGTTTGAACGAAACAGTAATGACAACGAGTAATGAGGAATATCAAAGGAATTGAAAAACGAAAGGAACAGTTGCTTACCAGAAAAAATGGAGCCGGTATGAAGATTGCCGAAGTCAGACGACAATTACAGATGTAACAAAACGACGAAAGCTTCACAGGAAGGAAGAAAGGAAGGCAGTTACAGAGCTTGATAACTGGAACAATGGCGTATTCAAGAGCTAGAGAGAGAAAAAGCAAGAGAATCGAATGTAAAGTAAAGAGACCAAAGAAGAGAAAAACAAGTTTTGTCAAAATATTTTTGAAACGGCGGCAAAAGAAGGCATTAAATGCGCCTAGAGCAACGCATACGTCAGACAGCGCACGCAGAGAAAACGGTTCACAGGCGCGTCAGAAACACGATCCAATGAGGATCAAACACGTAAATGAAACAATTGAAAAGTGATGCTTGACAGCTCACACGCATGAAGAAGTCCATGGGGAAATCTTGTTCACAAGAAGACATGTTGGCCTGAAATAAATGATCTCGGCAGAAGATGTTTTAACCGACGCACTGGAAAGAAGTACCGATGTAGGTTCCATCACCTCAGAATGCCGAGATAATAGAACCTAGGGGGCAGTTGTGGGGAAATATTTTTTGAGTACCAACACGTGGCAAGGTGACGTCGATGTGTCAGCCGAGGTGCCACGTGTCCTAGTCGTTATGCCGAGGTAATCTCGGTGTTGCCGAGGTTTTCTCCGAAGATATCGGAATCCGAGATAAGCAGATAAGGGACAAGAGTCCTAGAATGAAGAAAGACTTCAAGATGGATAAGGATAGTAGTCTTAGGGAGTCTATCCTTATCTCTTGTAGAGTCCAAAGTAAGCACTGAATAGGAGTCCATAGAAGTCAGGCTTCTAGTGGGACTAAGATTGAATAAACTATAAAAGGGAGGCACCCCCATGGGTCTAAGGTACGCAATTTATACTTTGAGTAGTGAATTTAGCACTTGATTATCTTTGAAAGATATACTGACTTGATCGTCGGAGTGCCTCCGGGTGGACGAACCACCGCCGGAATCTTCTCTTTCTGTTGCAGGTTAGCCAGGTGTCATCTATTCTGCCGGTGCTCTCTAGCTGATTACTAAGCGGGCAGTGTGATCAGAAAATCACTCACACATGTGATATTTTAGAAAAATCACAAAACATGTTAGAAGATCATTCATCCATTTGAAGAATGAGAAATAAATTAACATCTAATACAACTTTTTTTTTTTTAAAGATCGGGTAATACTATTAATACATAAAAAACTAGTATCTATTTGGTCTTAACATGAAGAGAAGTGATATCGATTATTAAACTATAAAATAAGAGTGTATTTTTGTTTTTTTTATTATAGATATTAAGGGCATTGATATCCACACATAAAATAAGGGCAAATTGAGAAATGCAATAATCAGGGAAATAAATTGGGAAATTTTATTTCCACACACCTAATTAGCGGGAGCCTCTATTTGCACACACCACTTCCCTTCTCCTCACACACTTAATGATATTTTTTTATTATATTTTTATCCTAAAATAAAATTACCAAAATATTCCTTTCTTCTTCAACCAAAACCTTAACCCTAACCCTAACCCTAACCCTAATACCCAACACAGTGCCTCCTCCTCCGGTTATCTCCTTCCTCCCTCCGTCGCCTCCCTCCAGCCTCCCTCTTCTCGAATTGAAACCCCACCCCACCCCATCATTCGTCGGTCACTCACCCTCCCCACCACCCCCGTAACTTCTCACTTCGGGACACAACACTACCGCCACCACAGCTTCCACCCCTTCGCAACCCTCAATTCTACATGGAGAGAGAGAGAGAGAGAGAGAGAGAGAGAGAGGATGTGGTGGGCGTCGCGGTAGTATCGCCAGTGGGTGGAGGAAGGGGTGGGAATGGCGACTGGAAGGGAGGTGGTAATGATGGTGTTGCATCTCCGCCGGCGAGGTGGTCGCCGGTCTAAAAGGTGTGTGGATTGGGAGGGTTGGAAAGTTGTGTTTATGGGGGATATAATTGGAATAAATGTGTGTGTAATGAGTAAATATTTTATTTTTTATTTTTTTAGGTGTGTGAATTTAGAAGGATGTGCAAATAGACGATTGAGTGTGTACAAATAGATGCTCCCCTAATTAGCTCAGTGCGTACACTTAATGAAATATTATTTTAATGGTAATTATACCCTAAACTAAAATTACCATAATGGACATCCATCAATACTCATAATATTATATAAAAATATTTTTTGTAAACATCTTTTAAAAAATAAAAAAAAATCTCTATATATACTTTTTGAGTAAAAAAAAAAAAAAAAACCTAACTTCATCATGGGTAGCAATCAAATCAGAGAACATTACATGGCTCCATCCATCTAGAAATTTTCCCTCACCATTTTTTCTTTTTTTTTTTTTTTTTTTTTTTTTTTTTTTTTTTTTTTTTTTCTCTCATAGCTCAGTTCCAAACAGTCATACCCCAAAATCTAAAACTTAGAGCATTCAATTCTACTATGATTTTCTCTTCTTTTTTTTTTTTTTCCTCTTTTCTATGAAAAGTGAAGTCCTGTGATCACATTCCACCTTCAATTCTATTCACATTCTGACTTTAGTACCCTAGATATTGTCTCTCTCTCCTGCAAATCCAGTAAAACAAAACCCACAATTTTGAACTACCGGTGCAATCAAGTCCTTGAAAGTCAGGTTCATCAATGGCTTCTCAAACATATTTCTGAACTACAGTGTCAAAAAAAAAAAAAAATTCGGAATTACAGTGTCAAAAAAAAAAATTTATTTCAGAACTACAGTGTTGAAAAATCAATATTATTTGGAAAGTAAGTGTCAAATGAAGAAATAAATTTCAAAAAATTAGAGTGTCGAATGGAGGAGGAGGGTCGTTAATGGAGGTTCTTCAATGGAGTGGTTCAAGTCTTCATTTTGTTCAATGGAGTTTCTCTTCACTGTTGAAGTCTTCACTATGAACCCAAATAGGAAGAAGTTGCTCTTCAACTTTGGATAGGTGTGTGGAAAAGAGGGTTAGTGTGTGGAAAGATGATTGAGATGGTGTGTGTACAATATATGAGTTAAGGGTATGATTGGTATAATTGATGTGTGGAATGAGAACAAAAATTAATAATTAAACTATTAAGTGTGTGTACTGAGAAAAGATATGCACTGAGAAAAGATATGCAATGAAGTAACTATGTATGTAAAAATGAAATTTCCCGAATAAATTAGCATGTTGAATTCAACATTTTTGTTACCATCAATAGTTAATAACCAAATGAAAAATGTCTAAGACCCCCTTTTTTTCCCACCTCCTTTGACCCTCTCTCTCTCATTGGTTGGATTTTTTCTTTTTTTTTTTTGTTTCCCTTGTCCTCCAATCACCACCTGCCACATATGTGTGGGGGTGGTGGGGGTGGTGATTGGAGGGGGTCTCCATCACTCCTCTAACCAAATAATGAAAAAACAAATTGAAATGAAAAAGTGAAGTTGGTCAATATTATTTCATAACCGCAAGGAAGATTCTTATAATTCTCAATAATCTTAATGGAAGTTAGTATACTTTACCCTTTGCACAAGTTTCATGTGTGACATTGAATGCCTCCCTTGGCAAATTGGACTTTGATATTCAACATTTGGTTACTATCATGAAGGTATGAAACTTAAATTATTAAAAATTCGTTTGTATTAGTTTTAAAATTATAATTTGATTGTAAAATTGTATTTTGAGATATGAGTTTTGAAAAGAAAAAATTTATTGTTATGAGTTTTGAAAAAAGTTTTGAATTATATTTTGAATTTTGAGTTTTGAATTGTATTTTGAAATTTTTTGGATTTATTTTTTTTACATATTTAAAAATTTTCTTAATTTTATTTTTTAAGGAAAACTTGAACCCACTTTGGTGTCATATGTTATTGCTATTGATGAACCTATTGCTTAGAAGTTTTAGTTTTGATAACTGGTAGGGGATTGCCTTGTTAGTATTTAAATGAGGGGATTTTTGGAAAGGTAAAAAAATGTTTGACTTTGAAAGTTTGTTTTATATAAGGAATATTGTTAAATTGTCTTGAAAAGACTAAGTTGGAAGTTGTTGATTTACATGTGGTAAATACATGAACATTGACATTGTTATTATCTCTTGGGATTGTATCATGATATTACATTGATAGGGATATGGAAATTGATCAAAATAGAGAATTGTGTGGAGGAAATTGGAAATGGAATCATATGAAGAATCGGACATTTTGCATTATCATTTTATCGAATCATTATTGAAATTGATTTTTAATCTCGCATTGGAAGATTATAGTTTTAAAAGAGAAATTGTTTTGTGAAACAAGAGCTATTGTTCTGTTTTTGGTAAATACGTTGGTAAGTCCGGATATGGGGTATAGTTGGTATTGGTTAAGTTGGTCTGAATGTCCATGGTGAAAGACCAAAAACCCGTGCGGATAGGCGTCGAGCGTTGTATTTTTAGAAAAATATTTTAATTTTTTTTAAATATTTAAAAATTTAAAATGAGTTGTATTTTTATTATTTTAAATAAATAATTTTTATTTTAAATATTTTATTTTATTTTATTTTATAAATATTTTTATTTTTTTAATTTTTAAAATATTTTTTAACTTTTTTTTTTTTAAAATACATACATATCTAAATCGTAACAAATTATTTGGCCAATACTTAAAAAAATAACAAAATATTTTTTTTTCAAAAAAATAAAAAATAAGAAAATATTTTTCTTCAAACATAAAAATAAACAAAATATGTTTTGAAATTTTATATTTTTTTAAGAAAAAAATAAAATAAAAAATAATTTTAAAGAACAAAATTAAATATATATATATATTTTATATAAAAAAAATAGAGTTTTGAAAAGAGTTTTTTGAATCTTGAATTATGTGGTTAGTTATGAATTTTGAAAATAATTTTTGAATTGAATTTTAAATTGTGTGTTTGGTTATAGATTTTGAAAAGAATTTTAAATTTTTTTAATAAACCACACACTAACATTTAATACAACAAACCAGATGCCACTTCCTTTCCAAATGGAGAACAACCACAACCAAAGCTGAAGCAAAACATTCATCCTCACCAAAGAAAAAAATCAAATGTCTCTTTCTTTCTATCTTTTTCTTTTTCTTTGTTTTTTTTTTTTTTTTTTTTTTGGCTCAACTCTTATATTCTTTCATGCTCACCAAAGACAAAATCACAACACAACCAACAGAAGCAAACCAAAACATTCACAAAACATCACCAAGAAACAAGTATCAAGTAGTCCAGGGGGACATAATCCAGATCTAAAATTACGAAATTGAACATCACAGATGCTACCTAACAGACCTGCAACATCTTGTTTATTCAAAACTCCTTGACGAAAAGGATCTTGCGAGGTTGGAATAGTCACTCATTTTCTCGAATTTGTGCTATTTGTGATAGGATTGATAGCAATATAAGTCTGAATAAAGCTCAAGACAATGGCTAAAATAGCACCAAGGAAAGCAAGAATAGTCCAAGGGGTATCAAAATGGGTATGCAACCATTCAGTCATCCAAAGTCTCACCTTGTTCTTATAGTGCTTTTCAATTTGGTCTTTAACATCTTCATAGGCATCAGGGTTAGGCACTAAGTTCTTGGCTATCTCATTGAAAAGCCCAACCACCTCTTCGTCGCTACCGAGGTAGTTTAGAAGTATTCCATTCTTTCTCAGCTCCTTCACATCATCAGCATGATCAATCAGTGTATCCATAAACCACATATATGAGGTGACTCCCAAGTCATTGGGACTATCAGGACACTTCTCATGGGCTACCAAGTTTAGTAGTAAAGACTGGGCTGAATCATCAATTGTAATTGGAGGAAGCCTTGAGATTGCTCTAATGAAGAGAGGTTCATACATTACATTAATAAAACATCTGCCTTTTTTGTTAGGCCTGAAGTTGATCCCCACGGTCTTGAGTTCCTGTACTGAACGATACGAGTACCAATTGTTTCTCTCATTTTGTAGAGAATTTTTTGAGAAGGTTGATGATGCATTTCTTCATTGGTGAGTATTGACGATAGACAATGAGTTCTTGAGGTCAACGATGAGTTTCTTCATTGGTGTTGCCTCCTCCTCTGTTTTCAGTGCCAGGAGTACTGAAAGCTTTGGGTTCAATAAGTTGGCTGTGCTTGAGTTCTAGAAGATGAGCGGGTTCGTCTAATTGTGAATTTGATTTTGTTGGTTCGTCTTTGTGCGTGCTGGTAATGTTAGTAATGAGATTTTCCACACATTCCCAAAATGAATTATGAGGAGGAGGACTTGGCCTCCTGTTTTGAATGAACTCGTCAATCAACTTCGAGCCTTCTTTTCCAGCAAATTCCGAGTTCATGGTCATCAGTGCCTGGAGGACTTTGAAAGGAAGTTGATTCTCTAGCAAGAACAAGTCACGTTCCACAAAAGCTTTGTCGTGATTCTTCATCTTAATTTTGGCTCGCTTGTTTTTGTGTGTCATGTAGTGAGTATATTGGAGGATGAAGCAACCATCGAGGAACATCATCCGAGTGAAGTCCGTGTCATCAATATTAGTGCCCTCAGCATAGCAGTTTCTTGCCTCGATAGCCACGTTTGCAACCTTGTTATACAAGTCGGTTATTGAATATGGTCTACAACTTTTGACATACTCCCTTGTGAATTGAAATTTGAATCTTTCGAACGATTTGAGGTTTGTGTTCTCGTGGTGGTAGGGACCAATAGAAACTAGCTGTGGCTCATAGCATTTCTTGGTGGTCTCGGTCCCCACCTGCAGAAGCATTTGAGGGACCTTCTGTATCTTACGCTTTGGCATTGTGTTGTTTGAGGACTCACTGAACCCAATTTCTTCATTCATTATCGAACTTAGCCACACATTATTGGGCTGTGGCTGTGGTTGTTGCGGTTGTGGGTTCGGTGTGTTGAATTCACCTATGTGGAGAGGCAACCGCCATTGTTGACAATTGGTTGGCAATAAATGTGGAGAAGCCACCGAATGTTGACAATGGTGAGAGAGGAGTTAGGGAGACAAGCCGTCATAGGGAGGTGGCAAGCCATACCTTCACATGGGAGAGGTATGGGCTGTTGTCTTCAACTCTCTCTATATCTTTGGGATAGCTTGTAAGAGAAAAAAAATAAGGAAGGGAATAACACAAGTTATATCAAGTGAGTGTATATCTCTGTGAGAGTGAGAAAAAATCAGAGAGTGTAAGGCAGTAGAGAGTGTGAGTTGAGTGAGAGTGTCTCCTCCTCTGTGTAATCTCTATTTGTCTTAATAGAAATCTCCGGTGCTCTCCGTGAACGTAGGCATTGAGGCTGAACCACGTAAATGTTGCGTCTATTTATTGTGTGTTTAATTTTTGGTAGTTTAAGTGGGTTGCCTTAAATCACAACACAGTGGGCTATGGATTACAACACTCAGCTCACTGTCAAAAGATGGAGCCGACATTGTCAGCAGGTAGGTAGGAGGATATACCACTACAAGAATTCGCACTTTTGCCGACTAAAAATTTAGTCGGTAAAAGTCCATTTTTAGTCGGCAAAAGTTATCCGCGACTAATTTTTTTGGTTGCCACTTTGGTCGCCAATTGAGGGTCGCAGAAAGTAATTAGCCGCGAAAAAGTTATATTTGCCAACTAAATTTTTAGTCGCAAAATAGATAATTACTGCGACTAATCCATTTAGTAGCTAAAACACTCTAGTTGCGAAAAGTCATATTTTCCGGACCAAACATGTTAGTCACCAATTCGCACATTCAACGACCAAATAGTTTAGTCGGCAATTGTGGCCCATTTCCACGACCAACAAATTTGGTCGGCAAAAGTCCATTTTTAGTCGGCAAAAATTATTTGTGACCAATTTTTTTGGTCGCCACTTTGGCCGCCAATTAAGGGTTGGCAAAAGTAATTAGCAACCAAAACTTTTGTTAGTCGGGAAAAAATTGGATTTGCCGACTAAATTTTTGATCGCTAAATACATCATTACTACGACTAATCCATTTAGTCACTAAAACACTTTAGTCGTGGAAAGTGTCATTCCCAACCAAACATGTTAGTTGCCAAAAGTAATGTTTGCGCGACTAAAATTTTAATCGGCAATAGACCTATTCGCAACCAAACTCTTTGATTGCCAAAATTAACAATTTTACCGACTAATTATTTAGTCGCCAAATGTACCATTTTGCCTACCAACATTTTGGTCGGCAAAACCACAATTTGGTCGCCAACATCCAACAAAATAAACTTGTAATTGAAGACAAATATTCCATCCAATCCATTCAATCTAATCTGTAATTAAAAAGAATCATTCATACCAACAAAGTATCTGAATCATGAACATTCAATGAAATACATAAATCATCAAATCTTTAACCTGTTTAATAAAAATCAGCAACTATTATAAGTTTCCATCCACAAATAATTCCAAAGTACATATTTTTCCAATTTAAACTTTTATCCATGCGCATCTATCAAAAAATACTAGTCTACCCAAATATTTCCATATACACCCATCAAAAAATATAACTACTAGTCTATCGACATATATTCCATACACATCTATCCAAAAATATATAATACTTCCAAAAATGCTTATAGCGCCAATTAGTCCTGTACAATTTAGCTTTGTGCACGAGTTCATCCATCTATACCAAAGAAAAAAGAAAAAGAATAAGAATGTCAAGAATTGAGCAACCATTAAACCTTGTTTGTCTAAAATGTGGTAAAACACTTAAAATTTTACTTTCAAACTGGAGGGATGGAGCACCTCCCCAAAAGACCACATAGATGGGATTTAAGCATTAGTCACTACAAAACTAAATCTTTGTTTGGATGCTTCTAGTAGATTGTCCAATACTATATGATTATTCAGAACATGCAAACATGTTCCTTGCCATACCACACTATTACTTGACATCAAACCAACCATCACGTTGTAAGAATCTCAAATTTGCAAGAAGAAAATTCTATCGTTACTGAATACAAAAAAGGCATTCCCCTGCCATGTCATGCAAGTTAATTTTGTGATAAAGAAAACAAACATCTAAGAATGAAACCTCTAACTTCTTGAGAAGTCTACCCACCACTACTAAGGCCATAAATCTTTCTGTTACACAATATGCATCGCATTAACTAGACATATGATAGTTTGACCCACCATTTAAATAAGCTTAGACTTCTTTTATTTCTGACAAAAGGATGGATGTTGGCATTAACCAGTCAGCAACACTTACAAGGAAAGGGCCACTAATTTTCTCACTCAAGTGCCCCCAAGTTGACACTAATTTTGTAACACTAAGTTGACATTCAAATAGGGTGGTGACTCCATATGAAGAAAGCTCCCTCTCAGCGTCCTAATTTTTTGTGATGAGATTACTATAAAAGATACTATTACTCTATACATCATGCAAAAAGAAGACTAATGAAATAACTACCCACAATTAAAAATAGAACATGGCCTCCCATTGAATAAGGTATATAATTTAAGTAAAACTTGTAAAGCTGAACTTACCTAAATAATGGACAAAGCAATTCTGTACAGCATGACATTAGTGCTATTTTCATGAGCAATTTGCACTTGCTCGCCAAGTATCCTAAACAAATCAACAGCAGCAGGTGTAAAATAATATAATATACTTGTTTTTAAATTATAGTTGTTTTTTTAAATAATAAATATATTAATCATGTACTAATCATGGTGATAATATACTTGTTTTTTCTTGACATTCCTAGAAGTTGCACCAAACAGTGCCGCTAACTTCTTTTCATGTAATAATCATGGTGATAATTCTCATGAAATGCAGAGCATCCTAAGGTAATCTCAATGTTCTTGAACATGGGAAGAAAATTACACACAACTGGCCTTGAGGATAATGATGTCATATATTCCAGCTCAATTTGGAAGAAGGCGTGATTCGGCGAGGATACTATCATAGCCAACCTTGATACTGGTTGCCACTCTCTCCCCACTCTTAATTTGAATTTCAATATGATCAAAAATCTTACTATCAAATTTGAGTTCATTTCGCCAAGTCAACTTAGATCCTAGATATGTTTTAGTGCATAATAATAGTTTAAATTTTCTAATTTTTTCTTCAATTTTCTTGCTTAGAAATTGTTGTAGATCTGCATTACTCTTCCTATAGTTGTTTAATAACTGGAAAGTTGACTTTCATGTAAGCTTTATGCTCATCCTACATAACATTTAGTGTTAATGAACTCTGGTGAATTAACTAAGCTCTGGTATTGAATTTTCATATTTCCCAATCTCATTGATGTTTCATATATATGACAAAGCATCATTTAATACAACTTGTCCTGTCACCAAGCCATGTTTGACCATCAGCAAAAGCTATTCTATGAATTCAGAAAGGCACATACATGCATGCATTAGAGAGGTTTTGTCAGGTCTTAATAGACCCATCTTGGAGCTCATCTTGATGATCCAAATTATTCATCTTATGGGGCCTATTGAGCAAAGTATTTATGCAAAAAATCATGAAGATCATATATTGGTAGCCATATGATTGAATCACATTTGTCTTTGAAAAAATGAATGGTATATTCTCAAATCACACCTACGACCCATTTTTGGTAAGGCAAATGTGATCAGATCATGTCTTAAATGATATTTTGACATTTGTGATCAGATCGGTAAGGCACCATTTTTAATTTTCTATTGCTATGATCTTTGAGTTTCTATGCACTCACCCTTCATCGATGTGATCAAGCCAGGTGTGTGGCCTGAATCAACAAGTTTTAGTGATGAAGAAATGGGACCAATTCCATCAAAGTGGGAAGGAATCTGTCAAAATGATGCAGATCCAGGTTAGAGACCCCGCTCCCTCCATCTCTCTATACACAATATCTCTTGTTAATACACTCTTTGAAGGTGATGTTCATTGAGATAATTCAAGGATTTTATGAAAGAATTTAGTGTTCTTTATTTCTTGTTTATACCAGACATTGTCCAATTATTATATGAAAGAATGAGAACTTCTTCAGTTAAATGGCTCTCATGAGATTGATTTGGTAGCTATGCTTAGGCCAAAGTAACTTCAGTACTGTCATTGTTTGAATCATCTGATATAGGACCACCAACCTGTTGCCTAAACAACTAAATTGCATAAGAAAAATAATTGACAAATAGAATTTTTATACATAAATCATCATAAATTGCATACAAAAGAATTCTCTCTATCATTTAATTTTAATTAGTTTCCACCTTAGAGGGTTGGAATAGCCTATTGTGACCTGCTTGTCAAGGGTTCGAATCACATAAATAATATTTTCACAGCAAGGGTAAGGTTGTGTACTTTTGACCCTCCCATACCTTGCATTGACATGACAAGAGTCTTTTGCAAGGGACATGACCTATGTTTTAGTTAGTTACATTCTTGGTTACCTAATCTCAATGAATTTATCAGCTATCTGATAATCATATTCAAAAGGTCAAGAGTAAAAAAGCTTCAGATCAAATGGGCTCATCAACCCTGTTCTTAGCATACTTCTAGTGTCTTAGAAAGTGCTTTCATGTTCATCTATGTCTTCATCATGACGAATTCCTTTTTGGTCGCCAAAATTAATGGCTTTAATGACTAATTATTTAGTTGGCAAAAGTATTAGTTATCTTTCCCAACTAATCAATTGGTCGCCAAAACAGAAAAAAAACAATTGAGGTGTTAAGCCCATAGTGATGGTTACTATTAATTGTTCCATCAAAGAAATAGATGGAAATGCAATCAATTAATTGTTACTATTTTACTAGTAGTCTAGTACAACAACTATGACACTACCAATAGTGATGGTCATTACCTCTCAATGAGATCAGCTGGAACTATTGAGGTGTTAAGCCCACCCATGCATTTCTTCCCAGGAAACCTCCAAGCAATCTTGTCCTTGAATTTTTCTCTGCTTGATGATTCCAGATACAGGACACTTGACAGGCATCTGTACTCAAAAAAGAGTTATCAGTCGGTGCCAAGTATTGAAACAACAAAATCATGGTCAGTAGAGTGACATGATAGAACCCCAAATGAATTATTTGCCGATATTTTGATACCATGGAGTACAAAGATGAAAGTATACAAGTATATAAAATCAACATTTACCAATTATTCATATTACACATGCCGGGCACTTTATGAAGCCATTTAGTTATGAACTCAATTTATCCAAACATGAAAAGACATCCTTGGGTTTTTTTTGTAATAATGATGTTGATGGCTCTAATTTTGCCCCTTATTGTTTATGGGGTTGAATGCTGCTCCATGGATTACACAAGTGCCATTAGAGCCGACTCACTCCAGGAGGCAATTGGTACATATTGTAATGATTTTGATGGCCAAGAAAGGATCTATCGTGTATTCTATCAAAAGCCCCAAACATCGGAAAGTTTATCAATTGCTCCATAGATGGATGGCACAACTAGCTTTCATAGTAGGAGGAAGGTTGTACTGGCTCCATTAAATATATATATATACTTTTGTCTCAGACCCTATTGATAAAGAAAATAATAAAGTAAATTCCAATTTCCTAAAAGTCCAAGCAAGCCTAGTAATATTAACTCCCAAATATAGCAGCAATACAAGTTTGCCTTCTGGGAGTGAGTCAATTGATTACTTCAGAAGAGATTGAAGTTCAACACACCATACAATTGAGTAAAATTGTAGGATAAAAAAAGCAAAAACTATCAAACAGTACCTTGTCCAATGGAAGCCTAAGTCCTAGTTCTAATGAAGTAGAATGCAAATTAGCAAACCGCCGTAGGTCTCTTTCAGCAATCTTAGGTAGGATATACTCATCTGAAACACAAATACCAAACAAGATAAATTTGAAAATAGACAGAACAAGCCTTCCTCTTAATCGCATGAGGAGCAACTCTTTTTTTTCCTTTGTGATTCTCATTGATTAAAAAATATCATACTTCCTCTCCACAATTTCAGGTTTTTGAATAATAGTAGTCGAACGCTATTTGACCATTTCAAATTTCTGAATTTTGAACATCAGAGAAAAAAAAAATCCCAATTTCAACCACAAAATAATAAATAAAATTCTCATTGGTAGCCTAGCCATTCCTTCTCATCTTAATTCTTTATCATTTCAAAATAAAGATTTCTGGGTCAGACATTTTAACAAACAGTTCAAAGACTATTTGGTGACTTGAAATTGTAAAGCTAGATCAAAGAGTAACATAACCAATATACATACCATGTAGTGGTTGCCTTCAATAGAAATTGACAAAGGTATAGTCCTCATAAAGACTTCAAAGTTCAAACCCAGCTAAAAAACAATAGACAGAGTAACAAACCCAAATAAATTAAATTATGTTGCATTATTAATAATCACTTCATTCAAGCACATAACACAAAATTCCCAAAATCAAATAATTGAAACAAGAAACTGAACACAAAAAAAAAAAAAAAAAAGAAAAAAAAAAAAAAGAAAAAAAAAGAGCAAACAAGATGATGAACTGAACATGAGAGAGAGAGAGAGAGAGAGAGAGAGAGAGAGAGAGAGAACCATGGAGGAGGACTGAATTTGTGGGTCAAGCTGATGGGTTTTGAACTGTGGAGCTGAAGAAGAGTCTCTGCCCAAATCAAGGGCTGGCCATCTGTCTCTGTACAGAGACTCCCACACACAATCCGACCCACACAGCTCACGCCAAAACCACGAGCAACTACCCAACGAACACACATCTGATAGCTTGAAATTCCAAAAAAGAAAAAAGAATAAAAAAAAACAAAAAAACAAAATCATCACATTCAAATAACAATAAAAACAAAAAAACAATTTGCAGGGAAGAAACCTGAAGGGAAGAGGCGATTTTGAGGGCAATATCGTCTGGGAGACAACTTTGCAAAGCTGTCTATTTCGCCTCTCCAATTCCAAAAAAACACACAACTTTGCAAAGCTACACACCTTTTCTTCACTTTCTTCTTGCACCTCCATCTCTAAACGCCCGCCTCTTATCTCTTCTCTTCCTCACTCGCCGACAGTAGTCATGGCTACAACCGTTAGTACAATCGTGGAAAATGAGTGGCAAACGGCCATGGCTTCGATCTCCACAGATTGGAGCCTGGATACCCTCTTAGTCAGATCTTCTCGAATTCGGCGGACCCGTAAGAATTAGGGATTTTTGGTTTTTCAGATTGGGGATTTTGGTTCAAGAGATGGGGAGGGGGGGAAGCCGAGCGGGAATGGAAAAAGGGGGGGTGGGAAATCGAGCGGGAATATTTTTTTGTTTTTTTGGTAATATTTAAACAACAAAATGGCTCTTTTTTTTAAAAAAAAATTTATTTTTTGTTAAAATAATTTTTTTTAATAGTTAACGAATTTTTTTTTTGATTCTTTTTTTTTTTTTTAGTTGTTAAGGTTGAAAATTTATTTGTTTCATTTTTATTTTAATGAATAAAAAATTATTCTCATTTTTTTATTTTGGTAGAAGTAGGGGTAATATTTTAATGAAAAATATTTTCCATAAATTTTATAAATTAGTTTTTGTTTTTTTTAGAAAAACATAAATTACAAACGCGTTTGTTTTGAACAAAATGTTTTAAAAATTTTAAAAATATAAACTAAAAAATATGTTTGTCTAGGCCTAAAATATTTATATTTATTATTTTTATTATTTATGACAATGGGATCATACACATTATAATTGAAAAAAATAATAATTGGAAAAAAAATAATTGAAAAAAAATATTTGAAAAGAGATTAGAGAGATAGAGAAGAGAGATGAGTGAAAGAGAGAGAGAGAGAAGAGAAATGAGCGAGAGACAGAGAGAGAGAGAGACCCATTTCATTTTTTGACTTTTTCCTCTTTCAACAACAGTGGGCTCAGAGAAAGAGATGAGTGTGATTGAGAGAAAAGAGAGATAAGTGAGAGAGAGACAGAGAGAAAGAAAAAGAGAGAGAGATAAACAAGATGAGAGAGAGAGAGAAAGACAGCAAAAAGAGATGAACAAGAGATATAAAGAGAGTAAGAAGGAGAAAAAAGATAAGCAAGAGAGATAGAGAGAGCCAGAGAGAAGAGTGATGAGTGACTGAGAGAGAGGAAAAAAAAAGAGAGAAAAATAGTAGTAGTAGTGGTGGTAGTGGTAGTGGAGTGGTAACGATGGTGGTAGTAATGGTAGTCGTAGAGGTTGAGTGGCAACAATGGTAATAATGCTGGTAGTGGAATGACATTGCAGTAGTAGTGAATGTGGTAGAGGAGATGGGTGGTGAGAGAGAGATGAGAGAGAAAGAGAAAGAGACAGACAGACAGACAGAGTGATGAGTGAGAGAGAGACAAAGTGGTCGCTAACAGGGCATTTTCTTGTAGTGAAGAGCTCGGTAAATAAAGAAGAGGGGAATGAGAGAGTGAGCAAAGTGAACACAATAGGAGAGAGAGAGAGACAGACAAACAGACACATAGAGAGAAAGAGAGAGAGAAGAGTGAGAGACAGACAGACAGACATAGAGAGAGAAACAGAGAGAGAAGAGTGATGAGTGAAAGGGAGACAGAGAGAGAAAGAGATAGACACAAAAACAGAGAGAAAAAGAGATAGAGACAGAGACAGAGAGAAACAAGAGATGAGTGAGAAATAGACAAAGAGAGAGATAAAGAGAGTGAAAAGAGATGATCGAGAGAAAGACATAGAAAAAGAGAGAGATAGAGAGAAGAGAGATTAGTGAAAGAGATAGAGAAAGAAAAAAGATAAGAGAGATAGAGAAGAGAGATAAGTAAGAGAAAAAGAGACAGAGACAGAGACAAAAACAGACAGACAGAGAAGAGTGATGAGTGAGAGAGAGAAAAAGAAGAGAGAGACAAAGAATGAAAGAGATAGAGAGTGAGAGACAGAAAAAGAGACAGAGAGATAGGAGAGATGAACGAGAGAGACAGATAGAGAGATAGAGAGAAGAGAAATGAGCGAGAGAGACATAAAGAAAAGAGAGATAAACGAGAGAGACAGATAGAGAGATAGAAAGAAGAGAGATAAGCGAGAGAGACAGAGAGAGAAGAGAGATGAGAGAGAGCGAGAGAAGAGAGATGAGCAAGAGAGATAAAGAGAAGAGAGATGAACGAAAAAGACAGAGAAAGAAAATAGATGAGAGAAGAGATAGATGAGTGAGAGACACACAGAGAGAGATAGAGACAGACGGATAAACAGACAGAGAGACAAGAGTGATGAGTAAGAGAGAGAAAGATGAAAAAATGAATGAAAAGAGAGACAAAGAGAGAGAGAGAGAGAAAAAGAGCGAAGAGATAAACGAGAGAGATAAAGAGAAGAGAGACAAAGAGAGATGAGAGATGAGCGAGAGACAGAGAGAGGGAGAGACAGACAGACATAGAAGAGTGATGAGTGAGAGAGAGAAAGAGAAGAGAGACAGAGACAAAAACAGAGACACAGAGAGAAAGAGAGATAGATAGACAAAGAAGAGTAATGAGTGAAAGTAAATTTTTATTTTTCTTTCAACGACTAAATTATTTTAGTTGCCAAAAACTATCTATACAGCGACTAAAATATTTTTTAGTCGCTGAAATTAAATTTTTCCTGACCAAAATTTTGGTCACCAAAGATAAAAAGTAAATTTTTATTTTTCTTTCAGCGACTAAATTATTTGAGTTGCCAAAACTATTTATACAGCGACCAAAATATTTTTTAGTCGCTGAAATTAAATTTTTGCCGACCAAATTTTTGGTCGCCAAAGATAAAAAAGTAATTTTTATTTTTCATTCAGCGACTAAATTATTTATTTTAGTCGCTGAAATTAAATTTTTGCCGACCAAAATTTTGGCCGCCAAAAATAAAAAGTAAATTTTTATTTTTGATTTAGTGACTAAATTGTTTTAGTTGCCAAAACTATATAAACAGCGACCAAAATATTTTTTTGTTGCTGAAATTAAATTTTTGCCGACCAAACTTTTGGTCGGCAAAGATAAAAAATAAATTTTTATTTTTGATTCAGTGACTAAATTATTTTAGTTGCCAAAACTATCTATACAGCGACCAAAATATTTTTTAGTCACTGAAATTAAATTTTTGCCGACCAAACTTTTGGTCAACAAAGATAAAAAACAAATTTTTATTTTTCATTTAGCGACTAAATTACTTTAGTTGCCAAAACTATCTATACAGCGATTAAAATATTTTTTTGTCGCTGAAATTAAAATTTTATTTTCTTTCAGCGACTAAATTATTTTAGTAGCCAAAACTATCTATACATCAACTAAAATATTTTTTAGTCGCTGAAATTAAATTTTTGCCAACCAAACTTTTGGTTGGCAAAGATAAAAAATAAATTTTTATTTTTCATTCAGCGACGAAATTATTTTAGTTGCCAAAACTATCTATACAGCGACTAAAAGATTTTTTAGTTGCTGAAATTAAATTTTTGCTGACCAAACTTTTGGTCGCCAAAGATAAAAAATAAATTTTTATTTTTCATTCAGCGACTAAATTATTTTGGTTGCCAAAACTATCTATACAGCGACGAAAATATTTTTTAGTCGCTGAAATTAAATTTTTGCCGACCAAACTTTTGGTCGCCAAAGATAAAAAATAAATTTTTATTTTTCATTTAGCGACTAAATTATTTGAGTTGCGAAAACTATCTATATAGCGACTAAAATATTTTTTAGTCGCTGAAATTAAATTTTTGCCAACCAAACTTTTGGCTGGCAAAGATAAAAAATAAATTTTTATTTTTCATTCAATGACTAAATTATTTTAGTTGCCAAAATTATTTTTGCTGACCAAAATTTTGGTCGCCAAAGATAAAAAGTAAATTTTTATTTTCTTTCTGCGACTAAATTATTTTAGTTGCCAAAACTATCTATACAGCGACTAAAATATTTTTTAGTCGCTGAAATTAAATTTTTGCCGACCAAAATTTTGGTCGCCAAAGATAAAAAGTAAATTTTTTTTTTTTCAGCGACTAAATTATTTGAGTTGCCAAAACTATCTATACAACGACTAAAATATTTTTTAGTCGCTGAAATTAAATTTTTGCCGACCAAACTTTTGGTCGGCAAAGATAAAAAAACAATTTTTATTTTTCTTTCAGCGACTAAATTATTTTAGTTGCCAAAACTATCTATACCGGGACTAAAATATTTTTTAGTCGCTGAAATTAAATTTTTGCCGACGAAAATTTTGGTAGCCAAAGATAAAAACTAAATTTTTATTTTTCTTTTAGCGACTAAATTATTTGAGTTGCCAAAACTATCTATACAGCGACCAAAGTATTTTTTAGTCGTTGACATTAAATTTTTGCCGACCAAACTTTTGGTCGACAAAGATAAAAAAGCAATTTTTATTTTTCATTCAACGACTAAATTATTTTAGTTGCCAAAATTATCTATACTGCGACTAAAATATTTTTTAGTCGTTGAAATTAAATTTTTGCCAACCAAAATTTTGGTCGTCAAAGATAAAAAATAAATTTTTATTTTTCATTCAGCGACTAAATTATTTTAGTTGCCAAAACTATATATATAGCGACCAAAATATTTTTTAGTCGTTGAAATTTAATTTTTGTCGACCAAACTTTTGGTCGCCAAAGACAAAAAAGTAAATTTTTATTTTTTTTTCAGCGACTAAATTATTTTAGTTGCCAAAACTATCTATACAGCGACAAAAATATTTTTTTGTAGCCAATTGTGCCAAATTTAGCGACTAAATTTTTTTTAGTCGCCAATTGTGAGATTTTTAGCGACTAAATTTTTTTTTAGTCGCCAAAAATCAATATACCCCGGCAAAAAAAATTTAGTAGCTAAATATTGTACTTTTACCGACTAAAATAATTTTTGGTCGCCAATTCTACAACTTTTGGCAAACAAAATATTTTTAGTCGGCAAAAGTGGTTGCCCAAACTGTATTTTCTTGTAGTGTACACAATCTAGGAAGAGGAAATATAATTTTTATCTTACGATTCTTTATCTGCTTAAGATTTGTAGTTTTGAAATTTGTAGGACACCTTAAAAGTACTTTAATTAGCAATTATCTTGTATTTTATTAGATAAAAAAACACTACACAAGTGTTATTACCTGTTTAAGAATCTTCAAGAAAACAAAAATGAACTAGAGTATATGTTCAGGTAAATTAAAACAATAAGGATCAAATTGACCCATCGTGTAAATTACAGGAACTAAATTGATATATCGTTGAGCATGCGTCGACTTTCCATCCACTAAACTTAACAGCCGTTATTCATTATACTAACATGACACAATCCGTTAAATTAAGGAGCAAAATTGAGCAAATTAAAATAATATGGACCAAATTGACATATCGTGTAAATTACAGGGACCATGTGCATAATTTACCCTTTACTATTTTGGTTCCAATTTTTAGTCAATGGTAAATATGATTTTAAAAATAAATTGTTAACAAAAATGTGTTCCGATCAAGGGACAACTAAGATCTGATCAACGTGAGTTTTGCAGGTATGAAGTACTTAACGAGCTTTACATATTGAACGGTTCGGATGATCGAAATAGGACTTGTGATGGACCTCATGGCCCCAACGGTATGCGCCAGTCCACTGGACTGGCGAGAAGCCTCTCCCATGAAATAAAATAGGAACCAAAATAGTAAAATATCTTTTTGTTTTCAAACAGTAATTTATCTTTTGGTATGTGTGTCAAAAACTTGTTGCAAGATTTACAATAAAGAAAAACAAAAACCAAGGGACGTGATTTCTTTTCAGAGCCAAGTCTGGAATATATGTGAAACATAACATACTTGTGACTTTCTATAATCCATTAAGAAAAAGAAAAAAAAAGAACAAAGACTAGAAACTGAAAAAAGGGACTCAATTCTTTCAATTAATTTACTTGATGGAGTTATATGATCAAATTAAAGATGTTAATTCTAACATATGTCTTAAAATTCAATGGTTATTATAGCAGCTAGTTGTCCATATCAAGAGCTAGTTTTCAATATCTGCTAATGATAAGTGTTGGATTTTTGTCTTTTCGATACCTATTTATTCCATTATATCAGTTGGAATGTATCAATCAATTCCCGATGCATATCAATTCATAGTGCATATCAAGTTCATAGCTAATACAACTAAGTTTTAATTTTTCAACTCAAATTTTTTTAAAATTATGGTTTTTTTTGTGTGTGTGTGTGTGTGTGTGTGTGTTTTAGTGAATTTTTTAAATATTTTTTTTTAAAAAAAAATTAACTTTTTAGATATACATACAACTGAAAAGTAAAATACTTGTAAAAATTTTTCAAAAAAAATTAATAAATCCACAAAAATATAAAAATATACTGTGTTTTTTATTTTTATTTTTGGTATTCAGTGAGTTTTTTTTTTTTTAAAAAGTCACAAATATTATACTTTTTTAATATATTTACATAAGGTATATTTAAAAACTAAAAAAAAAAACTTAAAATATTAAAAAATAGTGAAATAAAAAATATGAAAAATAAAAAACTTAATTTTCAAAACAGATGATTCAACCAAACAAGGTGAATTCTTTTTTCTTTTTCTTGTTTTGGAAAAAAAAAAAACTAAGGATTTGACTCTTTTAACAAATTAAACCCTGAATTTTTAATTATCAATTTAAACTCCAAATTTTTGATTTGTTTTTAATCTGAACCATTTGTTTATTTCCATTAAGTAAAATCAACGGGAAAAAATAATATTTTAGTCATTAAACTCAATAAAAAATAATATTTTAGACATTTTATGTATACTTACATTGAGTTTAATATCTAAAATACTATTTTTCTATCAATCATATTTAACAAAAATAAGCGAATAGTTTAGATTGAAAACAAATCAAAATATTAGGGTTTAAATTGATAAAATTAAAAATTCATAATTTATTTTGTTACAAGTCTTATATCTAGGATTTTTATTTGTAACTGTCGTCATTTTCTTTTAGGTAACGATTTTAAAAAATTCACAATTATAACACCTGATTTTTTATATGTATTACTCGATTATCAGTTATTTATCACTGAGCGCAAATATTGGCATATAACGTTAGTGTAGAATTGAATAAGAATTTTAGTAAACTTTGAATTGTGTAGTGGCCAATCATAAGATGTCACATTATTCAGAGAGTAGGAGCTCCTTCATAATAAGTTGAAAGAAAACCTTCTCCTTCAAATTCATATAAAAATTTAGGTCTTCTTATCGTGTATCAGTAATATATCTTCTTTTTTCTCGTAATATATATATATATATATATTGAGTGCACAACCTTGGAAGCTCTCACAACCACCAACACACTTGGATGGTCACCATTTTTGAAACATTAATACAAACCACATCCATGAAATGACTTGGTTGCATCTAAACAAACCAAAAGGTGAGAGGTTTGTATGATGTAATTAGCAAACTATAACAATCTAAGCTGTAGAGTAGACAAGCAAATCACATAGAGAATTTTCTACACTAAACAGTTGATTAGCATTTAAGCTTTCTTTGGATTAAGACTTAATAGGTAACTTGTTGGTTGAAAACAAGTATATATCTTCTTTTCTGGTTTATGATAAAAAGTAAGTAATATAAAAATCATTCTACTTGTTTTCCAAAGTGTTTTACAGCTGAATTCGACCTTTTAAACACTCGACGGAATAGATCTCATACTTGAAGTAGAAGTTTTTATTTGAACTTTCACATGGGATTTTTTGTCTTTATTATTTTCTCTGTTTTTCTTTTTTTGTTTTTTCGGAGAACTATATTTTTTTCCTATTGGGTCATATCATATGAGTTGCAGAAGGGAATACTTTAGTGTACTTTACTGCCTTGCTAATCAATGTTCAAAACAAAGATGGATCCAACTTTGCCATTGTTGGCTTAAAATAACACACATTCTCATACTGCTGAAGCATGAGGATAGTGATTTTTCATTCCTTTTTCATTAGATGCATTTTTCTACTTTCAGAGTATCAAACAAATCAAAACCAAACCAAACAGAACAAAACACTAGAAACAGAGCAGAAATAGAGTACCCTGATTATAGAACAATGCCACATTAACAGCTCACCAAACAAACAAACACAACAAGACTGTAACTTCGAATGAAAAGCTAGAGCAACATGATATTACGGCAATTAATGCCACAATCACAGTCCTTTATTCCCTTCTGAAAGAATTGCCATCCCATCATGTCTTAAACTTCAAACATCAAACACCTTCAATATTAAATAAAACTGTCATTGAAAGTAACAGATAAGTGTGTGCATGAGAGAGAGAGAGAGAGAGAGAGAGAGAGAGTAAAGCAAAGCAGCTTGAACATATTCTAACATATTCTAACATATTTTGCTGTATTGTTGGTTTTGATTGTGCATGAACAAATCTTCTTATAAGATTTTTTTTCAACTTATTCTCAATCGGTATTACTCTTCTCTCTCATTCATTTATGAATGTGTTATTTTTTAATCACTTAATATTTTGTCTTGTAAGATATCGTTGGTAGTATAGTTATTTTATTAAAAAAAAAAAAAAATCAATTTTATAAGTATTCATCGATCATATGATACGACAGATGCACTCTTCTACTTAAGTTAATTTCTTTTATCCCAAGGATAACATTAATTCCAACCTTACTATCTTTATTAATAATTGAACTTAAATAACAATAGTGTTCACTATTAATTTGTTATGTCCTACTTTTCAATCTTTAGTTATCTGTTATTTTATTTTGAGAAATGTTATTTATCACTACTATTTACTCACCCTTTTACTTTGCCTTCTATCAATATCCATACAACAAATGTCGTGTGTATGTGTGGCCATTATGTTTTTTTAAAAAGGAGGTACCCATCATATCACATGAGAAAGTATTTTATGTAACAAATACAATATGGTATATTATTCCATTCATTGATTGTCATACAGTAAAAGTGGAATTAAATATTTTGTGCTCGACTAAGTGTTCGACTACAATAAATTTCAGTCACAATTTTCACCACACCTCAATCAATGAATGAAAGGGTAACATATCATAACTATTATATAAAATACTTTCTTAATATATATCTACCCACAGTTACATTTCACATATTAAGTTTTAAGGAAATTGAAGAAAACATTAATATATATTTTCCAAGGGACTATATATATTGTTAGGTATGATATAACCAATAATTATCAACCAATATAAATAGAAATTCTTACAAAATAAATAGACAATTCTTACATCATTCTTGTGGTATTTGTTTTTTTGTATGAATTGAATTTTTTATTACAAAAATTGATATTTGTTGAAGAAAAAATTTTAGGAATACAGAAATCGCCACATAATCATACTGATGTAGAACAAATAGCTGACGACTTCTTGGAACAACTGGACCAACAAAAGGCAAGAAAGATGTAGAATAAAATTCTATAATTTTTATATTTCTTAATTTTATGATTTTGGAATTAGATTTTGACTAGGATTTTAAATAGTTTAGAATTTTAGTTTCTTAGGTTTCCTAATTTATTTTAGAATTTCTTTTCCTACAAGTATTAGGTTTAGTTTATTATAAATAGGCCTACAAGCATATGTAATTCATTAATTCAATCAATAATATTTTAAAGAGTTTTTCTTCTATCTTCCTTGTGGATTCAAGGGTATTCTTATGGATTCAAGAATTCTTGTCTACTAGAACAATATCTAATCTCGTGTGATTTATTCTGTTGCGTCAAGTGGTATTAGAGCAAGGAGTCACTTGGCTCAATGGCACAAGACAGAGTAGATCATGCAAACCCTACTGGCAGTGATCGTGGGGTCGAGGCCCTGTGGGTAACAGTAAGAGCAGTTGAACAAAATTCATGATCTGCTTATTGGCCTAAATCTCAATGCCAACAACAGGCCACCAGTGGTTGATAGGGCCCATGCTGAAGGATTCACCAGAGGTCAACTTGTTCAGAATGCTCCTAGATGTCCCTTTCATTGTCCATCTAATAGTGAGAATGAGTCTGAACCAGAGTTTGAACCATTTCTAGTGAACTATCAACCCAGAAGGCAACAACAACAAGGGTTTGATGAGTACCAAATGAAGATAGATCTTCCCCAGTTCAATGGAAATTTGCATATTGAGGATTTTCTTGACTGGCTTTCAGAGGTGGAGTGATTTTTTAGGATGGTGGATGTTCCAAAATCAAAGATGGTGAAATTGGTGGCATACAAACTAAAAGGAGGTGCTTTCGTATGGTGGGATCAATTACAGAAAATAGGCATCGACGAGGGAAAGAATCTGTACGGACTTGGCGTCAGATGAAACAACTCCTTCAAGATAGATTTTTACCACCAGATTATGATCAATTCTTGTTTCAGTTGAACCAAAATTGCACCCAAGGAAGCTGATCTGTATTTGATTATACAACTGAATTTTGTCGACTTTTAGATCGCAATAAGCTGAATGAGACTAAAGGACAGCGTGTAGCTCGGTATCTCAATGGGTTAAAATTAACCATTTGAGAAAAGATGGGGTTATCAGTAGTGTGGACTGTGGATAAAGCACATAATATGGCTCTCAAAGCTGAGCTAATGGAGTGCAAGACAACCTATTCTGGATATCGTCAGAACCTTCCTGATTTGTCGTTTCTTACTAGGGAAAAAGGAAAAGGGGTTGCCTAACCAACAGTTCCAGTAAATCAGCAGAGGAGTACCGCTGGTAGAGGAGGAAACCAGATGACTGGATCAAGTATAGCAGAGAGGCACTTCGAAACACAAATCTTTATGCCAAACTAGTAACTGATAAGTGTTATAGATGTGGCAAGCCTGGCTATCGCTCTAATGTGTGCCCAGAAAGAAGGACTGTTAATTTAATTGAAAAAGAAGATGAAATTGGGATGATGAAGAAACAGAATATGAAGGTGACTAGTATGAAGGTGCTGAACTCGCCAGAGAAAAAGAAGAACGAGTCAACTGTGTTGTTCAAAGGGTTCTATTTACACCAAAAACTAAGGACCTCAGTCAATGTCATAGTATTTTTTGCTCTTTTTGTACCATAAATCAAAAGGTATGTGACCTTATTGTGGATAGTGGAAGTTGTGAAAATTTTGTGGCTAGCTGATTGGTAGTGCACCTAAAGTTGTCTCCTGAACCACACCTCTCTCCTTACAGTATTAGCTGGATCAAAAAAGGACCCGCTGTCAAGATAACCGAAGTATGTAAGGTACCTATTTCTATTGGCAAACATTATAAATCCAATGAATTATGTGATGTGGTTAATATGGATACTAGTCATGTATTACTTGGTAGACCTTGGCAATTTGATGTGGATGTTACATCTAGAGGGCGAGACAACACTTATGTGTTTGATTGGGGGTTTTATAAAATTGCTATGAGTCCCTTAAAGCAACACACAATGCCTCTGAAAGTCGAAGCTAAGTCTTTTCTCACTATAACCAGTTCAGAGGCAGAGTTTGTAGCACATGCGAAAACTTCACAAGAGGTATATGCTGTGGTTGTGAAAACAAAGCTAACTATGGCCAAGGAGAACACGGTCGCACAAATCCCTCAGAAAATTCAACCATTGTTGGAGGAAGTCCAAGAGCTTACTACTGATGAGTTGCCAGATGAACTTCCACCCATGAGGGACATTCTATGACGACCCTGACCGCTGCACTATTATATTACATTATTTTAATAAGTCTAATTGCATGATTATGTGTTTAATTGTGTGACTACATGCTTAATTTTGTAGTTATCTGTTATTACATGGAATATCTGTTCGAATTAGCAAGTTAAAGAGATAAATTGAGAGCCAAGACAGCTTCAGAAACTGAAATATATTACCTTAATAGACTAATTTGAATATTTAGAATTTTATGGCAACTTTCGTCAAAATTTGATTCGGACAAAAATAATTAGAATGAAATAATTGGAATCAATTAAATTTGGTTAGGATTAATTATCCATAAGTAAGCTTAATTAGCCTAGGCTAATCATACCCTATATAAGGCTCTAAATAAGTCTTAAGCTCATATATACACACACTTGGCTGAGATTTTGAGAAAGTAGGAGAGTTAACTCAACAATAGAGAGAGAGAGAGAGAGAGAGAGAGAGAGAGAGAGAGAGAGAGAGGAATTGTGAAAGAATTGAAGGAGAATTGAAGAATTAAGCTATAATACACTTGAATTCAAGCTTTAGGTATGATCTTCAACCCTAATCCTTGTAAACAAAACATGTAGAAGTTGAATTCATCCAACTTTTGAGTTTATTTGCATGAAATTACACAATAGAGACATGAATTAGCTTGAATTGGAAGAATTGGGTTGAACTATGTACATGCATGCATAAGTTGAGTTAGAATTCATGAAATTCTTCCATGCATGGCACTTTAACACCTCAACTTGAAGAGTCCTTCAAGTTTTCATCACTCTCATATCACTTGCATCTTCATATCATTTCAAGTACTCTTAGGCACCAATTGAGCTCATATAAACATGGAATGAGTTAGAAACACATGAAGACAATTTAATTAAGCAAATTGACTATCGAACGGTACTCCAATTGTACGTTTGTTATGTGTTTTGTATAGGTGGACGTTTGAGGCCTAGTGACAACATAACCCACTGTGAGTAATAATTTTATAAAGATATGTTCAAGTTATGTCTACTTTCGAAAATGTTATTGCTATCAAAATTGATATATGATTGATTGAATGGCCTATTGAAACGTTATTTTCTCATAATGAATGAAGTTCTGTTTTGAAATGGTATTATGGCATCCATTGAATGTAGGCCCTTGCCTGGGGGAGACAATACCATGGCTAGGCCCTTGCCTAGGGGAAACAATTCCATGGCTTTTGGATTGATTAACACACAGAGATCTCTAGTGTTAGACCATTATGGTCCATTATCAGTGGAATGTTATTACTTCATGGATGTACCACACAGTTGACATTGAATGATCTTGATGATGAAGTTAATGGATTATTGAGAATTGAAATGAAATTTGGTTTGGCAATGTTATCGAGCTTCATTCATATAACCTCTTTATTCTGTTATTACTCACTGGGCCCTAGTTCACTATTTATTTATATATGTAGGTGGGCAAGCTGAACATCAGAGTTAAGAAAGCCTTGAGTCTACCCGGGTCAGCCTTTTGAGGAACTTCCAAGTGAAGTAACTAGGCTTAGGTGGAGCCATGCTAGTTGAACGCCTTTTTGCTTGATAAATGATTTTGGTATTTGTGTATACTTTGGGGTTTTGCATGACTATAAGGTTTGGCTGTTTGAACTTATGTGATGTATGTGCATAATGTATAAATGTTTATTTATGATACAAAGTTTGCTTTCTCCATGTATGCATG
Source organism: Camellia granthamiana (assembly GCA_036172215.1). Classification (NCBI taxonomy): domain Eukaryota; kingdom Viridiplantae; phylum Streptophyta; class Magnoliopsida; order Ericales; family Theaceae; genus Camellia; species Camellia granthamiana. The sequence continues at coordinate 11,942,980 of CM069912.1, forward strand.
ACTTGATGGATAACTTAGATGTTGTATTATACTTTCGCTAGGTCTCGTACTTTATTTTAAATGAAGTTTTGTTTAGAGGTCGTACGTAATCTATGATTACTGGCCGGTCATGGCACTAAACCTATAGGGGCGGGTTTGAGCAGTGACAGAGTGGTATCAGAGCACGAGTTATATCTCATTCACTTGTCCATTGAGCTATAGAGGGTCTAGAAGAGACTTTAGGATTACATTCATATGTATTTGAAATTTTGAGTGAGATGATTTTGCGATTATATGTGCAATTGTGTGCATGAATATCTATGTTGGGTTTGTTATAATACAAGTTTCATATAGAAAATGGTGAGAACAAAAGGTGATGAGCTAGAGGAGGCGACCTCCTCAAGACTGGATAGAATGGAACGAATGATGCAAGACATGGTTGAAGCCATAAGACAAAAATAGTAGTGGCAACAACAACAACGACAACCACCACCCCTACCTCCAATACTTGTACCACCTCCAACTCTAGGGTGTCAGATAGGGGACTATACTATTGCTTTGACTAGAGAATTCAAAGTGATGAAGCCACTAGTGTTTCATGGCAGAATTGAACCATTGAAGGCCGAGGCTTGGGTCTTAGGGATTGAGAAGTTGTTTAAAGTCTTCCTATGTACCGAAGCTCAGAAGGTACAACTAGCTTCATTTACATTGGAAGATGATGCAAGGAGTTGGTGGATGTTGGTTCGAGATGAGAATAAGGATGTGTGGGAGCCGAATAAATAGAAGAGTCAGAAGGGATGTATCCCAGAAGTCAGAGACTGTTCGGCTCCATACTAATCAACTAAGATACTGAATACATTGAGATCGCCGAATAGACGGGGAGATGTATGTAGGAATAAACAAAAGGATAATAAGTAAAAAGTGGGCTCTGGACCCGAGGTCCAGAGAATGAGTATAAATACAATAGCTTCAGATTTAGAAAGGTATGTAAGAATCACTTCACTAAACTTAGTAAACAAGTTTTCTTGAGTATAAGAATTGACTTGCCCGTCGGAGTGCTAACCCCGGCACCCCCGACCGGAGTGTTTGTCTTTGCAGGTGACTAGCTAAGGATCAAGAGCGTCTCCCAGGATCGGAAGAGTATTTCCAGAACCACTTCTCCACAATTGGCGCCGTCTGTGGGAATACTCAAGTACATCCATGGAAGGCGTGACTCAAGATTCTCCGATAGCCACCGACGCGATCACACAGAGAGTCGACCTCACTCCGGCAAATATGCTCGAGAAGGAAATCATCGCTGCAAGACGTGCCTTGAATGTCAATTCACAAACGACTTCAGCGCAAGAGACGATGCTAGCCATCATGGAACGAGCCAAAAAGACCAAACACAGTTTAGACAACACCATCGTTGAGAACGAGCGCCTTCGCCGCGATCTGGCCTTGGAAATAGCAAAGTCCAAACAAATAGTGCGCCAGGTTTCTGAGCGACCCCCAAGGGCAGGCGATCTACGGTCCGGGCCCAACAGTAAAACACCGACGCTCATTGTGCTTCAGCCGATTACTTTGAGGAGTTGACAAAAGACGAACGTCTCCAGCGAAGTGTTCCGCATGATAACATCCATATGATATGCAGCCTGCCGAAAGCCCCGGCCGTACATGCAATCCAGTCCCTCCCAGGCCCTCAGCAGCAACTCACGCCAGCAAAGCGACCCCGAGAATCGCCAAGCATCACCTTCGACGACTCTGATTTGATCGGCGTAACACTCCCTCACATCGATCCATTGGTTGTCGCCCTACGCGTAAACCAGTTCACCGTCGAACGCGTTCTTATAGACCAGGGCAGCACTTCGAAGGTCATGTATTATAAAACCTTCATCAAACTCGGGTTCACCGAATCGGACCTGATTCCGGCCCCTTATCCACTATTCGGCTTCAATAACAACCCCGAATACCCACTGGGAAAGATCAACCTACCCGTTCGAGCGGGTTCCAGAACGGTGGATGTAGAATTCCTGGTCGTCCGGCTGCCATCGCCGTACAATCTCATCATGGGGCGATCGTGGTTGCATACCTTACAGGCCGTCCCGAGCACCTACCATCAATTGTTACGTTTCCCAACAGAACACGGCATTGAGCAGATCCGCGGCTCCCAAAAATCGGCACAAGCATGTTACCTCCTGGCCGCCAAAATGCCAAAGGAATTGCAGGTAAACTCCATTGAGGTACCCAATCGGGAAATCCTGGATGACGTCGGGCGGCAGCCAAGCGAAAAGGCCACAGAAGGTTTAGACTGAGTTGACATCGATGGAAGCCCGGAAAAGTTCTTCATAATCGGTACCTCTTTAAACCAAGCCGATAGACAGCAGCTGATCTCCTTTCTACTCGCCAACCTCGACGTCTTTGCGTGGACTCCGTACGAGATGCCGGGTATAGACCCATCAGTTTCACAGCACCACCTGAACGTCGACCCCACATGCAAGCCCATTATTCAGAAAGGCCGTCGGTCTGCCGCAGAGCACACTGCTGCTGTCATAGAAGAAGTCGACAGACTGCTTGACGCCGGGGCAATTAGAGAAGTCACCTACCCCACGTGGCTCTCCAACACAGTGGTGGTGAAGAAGAAAAATGGAACTTGGCGAGTGTGCGTCGACTTCACGGATCTGAACAAAGCTTGCCCCAAGGACTGCTTTCCCTTACCTAGAATCGACCAACTCGTCGATGCAACGGCGCACCACCAACGCATGAGTTTCCTCGATGCTTACAAAGGCTACCATCAGATCGCCATGCATTCGGATGACCAGGACAAAACTGCATTCCTCACCCCAAGAGGAACCTACTGCTACAAAGTTATGCCTTTTGGGCTGAAAAATGCAGGGGCAACTTACCAAAGACTGGTCACCGCTATGTTCAAAGAACAACTCGGCCACACTATGGAAGTCTACATCGACGATATGGTGGTCAAGTCCAAAGAAGAACAGGATCACATTGCCGATCTAGAGAAGACATTCGGCATCTTGCGCAAATACAGAATGAAACTGAACGCCTCCAAGTGCGTGTTTGGAATCGGCTCCGGCAAATTCCTGGGTTATATCGTCAACCACCGTGGAATCGAAGCCAACCCGAGGCAAGTCACAGCAATCTTGGAACTCGGTTCCCCCCGATCAGTGAAAGAAGTCCAAAAGTTGATGGGGATCGCCGCTGCACTTAATAGATTCATCAGTCGGTCAACAGACCGCTGCAGACAATTCTTCCAGACGCTACGTCAAGGCAAAGCTTTCGAATGGTCCGCCGAGTGCGAAGCAGCTTTCACCGGGCTCAAGACTTACCTCCGGTCAGTACCTCTCTTGACAACACCAGCTACCAGTGACCCCCTCATTCTGTATCTGGCAGTCTTCGATAGGGCCGTCAGCGCCCTACTATTAAAAGAGAGGAAGGGCAGCAACGGCCAGTGTATTATGTGAGCAAGGCAATGGTCGATGCCAAGACACGTTATCTTCCACTGGAAAAACTCATCCTAGCCTTGGTCATGGCAGCAAGAAAACTGATGCATTACTTCCAGGGCCATAGCATTGGGGTGATAACTGATTATCCCCTCCGATCAGTACTATGGAGTGCAGAAGCATCAGGACGTGTTCCAAAATGGGCTCTTGAACTCGGCCAATATGACATTCAGTTTTTACCCAAAACTGCAATCAAGGGACAGGTGCTGGCCGACTTTGTTGCCGAATTCACAGGCGGGCTTTCCAACCTTAAACCTGCCGATGTTCTTCCAAAGGCTGAAGTTCGATCAAAGCCAAATTGGAGAATTTATGTCGGGGATATTTGGAAGCTATACTGTGATGGATCGTCTAACCAACGGGGCTGCGGCGCCGGCGTAGTAATCATGTCTCCCAACGGTGCAGTAATAGAGCAGGCCGTTAAGCTTGGCTTCGAAGCATCAAATAACGAGGCCGAGTATGAAGCCCTCTTAGCTGGTCTACGAAATGCACATATTCTCGGTGCTCAGCGTTTGCTAGTGTTTTGTGACTCAAAATTGGTCATCAACCAGCTAAAGGGGGAGTACGCTGCAAAAAAACGACCGTATGGCGGCCTATATGAAAACGGCCAACTCTTTGCTAACGAAGTTTGACCATCACGAACTGAACCAAATAACACGTGATCAGAACACACACGCAGATGCCCTGGGGTGCCTAGCCTCCGCCATCAATTCTGAGCTCAAACGGACCATTGAAGTAGGTTTCATCCCGGAGCCGAGTATTGGCCCTTCGGAGGAAACCCACGTCAACGTTATAGAATCCGCATCAAGCTGGATGGACCCCATTGCCGGATTCCTCTCTTCTGAACAACTCCCAGAGGACAAAAAAGAAGCACACAAGCTACGCAATAAGGCCCTGCGATACTATCTGGATCCACATGGAGGGCTTTATAAAAAGTCCCTCTCTGGTCCCTATTTGGAATGTGTACACCCGGATAAAGTGGAGGAGCTTCTAACTGAGATACATGAGGGCAGTTGTGGTGCCCACTCTGGCGGACACTCCCTGGCCCATCGAGCTATAACACGGGGGTATTATTGGCCGACAATGAGAGTCGACGCAGAAGATTATGTTAAAAGATGCGAACAATGCCAAAAGTTCTCCCCACTAACCCATTTGCCCGCCGAAGGGTTGAACTCTATCACCAGTCCCTGGCCGTTTGCTCAATGTGGGCTTGATATCGTAGGACCGTTGCCAAGGGCCCCAGGAAACAAGCGATTCTTAATCGTAGCAACAGATTACTTTACAAAATGGGTCGAAGCGGAGGCTCTGACACATATACGAGATGCCGACATAAAGCGATTTGTATGGAGAAACATCATCACGCGATTCGGCATTCCAAGAGCTCTCATCTCAGACAATGGCACCCAGTTCGATTGTGGTGTATACCGAGAACTGTGCAGCAAATACGGTATCATGCCTTATTTCTCTACGCCCGCGTACCCCCAGAGTAACGGTCAAGCCGAAGCCTCTAACAAAACCATCTTGGACGGCATCAAAAAGAGGCTGGAAAGAGCTAAAGGCAAATGGGTCGAAGAATTGCCGAGTGTATTGTGGGCGTATCGCACAACGCCGAGGAGGTCCACCAGAGAAACGCCGTTCGCTCTATGCTTCGGAACCCAAGCAATCTTACCCCTGGAAATCGGCCTCCCGACTTTGAAATCGCAAGCCTTTGATACGGGCCGAAATGACATGATGCTCGCCCTGGACCTGGATCTAATCGAGGAACGAAGAGACTGCGCCCTGGCCTCCATGGCACGGTATCAGCAGCAGCTCGCTAAGTCGTACAATCAACGAGTTCAGTTGTGCCGTACACCCCAGGAGAGCTGGTCCTGAAGAAAGTACTTCTAGCCGACCGGAGACCGGCCGACGGAAAGCTGGGTCCGAACTGGGATGGCCCCTATCAAGTAGACTCCATTGCAAGAACAGGGGCATATCGGCTCTCGGACATGTCAGGAAGAAGCCTGCCACGGCCTTGGAATTCAACGCATCTACGAAAATTTTACCAATGACCCGATTTGTGGGCTTGGTACTTGTACATACTCTGCTGTAATGCAAAAGTTTCTCGTTTTTAAGCCTCAGCTCATACGCTTCTTAATGGCCGAGTAAGTCTCCAGATTCGAAGCGCCCTTCGTGGATACCACGATTGGCCGAATAAGTCTTCGGATTCGGAGCGCCCTTTGTGGATACCACGATTGGCCAAACAAGTCTCTGGATTCGGAGCACCTTTCGTGGATACCACGATTGGCCGAATAAGTCTCCGGATTCGGAGCGCCCTTCGTGGATACCATGATTGGCCGAATAAGTCTCCGGATTCGGAGCGCCCTTCGTGGATACCACGATTGGCCAAACAAGTCTCCGGATTCGGAGCGCCCTTCGTGGATACCACGATTGGCCGAATAAGTCTCCGGATTTGGAGCGCCCTTCATGGATACCACGATTGGCCAAACAAGTCTCCGGATTCGGAGCGCCCTTCGTGGATACCACGATTGGCCGAATAAGTCTTCGGATTCGGAGTGCCCTTGAGTGCATGACATCTAAGGGCCGAAGAAGTCTCCGGATTCGGAGCGCCTTTCGTGGATACCACGATTGGCCAAACAAGTCTCCGGATTCGGAGCGCCCTTCGTGGATACCACGATTGGCCGAATAAGTCTCTGGATTCAGAGCCCCTTTGAGTGCATGACATCTAAGGGCCGAAGAAGTCTCCGGATTCGGAGCGCCCTTCGTGGATACCACGATTGGCCGAATAAGTCTCCGGATTCGGATCCCCTTTGAGTGCATGACATCTAAGGGCCGAAGAAGTCTCCGGATTCGGAGCGCCCTTCGTGGATACCACAAGTGGCCGAATAAGTCTCCGGATTCGGAGTGCCCTTCGTGGATTCCACGATTGGCCGAATAAGTCTCCGGATTCGGAGCACCCTTCATAGGGATCACGATTTAACTGACCAACTACATGGTTCCTAATGGGAGCCGATCGATGCATGATCAAACGTTTACATCACGCAATACAAAAGCTGACAATAAATTGAGATATGACATTTAATTACGCGCAAAACATTTCAAAAGCTGCTAATAAAGAAATTCTATTTATTCAAAAGCCGCCAAACATTTCAAGCATTTGATAAAGTAATTCTATTTATTCAACATTATGGCCCACTAAGTCGGCGTCTTCGTCGTCACTTTTCTCAATTTCAAACTCGGGATACGGAAGGTAATGCCAATGATATAGGGGCGAAGCCGAATTTATGACCACGGACCCAAGAGCTTCCACGGTTTGAAGGGCCCTGATCCAGCCATGCTTGAAACCACGATTTTCGCATCGGCAGACTTCCTCAGCTAGGTCTGTTTTGGTCTTCTTGATCCCGGCCTTCAAGCCGTCCCGATATCCTCTCTCATAACCCAAGGCCTCTCGGTTCGCCCTCTCCCCCATGCTTTTCGCTTGACTGTCCACCACCGACTCGGCCGCTCGAACATTCTTCAGCTCCCGAAGCTCACTCTCAGCCTTTTTCGCGCGAGCCTCCAGACTACGATTCCTTTCGTTGTTTTTCTCACTCTCGCGTCGAGCTTCGCGCAGACGCATCCCGACTTCATAAGCGCTATATAGTCCCTTGACAGCCCCATGTATGCCATCCCGAAATACTTCAAAATCTCGACGTCCGACCATCGACTGTTGGACCTCCGGCGGAAAAATCTGCTGAGCGAACTCGACTGCTACATCTGGGTCTTTAATTATAGAATCCGCCTCCGTCATTGGTTTATTCTTCACGAGAACCGCAAAGCTCAGCGGTCGCGGCGCCGCGTCAGGCTCAACTTGCGGTCGTGGGCGCGGGGAATCTTCCCGTTGTCCGTCCTTTCGGGGTGATCTGCTTCGACGACTAGGGGGCCGCTCTTTTTCTCGATCCACGGATGCCCTTCTTCCCGTGTGAATAGGCTTGCTTCTGCGATTCATTTTGACCGCTAAACCCAGCCAGTGTTGGCCCCTGCCAGGTCTGCATCAAGCCTGAATAGAGATGAGTCAAGTTGGCGTGAATTCGCCCATTTATTCTGGGGTACATGCAACTCCCCCGAGAAAACGTCAGAAAGACTGAGCGCCAAACGTCGTATGCCCCTCAGCCAGCCCACGATTCAGAGCCATCGGCTCATTCGGTTCCTCAGGCTCGCGCCCTGGCTAAGGCAAGGGCAGATTCATTAATCTAGCCGGCTATATTTCAAGCGCTATCGCCGGTTAACCTAAGATCGCTGGGGCAAGGGCGGATTCATTGATCTAGCCGGCTATATTTTCAAACGATAACGCCGAGTAATTTATACCTCAGCCAGCCCACGATTCAGAGCCATCGGCTTATTTGGTTCCTCAGGCTCGCACCCTGGCTAAGGCAAGGGCAGATTCATTAATCTAGTCGGCTATATTTCACGAGCTATTGCCAGTTAACCTAAGATCGCTGGGGCAAGGGTGGATTCATTGATCTAGCCGGCTATATTTTCAAATGATAACGCCGAGTAATTTATGCCTCAGCCAGCCCACGATTCAGAGCCATCGGCTCATTCGGTGCCTCAGGCTTGCGCCCTGGCTAAGGCAAGGGCAGATTCATTAATCTAGCCAGCTATATTTTCAAATGATAACGCCGAGTAATTTATGCCTCAGCCAGCCCACGATTCAAAGCCATCGGCTCATTCGGCTTCGCGAGCCCACGCCCTGGCTAAGGCAAGGGCAAATTCCTTAGTCCGATCGTCCGAGCTCAAAATTAAGTAATATCATTCTTCATCAGCAAAATCGAGCACAACTCATGACATTTTATATATGCAAAATAAATAAGCTATAAGCCCGCACAAAAATGTTAGACAAAACAATTGTAACAATACATTTGTGAAATCCTAAGTCAAATTGCCCAGCTCAGCCTTCGGAATCAGTCTCCAACGGCTCGACATCCACTTGCTCATACGGCACTGGCATAGTCAGTGAAACTCCAGCTGCAGCAAGGGCTTTGTGCCAGCCATGTTTGAACCCCCTGTTTTCGAACCGCGGGACCTGGTCCACATATTCGGCGAGCCCAGCATCTTTCCCGGCTTCGAATACTTTGGAAGCAGCCGCCTTCATGTCAGCCAACTCAGCCTCCAGGCTGGCAACCGCCGTCTAGGACAATCTCAGCGCCGCTTCGCTCGCGTCCGCCTTTTTCTCGGCGTCCGCTCGGGATTGATCTGCAATGCGAGCCTTTTCTACTTCGGCTTCGGCCCGAGAAGCTTCCTTGTTTGCTCTCAAAACTGCATCCTCGACCCTTTTCCTCTGGCCCTCTACTTGCTTTCGTAAGCGGTCAAGCTGTTTGACGGCGTCGAGATGCCGACGTCCTATGTCGGCTATCCTTCCGATGGTCTGCAAAGGAAGAACCCAAAAACATAACCTCAACAGTACTTGGATAAAGTGAAGAAAAGTCAGAATACCTACCAGAAGTGCCGATTGTGCGGTTAGTGCTGTCGCATTCAGATCTGGTTCCACCCAGAAAGCCTCCATATCAGACGACAACGACACGGACGTAGCCACACCGAATGCGACTTCTGGATTTTAAGTGCCGAAGCGTTAGAGGGAACTGGCATGTCCTTTACCATTGGACGAATGACAAAAGGAACAACCTCATTAGGTCCCTCCAATCGAGGACGCTTACCACCTTGTTGGTCTGAATCGGCCTTGAGGTCAGCAGAGTGTTTTTCTGCCTTTTCCTCAACCTTTTGGCCGACTTTCCCGACCAACGGAGATTCGGCATTCTGACCTTTTTCCGTCTCCTCTACAACCCCCAAGGACTCTGACTCGGCAACAGGGAGGGGGAGTCGAGATTCGGTGGCGGGCGGTATTTCAAACGAAAGGCCCTCCGCTCTTCGCCGCGCGGCTAACCTCTCCGCATTCGCCTTTTTGGCAAGCTTTGTCAGACTCAATCCGGCCATATTCGCGGAGTCTATGACGGGAAGATCCTCTAAGCGTTGAAAAACGTCGGCAGAAGGAAGATCCCCTGGTCTCGATTTAAATGGAGGATCGGCGGGATCCAATACCTCCTCAGACTGAGTCTCGGATTGATCTGATTCGGCGATATCAGCTACCTCATTTCGCTTCGAATCGGACCCTTCAAAGCCTACCTGCCTCAAGTTTTTGAAGTCAGACAGAATAAGAGCAGTAAGGGAATCTTCACCCTGCGGAATCGGTATGTTTTCCGCTGCCGAGAAGGTTGTGTATGTCGGCTCGTAACAAAGCAGAATGTGAGCCACCCTCCCCTGTTTCTGAAGACTTCGACGGCCGAAATACTTAAGAGCAACCCTAATATTTGAAAGAACGGCGTCGTGGGTTGAAGATAGTACCTTTTTCAAACCCCTCCCTGCACGAGACGAAGCCGTAAGATTTCAATGGAATAGGTTTTACAATAAAAATGAACACATGACAAAAACAAGGAGATACTCGGCGACCTGGCTCGCCCATCCGTCTAGGAATAGGGTCAACACGATCCTCCCCTTCGCCAAATTCCCAGTTACCCTGGACAATGACCATAACATCATCAACTCATTTCCCAGAGCTGGAAAGCATAGTGATTAGTTGATGGTCGGTGTCCTTAGCTCTAAGGAAATAACGCCCTTGCCGACCGGAGGACTTAGCCAAGGCATAGCAGTGCCGAATAGCCGGAATGCCAAGGTTAATTCCAAGGCGACGATTCAACGCTACAATCCCCATTATAATTCTAAAGAAATTCACGTTAGGTTGAGAAGGGATTAAATCCCAATGGCGAAGCACGGCCCTTAGAAATGGGTGTAGAGGGAAGCGGACTCCACCCTCTGCGATTGACAAGAGAGGAAAGACGATTGTGGTTTCGTCCTCCCTCTCCATGTCAAGGGTGCCGTCTGCCAAAAGTGACAGACGGACGTCATCAGGAATAGAGAAATGGCGTCTAAAGCCAGCAATTCAATCTGATGAGAGGAAGTCTTTCAAATGTTTCGCCACACTCAATAGTTGACACAGATATGCCAAAGAATAAAATGGGAACAGTTCTCGAAGCAAAGAAGTGGAAAACTTACAGAGGGTGAAGAAGATATTGGAGGGGACAAAATTGCAAGAATGATCCAAAAGGCAACCCAGCGACCAGTATCATGGAATGCGAATCCGAAGGGACGCCAATCTTTGAAAACGAAATGAATAGGTATGTACGAAGAGGCGGGAAGTCGGTACGACAACCAAAAGGCAAAATTTTGGTTGGGTATTCAAAATTCGGAACCAAGCACTCCAGCCAACAGACGTTGGGAGAATGCTTGGGGGGCAATTGTGGGAGCTGAATAAATAGAAGAGTCGGAAGGGATGTATCCCAGAAGTCAGAGACTGTTCGGCTCCGTACTAATCAACTAAGATACCGAATACATTGAGATCGCCGAATAGACGGGGAGATGTATGTAGGAATAAACAAAAGGATAATAAGTAAAAAGTGGGCTCTGGACCCGAGGTCCAAAGAATGAGTATAAATACAATAGCTTCAGATTTAGAAAGGTATGTAAGAATCACTTCACTAAACTTAGTAAACAAGTTTTCTTGAGTATAAGAACTGACTTGCCTGTCGGAGTGCTAACCCTGACACCCCTGACCGGAGTGTTTGTCTTTGCAGGTGACTAGCTGAGGATCAAGAGCGTCTCCCAGGATCGGAAAAGTATTTCCAGAACCACTTCCCCACAGGATGTTACTTGGGCTCGATTTCTAGAGATCTTTTATGAGAAGTATTTCCCATAATGTGTGCGGGACAGGAAGGTGTCTGAATTCATGGAGCTCAAGCAGGGAAAGAAATCAGTTGCCAAGTATGAGGCTCAGTTTACAGAGTTGGCTCGCTTTGTACCCCATACGGTAGATACAGACTACAAGAAAGCTAGACAATTTGAGGGAGGTCTGCGTGACCCAATTCTGGACAAAATCAATGTGCTCAAATTGCCGACATATGTGGATGTACTTGATAGAGCACTAATAGCAGAAGGTAATGTAGCTAATCATAAACATAAGTTTGAGTGGAAGGGCAGAAAACAGAATTTTAATAAGGGGGTAACGTCAATAAATAAGAAGTTCAAATCTAGGAGTTCTAGTAATATTGGTTCAAGTCAAGGTGGTAGTTCAACACCAACTTGTACCGCATGTGGAAGGAAACATTGGGGCGTTTGCTACCGCGCATTAGGAGCTTGTTATCACTGTGGAAAGATGGGACACATTGCAAAGGATTGTACACAATCACATTAAGTGGAAAGAATGGTACTGCAAGTTCAACTAGATCCACTCCAACAACAGGAACAAACGCGACACCCACTGCAACAAGAAATGAACAAAGGCAAGGAAGGGTTTTTGCACTGATTCTGGGGGATACTCAAAATATTGAGGCCGTAGTGTCAGGTACAATCTCCATATGTGGTAAACCGGCTTATACTTTAATTGATTCAGGATCTACTGTAGATACCCCATTTTTGATCGCCCTTACGACTTGGACGTCATCGCTTGTACACCCAATGATGAGTGTTTATGCTTGTCAAGTGCTCGAAGTCCTCAGTGGAATGCTACAGCTTTGAGCCTTTCAAATCATACACCCCTGTTGCCTTGTTTTTGGACCAAAACCTTGGATTTTCAAGCCTGAAACCTATGGTGGCCTGCCGACCATTGTTTTGGGCTGCCGGCTACTGATGTGGCCTGTCGGCCACTAATGTGTTTTGCAGATATTTTGTGACAACTGTGACAGCTGTTTGCACAGATGCTTGTATTTGCCCCACTTGTATGGTTGGATGTTTCTGATGGAAATTAATGTTTCTCTATATATAGAGGACCTCCCTTCTTGCCATGGGGTTAGAAAAATTTTGGAGCAAAATCTTTCCTCTCTCTCTATAATTCTCTCTCTCTCTCTTGCAAATTTCTTCACCTTTGCCTATACACCCTTCACTTTTGCATATACACTCTTAACCAAATCTCTCCATCCTTGAGCTGAGGTATCTTTGTGCCTTGTTTGAGCTTTTAAAGGTGTGTTTGCCTTGTTTTATTTCCTAGAAAGTGATTTCCTATTTAAAGGTATAAAGCTTTGCCTCTTTACTTGCTTTATTTGCTCTTTTTCCTACTCTTTTTCAACTATTTTCGGGTTGTAAAAACTCTGCATTTTTGGGCTGAAACTTGGGTTTTAAGGCCAATAAAGGTTGAGGGGGTGGTTCACCATTCTTTACACCTTGCTCTTAAGGCCTTTACCCTTGTGTTTCCCACCTTTACACTATCTTTTTTTGAGCTTTTAAAAACTGATTTTCAGAGTTATTTTAGTGGCTAAAATCATGTTTTGAAGTCCAAAATTGGAGAGGTTAGCCTCACCTCCTTGTGTCTTGTTCACTACCTTACATAGCTTTATGTTTTAGTTTATTATTTTAGCTATTTTTGTCTTAATTCCAGCATGTTTTAGGACTTATTTAGAACTGTTTTAGGACTATTTTTAGCTGCTTATTATATTTGAGCTTTGTATTGCATGCTTGTAGTGTAATGGTCCTCAAAGGTTTAGTGGTTTAGGCCTTAGACACCATCTTATTTGAGTTGATAGCATTTATTTATGGCTTTCCATACTTGTGATCACTCTTAATCACCTTTGCAACCTCCCTCATTTCTTGGTTTTTGTTTTGCTTTGAAAGTGGTTTAAAACTACTTGTTTGTTTAAGCATGAGATTGAGATGCCATGCTTAACGGTTTAATCCCTTTGGGGGTTCATTACCAATGGTATGATATTTCTTTCATGCCCAAAGAAACTCTTGGTTTGAGCCCTCTTTCCATTAGAGGACTTAAATTCACCTTTGGACTCAATTGACTAAAGAATGGATGGTAATCTAAAATGAAGTAATAAAATTGAGGCTAAAAAAGGTGCAAAATAATAACTTGTTTGGGTTCAATTGGACGTTAATTGAACCCTTGAGTCTTGAGTCGTTTCATATTCATTAGTGATGAAAACAGTTCAAGATTCATTGTCAACTACTTCCCTTGATCTTTCTTGATAGGAATGTGGTTTTGAGAGTCTTGTTTTATTGCATTTATTGAACTTGTACACTTGATTCATAAGCCATCATGCAATGAAATTGCATCCATTGATGGTTTGTGAACCAAGCTTACTACTCCTTTGAGCTGTTCATGATAAGGAGGGGTAAATTATGCTAACAAACCCTTGAGAATACACTGTCTCTGCTCTATTTACTCTCTGTTGCAGCAAGACAACCTAGTCAGCAGTGGCCGGCAGGCCACTATTGGTGGTCGACAAGCCATCATCAGTGGACGGTAGGCCCTCTGCTAGCCACTAGTGCAAAATCCAATAGTGTACTTCCCCAGCAGAACAGAGTTGGTCTAGAGGTGGAAATCAATGCAAGTGTTTTACTGTGTAACAGAGGAATTCAGTAGCAGAAATAGTGGCCTTTTTGGGTGGAAATCCGTGCATGCATGAGCACTCCTTGCTCCCTGGGGCTGTTTTGGTCTAAATACTTAGCTTAGATATTTTTTGTAATTAATTAGTTGTAGCTAATTGTTTAATTTTGTGATTAATTAGTTAGCTAGAATAGTTGATTAATTTATTGCAATAATTAGTTAAGTAGTTTAGTTAATTTATTCATTTGGGTTTGTAATAGTTACTTAATTAATTAGCTAGTTAGTTCATTCGGACCATCCTGTGAGAGGGCGCAATGTTGTAATAATGTGTATCTCTTCTAACCCCACGTCTTTCTCCCTTTTATTTACTAGCTTATGATGGTTAGTTTAGGGTATCATGTTTTGTTTAGCATTCTTCATGTCTTCATCCATTTGTTTTGCATGCACCGAGGCTCGGTTCATCATGCTAACTTACATTATTAGTTTAAATACTTTTTTGAATACATGCTTAGAACGCATACTATCAAATTGATTCATATGCCGTATTAGTAGCCGAGCCTAGTAATTGCATATCACATGTGTTGCATTAGTCATATCGCATAGTTAGGAATCATACATTTTTCTAACTAGTTTCTCTTTTGGCTTGGAGTACTAGGTGAGCCTTTACTCGCTTTAGCACATCGCATGTTGATGTTGCCATATTTAGCATACTTTCCATGAGGCTAATTGCTTAAGTACTATAATTACTTGAATGCTTGTGGATGAAGTCTAATTGCTTGAATTGGAATAATTTGAGTAATGTTCATATGCGATCACTTTTTCAAGTGGTACATATTCAAAACAATTTTCCAAACAAACATGAATCAAGTGTTCAAATTCTTGCAAATTAGTCTATACTTGTGTGTGCGCATCACATAGTAATGCTAGCCTAATAATCGGAACAAGAGCATATAATGTAGATAAGATTCATATCATGATTAGTAGAGGCCGATCTTTGATCAGGCGAGTGGGGGTGCTCAATTCATGACCTTCCCCTCTCATACCTAAGTTCCTGAGCTGAGACAATCTTGCTGATGATGGACATGTGGCCTTTGGCACGAGTCATGGGTTTCCTAAATTTCCCCCAAAAAAATATTTAGGTGGCGACTCTGTATCTGGATAAGCAGTCCATTTTTGGCAATTTGATTCAAAATCGATTTTCCAAAAGATTTGCCTGATTTGGACTCTTTGGTGTTTATCTATTTCACATTGCACTTGTGAGATCAGATTCATAACTGTGGGAGTCCGATACTGTAGGGCTTCTTTATCCTCCGAAAGGGAGTACGAAAAAGTCGAGCTACAGTTTCTAGCGACTTTGTTGGGGAAATTAGAGAACTTACCTTGAAATTCATGATGTGAAATTTTATCTACACTTATATGTTTCTTTGTATTGCATTTGCATTGGTACGCTTAAGTCACTGTGTTTGCCATCTGCTATTCTTGGACGGTTTGTTAGAGGCTTACCTAAAAGCTTGCCAAAAGGCTGACTGGTCACAAGCTCTGCTATGATGGGAACACAACCCTTGGATCTGGACTACCATTGTACCGTTTGATCCTCCTTTCACTTCTCAGTGCTTGGTGTGAAAGGTATATTAGGTAGTCTTGCTGAGGTACCCTTCTGACCATTCGGCCTAGTTGCATATCGAAAAGCCATAGATACTGTTCCAAACTAGGATAAGATGCTCACTCGAATACAGGATTGTGTGAAACCGCTTTGTTTGGATAGTGAACCCTAATTCCTGACGAAGCTAGGATAGGGTAACCCTACCCCCTCATAGGGGTGTTTTGGCTCTCTTTACCTGGTATGTGCTTTGTAGTGAAATTATACAGGGGTGCATCATATCAGTGGTACAATTGGTATCTATTTTGGGACATAATTCAATGTGGAATACAGTCACGCAGTTGTGATCATATCTGTTCTAGTGAAATTGGGCTGAGGTGCTATCTGTTTTCTTTTTTGCGAGGTAGTCCTAGAACCATAGCTTTAGAATGCTCTGATATCCCCCAGGTACTTTGGAGTCGTGTCGATAGACTTTGTCAGATCAAAAATTTAGTTCAGAGGTAGCTAGTGTTTGCTTCACTTTCGCCGGTGGCGAGACGAATGAGGGCCATACAGGGTTCACCAGTTCTACTGTTCCGGCATTCACCAGTTAGATTACCTTCGTTCAGCTCATCCTGGGCATCTACCCCTATCATGGCTCAACCTCTGACAAATTTGGAGGAATTATTACTCCATTTGCAGCAAACAATTGACTCCCTCCAGCATGACGCGACCCGTCAGGTCGAGGTTACTATCTGTCAGGCTGAGGTTATAACTAGGCTACAGCAATAGCAACCACAGCCAGCAGCAGCCTCTGTATCACATGTACCCACTGCGGCTATCCCTGTGCCCGGTACCACAGCTAATGTTGCCACTGCTCAAGATCCACAAATTGAGGGTGTTTTGATTTTCCCAGTCTAAGTAGAACCCATCCCAGCACAAACTTCCAGAGCCCCAGTTTATCAAATCAAGGCATCATTCAAATTCAAGGTTGATCCAACCGCGCTCAAAGTTAACAAGCTGGAAAAGCTGTTCAAAAAGGCACAGGGGGTCAACTCTATTCCAGACATAAAAGATGTGCACACCAAATCGACAGTTACCTTACCGGAGTGGTTCAAGATGCCGCATATTGACCGCTTCGATGGCTCTGGGGATCCAATGGTACATTTGCGTCTATTTTTTGATATCCTACGACTAATGGGTTTGACCCAAGTACAGAAGTTGTCACTATTCAGCTGAACCATGTTTGGAATAGCTGCCATCTGGTATGCTAAATTGGAGGACTTTGTGAAACAGAGCTGGCAGGAGTTGACCGAATCCTTCGTTGCTCAATATTCCTATAACACGCAGATCGAGGTCACAACTTGTGATCTTGAGGCAACGCGTCAGGAACTGAAGGAGGGTTTCTCAGAGTTTGTTATTCGATGGAGGGCAAAGGCAGCTATGATGGCAAGTAGGCCTCAGAGAAAGAGCAAGTTCATATAATTATTAGAAATCTACATGAAAGGCTATTGCAGAAAATGATAGTCCTCCTATTATTCAACTTTAAGGACCTCCATGAAATTGGGGTTCAAATCGAGGATGCCATCAGGCAAGGGACCATTGTGGAAGGTAATGAACCTATGATGAGGAATGTTGTTTGTAGCTCCAATGGTAGCACAACTGTGAAATGCTCAGAAGTAAACACTGTCACCACTCCTATCAATAGCCAAAAACCCACCACTTCAACTCGGTCCCAAGTCTGAAATTTCCATCCTCTTTAGATGAATCTCTCTTAAGCCTTGAAAATGCTGCTAGAAAAAGGATACCTAGAGCTCCTGGAACCCTAACCCCTCCCAAATCCTCTTCCACCAAGACATGACCCCGCTAAATACTGTGTCTATCATCACATCATGATCATGATACAAACCGTTGCATCTGCGTCTGTCAAAAGATTCAGGATCTTATTGATAAAGAGACCATAGCTCCACGAAAAGGACCTCAACCCCCACTAACCCATTATCTTCACACCTCAACATAATCCATACATTACCATCCACCTACAACCCCAGTATATATATCACCTCAGCCCATTTACCCAAGCCTGAGATGTTCATTCCAGAAAGCACGCACTTGTGCATGATGCATGCACTTGAACCCCAATCATCTCAAACCCATGAACCCACTACTTCTGAGCTAATGAGCATGAATGAAGATTTGCAGAGAACTGTAGTAGATTTAGCCTTTGGGATTTTGGCTCTATTATCGACCATATCACATGCCAGAAATTTCATGCCAAAAGGCTCTGCAATCTTGGGGCGAGCTGCAATTGAAAAGGGCTAACCCGAAGTCGTTTCAAGTTTGGGTGATGACATGTCAACAACAATTGGGCCTCGCCTCAATATAGTCACCCAATCCCTTGGCAAAGCTGAAGCAAGTTGCAAGAACAAGGTCGAGGCAAGTATTGATCCTTATGAATAGCTTTAGTGGGCTATTAAGGCGTTGAAGGTCAAAGGGCTGAACAAACAGCAAGTGCTTGCAGTTGTTGCAAAGACTGTGGATGACACTTTTGTCGCTCAAGTTGGGAGCATTTTGAATCTAGGGATAAACCATGAAAAGGGATGCCATACCAGAAACACCCATTTTAGCTCCAATCCTGCACTCGTAAGAGATCATCAAACCCAGTCAACACCTGCCAACCCCTTTGTCAACCCTGTCAGGACTGGTAACCACACCTTCAATCCCCTTTATATGACCTTATCCAAAGCTTCCAAATCCTTGTAGGACAAGGCCATCTCAAACCACTTGACCCTCAGCCTCTCCCTGATCCCCTTCCAGCCAAGCATAATGCTGTCAAGTACTGTGCCTTCCATCAATAAACTGGCCATGACACTGACGGTTATTTTCGTCTTCACCATGAAGTTCAAGATCTGATTAACAATAAGGTCATCACTCCACCGGGTCCTACAAAGTCTATCGGCATTGGATCGATGAACTGGGGAGATAATGTGACTATGTGATCGGGAATGAACCACCTGCTGATAGCGTTCATTTTACTCCAGATGTGGTGGATAGCACGCACTTTTTTAGCACTTTGAAAATGCTGTTTATTGTACTTTCAGACTTGGGTATTGAGTCAGTCTCATTGTATGTAGCCAGTCTTGTTGTGTGAGGTTAATGATTTCGGGCATGTTAACTCGGGCATCACTTTCTTGTTTTGTGTTTGTCTTTTTCACTCTTTCTTTTGTGTCTGTTTCTATCATTGAGCCAATTGCGCTAGAAGATCTGAATGAAATGACAATGCTTTTCCACTTACTTCTCTGTGCCTTTAAATCATTGCATTGACCAAAGTTTTTCAAAACTATTTCCAAAACTGTGATGAAAACAAAGATGAAAGAATTCCTCGGGATTTGCAAAAATTTGATTAACTAAGAGGAAGAGAGGCCTGCTAAGCCCTTGATGAATGAGATCATATCTATTAATGTGAGTACTAAAGAGGATCCTGGCTTGATCCAGATTGGTTCTACATTGTCTTCAAAAAAAGCACGAGCGACCAGTCGCTTTATTAAAAGATTTCAAAAATGTTTTGCGTGGTCCTATGAAGACATGCCTACAATTAATCTTGAGATTGTACAGCATAGGATTACTCTCAGCCTTAAGACTCGACCCTTTTGCTTGCAAACCTTGAACCTTGATTCAGAATGTTCAACAATCAATCATAATATGAAGCTTGCATGGCCAGATTTGAAGTAGCCCTTAAACTAGGGGCAATAAGGTCGTATGTCATCAAAGGAGGCTTGCATGGTAGGATTTGAAGCAGCTCTTGACCTAGGGGTAAGAAGGTTAGATGTCATCAAAGGAAGCTTGCATAGCTGGATGAGAAACAGTCCTTGAACTAGGGGCAAAAACATCAGATGTGATCAAAGATTCAAAACTTGGTCATTTCTCAAGCCAATGAAGATTGGTAAGAAAGCCAATGGAGGGAAGAAAATTTTTGCTAAAGGATAATCAAGTTCCTATCCATGACACTAGGGGCAAATTCAGAGCCAATTGGATGGGCCCTTACATCATCAAGACTATTTAGTCAGAAACAACAGCCATTCTCATGGATTCCGATGGCTTAGAGATCCTACGGCCTATCAACATGGACAAATTAAACTTTTCTATCCTTGAGAGGCTTGTTGGCCCGAAAACCCAGAAAGGTGACCCAGGAAAAAGTTAGAGCAAGGCAAAAGAAGAAATAAAAACAAAGAAAAAAAGAAAAAGAAAAAAGAAGAAGAAACAAAGAAAAAAGAAGAAAAGAAAAAGAAAAAGAAGAACAAAGAAAAATGAAAAGGAAAAATAGAGCTCGCAAGGTTGAAAACCTGAAAGGGTGGCCTTGGCAAAAGTTAGAGCACAAAAGGAGAGTGTTAATACCCGAGTGTACCCTAAACCCCAAGAACTACGTACGGCCTGATTCCCATCTTTGGGATACATAGGCAACTTCATCCTAAAGTTCGGCCCCAACCACTTTCAGCTTGCTGGTCTCATCTATATTGATTGGCTGGTCCTTGTTCAACTCGGTTATCTTATCCATGTCCAATTGGCTCATCTTCATTCAAAATCGATTATCCTATTCCATTGGAAGATTCAACTGCAAGACAATCCAAGTTCAGATTTGAGGTTGTGCATCTCAAGAGTTAATTCCACGTTGGTTGAGCAGTGGCCATTTGCAAAAACAGTTTTCGAGGATTTTTAATGAGGTTGACTAATTTTCTAAAAAATTATTCCATTTTTCCAAAACTGGACCATTTCTTGAACCCACAAAAGGAAAATTTTTAGTACTCACAACCTGACTTGCATGATTTCAAAGTAGAAAGTCGAACAAGCATGTTAATCTAACTCTCATGTTGGTCAAAATTGTTTTAACAGAAAGCCAAAAACAAAAATGGCCAAAATGATGAACTACGAGCACAGTCAAGTCAGGTTTTCTATCTTTTCCCCATTATCAATGCACTCGCCAGAAAGGGCACAATTGAAGCTAGCAACAGGGGCCAAAAGCCCTCTCATCCTCCAAGTAGCGAGGTATCAAGCCAAGTGCGAAACATGAACTAGAAATGGAGCAGGATATTCGACCGCCCCTCATAGGGTCCACAACTTCCAACTTATCCATCAACCATACCTGGGAAGGGATAAAAAAATAAGAGAGATTAAAGGATAGAGAGTTATGCGCTGAGAGAAAAAGTAAGGAAATGGCTTTTCAGAGAAAATAGAGATTCAGTGCCAAAGTGACATGAAAATCACAAATAAGAAAGGGTGGGAAACAATACTTGGAGAAGCTGTGGGCTCCTCGTGAGCTGAGAGGACTCCTACCAGTGGAAAACATTCGAGTGTTGTGTTTGTTGTTTTTGTTTGTCTCGATTCTTGTTTTGAGTCGTTGTGAGTGTAAATAGATGTGTTAGATGTGTTTTTACTTTGTTTTTCCTTTGTTGAGTCGTGGTGTACTGTGGTCAGTTGTAAGCTCAATACCTCGGTTAAGAATTCATTCTTGGTTTCAATTTCAAAAATAAATCATTTTGTGCTCAGAGTGCTCTGTCATTCCTAACATAATGTGCAAAATAGAATTTCTTTCATTCAGAAACTGTAGGGTCCAACTGCAATCAAAAGAAAAAGCAATAAAACAAGGACCTATCTGAAGCTACATAGGTTCCAAACTGCAAAAGCAAAAGAGAAGAGAGAAAATTGGAGCATCTGAGTTTGTTTTCAGCATTTTCCGAGTTTTCATTTTGGATGCACCTTCTTAGGCCTTGTCATTTCTTTAGAGTATGAGTATACCTCGACCTTAAGCTCAAGCTCAAGCCTGCTTCAAGTCAGAATGGCGATCAAGCTTGCTTCAAGCTAGAATGGCGATCAAAGTGCTCTCCCTGAGTACCATTCCCTACCAGAGGCATCTTAGTTATGTTTGCAATGAGTTCATAGGAGACCAACTGTGACAGTGGAAACTAGTGTTCGAATGGCGATACCTAGAACGCAAAGGTTCGGAATTTTCGAGCCTAAAGTCTGGTTTAAATACCCAGGGATGTATTCTCGGCTTGAAATCTGTATGGCAGCTCCATAGGTTGAGGTAACGTGTATGCGCCTCAATTTTGGATACTGAACCAACCTAGTCTATCACCCCGTTGGAGAATAGGAAAAGTTGTGAATATGATCAGGAAGAAAAGTTGCATCCGTGGCTTCTACATGCAGAGGTTACCCCTTGTCAGCATTTGAGGGCCTTTGAACTATGAGTTGAAGGTAAGAGTTCAAAGAACACAAGAGGGAGATCTTTGTCAGAGTAGAGCGGTTTATCGTCACTCGCCTTATGAGGTGCTTTCTAAAGTTCCGCTTCGCTTGTTTATTGCATTTCCTAAACATCATGCACTACATTGCTTGAAACATGTATCATATTGTAAACACCCCATTTTTGACCGACCTTAAGACTCAGACGTCACCAACTGAGCGCTTGGTGATGTTGCATATTGTGCTCGTTCTAAGGTTGCGGAGTCGCGGCTGCGAGCCTTGCCTCCGGACTTCCGGACTCTTTTGTGCTTTGCCTCGGTTTGCGAACCAGGCCCTGTTTTCTTTGTTTTCTCTTCCCGAAGGGAGGGAGAGGTCTCATAGAACATCTCTCAGTGGCCGTAGGCTACGTTTCATGGTCGTAGGCCATTTTTCCCGTTTGGAGCTCGGTTTCCGGTTTTCGGAGCCGTCGGCCGTGTGCCTTGGTTCGGGACCGCTTAACTACCTCCGTTTGCTCCGGTTTTTGGCACACACCTTGTTTCCTCCCTTTTGAGGGACACTGTGGCCTGAGAGACCACCTTTGTGGTCGAACGCCACTTCCTGTGCCTAACAGCCTGTTTTCGGGGCCTCGGGCTGCGTGTTTCGGCCGCCCAACCTTCGTTTTGCATCGGTTTTGGTCCATTTTTGGCAGGGACCTCATTTTCATTGTTAGGAAGGTTGTAGAAGGGTGGGAGGCCAGCAATTGTTCTGAAGACCATCTTTATTCCTTCATCGCTATTCATCGCTCGTTTTTCCCGCTAGAAAGCTGATGTTGACCATTCCCGGGCCACTTTCTTTGGCCCTCAACCACATATTTATGTTGTACACACCTGGGAGGCCACCAATATGCCATGGCCGGCCAGCAATTGTTCTTGACCCTTTTGAACCCCTCTAAAAAGCTAGTTTTTCTCTCTCCTGGTTCACATTTTCAGGGTTTTGACCATATAGCTGTGTTGTGCACACATGGGAGGCCACCAATATGGGGTGGCCGGCCACCAATATGGGGTGGCCGGCCACTAATTCTCATTGACCCTTTTGACCCTGGCCAGCCGGCCAGGGGAGGTGGCCGGCCAGCCACCTGAACTCTCTAAACCTGGCCGGCCATGTTCCTCACACCTGGTTCCTTACAGATACACCCTCTGTTTCCCCCCAGATCCTGTATCCCGGGGGGGTCTTTTGGGGGGAAATTTGAATTTGATTTTCTCCCTCTTTCCTCCACTCCTTTCCCTATAAAACCAGACCCCCCAGCTCCGTTTTGGAGGGTTACAAAATTTGGTTTTGAGCTCTTGCATTAAATCTCTCTCTCTCTACACTTCAACCCTCAAAACCCCTTAAGTCCTATACCATTTCTACACCAATCCATAGCACCACACTACCACACTCCATTCCAGCAACTTGAAGGATATTTCCAGAGGCTAGGAGCACCATTTCTTGGACCAAAAGCTGTTGAAGACTTAGGCTACAAGGGTAAGCCTCTTTTCCCTCTCTTTTGGCTCTATTTTGCATGCTTTCTTAGCCTTTGTTGCTTGCATTTTTGGCCTCTGACCTGAACTGTAAATAGTCATATTTTGAGCTTATATCCATATTTGATTAAGGGTCTTTCTCTGTTTGAGGTCTCCTCCTCACCCTTTGTGTTTAAACTCTCTTTTAGGCTATTTTTGCATGGTATTTTAGGTTTATTTGTGAGCTTTTTTGGACTTGGTCATAAACTGTGAAATATCTTATCTTGAGCCCTTCTTCAACTTTGTTGAAGGGCTCTCCTCTGTTTGAGGTCAGTTGCTACCACTTGTCTCTTTATCCCTCTTTTAGGCCTTTTATTGCATATTGATTTAGCCTCACTTGTGTTTATTTTCGAGGCTTGATGTAAACTGTAAAGTGCCATGTTTTAAGGCCCTCTTCAATGTTGTTGAAGGACTCTTTGTTATTTGGGGTTAGCTTCTGTCCTTGTCTCTATTCTCTCTTTTAGGCCATTTTTGCATGATAGATTAGACCTACTTATGTTCATTTTTGGGACTTGTTATAAACTGGAAAAAGGCTTGTTTTGACATCATCTTCGCGTTTTATTAAGGGCATTTTCTTGTTTGAGGTCACATGCTTCCTTGAATGCTTGATTGTCCTTGTTTTGAGCCTTACACCTAAGCTCCAATGGCATGCTTTGTTTGGCCTTCTAGCCACTGGAATCCAGTGGATTTACAGTGGCTTTGATGCTATTTTGAGCCTCCAAATCAGAGGGGGGTGACCCCCCTCTCACCTTGTTTTGTTTGATGGTCATTTTGGCCTCCCAAAGAGGCCCTATCTTGCATGCTTTGTTGACTGATTTTAGGGTCAATTTGATGAGTTTTGGGACTATCATATTTGATTTTCAGAGTTTTTTGTGCCATGCTAAGTGTCCTTGATGCATGTGCTTAATAACCCCTTTGTATGCCCTCTAAAAGAACCCATCATTTGTGCTTGTGTTGGCTGCATTTCAGAGGTTATTTGGGCATATTTTGGCATGTTTTGTTCACTAATTTTTTCTGGTTTGATGAGATTCCATATGCTTCATATACGTGCCTTGTAACCCTTGTTTACTAGTCAAAATTGCATGCTACTTTAGCCCATCTTGCTAGCACCTTTTGGCCTTGCTTTGAACTGAGAAAGTTCATGTTTTGGGACTGCCTTGACTCTTTCTTCATGCTTCATGATCAAATAGTGCATGCTTTGTATGGCTATAGGCCATTGCGCATGCCTAGTTTTGAGTTTCGGGGTTCGTCTCACGCATCGGGTGCCGTATTGCCATGTTTCGGGGCTGTTTAGCATCATATTTTAGTGCTGAAATTCACATGTTTGTATGCCATATTCCATGCCTTGCCGTGCTTTGGTAGAGTGGCATTTGTGCCTTAGGATCGGTCCTCTGTTTGCGTGCATGTGTGCACGCATCTCGAGTGTCTCATTTTCATCTTATGGCTACTGATGTGAGTGTGGCTGAGGTCCACTCGCATTGGTGTAAGTCCATATTGCATTGTGTATGCCATCTTAGTTCATAGCATTGCGTATGCTAGGTTGTATGTTAGAGCATTGTGTATGCCATGTTACATCGAGCA
>CM069912.1:11968001-11993419 GCA_036172215.1 Camellia granthamiana
AATTAAACCCATGTGGTATTTGAGTAGTATTAAATGATTTATATACTACTCATATAAATATTTGAAGGTGTGTACCATAGCATTATCCTATATATATATATTTATAGTCTAACCATGTGAGTATTTATAAATAAACTATTTAATACAACTCAAATAAATACATGTAGTGTCCTAATTTGATTTTTATTAATTTAGATAGTGAGACTCGTCAATTTTAACTTATTTTTTTAAGACAACTAAACTATATAACTTCTCTTAAATGTTCATAATTAATTTTTTTAATTTGTTTCATTATCACTTTTGTCATAGCAATAGGTTATTCTAGAATACACACCATTTTATGTCAAGTTATAACATTTGTGGTCTTGAGATTCCTAACAATTACACTTGTCTCTCCCCCTTCTTCTAAAATTACACTAACCTCCCTTATGACTAACCATCCCATTAACACCGTTAGTCACAGGGGAGGTCAATGTAATTTCAAAAAAAATAGGGGTGACCATTGGTTAAATGGTAAAACTTTGGCCTAATAACTATGAGGTTATGGGTTCAAGTCACAAAGCAACCACTTTGTGCACTATGTTAAAAGTTAGGTGTGTATTCAATTTTTCCTCTCCTAAACACACATTAATAAGTACTAACTGAGCCTTTTTTTTTTTTAGGCAAATGTAATCATCATAAACCTCAGGGGAGGTGATTGTATTTTACCCTAATTATATTTACAAAAATATGTTCACTGCATTACAATTTAGAACAGTGTGAAAATGTTTCAAAACTCCCAGTATATAGATGTACTTAATCATTTGAACACTTGGCATGAAAAAATGATTTTAAAGTAAATTATGGGATTTTCAGATAGAAGCTCAATGCTTATCATATTGTCACTGCCTTTTCTATTGCTGCCATCCTGCTGTCCAAAAAAGTATGCAAAACAAAGCAACTTTCTAGTGCTAGTTCTATATGACATCATAAAAAATAATGATTTGAAGTGGACGCAGCAGTAAATCATTGCCTAACCCAATATGTTAATTCTACAAAGAGGGGTGGAATTCATTGATGTTTGACAAATGGGGGCCGTGTTGAAATGTAATTTATGTTTGTGGAGACAACAATTAATTATTATCTCTGTGGAATGTTCCGGTGTAAAAATATAGTTTGGGCCTTCCTGGAGAAGCTAGAAATTGCTGTAACTGATTGCTCAGGATCCACAAAATCCAACCCCAGCAAATTGTATTAAAATGACAACCTTATAACCCTACTCAACTTGTCTTCAAGTTAATAGAAGTTGAATGCTAATAAGACTAGATTGTCCTTTTAACTATCACTTTTTTTTTTTTTTGGGGGGGGGGGGGGGGGGGGGGCGGTTGGGGGTTTGTGTGTGTTCAATTTTACCATTACATGATACTTTCAATAGTCTTCTTGTTTAATACAATCTCTCTTTTTCTTTATCTTTTTTGTTTCTTTTCAGGTTGCATTTCCTAGCTTGGAGGAATTGGAACTTGGTGGATTGCTAAATGCAAGTGACTTATGGTGCAGTGAACTTTCGACCAGGTCATTATGTAAATTAAGATTCCTCATGGTGGAAGACTGTCACAGATTGGTAAAAAATGTTGTTCCAGCTCATTTATTAGAAATGTCTCCCAATCTAGAAAAAGTGGAAATATATAACTGTGATTTGGTGGAAGACGTATTCGGATTTGGAGGCCAGCACGGATTTCCTCTTGAAAACATACGAATGCTAATTGTTAGATGTTGTGACAAATTGAGAAATCTGTTCTCTCCTTCCATTGCTAGAGGTCTCGTGCATCTCCAAGAACTAACAATAGATGATTGCTCAATGATGGAAGAAGTGGTTGCAAATGAGGATGGCGAACATTCAGGAGGTGGTAGGATTTACAGTACTCTGTTCCCTCAATTGAAGCATTTGGAACTCAGAGGTCTACCTTCACTTGGGAGATTTTGCCATGTTATTCATGAATGGGAAATGCCATTTTTAGATCACATGGCTGTCCTTAACTGTCCTAAAATGCAGACTCTCTCTCCTGGGTTCGTGCATGCCCCAAACCTACAGTGTGTGAAAGTGGAAGAACAAAATTGGTGGGATTCAAAAGGAAAACGAGTAGAGTGCATCTGGATAGATGATCTCAATAAGACCATACAACACCTTTTTGAGAAGGTATGTTGTTCCTACTGTTAATAAATACTTGCTACACATGATGACCACCAACCCTTCTTTTTCTCTTCCATAAAGTATGTTTTTAGGTAATCTTAATCAGGAAAAGTTCAAACCATATTTTGCTGAATTAGATAATTGGCACTCGCAAGCTTTTGGCAGGAGAGAACCAAAAATGTTTTACATTTTCACAAATGAAAATGTGGCAGCTGGAAATAGTGCATTTTGCCAATAGTTTATACAATTAAAAGGTTCATCTAAAGTAAGTTTGTAAAAAAATATTTTGCATTTACAATTGAGAAATGTTAGAGATCATGAAAATTTTGTCATGAAAAGGGTCATGAAAAATTTGTGACCCTTAGATTACCTTGATTAGTGTGTGGTGCTTTATTGTAAATGTAATCCAAAGGTCACAAATTTTTCATGACTATTTTTATGAAAGACTTTTTATGATACCTAGCATTGCTGTTTACAATTTACTTCCCCGTAGTTACAAGATTTTCAAATACAAAAGTTCCTTTTACTCTTGTGAAGTCTTTCCAAATGTGGGCTCACCCTCTAGGGTTCTCTCTTAATTGTTTAAGGATAAATTACACTAACACCCCCTAAAGTTTGATCCAATTACATCCCACCCCTGACATCCTGGAAATTATATTTTTACTTTTGTGGTTAATAGTCTCATTTCACTTATGAAGTACGGGTACTCCAAATGATGCCGTACGAGTACCGAGTACTTACCGGGTGTAGGTACACGTACCGGTACGGCGGTACGTGTACCGGGTACGCTGAATATATGCCGGGTACAGCAAATACATTGGGATACGTCATGGGTACAAAACTGGTATGGCAAGGTGATTTTTTTTTTTTGGTAGCTGCTGGAATTTGTTTCAGCCGTTATTATTCTTCTTTCAATTTTGAAAATATTAAATAATTTATTTCCAATATCCTTTACCCATGAGTCATGGTTTTGCTCTCTTTTACATCCTATTTTAGACAATCAAAAAAGAAAAATAAAGAATTATATAACTTTTTAGACAAACTGTTCTCTTTTTAGTTTTGATATTGAAATTTTGATTTGTATGTTAGATGTTTAGCTATAAATTAAAAAAAAAAATAATTTGATGTACCCCAGCCGTACCCGTACCTGTACCCATACCCTATTTTTTTAAGAATTTATCGTATCGGCGTACTCACACCATACTTATACCCGTATCTATACCCACACCCGTGCTTCATAGCATTTCACAAACCCCCTGCTTATATAAAATGCAACAACTCCTAGTAGAAAAACAGAAAGAATTACATTGAAAAAAAAGAAAAAAATAAAGCAAAGCAAAGGAAAATAAAAAACAGAGGAAGTAAAACAAAGTAAGAAAAGAGAGAGTGCATGAGTTCAATATATTCATTCCGTCTAAATAATTACAATGACAAGGGGGTTAGTGTAATTTTTTAAACGTCATGGGTGATATGTATTAAACCCAAATCTTAGGAGGTGTAACTGTAATTTATCCATTATTTAACTATAGCACTTCTGTGTATTAGAATATTAAACTATAGAATCTTGACTGGCAATAGTACTCCACAGGTGGAAGCAGCAATTAGTTTTCTTTCTTTTCTTCTTTTTTTTTTTTTGTTGCTTTCTATGATGGTTGTCTTTGCATACATATAAGTACTAATATCTTTTATTATGCATCTACAAGAGATACTAAAGGATCAAAATTGTAGAGAAACATAATTCTTTAAATTAAGAGGATCACATAATTCCCTTACCCCTGTGTTTGAATGAACAAAATTTGCGATTAAATCTTAATTCTGAAAGTGAATAAATAGTACGTAAGAAAAATTTACTCCCTTATCATTTTTGTGTTGACAATTTCATTCTAAAGATTGAGTTTGTATTTGTTTAGCTAAGTAGAGTCCTTGAGTAATTCCGTAGTTTAAGATTGAAGATGTACATTTGCATTGCATTTGCATCACTTAAGTTAGTTTTATCTTGATTAATATAATGGATTATTGGTTTGTATTGGGTTCATGACTTATAGATAATCATATTTGGTTCGATACATTTGAAGAAAACTGAGCATCAGTATGTTGCTTCTTTGAAGCAGGGTTTGACCTTTCAAATGCGCACAGTTTCACTGACTGCATGGCAGCTTTGTTTTACTGGAATGGTGCTTTGTTAACATTGGAGTTCTCTAGTAGCACTTCCACATTTGAATGTCGGGCTAGTTCATTTGAACAAACGTGGTTTTGTCTTGAGCAAAAATATGTTCTTTCAATTAATTTTTCTCAACTATTAATATTTGTAAATTTTTGTTTCACATTTTATGAAATAGTAAAGTTGTAGACCATGGTAGCTGATTTCTTATTTTCATGTATGTCTATATTTCTTCTATTACTTACATTTTCACATATTGTTTATCAATCAAAACCTTATCTTCAAGCATTCCTCTTTTTGCATAGCAGCAACAAGAAGAAGAAGAAGATGAGGAGTAGGAGGAACAACAACAAATAGTAAGTTCTATCTGATTTTGTAGTTTCCTAGACCTTTTCTATAAGTTGCTTGTATGCAATCAATTTTTATTTTTTGGTTTTTGCTTCAGCAAAGATAACAAGAGGCAAGTTCTGTCTTTTTTCTAGTTTCCTAAACCTTTTCTACAAATTGCATGCAAACACACATTTTTCTTTTTTTGTTTCAGAAAGAAATAGAGTAAGAAAAATAAGATTAAGAAGATAAGAATGATGACAATAATATAATCTAACTACAGAATTTTGTGCACGTATAGAATTATATGAAAATGTTTGCAAATTACCAGTTGATGAAGCCCCTAATTGCATCTGACTTCGAATATCAGGTTGTTTACTCTGTAAATGTTTGTCAGAATGTCTTTTTAAATGACTAGTACCCCTTGCAGATGCAGCACTAAGTAAACGTGCACAATATTTACATTTTGCTTTAAATGTAATTGTGCCATCAGGATTATTTATAAATATTTTTTCAAAATGTTCCCAAACACTACTACTTCTGCTCCTAGATGATGATGCAACTGTTAGACAGGGATATTAGAAGGAGAATCAACAGATTCATGTAGTGTAATATATGTATCAACATCGACATAAACATTAAGCATATTAGGATCCATAGTAATGCAAGTAAAACAATATATAAGAATTAACAATTAATTTAAATAATGTGTAAATTCAATCAGTAAAAAATAATAATTAATATATGTGCATAAATTTAATTAAACTAATTAATGTTACCGACTGACGAATGTGATATAGAAATTTTCTTCTTCTGCTAAAAGTTTCTTGTTGCACAATTGCAATAGCCACTTAGGGATAACACTTCAAAATTAATTGAGAGTTGAGAGAGTTGAAGAGAGAGAGAGAGAGAGAGAATGATTTGTTGTAAAATATATTTTGAAAACTAAAATATATTTATACTAGTTTAAAATATATCCGTTTGAATTATTATGACCGTTTCATATATATCCGTTTGAGTTTGCAACGGCTCAAAATTGAGGCTAGGCTAGGAAATGGTTGCCTCCTTCTCAGGCAACAATTTGGACGGTGCTCTTTAGGCAGTGAGAGCCATCACGGGTCCCATTTTGCTAATCGGAACCGTTCAATATGTACAACTCGTCGAGTATTATATGTTTGTAAAAAATCAAGTTGATCGGATATCTATAACTATCTGATCGGATTAGTTTTTTTTGTAAACCATTAACTATAACACCATGCATTTTTATACCAAATTGATTTGATTATGTAGTTAGCGATATCCGATTAACGTGATTTTTTATAGGCATATAATAATGGAAAAGTTCTACATAACGGTTCGGATTATTAAAATGGGACTCGTGGTGAGCCCCCACAAGCCCAATATTACTTTCCAACTTAGTATATATATATATATATTTTTTTTTTTTTCTTTCACGTGAGTTTAGGACCTTAGGTGTACTTTCCCATATATATTATTAGGTGCACTTTCCCACTTTCCCAGCCACACACGCAGACTGTGCTGCTGTGCACACAGTGATACATCATATCATCATTTTTCATTAAATAATTCATAATTTGATTTTAATTTAATAAATTATTATTAATTTTTGTTTTATTTTTAAATTATTAATGTTATTTATTTAATTATATTAATTTTTATTTTTATTTTTATTTTTATGTTTTTATTTTTATAAGATCAATCTTTTTATTTATTTAATTATTTTATTTTTTTATTTTTATAAGATCAATTATTTTATTTTTTTATTTTTATAAGATCAATCTTTTTATTTTTTGATTTTTATAAGATCAATCTTTTTATTTTTTTATTTTTATAAGATCAATCTTTTTATTTTTTTATTTTTATAAGATCAATCTTTTTATTTATTTTTTTTAATTATTTAACTATTGTAAGTTGTTTTTTATTTTTATTTTTTGAAATTTGCAGGGGCGGGGCGGGCCGCCCGCAGGGCCCATTTTTTGGGTCGGGCCGGTCCCCAAAATGGAAGGCCCAGGTCCGGACCCAAGGTACTGGGCTGGGCTCAGGCCCGTTGTAGGCTTCGGGCAGGCTTCGGGCGGCCTACGAGTCTCGGGCCATTTTTACACCCCTAATGATAAGGGATGAGCAAAAATCAAGAGTTATGATCATTACAAGAAATTAAAGTTTTAGAGATTAAAATTTAGGGACAATTATTTTTTAGTGACAAATTATTTGTCACTAAAAGTGTTATTATTTTATTTTTAGCAACAAAATTAGACATTTAATAATGAATTACTAATCTTTTAGGACCAAATTTTTTCTCAAAAAATAAACATTTTTTTTTGACCAAGTTATTTTCTCTCTAAAAGTGTATTTATTGGCGATATTTCCAAAATTTTGTCCTTAAAAGCCCATTTTTTAAATATTCGAAACGATTTTTTAGCTATTATTTTTGTGACAATTGAAATTAATCCATAAATATTTTTTGTAACAAAATTTATACTTTTAGAGAAAAAAAAATTGACCTCTAAAATTCTTATATGTTGTAGATTTAGAATTCTTTCCATTTATCTCTGCATGAGGAATTGCCAAACCATTTGACTCTTTACCTAGTCAATATAAAGGATTAGTTAATCAAGTAATAGATAATAACAAGTCAAAATTGAAAATAAATAAATATCTAATTGTAAAATATTATTCCCATCAAACTTAAACCTGACTAAAATAATAAGGATTTGTACAATTTTGCTACCTTTTGGCGAAGTACATTTATTCATTTATGTATCATAGACCAATAGAGAGACTCGTCATTCAACATCATTGCAATTGATTTGTGCCATCAACACCATGAGTCAACTCCAATGCCGACGCCATCATTTGCGAATAATAATCAATGCACCAAGGATTAACATTTGGCAAAATGCCTTATACCCCCAGTATTCTTTACACCCAGTGACACTCAGTGCCACGTGTCACTGGATGATTGGACTGAAATAAAAAAAAAAAAAAAAATTGACCAGTGGGGCGCCCCCACGTTACTGGGGGTCAACACCTACTGGGTGTACCCAGCGTGATTGTAACATTTGCATCACCACCATTAAATTTTCTGGAAGGGAGATTGAAGGGTTGGGAGGGTGATTGAAGAAATATAGGGGTTAGTGGGGGAAAGGAAATCACATAAAGCATAAGAGAGACTTTAATGGAAGACATAGAAAAGGGCAGATGAAAAGGAATAAATCTATGGATAATGTTAGGATATCAAATCTTCCATTAAATAAATGACCTTACATGCATATGAGACATTTGATCATTCATTTAGTAAAAAATTTAGGACCTATAGTATTTTCGTAAATCTATATGCACATAAATTAAATACATAATAAGATACAATTTTCTCACAAGATGTGAGGTGCACGTGTGTAGGGACCCAAATCACCATCCTTCTTTCTTTTCCTTTTCCTCTTCCATTGATAACAACTAGCCTGCATCCTAAATTTTTTTTATTTAAATTATCTAATTTTTAATTTTGAATACCAAATCTTTGAATAAATGTCAAGATTTTAAAAAGTAATAAAATATATTTAAACTTAATTTATTTATATAATGAGCAATGTTAAAAAAAATAGTAAATTTTATACAAAATACTCACATAGATACAGGACCCACACCAAATGATCAACGAGTTCATATTTACTAAAGTTGAAAATCCATTGTCAGACTAATTTAAACTCATTTTAATAATTTAAATCGTTCATCTTATACAACTAATTAAGAAAAGTATCATTTATATTTATGACATACCTATTTTAAGAATAGACCATCTATTTGTTATAATATATATGTGATTTTATTATGTAATTACGTATTTTTAATCAATCTAATTTTTTACATACATATTCTTCTCAACTTATCATATAAGGTTAATAGTTCAGATCATTGATATAAGTACCATTAAATCCATAATATGCCAATTTTACCTATAAAATTTAGACTTTCCATTTTATTAAATCCGAACTCATGATCCTC
Source organism: Camellia granthamiana (assembly GCA_036172215.1). Lineage (NCBI taxonomy): Eukaryota > Viridiplantae > Streptophyta > Magnoliopsida > Ericales > Theaceae > Camellia > Camellia granthamiana. The sequence goes on from CM069912.1 coordinate 11,976,683, forward strand.
ACCCATGTGAGTTTTGTGGGATGTTGGGAATTTGTCTTAAAAGTTTGAGGTGAAGATGTATAAGAAAAAGGGGGTAGGAAAAATGTATGAAATATAATTTTTTTTACTTTTTAAAAAAAAAAAAATTTCTAAAAATCTTTTATTTAAACACAACTTAACATTATGGGCAAACATGTCATTAGGTCTGGCAATTGCTCTTTTAGCCCCTTTTTTTTTTGTTGAAATTTTTTTTTTTTTGGGCTTTGTTAATTTTTTCAAAAAATTTCAATAAACTTTTTACTTTTTTCTAGATTAAACAGAGCTAAAAAATAAATAAATAAACAAAAAAATTATTAAAGGCAAAAAAATGACCTCTCTTAGTTTTTTTTTATAAATCTTTTTGAATTTATTTAAAAAAACTATTTTGTAAATTGTTTTAAACTAGGCAGATTTGAAAAATAAATTGTTTTATATAAACTTTTTTTTTTCTAACGAAAGACACCAAAAAAAAAAAAAAAAAAAAAAAGAACTACAAATTTGTTGATATTTATTTTTATATAAAATGTGAGTTTATTGGGCGCGCTTAGAATTGTTTTAGTAGACGCAATGTTACGCAAGGCCAGACTTGGGCAACATTTTTTTCTGGCCTAGGCTTGGGTCAGTCCATGCCCAACCCTAAGCCCAAACCGAAAGCTGCTTCGGTTCAACTACGTTATTGGGATGAACATCACACCCCTCTGTACTTCACCCATCCGTCTTATTATCATTTCATATTTCTTTTGTGGGCTCTAGCCTAAAAACACGTGTATAATTCGAATCATTGGTAAGTTCCGTAATAAAGTAATTTATATAAAAAAAAATTAATTTTGTCTGATAATTATAAATACGAAAATGAATCATATTTTATTTTATAAAATAAATAATTACTGTTTATTTTATAAAATAAAATATGATTTATTTATATTTTTATAGATTTTTTTATGAAATTAAATTTTTTTACATAAATGACTTTTATTTCTTGACTTACAAGATAAATATTTGAATTATTAACGTGGAACCAAATTGAAGTCCAAAAAAAATATGAATAAAATTTGAGAGATGAATGCTTGAATTTGGAAGCTTTGGACTTTCCACTCTCTCCCTCCTTTATGAGGTGTTTATCTCCCTTTGTCTTAACCCCGGCCATGGCCTCTATCAGATCTGCCGCCTCTCATTCCCTCTGCTCCATTCCGACGTCGCCTCCTTGTTCTACACCTCCTGTTTTGGCCACCATCACCACATGTTTGCCTTTTCTTTCCACTGGATCTACTATCCATTTCTCTCAAATCTGCCGCCTTCATCTTGCCCCATCACCTTCCATCGTCAGATCCATCGCCGCCTTGCCTGGTAGTTATGGGTTTGAGAGTTTATGTTTTTGTTTTGTTTTGTTTTGTTTTGTTTTTTTGTTTTTTTGTTTTTTTTTTGGTGTGTTCATAGCTTACCCATACAGTTTAGATATAGTCTATGTATTTATTTTAGATTTATTCCAATGTTGAGCTCTTATGATCGACCTCTGTTTAGTTTACAATATGAATGCTATATCTTGATTTATCCATATATTATCTTTGGTATTTTATTTGAAGATCTTCCTTTGTTTTGCACAAATTTTTTTCTCAACTTGATAGAAGTTTGTTGGTGATCTCTTTATAAGTGTGATTTGACAATCTTTATTTTAATAGAAATTACTGTTGATTAAAAAAAAAGGTTTGCATGGACACACGGGCATGAGATTTCTATAATTACCCCTGTATAGTTACTCGGCCTGTAACTTTGGCAATAGGGGCTGGCTTTCCTCTAGTTCAATGGAAGGTACTGTTGGGCCTGCGGGCTTATCACGGGTCTTGTTTTAATAATCTAAATCGTTAATATGCAGAACTCATCGAATATTATATACTTGTAAAAAATCACATTGATCGGATATTGATAGCTACACGATTAAATCAATTTTGTATAAAAAAAAATGGACAGTGAAAAAATAAACCATTTACAGAAATTTGATCCGATAAGATAGCTATCGATATCCGATCAACAAGATTTTTCATAGGTATATAGTGCTCGTCGAGTTCTACACATTGAACGGTTTTGATTATCAAAATGAGACCCGTGATGAGCCTCCACGAATCTAACAATATCTTTCAATCTGATCATGGACTGAAAGAAAACCTAGCCGTTAGCGATATATGCGTCTTGTGTGTTTTTTGATAGGCCCACCTTTCCACTTTGGCAATTTATACATCTACAAATTTTATCATAAAAAACACAATTAAATTATGTAAGAGAGGAAGATTACGGCCATACAAATTTTATCATTAAAAAAAAAATCAATTAAATTATGTGAGAGAGGGAAATTATGGCCATACAAATCTATTATATAAGAAAACGGTCTTTTTAACCCATAAATCTTGTGAGAGCTCTATTATTTCAATCCTAATTTCTTAATTTTTTGATTAAAAAAAAAATTTCCTGCCTTCTGATTTAAATAATATATGGATATTAACCTAAATTTTATCACCCCCTATCACAGCAAACCTAAACTTTGGGAGAGAGAGAATAATCTAAACTTAATGTAGCAGCCTAAACCTTTGGGAGAGAGAGAATAACCTAAACCTAACGCAGCAGCCCAAATCTAAACCTATCATAGCAGCCTAATCATTACACAACAGCAACAACCTACGTAGCAGTTTGGGAGAGAGACTAAGACAGAATCTTGAAAGAAAAACATTTTAAAATCTGTAAATAAATCATTTATTTTTTAATATGGTGATTATATTTTTAAATTGATTAAGAATGATTGTATTCATTAGATTCACATAAAGTATTAACTATTAATGATAATTGGATTGTATTTTGCGAGTGTGATTGGACTTAATTTATTTTTCAATACAGTGATTGTATTTTTAATCTATGTTTTTTAAATAAATAAATAAATAATTGTATTCATTATGTTCACATAAAGTACGCAGTATTGATGATGATGATTAGATTATATTTTGAAATTGAATTTTTAGCTCATTGTATTCATTATGCTTTTTAACTATTAATTAACTTAATTTGTGATTGGTTTTTAACTCATTATGTTTTTTGGAAAAAAAATTATAATTGTATTTTTTAATTACCAATTGACTTCATTGCTTTTTCTTTTTTTTTTTTAATGAGCAAAAATGTGATTGTGTTTTTTTGCACTCCGTTTTGATAATACAGTGATTTTATTTTTTTAAATGATTGTGATTTTTTACATTCTATTTAATCTATGTTTTTTTAAGGAAAAAAAAAATATTGTTTTCATGTTTTTTGAATTCAATCACATGGTGATTGTATTTTTAATCTATGTTTTTTGGAAAAAAATAAAAATAAAAAATTAGATTGCATTCATTAGGCTCACATAAAGTACTCAGTATTAATGATGATTAGATTGTATTTTGTGATTGTGATTAAACTTAATTTAATTTTTAATATAGTGATTGTGTAACAACCCTCACCACTAATTACTGATAACACCACTGATTACTGCTAAACTGAGACTGATCATGATAAGTAATTGAATTGATTGAAATTCTGAACTAATTGATTGAGTGTGTTAGTTTAAATACATATCTATCTGTTTGACTGTTAAATGATATGTTCATGTTTTAAGTTCGAACTGCGAATTAAAGGCTTTATCGGCGGCCGAATCTGAAATTGATTAGTGATATGTGTTAGTTAGAATTTATGTGATTTTATGGTATATTTAATTGAAATGTGATTTGGTATGTTTAAATTAGATTAAATAATGCTAATTTACAGGAGTTAGACTTATTCACCAAATTGCCACTTGGTGGGTTATGCTAGGCCACTCCTTCTCTCGCCTTTGCATTGTTTAGCACCATTTCATCAGCCCATTCTTGAGTTCAAACCATAGGAGAGAGTGTGAGAGAAGAAGTTTGGTTTCATCTAGAGAATTGGCTTGGAGACTTAGGAGATTTGAAGGTTACTAGCAAAATTGAGCTTCTACATTTGAATTGGAGACCTAAGGTATAGTATTTACCTCCTTGTTTATGTTTTGAGTTGGTTCTTGCATGGTTTAGAGGAATGTTGAAGCTTAGAGTCTAGAATTGGTTTAAATTGATGAATTAAGAGTGTTATCATGCATGTATGTTCATATTATGGCATTTTGAGGTCATTCTTTATGAAATTCTTGCATGCAAGTCCATATTTTGGTTATAGTCCATGAACTCACCATGTTTTAGGGTCCAATCTTGCATTTGATTGTAGTTTGGAGCATTGGGAATTCCTTTGATCACATGCATGCACATGTTCTTGAGGTTGAGGTTGTTTTTGTATTAAATCCTGTAATGACCCCAAAACGTATGGCGTAATTATCAGTAATTAATTATGTGCTAAAATGAATTAATTGGGAAGTATCTGTTGGAATTGGAAAAAATATCTGTTGGAATTACAACTTCAGGACTGAAATTGACACCATAATGGGTTCGGAAAACGAAATGAACGCGCCTATGCGTTATCGAGAATTTTTAGAACCATTTGGGAAATTAAATTGAGGACTGAAATTCGTCTGATTCGTTAAGCCTTGTTTGGCTCAAGGTTATGGCACAATTGTTTATTTATGATATATAGATAAGGCTTTGACCCTTGTTGACTCAACAAAAGAGGAAAGAAAATATCTAAGAAGGAGAGAAAGAGAGAGAGAATTCGAGGAAGAGAGAAACCAAGGGAAGAAGATAGAGGAAAAGAGGAAATCAAGCTTAATTCTCTCAAACTAAGTACTCAAGGTAAGGATCTTCTCCTAGTTTTCTTGAAAAAAGGTTGAATCATCTATGATCTCATGGTATGTAAGTGGAATGAAAGGGAAATCATGTATAATTGATGGTATTATGTTGTGTTTTTTATCTAAGGAGCATCTATGAGCATATTTGGCCTCATATCATGAAATTTATGTTTAAAATCATGGTTTTCTTGCATGATTTTCATATTTGAGGGAAACCTCCATGGATTTTAAGAAATGAAACTTTTATGTGCATAATTATGATTTTTCATCTCAATTCAAAGCTTAATCTTTTATGTGATTCATGTGGGTTTAGTTTTGAAGCCTAATTTAAAGTGTTTTCAAGTGTTTTGGGCCTTGAATTTTATGATATTGGAAGTTGATTTTTGCAAAAATGGAGACCCATGGTTGAGCAGATTTTTGCCCTGGTTTTTCAGCCCAGATTTTGAAGTCCGCTTGAGCAGGGGTTTTGCCGCTCGAGCGGGGATTCCGTACATCTAGTATCTTTGTTTCAGTTGCAGTCCGCTCGAGCGGAGGTTTGGCCGCTCGAGCGGGGACCTATTTTTCAGAAATTTCACAAATGTCCCAATGCATGTTTTGGCAACCTCATTACATGTTAGGCATTTTTAAGCCTTAATTAAGTTAAGATAATGAGATTATGAGATGGTAACACCATTAAGAGATTACATGTATGTGTTCACTCTATGTGTTATGAGATCATGCTATAATGTTTGTATGTGTAGGTTGAACCTTGAAGACCGTGCAACCGGTTTTGGAAACCCACTGTGAGTAACATTTCTGTAAAGTTATGTTGATATGCAATGTATTTGAAATGTTATACGAAATGCTATATGATAAGATATGTTTTCGAAATGTGATTTTAAATCCGTGAACGAATGTCCTGATTTGCGAATCTAGTAAGGCATCCATAGATAGTCCCAAGTCATGGGGGACGGCACGTTAGTGCGGGTCCATGACCAATTTACGAGATCTCGCTAGCCACTTCATTGTGGTGTTTGTTTAATCAGTATCCGGAGCTGATTACTCTAGTCGGAAGACGGTATATGTTATGTTCTATGGAGTATGCCATTACGTATGTTCTGATTATGATTATGATTATGAATGATTTATTTTACGGATATATGATATGTGGAATTCGTTCACTACCCCTTTACTTTAATGTTACTTGCTGAGCTTTAGCTCATTGTTTGTATGCATGTATTTATAGGTGAGCATTCTGGGAGTCAAGCCTAGGCGGAGTCTTGAGCCGAGCCACCGTTTTGAAGCCTACCTGGTGTTTTGTGTGCCTCCGAGTGGGGGTTAGGCCTGGAAGGCCGTTTAGTGAGTTTTGTTTTGTTATGCATCTGTGGCCGGTGCCTATGTGTTATATATGATCTTTGGTACTTGTTATGTAAAGATAATGGGTAAATTAACATTTTTGGCATGTAAATACTGTTCATATATATGCACAGTTCTTTGGACTATAGTGTTTTGTTTCGCTTCCGCGAGCCCCGATTATTTATGTTTTGTACAGAACGGCCTGTGGTAATCTAGGATTACTGGCCGGTTACGATGCCAAACTTCTAGGGGCGGGTTTGGGTCGTGACAGAATGGTATCAGAGCGCACGAGTTAATTTACCCGCACACGTGTCCATATGAGCTATAGGGTGTCCTAGAAAAGAAATAGGGCATGGCATAAACATGTGTGCATGTGTGTGTGTGTTTGAAATGTAAAGAGACAAGAATTATAAATGATGAGGCAACAGAGGAAACATTGTGTTGAGAATAAAATGCTCTATCTGCTATGGGTTCTTGTCACGACCCAAACCCGGCCCTATGGGTTTAGCACCGTAACTGGCCAGTAATCCGTGATTACCAAAGGCCTGCTTAACAATCATACAATATAACAGAGTTCAGGGCCTGGAGGAAGCCAAAACAATAATGAATAGTGTCCAATGAGCTGTGACAATCTGTATGCCAAAAAGTTTTTCATGCATTCAAACAGTCCTGAAACAGTACGGTCTATACGACCATTTACAGTCAGTCGGTACAGGGATCCAATCCCTTGACAACAGTACAATACAGTATGGCATACACAATATACATATACATAACAGTCGATAAGACCGGGGCCTAACCCCTTGGACAGTACAGTAAACAGTAAACAGTCTATACAGTGATCTCACAATAGTACAAAACAGTGAGACAGTCAGGGGAAATACAAAAGACCCCAAAGCCATAGCATGGCAACACGGAACCTCGCATGTGAGGCACACAGGCTGGCTTGACAAAACTGGGGACCAATCCCACGCTCCTAGCTCCGGTCTGGCTGCTGAGAACCTACATATATATATAAACAGTGAGCTAAAGCCCAGTGAATAACATAATGTGTAAAGAGGTTATGAATGAATGTCCTTACAGTAATGAAATCAATTCATTTAGCAGTATTTCAATCTTTCAATATTTCAATCAATCAGTATTTCGATCAATCAGTATTTCAATCAATCGGTATTTCAATCAATCAGTCATATGTGGTACATCCATTAGCCTATAAACAATAGGTCCAAAAGGACCGGGCCTTAACAGACCCAACAATAGTGATGGCCATCAATCAATAACAATATGGTTCCACGAGGAAACCGACAGAGCTCTGTATCAGTCAATAACAATGGGTGCTAAGGATGCCACAATACAGTTCGAAATACAGGACATACATTCATTCAATAAACAATATCAGTTCAATAAACATTTCAGTTCAGTATTCAAAATATAACCATTTTGAACATATCTTTACACAATCTGGTACTCACAGAGATTGGGCTATTAGCAGCTAGAGCGTGTCCCCGAGAGCCAATCCTAAACAATTAACAAAATAGAACACACACTAAGTTTACAGTTGGAAAGGATGTTAATTAAATCCCTAAATTTCCTCGGTGTGGTTCTATGTCTAAATCCTCATTAAGATGCCTTAAACTAGGCCTAAGAATGCCTAGGATGAGATGAGGATGCAAAATTACACTTGGAAGGCATTTTTCAAAAGTTGCTGGAAATAGGCACCTCGCTCGAGCGAGCCTACCTTCGCTCGAGCGAGATCCCAAAATCAAAGGCTTCGCTCGAGCGAGCCTCCCTTCGCTCGAGCGGTCTGTGCTCAGAAAAAGTACTGGATGCTCAATTTTTACGCGCGATACCACGCTCGATGCTCGCTCGAGCGAGCTTGCAAAACCAAAGGGCTCGCTCGAGCGAGGAATCCTTCGCTCGAGCGAGGAAGCCAAATCTAGAATTTCCAGATTTGTCTCCCAAGTTCGAACCAAGCATTCAACCATCCAAAACTCAACCTCTTGGCCCCAAAATCTGGGAAAACACTTTAAACTCAATGTACAACAAGTTTTAAAAGCTAATTTGCACATGCAAGGGCCAAGAGTTGGTCAATTAAAGCCATTTCAAACCCATTTTCAAGAACACTTTCAAACATGCAATGCATGAGTTTTAAAACCAAAATCAATCTTCAAATCTTGCTCCAAAGAGCTCAATACTTTGAAAACAACTTGAAAACATGAACTATAATATAAATATGAGCATGCATGTACAATCAATCATGGATTCAACTTCAAAAATCACTAAATTCAACATGCATGCAACATTAGGCTTCAATCTAACATGCTAAGCCTAAAACATGATATAGCTCAACAATTTAGCATGAAACATGCAAGAAAGGTCTCCAATACACAATGAAGAGGGTCAAAGATCTACCTTAGGTCTTGTACTTCAAGAATAAAGGCTCAGCTTTGCAATACACACTTCAATCTTCAAGTCCTCTAGTCAAACCCTCAAGAACACTCAATTCCTCTCTTTCTAACTCTCTTGGTCGGTTGAGCAAAGAACATGGTCTGAGGAAATGTTTTGATTAAGTGTATATACAAGGCTCAATTGTGAACATAATAAGGCCCACTACCAATGGCATTACCGTAAATAAGCATAACTCTTTAATTAGCTCATTTTAAACTAATTTAATCATACCTAACCACATTTTAGGTAAATATGCCATTAAATCATGAAAATTCTATTGATTACGAAACACTAACCAATTCCCAATTCGGCCGCCGATAAGGCCTTCAATTAGCAGTTTAAACAGAAAACACAACAGATAAATCGCGTAATCAAACCGATAGAATATGCAATTCCATAGGTATATTCGATCAATTCAGTTTCAATTTTTAATCAGTCTGTTCAGTACTTTCATCAGTTCGATTATCAATCACTATCAGTTCAGTTTAGCAATAACCAGTATATAATTCAGTGGTTAATCGGTAATCGGTACGAGGGTTGTTACAGTCTCCCCTCCTTATAAAGAGTTTAGTCCTCTAAACTCGAAGTAACATATGACAACAGAGATGATGCATAAGTAACTTTCACTCTATAACAGGAGCATAATCATTTTCACAAACAGGCTCATGGCCCAATCTCAATCTTAGCAATGCACAGAAACAGAATCAGAAATCACATATGAGGATTGGGGCTCATATTAAAACAGAATTTTATGCACAGTCAGATTTCAGTCAAGGACAATTCGGATACATGTTCATTTTCATATTTTTGTCCAAAACACACATAGATGCCACAATTCTTGCATTAAGCATATGCGGTGCATTCTGTAGCACTACTAGAGCAGATACAGAACAGATACAAAACAGAACAGATACAGTACAGTATAGATATAGCTGATACAGTTACGTGATGGTTATGAAAAACCAGTTCCATAAAGGAATCCCGAATCCGGGTAACAGAGCAGAACAGTACAGAAGCTGAGCCCCTATGACGAGGCCTCCGGTACGGGTAACAGAGTGCAGACAGATATAAGTTCCATAAGGGAACCTCCGATACCGGGCAGCTAACATATATTACAAAATACCAAGAGTCACGAATACTTATCAAAGATTGAACAGTCATTCAGTAAGCAGTACATAGCATTTCAGTTACAAAACTTATTTCGTGACACGGAACATGAGTACAGTTGTACAGTAGTACATAGCAGATGCAGTAGTAGTAGCAGTATCAGTACAGTGACAATACAGTAGCAGTAATGGTAACAATACAGCAACAATACAATACAATACAGTAGCAGTGTCAGTACGGTAACAGTAACAATACAGTAGCAATGCAGTAACAATGTCAGTAACAATACGGTAACGGTACAGTAGCAGTATAGTAGTATTCACACTACTTATATCAAGTACTTATCGGGGTTATAGGTTTGCACCAGTCTCAGTTTCATAAGTAATTCCCCGTTAAGTTACAGAGATTCGATTCATTCAATGTCGAGTCTTTCATTCAGTCTTTGTTCAATTCAGTTCTCGGTTCAGTAATTCACCACAGTCAGTCCCGTTCATTCGGGAGTTATTGGGAACATAAGGCGATTATGTACATTATTCCCAAAGCAGTAGGCAGAGTTCTGTAGTAATCATTCATTTACCATTCATCAGTTCCAGTCCTCACAGATTCAGTCATAACACATGTCAATTCGAAAGCAGTCATACAGATTACATATACATCCAGACAGCCAGAGTTCATGATCAAACTCGTCTATTGCCAACAGATCTATCAGTTCTGAAGTACAGTAATCAGTAAAACAATCGTTTCCTAGTCAAACCAGCCCATAATCAAAACGGTATTACCGGGTAAGTAATCACTTGGCATGTACCCAGTTTTCTCCATATTGTAAGCAAATAAAGTAATAGCTCCCAATAAGAGTTTTCTCAAGTCAAATCGATAAAAGTTCGACTAGGTCATTTCAGATGTAAGTTCTGTCCAATCATAGCAAGTAAAAGTTCGAAGCATAAGCATCAAACATAAGTTTCATCAACCCATGGTTCTATCAGATAACAGTTCAGACCAAAGTTCCATTCTTATTATATCCAGATCAGTTAACATTAGTTCATACTCCATTCGTTTAGGTACACAGTCAGTAGCTTCACAATTTGTCTGAGTTCATCAATTATCAAACTTACATCAGAGTTCGGTACCATTACAACTTATATCAAGAGGTAAGCATCCCAGTCAATATAGCAGTTTCCAAATAAATTTTCCATAAGGTATATGGTATACAATACTACATCACCCGAGGTTCTCGGTGACACATAACAGTGAGTTGCCCTACGAGGGTTCCAAATTAGTCATACGGTCATTAAGGCGTAGGCTCGCAGGTTCAATCCAGCAGTCATGTCAATTTTTCCCATAATCACAATTCACAGTCAAGAGTTCATCGTTCAGGTCTTTATTCAGTCACACAATCCCGGAGCCATAGTCCCAACGGTTAACTCATCAAACAAATTTATCAATCATTCTGAGCAAGGGTACAGTCATATACGTGTATGTTCAGAATCTATTAACAGTCCCAATACATATTTCACAAGTTCGGTGTACAATACAGAATAGTTCCTCCAGATACAATAGTTAAGGTAACAAATCCGAAGTCTACTCAGTCTAATAACATCCTTAAGCAAAGGTATGCAGGCATGTACATAAGTCTAAACAGTCTTCATAACATAGGTAATTGTTAACATGAGGTTCACAGTGTTGTACATATAGTTCGCACCAACAGTAGATTTCGAAAGGTTCATTAACCACAGTCCATTCCTCTCAGTCTTAACAGTAGTACAAGCATGGGAACATATATACCGGTGTGAGTTCAAAATCAGTTTCCATGTAGACATTCGTTCACAATTTCACGAGCAGAAATTCATCTTCACCTATCAATATGGGTTCTTAATATCAGTAGTCTCACGCACAAACAGACAAGGACACTGATGGGGTATCCTATTCATTCCCGTGGAATTTACCAAGAATTTCTGATTCGAAGCAACGTTGGCCGAACGTGATTCCAATCAGACTTCCAAGGTCATTCTACAAAGGCATGAGACTCTATAGTTTAACATTTCACAAAAATAAGTTCCCATGTATTCTCGTAGTTCAACAGTTCCGGTATAGTTCAAAAGGTCACATCTGACAGTTCACATTCAGTTGTTACAGTACAGTACAAGGACCTAATTCAGCAAGTTCTCGCTGTTCACAAGTCCTAACAATTCTCAGTGTATGGTTCATAATTCCAATAGTTCAATCAGTTCAGTCAATATGTTCGCAGTCTATACCAAGTTACGGAATATACGATTCCCACACAAACGTTCGCACAAGCAATTTCACCTATTTAAGGTAATACCCGCGTCAGTCATTTCAGTGTTCCGAGCATTCTCTGGAACTAGGGTCTAGATTTAGACTCATTATTATTCGGTTCGCTTCGTGGGCAAGATTTAGGTAAGTGCCTTTCCTGTCCACGTCCTAAAGGAGGTTCGGCTGGGCGGCGACAACGCCCCAGTGGTATTTCCCACATACAGTACAGATAGGTATATCATTGTTCACATTGTTTCTTCGACCTTCATTGGTCAAAGCTATTGCCGGAGATTTTCCATTCACGAAGGTCATTGAATTACCAGTCATTTTCACTTTCTGTTACTTCTGTTTCATTCTTTCGGATTCAGTTGACGATGTTAATTTGGATATTTCAATGCTGCTACGTTATCTCAGACATTATACTCCATCCAGGCCATCTACACACTTAAAAGGTTTTAAAGCGTCGATTCAGTCAAACACATCTAGGTCACGCCCACCTTCAGTTCTTTTCTAGTCTTCGGTAGTCAGCATCTACCATGTGGGGTGCCTATCAAACAAGCTAGGTAAATTTTACCTCATATTCGATTACAGTCTTATCACCTTATTCAGGTTGTTCAAACTCGGGTACTTTCCTATCTCGAATGCATTCGGGAAAGTATTTTCGAAGAAAGCTTCACATATTTTCTCAGTTTCTAAACCCAAGTCTCAGTTTTCAGCGGTTCGGTACCTTCAAGAAATTCCGGTGGTTTCAGTTTGTTGGGTTTCTGTATCAGTATCATCAGATCATATTCAGTTGGTGCAGGCACGTATGTCTGCCTTTATTCTCTCAGATTTTCGATTAAGGCCTCAATCATTCATTCTCTTTTAGACTATTGACCCTCGGGTCGGAAGATTCAGTTTCATCCACATTCCTCCCCCTTTCCCTTGTTTACACACAACGGGGTGAGTATCAATCCAGGAGAGGTTCTTACTGATTCCACATTTCGTTTCATATCGGACGTGTGTATACTTTTATTTCAATTCGGGTATGGTCACGTGACCCTTTTACTTTCACACGTTCATTTTCTTAAAGATTTCCACAGTCGGTGGTAACATTAACATTACATGTTATTCCATTTAACTTCTTTAAGTATGCATATAAGTTTCACTTCAGTTCACATAGACAGTACAAGAATCATAGACATAAACAATTGCATACTTAAACAGTTTATCGTATAAGCAGTCACTCGTTTAAACAATTTAACACGGTAGCATATATTCAGTCATGTCAGAATTGCACACACTTTTCATGCTCATGCAATGCCCTAATTTCTTTTCTAGGACATCCTATAGCTCACTTGGACACGTGTGTGCGGTATAACTCGTGGTAAGTATCGCTCTGATACCACTCTGTCACGACCCAAACCCGGCCCTATGGGTTTAGCACCGTAACTGGCCAGTAATCCGTGATTACCAAAGGCCTGCTTAACAATCATACAATAGCCCTGTTTGGCAGGGCTTAAAATCAGCTTATAGCTTAATTTAAGCTGTTTTGACATGTTTGGTTTAGCTTTTGCTTATAGCTTATAGCTTTGTGGAAGCTGGAAATCAGCTTATTCTGTGAGCTGGGCTGGATATGCTTAGACAATAAGCTGGAAATCAGCTTAAGCTGAAAGTTATAAGCTATAAGCTGTTTGGGCATAAGCTATAAGCAGCTTCCCACAGCTCTACCAAACAGGCCCAATATAACAGAGTTCAGGGCCTGGCGAAAGCCAAAACAATAATGAATAGTGTCCAATGAGCTGTGACAATCTGTATGCCAAAAAGTTTTTCATGCATTCAAACAGTCCTGAAACAGTACGGTCTATACGACCATTTACAGTCAGTCGGTACAGGGATCCAATCCCTTGACAACAGTACAATACAGTATGGCATACACAATATACATATACATAACAGTCGATAAGACCGGGGCCTAACCCCTTGGACAGTACAGTAAACAGTAAACAGTCTATACAGTGATCTCACAATAGTACAAAACAGTGAGACAGTCAGGGGAAATACAAAAAGACCCCAAAGCCATAGCATGGCAACACGGAACCTCGCAGTGAGGCACACAGGCTGGCTTGACAAAACTGGGGACCAATCCCACGCTCCTAGCTCCGGTCTGGCTGCTGAGAACCTACATATATATATAAACAGTGAGCTAAAGCCCAGTGAATAACATAATGTGTAAAGAGGTTATGAATGAATGTCCTTACAGTAATGAAATCAATTCATTTAGCAGTATTTCAATCTTTCAATATTTCAATCAATCAGTATTTCGATCAATCAGTATTTCAATCAATCGGTATTTCAATCAATCAGTCATATGTGGTACATCCATTAGCCTATAAACAATAGGTCCAAAAGGACCGGGGCCTTAACAGACCCAACAATAGTGATGGCCATCAATCAATAACAATATGGTTCCACGAGGAAACCGACAGAGCTCTGTATCAGTCAATAACAATGGGTGCTAAGGATGCCACAATACAGTTCGAAATACAGGACATACATTCATTCAATAAACAATATCAGTTCAATAAACATTTCAGTTCAGTATTCAAAATATAACCATTTTGAACATATCTTTACACAATCTGGTACTCACAGAGATTGGGCTATTAGCAGCTAGAGCGTGTCCCGAGAGCCAACCCTAAACAATTAACAGAATAGAACACACACTAAGTTTACAGTTGGAAAGGATGTTAATTAAATCCCTAAATTTTCTCGGTGTGGTTCTATGTCTAAATCCTCATTAAGATGCCTTAAACTAGGCCTAAGAATGCCTAGGATGAGATGAGGATGCAAAATTACACTTGGAAGGCATTTTTCAAAAGTTGCTGGAAATAGGCACCTCGCTCGAGCGAGCCTACCTTCGCTCGAGCGAGATCCCAAAATCAAAGGCTTCGCTCGAGCGAGCCTCCCTTCGCTCGAGCGGTCTGTGCTCAGAAAAAGTACTGGATGCTCAATTTTTTACGCGCGATACCACGCTCGATGCTCGCTCTGAGCGAGCTTGCAAAACCAAAGGGCTCGCTCGAGCGAGGAATCCTTCGCTCGAGCGAGGAAGCCAAATCTAGAATTTCCAGATTTGTCTCCCAAGTTCGAACCAAGCATTCAACCATCCAAAACTCAACCTCTTGGCCCCAAAATCTGGGAAAACACTTTAAACTCAATGTACAACAAGTTTTAAAAGCTAATTTGCACATGCAAGGGCCAAGAGTTGGTCAATTAAAGCCATTTTCAAACCCATTTCAAGAACACTTTCAAACATGCAATGCATGAGTTTTAAACCAAAATCAATCTTCAAATCTTGCTCCAAAGAGCTCAATACTTGAAAACAACTTGAAAACATGAACTATAATATAAATATGAGCATGCATGTACAATCAATCATGGATTCAACTTCAAAAATCACTAAATTCAACATGCATGCAACATTAGGCTTCAATCTAACATGCTAAGCCTAAAACATGATATAGCTCAACAATTTAGCATGAAACATGCAAGAAAGGTCTCCAATACACAATGAAGAGGGTCAAAGATCTACCTTAGGTCTTGTACTTCAAGAATAAAGGCTCAGCTTTGCAATACACACTTCAATCTTCAAGTCCTCTAGTCAAGCCATCAAGAACACTCAATTCCTCTCTTTCTAACTCTCCTTGGTCGGTTGAGCAAAGAACATGGTCTGAGGAAATGTTTTGATTAAGTGTATATACAAGGCTCAATTGTGAACATAATAAGGCCCACTACCAATGGCATTACCGTAAATAAGCATAACTCTTTAATTAGCTCATTTTAAACTAATTTAATCATACCTAACCACATTTTAGGTAAATATGCCATTAAATCATGAAAATTCTATTGATTACGAAACACTAACCAATTCCCAATTCGGCCGCCGATAAGGCCTTCAATTAGCAGTTTAAACAGAAAACACAACAGATAAATCGCGTAATCAAACCGATAGAATATGCAATTCCATAGGTATATTCGATCAATTCAGTTTCAATTTTTAATCAGTCTGTTCAGTACTTTCATCAGTTCGATTATCAATCACTATCAGTTCAGTTTAGCAATAACCAGTATATAATTCAGTGGTTAATCGGTAATCGGTACGAGGGTTGTTACAGTCTCCCCTCCTTATAAAGAGTTTAGTCCTCTAAACTCGAAGTAACATATGACAACAGAGATGATGCATAAGTAACTTTCACTCTATAACAGGAGCATAATCATTTTCACAAACAGGCTCATGGCCCAATCTCAATCTTAGCAATGCACAGAAACAGAATCAGAAATCACATATGAGGATTGGGGCTCATATTAAAACAGAATTTTATGCACAGTCAGATTTCAGTCAAGGACAATTCGGATACATGTTCATTTTCATATTTTTGTCCAAAACACACATAGATGGCCACAATTCTTGCATTAAGCATATGCGGTGCATTCTGTAGCACTACTAGAGCAGATACAGAACAGATACAAAACAGAACAGATACAGTACAGTATAGATATAGCTGATACAGTTACGTGATGGTTATGAAAAACCAGTTCCATAAAGGAATCCCGAATCCGGGTAACAGAGCAGAACAGTACAGAAGCTGAGCCCCTATGACGAGGCCTCCGGTACGGGTAACAGAGTGCAGACAGATATAAGTTCCATAAGGGAACCTCCGATACCGGGCAGCTAACATATATTACAAAATACCAAGAGTCACGAATACTTATCAAAGATTGAACAGTCATTCAGTAAGCAGTACATAGCATTT
>CM069912.1:11993619-12172348 GCA_036172215.1 Camellia granthamiana
CGTATATCTGGAACCTCGGCATACTGAATCTTTTCGGGGCCTCAAATCTATCCAGTTCCACCGAGAATGGTGTTCTCGGCTTAACAGGAGAAGTTACCTCGGTATTTTGTTGCTTCCTCTTGAAATAATCTCTCAAGTCCTCTTTGGTCCGCCCAGGAGCTCAGCTATCTCCTGACTTCAGTCTTTTAGGTACACTGCTCTCAGCTTCGTTGTGAACCCTTTTCAACCTTTCTCCAATGGTCACATCGAAGCACAGCTCCTGCCTTTGAACATGCCGATGTTCTCTAGGGTCTGCCTCCTTGGTGCGATGTGTCCTTCGAGATTCTTCCCTTCTCGACTCTCCTCGCCTGACCTCCCTTGAAGGCCGGTGAGAGTATTTTTCGCTCCTAGCGTGCTGGGGGGCTATAGGGATTGTTTTCTGCCCTCCCTTCTGGGCATTGCCCGCTGGAATCGGCATGTCCTGCAGCGGGAACGGTGGCTGCATGACGTTATTCTGCATCATGAAATTGACCATTGTTTGCAGGTCCGCCAATTTGTTTGCCATGGTCTTTACCTCATCATCCCTCCGCAGGCATCTTTCTTTCCATGCCTGGAGGTCATCATCATTGTAGTACTCGCTTTGGTCTGTTTTCTTTGGTACATCACCTTCCTAGCCGACGTCCTTTCCTCCGTGATTCTTATCACGAGTTCCTTCGTTGTAGTTGTCTCCTTCTACGTCAAGGTCTATAGGTTTCCCACTCCCAGTAGGAGTGTTGTCCCCAACCTTCTCTCTCTGTCCGTCCTTGGCCATTTATTCTCCTTTCTTTCCCACAAACGGCCCCAAATTATGTGAGTGAATTTCTGACCACACTGCCATATAGAATGTAGAAAATTAAATCAAAAAGAAAGATAAATACCCTCAAGGGATTACAAATTCCAAGGCTCAAGCCCGGTTACACAAAAATGGTCTCTCGAACCCATAGAGTTATAGCCCTTGGTTAGGAAAATATATCACAACAAAACAAGAGCCTTGTGCTCTCAATCTATACGTCCACGCCCTAATTCAGCAAAATCGCCACATCTTTTCCTGCATCAAAATCTCATAGGGTGAGCATAAAGCCCAGTAGGAAATTCTTAACAAAGTATATACATTTTATACAAGTCTCACCAAATGAAATGCACATGCCATGCTATACTTTTTGAAAGAAAATCACATTTTACATCTTTAGAAAACCATTAAACTCAATGATTACTAGAAATCTCAACAATTCAAAAATTATCAATTTAGTTCAAGGGGCAGTAAATACAACTCACATAATCCCTAAGTTGGTGTCTACAAGTAGGCATAACTAGCACTACCAAAACCCCACTTTACTGGTTGCTAACCGAAAGGGAAGTGGTACCTCCTCCGCGCGCGTTTTCGGTCTTTCACCCCTGATATTCAAGCCAACTTAAAACAATTTCACTACACCCCCTATCCGGATTTACCAACGTATTTACCCCAAAGCAATTCCATGAAAACTTATTTTACAACATTCTTTTCTCAATGCAAAAGTTTTCAAATCCAAAAATCAAAATTTACCATAACCGAATTAATTGAAATGCAATGCAACAATTATCAAGACAATGCAACATCCCTTTCATTTTCAATTCCTTCATGTAATTCAACCATGCAGGTCACAATTTCCAATTTTCTTATCCCAATATGATTTCACAAGATAACCATATATCTATTCAATTGCATTAAAAACAACAACATTCTCACATCTTATGTGTTCTCAACAAATTTGTCGCTTCATGACTATGTATACAATTTCAACAATAAGTTTCTAAGTCCATATTTCATATATTCCATGAAATTCGTCATTCACACAAACAGCAAACAAGAAATTTTCCATTTCATTCATCCATTGTGACATATTAATAAATGACAAAAATTCTTAGATTCTCAACCCATTTCAACAATCTCAAAATTCTAGGTTTTTGACTAAAAATAGGCACCTCTTCACCTTTTTGAAAGAAACTCACATAAAGCACCTTCTCTCATACAATGTGGTTGAAACTCTTAAGAATTAGTTTAGAAAGAGTCAAAAATTAAACCCACTATTAAAACTCCTATCATTCTTGAGCCAAAAACCAAAACTTTCTTAATATCATCAAGAAAGCTCCAAAATCAACACAAATCTTGCAAAAACATATATATATAACTCTAAGAGATCCCTATCTCAAGTTTGTTGAAGGAAAAGAGGTAAAAGCCCCAAAACTGACGGTGCTGAAATCCAATCTCCACCGCACAAGATGAAGCCCTCGGTTAGGTCTCCAAAATTTGTGAAAGATGATGGGTCAAAACCCCAATGGATTGGGAGAAATCAAGGGTTTAAGATGTTTGGTGGAGGTTTTTAAAGAGAAGGAGGAGCAAAAGATGATTTTAAAGTGAGAGAGAGATATACAAAAGTGATATACACACAGTCCAAGAAGGAGGAAAAAGTTGATTTTTGGACACAGACCGTTCTGCATGTGCGGCACCCACTCTCGCACGTGCGGAGCATACCTCCCGCACGTGCGGCACTAACCCCCGTACGTGCGGCGCTCCCATTCTGCACCTCCACCCGTACCTGCATATAATGTAGTAGCCAACCCAGGACTTCCCCTGTTTCCCACACGTGCGACTCTGTTCTCCAGCCAATAAATTTTTCAGCTCAACACAAATCACTCCGGACCCAACCTCGCACCTTCCGAAACATGAGAAACTTGACACAGAAATAAATAAAAGCAAGGACTCTGAAATAAGCTTCCAAATACAACAAACCCAAACCATTAACAAGACTCCTGGCTAAACATGACACTCTAACAAAGGCAGACTCAAGGTTAAACAAAGAGGAACGAGATGAATAACGTACCCGGTCATCACATAATTATAATTCTAAAATTAATATACTAATAATTATATTAGTAATAACCCCCAAGGGTTGGCCTAGTGGTGGAGGCTTGGGACTTAGGAGTTTGCTCCTCTCTAGGTCTCAGATTCAAAACTTCTTAGGTGCTATCAACTCTTGTGTTGGGCCAGTTCATACGGAGCTCTGCTCTGGCTTTAAATGGGGCCCCCGTTAGTGGACGGTGGGATTGGTCCCCCAGGGATTAGTCGAGGTGCGCGCAAGCTAGCCCGGACACCCTGAGTTATCAAAAAAAAAATTATATTAGTAATGGATTTATTCACCCTAAAGAGTATTACTAATGAAGGTTTGATTTTTAAAAAATATCCCCTTATATCTAATTATAATTCTAAAATTTATATAGTAATAATTATATTAGTAATGGATTTATTCACCCCAAATAGTATTAGTAATGAAGGTTTGATTTTTAAAAAATATTCTCTTATATCTAATTATAATTCTAAAATTAATATACTAATAATTATAGTAATGGATTTATTCACCCCCAAAGAGTATTACTAACGAGGGTGACTGATTAATAGTAATAGTGAAAGTGATAGTGATTGTGGTATAAGAGATGGTTAGCATTTCTCACCCAATCTAACTTGATATTTTTATGACTTATGAAAAATATTTATCCTATAAAATAGGATTGTGATTAAATATAAAATAGGATTGTGATTAAATTTTGAGCTGAATTATTTGAGATGATCTAAATAAGTGTATTTTTTATTTTTTTATAAGAAGATGTGCAGAAAAATAGAAATATGATGTGATAAAAAAAAGATAAAAAAAATGTGTAGAATCCTATTTTGTACTAAGAGCGACAGGGATAGGCCCACAACATTGACTTCAACCTCATTGAAAAGCTGTCCATGAATCAAGAGGACCTTTGAAGTATATTTCAATGGAAATTAAATTCTCATAGGACCATATGAAATATATTTCCATAGATTTTAAATTATTATATTGTCGTATTACATACAAGTTTTCAACTTTTTTTTTAAAGGAATATTCAACTTGATACAGTTAGATGTGCATTTCTACTTAAATAGCAGACATAGGAGTCACAAATTTTTTATTGAGTTAATTGTTGAAAAGTAAATGTATAAGGTATTAGGTCTAATAAATATTTTTTTATTAATGAAAGGTCTACTTTTTTTGAAAAGTCTTTTTGTTAATTTTGAAAGACATTTTATTTTCAATTTTACTCCCTTAGTTTATCTATTGACTTTTTTTTTACTATCTGTTCAATTTTTTTTTCTATCTATTCAAATTTTTCTTATCTGTTTAATTTTTTCTCCTATCTATTCAAATTTTATCTATCAAAAATAAGGGCTCAAACATAGTTGATTCAAAATGAATACCTTCAATGAACAAGCGAACAAGTTATTCCAAGGGAATTGTGTTCCTTTCTTCACCACTTGACTTCATTAATTTTACTTGGAAAACCCAATGCATACGTTATTCAGCTCAGCCACTAATCAAAGTATTGCCGAAGACATCTCCCTTTCTTTCTCAATCCTCCATTTATTTGGATAAAAAATATTTCATATAAAAATATTTTCTTCTATCTAAATATTTTATATTTTTTATATAAATTGATTTTTAAAAAATATTCTCTTATATCTAATTATAATTCTAAAATTAATATACTAATAATTATATTAGTAATGGATTTATTCACCCCAAAGAGTATTACTAATGAAGGTTTGATTTTTAAAAAATATTCTCTTATATCTAATTATAATTCTAAAATTTATATACCAATAATTATATTAGTAATGGATTTATTCACCCAAAGAGTATTACTAATGAAGGTTTGATTTTTAAAAAATATTCTCTTATATCTAACTATAATTCCAAAATTAATATACTAATAATTATATTAGTAATGGATTTATTCACCCCAAAGAGTATTACTGATGAAGGTGACTGACTGATAGTAATAGTGATAGTAATAGTGGGAAGAAAATATTTATCCTATAAAATAGGATTGTGATTAAATTTTGAGCTCATTTAATATATCTTATAATAAAAAAAAATTAAACTAAGAGCAACAGGATATGCCCACAACATTGACTTCAACCTCATTGAAAAGCTGTCCATGAATCAAGAGGACCTTTGAAGTATATTTCAATGGAAATTAAATTCTCATAGGGACCATATGGAATATATTTCCATAGATTTTAAATTATTATATTATCGTATTATATACAAGTTTTCAACTTTTTTTTATAGGAATATTCAACTTGATACAATTAGATGTGCATTTCTACTCACATAACAAACATAGAAGTCACAATTTTTTTATTGAGTTAATTGTTGAAAAGTAAGTTAAGTATTGTATAAGGTATTAGGTCCAATAAATATTTTTTTTTTATTAATGAGAGGTCCATTCTTTGTGAAAAGTCCTTTTGTTGATTTTGAAAGACATTTTATTTTCAATTTTACTCCCTTAGTTTATCTGTTGACTTTTTTTACTATCTGTTCAATTTTTTTTCTATCAATTCAAAATTTTCCTATCTGTTCAATTTTTTCTCCTATCTATTCAAATTTGATCTATAAAAAATAAGGGCTCAATCATAGTTGATTTAAAATGAATAGCTAAAATTGGAAGAAAAAAAAAAGTAAAATTTTGGAATTGTATTAATTCTAAAAAAGTAATATTGTTCTAAAACTTAGAAACATTATTTATAATAAACTTAATTTTTGTAGAACATGAAATTAACAAAATAGAAAACTAAATAATTTTATACTACAGCAATGCTACATTCACACAAATTTTTTTGAGAAAATATCATTTCGCCTCCCAAACTAACACTCAAAAATCAATTTCACCCCTATACTTTTAATTATATCAATTTTATATCTAACTATTTAATTTTGGATCAATTTCACTCCTGGTCAGCTGCCTTCTAAAATTAGATGAAATTTGTTGATGTAGTACTAAACTTCATTTTACCCCCAAACTATATCTGAAAAATCAATTACACCCCCAAATATATAAAACTTAAATTTAAATATTTAATTAATATTTTTTATCTCAAAAATGAAAAAAATAAGATTTAAATAATATAATCTGTAAAAAAAAGTAATCAAAAAAAAATATAAAAAAATTTATTTAGAATTGTCTCTTTAAGTCTCAAACTATCTTGGGTCGATCTTGGAGAAACTAATTGAGTAGAAAATTCCTTAGCAACTCTGTGTGTATAGCTTATTTTCCAAATTAATTTTAATAGAATTAATCAACTAATAGTAATTTCAAAATTGAGTAAGTAAAAATTTAGATCACACTTATTATGAGAGTAACATCTTTTTTTGACATTTGAAAAATTATACTGAATGATGAAAATGAATTTGTCAAGATCTGTCTACAAAATCGAGATTAGTACATACCTTGTCGTATTATCGATTAAATGATAATTTAACACAAAAGTTAGCAATTACTCTATAAAGAATACTCAACAAAACTAATATTGAATTGTTATTTATTTAAAATTTATCTTCTCACTTTTTTAGATGAAAATTTGTTATTAAATATTTAAATATATTTTTTCTATTTAGGGGTCTAATTAATTTTTGAGGGATAGTTCGGGTAAGGGGGCAAAATGATGTTTTAAATGAAATTTGGTGCCACGTCAGCAAGTGTCGTCCAATTATAGACAGTAACTGATAGCAGGGGTAAAATTGATCTAAAATTAGGTGTAAATTTGATATAATTAAAAATATAGCGGTTGAATTGATTTTTGAGTAATAATTTGAGAGGTAAAATAATATTTCCTCATTTTTTTCCCCCTAATGTGTTTCTGACCGATAGAAAACCTATCAAAAACACATTAGGAGGATTCAGAGAAAAATTTGTGTAGATGAATTATTAATCTTTATTGTATTCTATACTAAATTAGAATATTTATAATTAAATATTAATTTTAGAATAATAAAATAATATATATTTTTAAAATTCCATCTACATTATTCTTTCCCGTTTGAAAAAATGCATTCTCAAATTTTCATTCATCCATACCCTCCCACAGGTCCAAGGCAACGCCAAATCACCAATGTGTCCTGTTAGTCGTTCCGAGCGAGGAGACTATATGTAACAACCCCGTACTGTTTACCAAAAATTTACTGAATTACATACTGATTACTGCTAAATTGGACTGCTTATGACTGATAATTGAACTAACTGAAGTACTGAACGGACTGATTGAAAAATTGAAACTGAATTAACCAAGCAAGTTTATTGTATTGCATTTCTATCTGTTGATTATTTGATTATCTGTTTGTGTTTTGATGTTTAAACTGTAAATTGAAGGCCTTATCGACGGCCGAATCGAAAATAGATTTATGTTTTGGAATCATTGGAATTTATGTGATTTAATGGTATATTTATCTAAAATGTGATTAGGTATGATTAAATTAGATTAAAATAAGCTAAGCATATAAGTCGCCTTATTTACGGAATTGCCATTGAGTGGCTTTTGTTTATTCTTATTATTGTAGAGCCTTTACACACTTAGGCAACATTTTGCTTAACTTCATTCCCTTGATCCCACCGAAATTAGAGAGAGAGAAAAGGGAGAGAATTGATTTCCTTCTTGCATTGCTTGATTTTGCTAAGAAACTTGAAGATTGAAGGATAAATTACAAACTTGAGCTTGTATTCTCCTAATTGAGGACTTAGGTATGGAATTCCAGCCCTTATTGATGTCCTTAAAGTTGATTCTTACTAGATTCTTGGCAAATTGTAGAGTTAAGTCATGTTCTAGTTCATATAAGTTGAATTATAGCTTAGTTCATGCATGCATGGTTGAAATGTTGAAGTTTGAGTTGATTTCATGGCAAAATGGTGCATGCATGTTCACATTTATGTATAAGTCCATGTTTTCATATTGTTTTGAAAGGTTTGAGCTCATTAGAGCAAGAAATAAAGCTTTGATATGGTTTTAACTCATGCATGGCATGGTTGAAGTTTATTCTTGAAAATGGGTTTGAAAAATGGTTTTAATTGACTCACTCTTGGCCCTTACATGTACAAATTGGCTTTTGAAACTTGTTATAAATTGGATTTGGATGTGTTTCCCAAAATTTGGGCCCAAGAGGTCGAGTTTTGAGTGAAAGAATACTTGGTTTGAGCTAAGGAGGCAAATCTGGAAATTCCAGATTTGGCTTCTTCGCTCGAGCGAAGGATTCTTCGTTCGAGCGACCAACCTTTGTTCGAAGTTACGCTCAAGCGTAGGATTGGTGGCTCGAGCGTAAAATTCGAGCATCCAGTACTTTTACTGTTTCATCAGACCGCTCGAGCGAAGGATTGTTCGTTCGAGCGAAGCCTTTGATTTTGGAAGCTCACTCGAGCGAGGCTCCTATTTTCAGCAACTTTTGAAAAATATTTTCTAAGTGTATTTTTGCATCCTCATCCCATTCTAGGCATCCTTAGGCCTAGTTTAAGACATCTTAATGAGAATATAGATGTACAACACACCAAGGCAAATTAGGGATTAAATTATGATATTTCCCAACTGTGTAGCTTAATGTGTGTTCAACCTGTGAACTGTGTAGGGTTGGCGACTGGGGAGACACGCTCTAGCATATCGTAGCCAAACTCTGTGGGTAACAACTGTGTAAAGATATGTTCAAATGATGATTTTCTGAACACTAAACTGAACTGTTTACTGAACGGATGTTGATTACTGAACTGAACTGTTTACTGAACGGATGTTGATTACTGAACTGAACTGTTTACTGAAATGTAATTATTTACTAAATGAATGTATGTCCTTTATTTCTGAACTGTACTGTGGCATCCTTAGCACCTACTGTTACTGACTGTACTGTTACAGAGATCTCTGTCGGTTTCCCTCGTGGAACCATACTGTTTACTGATTGATGGCCATCATTACTGTTCGGTCTTTAAGACCTACTGTTTACTGTTATGCTAATGGATGTACCACATATGACTGAATAACTATTCTGACTGAAAGACTGAAATACTGTTTAATGAACTGTTTTCATTACTGTAAGGACATTTCATTCTTAACCTCTTTACGCATTATGTTATTCACTGGGCTTTAGCTCACTGTTTATATATATATGTAGGTGCTCAGCCACCAAATCGGAGCTAGGAGCGTGGGTTAGACTCCAGTTTTGTCAAGCCAGCCTTTGTGCCTCACTGCGAGGTTCCGTGTTACCATGCTATGGCTTTGGGGTGTTTTGTTTTCCCCCGTTTGTCTCCATACTACTTTGGGATCACTGTATAGACTGTTATCTACCCTACTGTACTGTTGTCAAGGGATTAGGTCCCTGTACTGATTGACTGTAAATATTTGTATAAACTGTACTGTTCTGAATGTGTGAATGCATGAAAAATCTTCTTGGCATACAGACTGTCACAGCTCAATGGACATTATTTATTTACTGTGTTGGCTTTCCGTCAAGCCCTGAACTCTGTTTTACTGTACTACTGTTAAGCAGGCCTTCGGTAATCTCGGATTACTGGCCGGTTACGGTGCTAAACCCATAGGGCCGGGTTTGGGTCGTGACACTATAACCTGAGAACTTGCCCCGACCTCCCAAGACAAACTCCGTTTAAGTCGAGACTCGCACAGCGGGAAGCATTGAACCCACACCAAGTGTTGACTAGACAACTTGAGATCCAACCTCCTAACCAACAGTGCTTCGCCTAGAAGATTGGCCTAAGTGAGAAATTGAACTTGTGACCTTGGGGCTTAAACCCTAGGACCTTACCACAATGCCACAATCCCTTAGATTAAATTTGCATATCTTTATTTGTCTATATCAAAGGTCTATTTGAGATTAATTTTCTCAAACCTAATTTTTATTTTTATTTTTTAAGAGCTACAAAGCAAAACATATATAAAGATTAACAAAGTTACACAGGTGTCGTTTGGGGAGTGAGTTGACTTTTTAGCTTTTTGATTTTTTTGACTATTTTAGTTTAGGCTAAAAAGTTTGATTTGAGAAGGACTTTTTAATTTTTTTAACTTTTTTTGTGAGAGAAGAGTGTAATGATTATAGATTAAATGTGATGTTTTATTCGTGATGGCTAAAATAACTTACTTTATATTTTATAACTAAAATAACCAAAAAAAAAAAAACTCCTAAACTATCTTCCCAAACAGTGCCATAGAAAAGTCACAAGTCTGGCCTGACTGACTTAAAGATAAAGCATTAATGATAACAGCTAATATCTTTTCTTAAAGATATGCCCTTGTTTAGTTTGTTTTTCAGAAAAAAAGAAATTAAGAAAAATTTTCTATAAATAAATTTTTAAGGGTAATTAAATTAAATAATTTTTTTTAAAAAAAATTTCAAAATTTTGTTTGGTTACTTACTTTTCAAAATTATTCTCTTTTATACACATCAAATCAATCACTTTTTTTAAAACTCTCTCTCCAAAACAATTTTTCAAAACCATTTCTAAAAAAACAAACCAAATAAATTTTCGTACTTTTTATCTCAAAAATTATTTTACGAATACAAATAAACACACCCATGGATTGGCTATCTTTTCTTAGACTGAAGGGTTGTTTGGAATGATCTAAATAAATATATTTTTTATCTTTTACGAAAAGATATGAAAAAAAATAAAAATATGATGTAATAAAAAAAATAAAAAAATAAAAAAATAAATTAGTTTGTGTAGGTCAAACTTGACCTAATTATCTTTTCTTAAAGATCATGGACTGACTTAAAGATATGGTGTAATTGGCTGCTTGTTTAAAGATAAAGCATTAATGATAACATTTCTTGTTTAAAGATAAAGCACTAATGATAACAACTATTTCTTGTTTAAAGATAAAGCATTAATGATTCTTTTCTTAAAGATATGGACCGACTATATTTTCTTAAAGGCCATGGACTGACTTTAAACACTGACTTAGGGTTGGTTTGGGATATTTTAAAAAAGTGTATTTTTTGACTTATTGACGTGTGGAGTTTAGATTGGGTTTGATGTGATGTGTTAGAGAGGTGATGTGATTTAAATAAGATGATGTGACTTAAATAGGATAGTGACTTTTTGACTTTTTGTATTATTTAGTTGATGCCAAACTTGGCCTTAGGCTGTGTTTGACAAGTGGGTTGGGTTAAATTAGTTAAAAAATAAATAAATAAATAAAATAGGTTATTTTAGTCATAACAAATAAAATATCACATCTAACTCATAATTATTACATTCTTCTCTAAAAAAAAAACTCAAAAAAATTAAAAAGTCAAAAAATTCTTCCCAAATTAAACTTTTAAACCTAAATTAAAATAATCAAAAAAATCAAAAAATCAACCCACTTTCCGAACCAAACTTAAAGGTATGGTGTAACCAAACTTAAAGGTATGGTGTAATTGGCTTCTTGTTTAAAGATGAAGCATTAAAGATAACAAGTATTTCTCGTTTAAAGATAAAGTATTAATGATAACAACTAATATCTTTTCATGTGCTCGGTGATAAAAATCGTTACAAAATTTGGTGATATATAGCCATTCTTATTTTATTGTCATTGCATTAAATATTTAAATAATCATAAAAAATTATATCATATAAGAAATTAACGAAATTAAATTTTAGAGATTAAAGTAACATGGAAGATACTTTTAAGCATAATAAGAATATATTTGATTCATAAGATTAATGATAAATGTATTGATAATTTTATTACATTAAATTAGCGTGATATTCATTATTCAATTAAATTAGTATAATAAATTATCATTTTATCCATTGTTTGATTTGTATTGAATAAAAAAACATAAGAGTCTTTTTATTTTATTTCTCAACTCAGGATATATAATTTCACCCCTATCTCATTACCGCTAATCTTACAATTTTGTTGAATTAATTATCTATTAAATTAATAATTCTGAAATAAAATTTCAAAACAAACCTAGAATGACCTTGTTTGGTTTGTATTTGAAAAACATGTTTTGAGATAAAAAGTACGAAAATTTGTTTGGTTTGATTTTTTTTCAAAAGATATTTTGAAAAATTATTTTGAGAGAGAGTTTTGAAAAAAGTGATTGATTTGATGTGTGTAAAAGAGAGATTTATTTGAAAAATTTGTAAACCAAACAAGTTTTGAAAAAAAACTTAAAAAAACTTGTTTAATTTGATTACTTTTAAAAATTTATTTACAGAAAATTTTTCTCAAAATTTTTTCAGAAACACAAACCAAACAAACCAAACAAGGCCATCAATCAAACATACCAAAAATGTATTTGTAATTTACCCTTATTTTTCAAAATAAATTGCAATTATGAATTTAAAAACCTAAAATAAACCGTGATATCTGCTCTCCATCTGTGTTGTATGTGAAGTGAAGCTCACTTCTGTCAATCTCTCTAGCCTGATCGTTGTTGTTTTTCAAATCACTGAAAGCTCAATAATCTCCATGAATTCTAGCTTTATACACATGGTACGCTTCTTTTGATCTTCCTCTGTGTAGATCGAGCTTGAAAAGAAATATTAATTTTACTTGCTGTTTGATAGATATCCAGTTCAATTTTTTGCTCTGTTTGTTGCTTTCTGTATTGTAATTTCATCTTGTATTGCTTCTTGATTTCTATCAATTAATCAAAAACCCAAACCCTAAAAGAGGAAAGGAAAGGGAAAAAAAAAAGTGTGAAATGGCTGTGGAAAATTCTTCTGTTGGGGGAAATTTTGATAGAGTAAAAAATTCCTTCCGTCCACCATTCGGATTTATGGAGTTCAAGTCACGAATTTCCACTCTGAAAGAGGTGATTGAGACACTAAAAAATGATGAGATCAACATCATTGGAATATGTGGTATGAGTGGTGTTGGAAAAACAACAATGGTGAAACAAGTCGCCGTGAAAGCCCAAAAAGAAAATCTATTCGATGAGATTGTTATGGTAGTGTCAAGATCCTTGAGTACAAGTTTGAGTAACATTCAATGCCAAATAGCAGACCAATTGGGTTTGAAATTGGAGGGAGAGACTTTAATTCAAAGAGCAGCTTGTCTGCGTCGGAGACTAGCAAATGGTAAGAGAATCCTTCTTGCACTTGATGAGGTTTCAGAAGAGCTCGGCTTTGATCAAGGGTTTGATCTTGAGGCCATAGGGATTCCAATTCGGGGCGAAAATAGGGGTTGCAAAGTTGTGCTGACATCAGAAGAGGATGTTATTTGCAGTCAAATGGGAGCCCAAAAGAAAATCGAAGTAAAACCCTTGACAAAAGAAGAAGCATGGCATCTTTTTAAGGAGATGGCTGGCGATTCTGTTGATGCTCCTGACATCCGATCAATAGCTGAGCAAGTGGTAACTGAATGCCTAGGTTTACCACTTGCACTGAGAGCTTCTGGAAGAGGGCTAAAAAATAAATCCAATTTTGTATGGACTGATGCACTCAAACGATTAAGAGATTATCAAGATCCACGATTTATTGCATCTGGTCCACTGCAAGGAGCAGCGGCTCATTCATGGGTAGACACGGCTCATCGACATCTTTGTTTAAGTTATGATAGTTTAGAAGATGAGGAAATGAAATCCTTGTTTTTGCTATGCTGTTTATATCCAGCATGTCGTGATATTCATATTGAAGAATTGGTTAGATGCGGAATGGGGCTATGTATATTCAAAGATATCAATGGATTGGAAGAAGCAAGAAATCGAGTACGATTGTTGGTTGATCGGCTAAAAAGCTGTTGTTTGTTATTAGATGGTGACAAGGATGAGAATGTGAGCTTCAAAATGCATGATATAGCGTATGAGGTTGGCAGACATGTTAAGAATGCTTTTTTTATACTGCACAAAGGTAGAGAGTGGCCGACGTACATTACTTACGAAGGTTACACTTCCATTTCAGTGATATCAGATAAAATTACAGAGCTACCAGAATTGTTGAGATGCCCAAAACTCCGGATGTTACTGTTAGCATGCATGAATAATTCACTAAAAACACCAAACAGTTTTTTTGAGGCTATGAGAACATTGCAAGTTCTATATTTGGAGCTCTCCATTGCGTTGCTGCCGTCATCACTTCAGTTTCTGAGGAACCTGCATACTTTGACTTTGAATCTTCCAAATTACGAGTTGGAAAACATAACTGCAATAGGAGAGCTATTGAATCTGGAAATCCTCTGCTTTTGTGCTCCCTCTGTCAAGGTGTTACCAGAAGAAATAGGAAGACTTGCTAATTTGACGTTGTTAGATCTAACAGGATGTCATCGTCTTGAAAGAATATCACCAGGTGTCATTTCAGGCCTAGTCCGATTACAAGAACTGTACATGATGGGCAGCTTTAGCAATTGGGAAGCTGACAAAGGAGAAAGCAAAGGAGGAGGAAGAAATGCAAGCCTGAGAGAGCTACAGTCCTTGTCCGATTTGAAAATATTAGAGATTTATATACCCGATGCAGCTTTATTGCCAAGAAACCCTCTCTTTGCAGATCTGACGAAATACAAGATACGGATAGGTGATAATGGCTGGTGGAGTGTGTTCCCATTCCAAAAGCATTTGTTATTGAAACTCGACAAGAGTATTGCTTTACATGGTGGGGTTAGTAAGCTATTGAAGTGTACTGAACTTCTAAGTTTAAGAGGGAAGGGCTCAAGGAATGTGGTGCATGAGTTAGTTCAAGATGGTGTCCAGCAGTTGAAGTACTTATCAATTGAGTCTTGTGATATGCTTTTTTGTCTTGTTGATGCAACAGATTTATCACTTGAATCCAGTGCTGCTATTTTCCCTATCTTGGAGTCATTAAAGCTTGATGATTTGCGTAGGTTAAAAGAGATATGCTGCGGCCAACTTCCAGAAGGGTCCTTTGGGAAACTAAGAACATTGATATTACAACTCTTACCTTCTTTGACACATTTCTTGGTGGAGGATCCAGCTCAAACTACTGTCTCCCTCCATAATCTGAGATCTGTTGAGTTAGATCGCTGTAATGGCTTGCGAAATCTCTTTTCATTGTCAATGGCTCGAGGGCTTGTGCAACTTCAAGAACTTCGCATATCACATTGTGAAATGATGAAAGAAGTTATTTGGGAAGGAAGAGGAGAAGATGGGCATGCAACCAACAAGATTGAATTCCCTCGTTTAGAATACATGGCACTTATACAACTTGAAGGCCTCACTAGTTTCAGCAGAGGAATTGACAAGATTGAGTTCCCTCAACTGAAGAAATTGCACATCAAATGTCTACCAAAGATCATGAGTTTCTTTCCCAATGAGAGTACACTACATTCAGATGAAAACTGCAATGCTACCTTGCAATCTATTTTCCCCCAACAGGTAATGTATATATGTTTTTTTATTTATTTGTTTGTTCTAAAAAACAAGAAAGTAATCATTAAGTTCTTAGGAGAACAAATATCTACATCTATGATGCATATATATCTCGTTTACTTGTCCCAAGATTTTTATTGATCTTATTCCACTTCCCAGTAGTACAATAATAAAGGTTTCTCATGTCAAGTAGCAAGAAGAAGAAACTATGTTTATAGCCAAACTTAAGCAAAGTTAGTATTTCAATAGCTGTTGAACAATGTGAATTATAGAAAAGTGTTTTTCAAAGACGAAAATGTTAAAAGATATGTTCTCTTTAGAATTTTAAGGCTCTGTTTGGAACGATTTCCAAACGTTGATTCTACTCCTATTTGAATATGATGTTTGGATAGGTATGTGGAATTAATTTTCCACAACTCTGCAGAAAACTCTGTCTGAGCGCGATTTTCAATTTTTTTTTTTTTTGAAATTTGGCCTAAATTGTCGTCCGGCCGGTTGATCGGAACAATGCAAATTATTTTTTATTTTTTTGCAATTGATATGTTAATTTTTATATATTCGAAAAAAATATTTTTCGAATTTTTAAATTTTTTTATGTGCTTTAATAGAATTTTGAGTTGTATGTTTGGTTATGAGTTGTAAATTTTTGTATCAAATATCATATGTCACAAAAATTCCTCACTCAATTCAAAACTCTTTTACCAAACAAATTTTCCACACTCAAATCATAATTCCAAAACTCAAACTTAAAATACAACTCCTACTCTTAAATCATATTTACAAAGTTCTACCAAACGCAACCTAAAATTTTCAATATTATGGAAGAAAAGTTTAATCATTGTTACAAAATTATGTTAATAGCATCATAATTCAGAAGTATAAAATGTTTCAAAACTTCCAGTATATAAGATGTACTCAATTATTTTGAACTCTTGGCATCAAATAATTTTAAAGTAAATTATGGGGTTTCCAGATTGAAGCTGATGTTAATCCTATTTTCAGTGCCATCTTAGTGAGTAAAAGGGTTTTCATTACAAAGCAACTATCTTCCAGTGCAAGATTTTTGGTAAATGAGAAGCTGACGGTTGGGGTTTGGAACAAGATTAAACCTTCAAGCATGTGGATGTGTGTTTGCTGTCAGCCCCAATCAACCCGGTTTGACTTGACTAAGTTCTGTGTTTTGTTTTCTCTAGGTTAAAAATTTTCAGTTGAAGTAAATGGTGTAGTTAAAAATGCCTTGGCAAGGGCCAACATAAATCTAGCAATTAAACTCACCAATTTATTAGTATTTTACACTAGTTTGGGTTACTAAAGATTTCCTGTTCATAAATTAAGAACCAGAAGAAAAACTGAAATTTATAAAAATAGTGATATCTTTTTTATGTTCTTCTTTTTCAATTTTTTGCTTTCAATCCATTCTAAACATATATAATAGTTGTTGGGACAACTATAGCTTTTTCTTTTCTTTTTTTGAAAAAAATAAATAAATAAAACTTTTCCCTTGTCAATACGAGTTTTGTACGATGCGACATAAGAAATAATAATGTCAAGTCGATGCAGTGATAAATAATTGCCCTATCCAATATTTGGATTGTTAACTGTATTAATCTTTAACAATTGGGTGCCATGTGGAATTGTAATGTTATGTTTGTGGAGACAACAATTATTACCTCTATGGAATGTTCTTGCATAAAAATATAGTTTTGGGCCTTCCTGGATAATCTAGAAATTGTTGCAACTGATTGCTAAAGGTCCACAGAATCCAAGGCCAGTGAATTTTATATTAAAATGACAACCTTTCTTCAAGGAAAGGTAATAAAAGAAGTTGAGTGCTAATAAGTCTAGAGTTACAAGTTCTGTTCTCCTTTTTGTGATTCTTTTTAACAATACAGAACACTTTTAACTATCTGCTTGTAAATACAATTATTTTTTTTGCAGGTTGCATTTCCCAGCTTGGAGAAATTGGAACTTGTTGGATTGCTAAATGTGAGTGACTTGTGGGGCAGTGAACTTTCAACCGAATCATTCTGTAAACTTAGATCCCTCAAGGTGGAAGACTGTCATGGATTAGTGAAAAATGTTGTTCCAGTTAATATAATAAAAATGTCACCCAATCTAGAAAAAGTAAAAATATATAACTGTGATTCGGTGGAAGATGTATTCGGATTTGGAGGCCACCAAGGAATTCCTGTTGCAAGCATAAGAAGGTTGATTGTTAGATGTTGTGGCAGCTTGAGAAATCTGTTCTCTCCTTCCATTGTTAGAGGTCTTATGCATCTCCAAGAACTAACAATAGATGGTTGCTCAATGATGGAAGAAGTTGTTTGGGAAGGAAGAGGAGAAGATGGGCATGTAACCAACAAGATTGAATTCCTCCATTTAGAATACATTTCACTTACAGGACTAGAAGTCCTCACTGGTTTCAGCAGAGGAATTGACAAGATTGAGTTCCCTCAACTGAAGAAATTGCACATCAAATATCTACCAAAGGTCAAGAGTTTCTTTCCCAGTGAGAGTATACTACATTCAGATGAAAACCGCAATGTTACCTTGCTATCTATTTTCCCCCAACAGGTATATTCATATATATATATATATATTTAAAAACAAGAAAGTAATCATTAAGTTCTTAGGAGAACAAATATCTACATCTATGATGCATCTGTCTCTTGGTTACTTGTCTCAAGATTTTGGTTGATCTTATTCAACATCCCAATAGTACAATAAGTTTCTTATGTCAAGTGGCAAGAGGAAAAAAAATTGTTTATAACCAAACTTCCCGACTAGTTGCTATGCAAAGTTAGTGTTTCAGTGACAGTTGGACGATGTGAATTGCGATGCACAGGATAGTATCATAGAAAGTGGTTTTTAAAGATGAAAATGTTAAAACATATGTAGTAGAAGAATCTCTTTAGAATTGAAAATTTTCAATTTTATGAAAGAATAGTTTACAAAATTGTTACTAGCATCATAATTCAGAGTAGTATAAAATGTTTCAAAACTCCCAGTGTATAGATGTACTTAATCATATGAATCTTCGCATAATAAAATGATTTTAAATTAAATTATGGGGTTTCCAGATTGAAGCTGAGTAGGGATGGCAATGGGGAATCTACCCTACAGGTACCCATGGAGACCCGACCCAAATATATGGATTTCCCCCCCCTTTTTTCTTACCCATCGGGTTGGTTAAGTGGTGTTTTTAAAATATTCATAGGGTATGGGTCGGGGATGGGTACCTGCCCATTTCCCCAATACATAAACGTATCTTCACATCTTATGTCATGTTCATGGATGGACTTATCAGCAACCAGAAAGACGTGGAGGTACTTTTTCAATCTGGGGTTTTGCAGAGTCTAAGTCAATGATGCTAGTGGATTGGTCTCTTTCTTTAATAGTCTCTCTACAAATGTGATTACCAATCCAGAGGACTTTCACTTTGCAAATCAACTTCAAAAAATGAATGCATATTGTGATACTGGGTCTTATAACACTTTCTTCAAATAGGTGGTGTGCAATAAAGTAGTATGCATAGAAATGGAAGAAAGAATGTAACATTGTAGGGGAGAGAGAGAGATGATTATAATTAATTTATTTATTTTTAATCTTACACTTCCACATTTTTTTTTTCAATTACTAAAAACTTATTTGATTGTCTCAAAATTATATATTTGATTATTTTAAAACAAACTTTTTAATTAATTAATGTGTATTTGATTTTGTTGTTGAGCCAAATAAAATAAAATAAAATAAGGTTGAATATATATTTAGCTTTAGTTGTGAAAGAGGGTCAAGTTGGGTTGGGAAAAATCCAAATCCATTAGGAGATAGGGAGGGTAGTACTCATGGGGAATGGGGAAAAATTATTATAGGAGAATGAGGATGGGGAATTAATATCCACCCCATTAACTTCCATTGCCATCCCTAAAGTTGAGTGCTAATCTAATCATATTGCCATGCCATTTCAGATGTGGAGAAACTAAGTCAATTCTAAAAGTTTGGCAAACAGACCCTTATATGGGAGGGGAGGGGGTGGGGGTGGGGGTCTTCCTATTGCTGCCGCCCTCCTTGGCGACCAAAAATGTTTCCATTACAAAGCGACTCTCTTCTAGTTCGAGTTTTTAGGTGAATGAGAAGGAGATGTGGCTGGGGACCGCAACAGGATTAAGCATTTAAGTATGTAGATGAGTGTTTGTTGTCAGCCCCAACCAGCCCGGTTCTACTTGACTAACCCTGTTTTTTTTCTCTACAGGTTGAAAATCTTCAGTTGAAAGGCATAGTTTAGAATGCCTAATGCTAGGAATTGAACACGCCACTAGTTTGGGTTATTAAAGATTTCCGGTTCATAAATTAAGAATAAGCAGAAAAACATAAATTTACAAAAATAGTGATATCTCTATTATGATTTTATTTTTCAAATTTTTGTTTTCAATCCATTATAGAAGTATATAAAAATAGCTGGGACAACTATAGCTCTTTCCTTGTCAATAAGAAAGTCTTGTACATTGTACAACATGAGATACAATAATGTCAAGCGGTTGCAGTGATAAATCATTGCCAAATCAAATTTTAAATTGTTAAATGTGTTGATGTTTAACAATTGGAGGCCATGTTCTTGTGTAAAAATATAGCTTTGACAAGCGGTACCTTCCTCTCTTCTGATTAAATTAGACAGTGGAGTCATCATATTTATGTTGGTGCTTGGGAGATTACATGGGGCATAATCATTTGTGATTGGTTGGAGAGTACCACATGACACTGCCATGTGTACTCTGTTGGTATATAATAAATTTTTTTTTTAGTTTTGGGCCTTCCAGGATAACCTAAAAATTGTTGCACCTTGTTGCTAAGGGTCCACATAATCCAAGGCCAACAAATTTCCTATTAAAATGACAATCTTCTTAACCTCATGCAACCTTACTTGAAGGAAAGGCAATTGTAGAAGTTGAGTGCTAATTATAAGACAAGAGTTACAAGTTCTGTTTTTCTTTTTCTGTTTGTTTTAACATTACTTAATACTTTCAGCAGTAATCTTGTTAATACAATCATTTTGTTTGCAGGTTGTATTTCCTCACTTGGAGGAATTAGAACTTGTTGATTTGCCAAATGCAAGTGACTTATGGTGCAGTGAACTTTCAACAGGATCATTCTGTAAACTAAGATCTCTCATGGTGAAAGGCTGTCACAGATTAGTAAGAAATGTTGTTCCTGCTCATATATTGAAAGTGCCACCGACTCTAGAAAAAGTGGAAATATATAACTGTGATTCGGTGGAAGAGGTATTCAGATTAGGAGGCCACCAAGGAAATCCCCTTGAAAACATAAGAGCCATAATTGTTAGATGTTGTGGCAGCTTGAGAAATATGTTCTCTCCTTCCGTTGCTAGATGTTTTGTGCATCTTCAAGAACTAATAATACATGATTGCTCAGAAATGGAAGCAGTGGTTGCAAATGAGGATGAGGAACAAATGGGTGGAGATAGGATTTATGTTACTCTGTTTGCTCAATTGAAGCATTTGGAACTCAGAGATCTACCTTCACTCGGAAAGTTTTGCCATGCTATTCATGACTGGGAAATGCCATCTTTACATCACTTGGAAGCTGTTAATTGCCCTGAAATGCAGACTTTCTCTCCTGGATTTGTGCATGCCCCAAATCTAGATTATGTAAAAGTGGAAGCAAAATGTATCTGGATGAAAAGAGATCTCAATAAGACCATTCAACACTTTTTTGAGAAGGTATGTTCGTTCCTGCTGTTGATAAATACTTCATTTTCTCTTCCATTAAGCATATTTTTATGTAATCTTAATTAGAAAAACTTAAGCCATATTTTGCTGAATTCGATGATTGGCACTCTCAACATCATGACCCTTTTCCCCAATAGACCAACAATTTTATGAATGGAACAAAATAAAAGAATATTTTCATGGTGAATTTTCCACTACTACCAACATGTGTAGAGGGCCAAACCACACACACTGAAGTTTTTGGAGACTGATCTCCAAACAAACTCGTCATTCCATCAATTTTTAAACTTATTACAATTTTTAGTGCAATAAAATTCGTGCCTTCCATAAACGGAGATTCTGTATCAAGTTATATTTTGGTGCAATTTGAAAAAATCTCATGGTAAAACTGCTATGTTCATATTTTCTAAAGCCAAATCCTTGAGAAAGTTGTCATCATTGAATAGACTACTTAAAAAATGGAGGGTTAATTAAACCTGCCAAAAAAAAAAGGAAAGGAAAAAAGAAACTGTTGAAACACTGCTAAAAAAATATGCCCTTCCATTTTTTTCTCAACTACTGAAAATATAAATGTTTGTTTACTTAAATCTCTTTTTATAAAATAGTAAAGTTGTAGACCATGATAGCTAATCTCTTATTTTCATATATGTTTATATTTCTTCTATTACTTACATTTTCACATATTTGTTTATGAATCGAAGCTTATCTATGAGCATTCCTCTATTTGCATGACAGCAAGACGACGAAGAAGAAGAAGAAGATTTTTTTTGAGGATTCAGATACAATCTATATATCTAGCCTGCAATTTCAAGTGGACTTCTTGCTTCACAAAGAAGTAGAGGAGAAAAGAGAAGATGAACGGTAAGAAGATAAGAATGAGGACAATAAAGAAGAAAAACAAGGAGGTGTAAATTTCAATTGTATTATCTGCTTTCTAGTTTCCTAAAACTTTTCTATCAATAGCTTTTATGCAAACACTTCCTTTCTTTTCTGGTTTTTTTGTTTCAGAAAGAAGTAGGGAAAGAAGAGAAACAACAAAGCAGATAAGAAAGAGAAAAGGAAAAGAAGGTAACAACGAGGACAACAATGAAGATGGTGATCCACGGCAGCGATGATGTGAATGACAACAATAAAGATGACAATTGATGACACTGAAAGGCTGATGACCGAAGTGGCAACAACACTTGATGGTGTGGTTGTGAAACTCCAATTATTTTGGGAGAGATTGTGTATATAAAATTTCCCTTTTCTAGTTTATTTCCTAGCAAGAGCAGAACAGGTGTGTCGCTAAGCCTTTCTTTTAGTAATTTTTTGGTTTGTTTTGACTAAAATATGAGATGAGAAAAATAATATGTTTGTGATGATTTTTTTTTTTTTTTTAAAGTGCAAAAAAGTAGAGATAAAAAGGAATTTTTGATTTTTTTTATATAGTTCTTTGACTTCTTAACTTTAGACCTTTTAGCTATTATAGGATGTTGCCAAACTTAGCCTTAGTACAAGAGATTAAAATGCGTGTGTTTGCTGATGCATGCTTTAAAGTGTCAAATGTGTTTGCTTTTCAGTGTTTAGAATGTGGTGCTCATGCACTTGAATGATGTTTATTGTTTTGTAGTTTAGGGTAAAGTGATGATGGTCTATTTGTATATTTGTATAGTTGTTTAGAGGTAAAAGGAATATTTTTTTAATAGTTTAGTGGGTCAAGTTGTATATTTTTACTAATTTAGGGGATTATAATGATACTTCTTAATAATTTAGAAAATTTTTAGGTAAATAAATTTTTTTAATTTTGAAAAAAAAAATCTAAATTTTTTTTTTTTTTTTTTTAGAGATTGAAACCAAACATCACCACTCGAAGCCAGCGTTAGTTATATTAACAGCAGCTTTTGGCACGCAAAAAAATAAAAATGAAGAAGTCGAAAACGACAAACAGCTTGGCACGTAGTCAGTTGGAATGCAAGTGCTCGCCGTTTCAAAAGTGTTTGGCAACAGAGTATGGGGGTGTGGTGAGAATATTGAATAATTTCCACACATACTAATAGTATTATTAAAAATAGAAGAGGTTAAATGTGATTAGTTATAAATAAATAAACAATCGCCTTCTTTCGGGTTAGACTTCTGGTTGTTCCCCTTTGGGTATATCAACGTGTACTTTCCAGCTGTGGTAAGTAGAGTGGTCCCCAAGGACAGTGAGGTCATCTACAGACGTGAGAGCAGATGACTACATCTTACTTACGGGAGGGTGGTTGGACCGATAGTAGCGGCACGGAGGTTGGTAGTGAATACTCAGAGGAACGGCGGAGCCTACGGCCTCATCAAGTGTTTCATCCTCCTACCAACCACCATTTTCGGCGTGGCTTGAGTATGGAATTGGCCGATTCAACATGGCAATTAGAACAACATGAGTTGGAACGATGTTTGATTGGCTTTGTTGCCGATGTTCGTCGTTTTGGCTCCTATCTCATGCAAATGCATGTAAATGATTTATGGAATTTGGAAGGGGCTGTCCATGTTTATGGCCGTAGTAAGAATCTTTATGTTTTTCTGTTTGAACATCTCGGTGACATGCATCGTATTGTTGACAATGGCCCCTATGCTCTTCAAGGGGCCCTCCTTATTGTTGACTATTGGAAGCCAGACTTAGTTCTTGACAGCTTGGTTTTTGACAAAATGATGATTTGGGTCCAATTTCATGGATTACCACTGGAATGTTTTACTGAAGAGGCTGGGTTCAGTCTCGGTCGCGCTGTTGGCGACGTGGTTAAGATAGACACTGACTCTCTCATGCCTCGCAACATTCGGTTTCTCCGTGTTCGTGTGTGGGTTTTTCTTGATAAGCCCTTGAGCAGTGGTTTTTTTCTTAAGCTTCGTGACGGACGTCAACAGTGGATTAGTTGTCGTTATGAGCGGGTGTGTAAGGTATGTCGGAACTGTGGTCGCATAGGCCACACGATTACTACTTGTCCTTTATCCTTTGCCGAGGCTCAACGGTTTATCGATGACCATCTCCAGGCAATGGGTAGGCATCTTCATTCAATGGTCATGACTCAAGAGTTGCAACCGATGTACTCTGCTAGTATTCGTGCCAATGCTCATCGGTCGGACCGTCGCACTACTCGTATTTTCCAACCTGTGGCTAGTTCCCATATGGAGATTCCCGAAGAAGTTGGTCCATCCACTGTTAGCCAGCATGTTACTCTGAAAAATGATTTTGCAGATATGTGGGAGCAAGATTGGGATTCTGGTTTACGTCAAGGTACGCCTGAGGGTAGCGAACCATTGTTGCCGGCTTCTCCAAGTGATGGAGCTCTTCAGGCCATTCCCCCAACGGCATTGAATTCAGTAGGTTCCGATGTCCTTTCCGGTTTGGGTCAGATTCCGGTGGATTCGGTAGGTGAGTTAGAGGAAATGTGGAATCAATGGGAGGGTCAACTCTCATCAATGGGGATCAGACCGGGGCAGTTGGTGTTAGACGCGGGCGGCGAGTTGACAGTTTCTCAGTCTCCATTACAACTACCTATTCAGGGTGCTAATTCTCTTCCGGACCTTGACCGAAATACCATCGTTGACTCTACGGAAGAGATCTTTCGACCTCTTCCTTTTAATGGGCCCAGCCCGAGATTGAATATCCCTTTGGGTGAGGCCCAAATTCTTTCTCGGGCCTTTATGATCTCATGCCCAAGTCAAGTGTTGCAACTGGGCTCCACCAATCCCAATTTTGAAGTTGGCCAACCCAGTTCTGGTATGGACATAGGCTCTCATGGTCCAACTCCTTTATCCGAGCTTGCTTCTCTCAGTCCTCCGTTATCAGTTGCAAGTGGGCCTTCACTCCGAAAACGGCTGCGTGAAGTGGACTCAGGCTATGAACTCTTATATGATACTGAATCCATGTCCATAATGGATGGCTCTGGAGTGGGTCGAGACACCGAGTTGGCCATGCATCGGGATGGCATAGTGTCTGATTCCAAATGTTATCCTCACAGGTATGGGTATTTTCAGCGTAAACATTACAGTCGACTGAAGCGAGCTCGGCCTACTCTTCTTTCTCCTTTGCATGGCCATGCATTTCCGTGGGCTATCCGGGATCGGTCGAACAGTTTCTCGCCCTTCCGTCGATGCCGGAAATTACGGCATCGAACCAGTACCTTTCCAGATGCTACGGGTTCTCGTTTGCGGCCTGCTTCACGCTTTCGTCGGGGCCAGCGTCGGCGTCAGCTCAGAGGTACTCACTGTGGTGGTTCTAATTCGTTTTTTCCTGCTGCCCTACCTATATTGGCGTCCGAATCGGGTTATGATTCTGGAGACAGCTCCTCGGACAGTCATGGGTCTGGTCTTATGCGGCCACAGTCTAGTTTTCAGGTGGACTTGGCTCCTGTTCAACAACAAACAGCTCGTTTTATGGCTCTGGCTTTGAATCCAAGTCTTCTCTCTCATCCGCGGGTTTCGCAGGAGGTTGTCCCACAACAACCTCCTTGTTCGCCATGAAACTTTTCAGCTGGAACTGCAGGGGCCTGGGTCATCCCCTGACAGTTCAAGCAGCTCGGAACTTGACCCAGAAATACAGGCCAGATATTTGTTTTTTGATGGAAACTAAACGCACAGTGCAGCAAGTTAATCACCTTGGTTATGCTTTGGGCTTCAAGTATAATTGTGGTGTGGATAATTCGGGCCGATCCGGGGGACTCTGGGTTGGTTGGCAGGATGGTAATCTACTCGATGTTTGTGAGCGGAATTCAAATTTTATTCTGTTACAAGTGCACGACTCGGTGCACGGCAACTGGTACATTATTTTTATGTATGGCTCTCCAATTGTTCTTCATAGGGGCCATGTGTGGAGTCTTGTAGAAGCTCGGATTCAACAACTTCAACGGCCTTTTATTATTATGGGGGATCTCAATCAGGTTCGTGGGTGGTCGGAAAAAATCAGTTTTCATCACCGCACCATT
Source organism: Camellia granthamiana (assembly GCA_036172215.1). Taxonomy (NCBI): domain Eukaryota; kingdom Viridiplantae; phylum Streptophyta; class Magnoliopsida; order Ericales; family Theaceae; genus Camellia; species Camellia granthamiana. The sequence goes on from CM069912.1 coordinate 12,019,480, forward strand.
CCTGGCGCTTCGGCCTTTAATGACTTGATTTTTCGTAACCGATTGGTTGATCTCCCAACTCAAGGGGTGTGGTATATTTGGTGCAATAATCGCAGTGATTCCGGTGTAGTTTATGAGCGTTTGGATCGGGTCTTAGCTTCCTCTAGCTAGATCACAACTTTCACTCTTTTTTCGTTGGTGACTTTGCCTATACAACGATCAGACCATAGTCCTCTTCTTCTTGATACTTGTCGAATGGAACTCCGAGGTCTGAAGTGGGGCAGATTTGAGGCTGTTTGGTTGACAGACCCTGCAACTCAGGATATTGTTAAAAAAGTTTGGTCACTGCCCATTCAGGGCGATGTTTCTTGTTATCGACGTCAAGCTATTCTTTTCAAGCATCTCAAAAATTGGAATGCGCTGTCTTTTAGAAGCATGAAAGGTCAAATTGATGACATTCAAGCACGCTTACAACAGGTTCAAGGCTCGTTACAATTGTCGGACTCTCATTCCTCCGAGTTGGATTTGCGATTGCAACTTGATTTTTTGTTACAACGACAAGAATTATATTGGGCTCAGAGATCCAAACAGCATTGGTTGCATTTGGGGGACCGTAATACCAAATTTTTCCACAGAATGGCATCCTGGAGGCGAAGTCGGAACCGCATCTCGTTTATTCAAGATCACGCCGGAAATGTGCTCACTCATCCGAAAGACATTCAACAGGCCTTTGTAGAGCATTTTCAGCACCTCTTTTCACCGTTGTCGGATTCCACCAATTTGCCATTGGATTTGTCGGAAGCAGGTTCATTTCCATCTCATTTCAATTTAATCAGTGTCATGCATAGTCATTTATCTAGTCATCATTTTAATTTTCTGGAACAACCATTTTCCCATGAGGAAATTCGAACAGCGGTATTTCAAATGGGGCAGTTGAAGGCTCCGGGGCCGGATGGTTATATAGCGGGTTTCTACCAAAAATATTGGACGCTAGTGGGACCTTCAGTTTCTGAAGCTGTTTTGGAGTTTCTTAATTCGGGCTCCTTATTTCTCCCTCTTAACCAAACCTTTCTCTGCCTTATTCCAAAGACGAAGAGCCCTCTTACGGTGAATGACTATCGGCCCATTAGTTTGTGCAATGTGATGTATAAAATCGGTGCAAAAGTTCTTGCTAATCGCCTTAGTGTGGTGTTTCCGGACTTACTGGCTAATAATCAATGTGCTTTCTTGAAGGGTCGACTTATTTCTGATAACATCTTGCTGGCCCATGAAATTCTTGAATATATTAAAAAACATAAGCGGGGGCGTTTATCCAGTTTTGGGCTTAAGTTGGATATGAATAAAGCCTATGATAGAGTTAGTTGGGGTTTCCTTCAAGCAGTCATGACAAAAATGGGTTTCTCACCTAAGTGGATTCAGTTAATCTCCCAGTGTGTCTCTATTGTCCAATTTGCGGTCCTGATTAGTGGTGTCCCTTCAACATTTTTTCAACCCAAGGCGGGCCTACGGCAAGGCGACCCCCTTTCGCCGTATTTATTCTTGCTTGTCATGCAAGTCTTGTCCGAAGGTTTTGCTCATTTGGAGTCTCTAAATGTCTGTCGAGGTATTGCCATTAGCCGACAGTCCCCCCCCCCATTTCTCACTTGCTCTTTGCAGACGATTGTTTTATTTTTCAAAACTTTAAGCCCGCGGACATTTGGTGCCTTCATTGGTCCTTAAATGCTTTTTGCTTTTACTCCGGGCTTCGCATAAATTTCCATAAATCGGAACTTTTTGTTAGCCCTAATTTTTTAACTTCTGCCCAGGAGTGGCTTGTCTCTGTCTTTGGTGTTAAAGTTGTACCTAAACCTGGAATTTATTTGGGAGCTTCCTTGGGATTCTCGGGTCGTTCTAAGTCTGAGATCTTCAATTCCATTTTGAGCAGAGCCCAGTCGAAATTGCAAGGATGGAAATGTGAATTTTTGAACTTTGCTGGTAGGGGCATTCTAGTGAAACACGTTCTTCAGTCCATTCCTGTGTACCTTATGTCTGTTTTTCGTATGCCTGACAACTTCCAACATAAGCTTACAGCTCTCATTCGCCAGTTTCTTTGGGCTTCACCTAAGGGCAAAGGCTTCGCATGGAAAAAATGGACATCTCTATGTCTACCCAAGGCTTGGGGTGGCCTCGGTTTTCGAAATCTTACCTGCTTCAATCAAGCTTTATTAGCAAAACAAGCTTGGCGGATTTTGTCCCTACCCCATTTATTAATTTCGAAAGTTTTGTTGCGTAAATATTGTCAACGAAGTTCATTCCTTGAAGCCAAGCAATCTGGGGCATCATCATGGGGTTGGCGGAGTATTTTATGGGGCCGCTCGTTGTTACTTTCTGGGCTTCAGTGGGTAGTGGGTAATGGTAGGAGTATCAATCCTTTTGAAGCTCAGTGGATTCCGTTGGTTTCCAATCCTTGTCGAGGATGAGGCTTTAGTGCTATGTGCCCAGAAATGAAGGTAGAGCATTTTATCGATCCCTCATCTCAATCTTGGCGACTGGATTTACTAACCTTGTTCTTTCCTGCTCACATTATACCCCATATTTTGTCCATTCACATTCCACATGAGGATCTTGCTGATAAGATTGTTTGGGGTCCTACTAAGAATGGCCAATACTCGGTTAAATCAGGCTATAAGCAGGCTTTAATTCGTCAGTTCCCAGATTATTGTCGGCCTGACCCGGATTGGGCCATCTGGAAACGTTTGTGGCACTTCAAGATTCCTCCCAAATGGATGTTGTTTTTGTGGAAATGCCTCCACAATATTCTCCCGGTCAAACATGAACTCCAGAAGCGAGGGCTCAATGTAGATCCTCTCTGTTCACGCTGCTCGGAATATGAGGAAACTATTGAACATCTCTTTTTTGATTGCCCCTTCTCTCGACGAGTTTGGCGTGGGTCTGTTCTGGGATTAGATTTTGGAGTGGGCACCCCTTTATCATTTTTTTCCTGGTTTCAGACTTGGGTGTCGCAGATCACCGATGTTGAGATTTTATCACATTCCTTTGCTTTATTATGGGCCATTTGGTTGCAACGAAACGCTGCTGAATTTCGTTCTGAAGCCATGTCCACTGCTCATACTATAGCCAAAGCCCAGGAATTGTTATCTTTGTTTCTGTCATCATCTCCTTCTGTTGCTCATGATATATGTTCTTCTCCTAATATTGCTAATCAGTTCCTTGACAAACAAATTATTTTGCAGACCACTGTCTCCTCATTTGCAGACTATCGGCAACATCGTATTGTAGTAGATGGGTCATGGACCTCGGCCACGGATAGGACTGGGCTGGCTTGGGTCTGGCTGGATGAAGATAACTGCATCATCAAGCAAGTCTCCATTTTGGGGCCACCCATGCTCTCTCCTCAACAGGCAGAAGCTGCTACGGTCCTCCATGCACTGCGTTGGGCATCTCAGCAAGGCATGCAACGTCTACTTTTGCAAACTGATTGTTTAATTTTGGTGCGACTCCTGCATTCCTTTGCTCAAGCAAATGATTGGCATCTTCACTCTCTTTTAAGTGATATTCTATTATGTTCAAAACAGTTTGTACATGTAGTTTTAGAAAAGGTAGACCGAGCTGTGGTCCACCCAGCTCATGCTCTTGCTACTGATGTAAGACTTTCTTCTGCAACTTAATGAATGTTGGTGCTGTGTTTCGTCCTCAAAAAAAAAAAATAAAAAAAAAATAAAAAAATACGAAAAATAAAAATTTTAATTTTTTGAAAAATTGAATCAATTTTCTGAAACTAAGCAAGGTGAATAATATTTAAACACCTAATGATGTTTGGACATATATGTTTCTAATAAGATTGTTAGTGAGAGTTTAAATAGGTGTAGCATTTCTCTTTGTTACACCATTTATTACTTGATACTTGTTAAATTATTTATTAAAATCTCAATAAAAAAAATAAATTGCATTTTACCTCATTTATACTTGACCCCTTTTTTTACTTTAAGCCTCCTTTGAAAACTCAACTTTTTAGCTTAGAAGTAAAAAAAATCACTAAAAAAAAGTTTAAAATGCAACAAACTATACAAGGAAAGTCAAAATTTTATTTTCTCTCTATTTTGTACACTTTTTTTTTTCTTTTTTTTTTTTTTGTAGAAAGTTAAAAAATCATCCAAAAAATACTTAGTTTGTTTGGTTTCCTAACTTATGATTCATTTTTCAGAAAATTAGAATTTTTTGTTTTTCGTACTTTTTAGGATTCACTTTTCACTTTTTTTTTTTATTATTTGGTTTTCAATATTTTAAACAATTTTTAAAATTTTTAGATACACCTAATATAAATACACGTAGAAAATAAAATATTTGTGAAAAAAAAAATTAAAAATTCACTAAATAACAAAAATATAAAAGAAAATACAAATTTTAATATATTTTTCATATTCTTGTGTATTTATTGATTTTTTACAAATATTTTATTTTTTATATACATATAAGTAAGGTGCATCTAAAAAAGTAAAAAAAAAAATTGCTTAAAATTTTAAAAATATTCACTAAAACAAATATGAAAAACAAAAAAACTCAATTTTTAAAAAATTGAATTCAGAAAATTGAAACCAAACATAGTGACTAATTTTAGGAAAAAAAAAATTATTAAAATAATCTGTTTCCAAATGAGGCCTTAGCTCTTAAAAAAACACTTTTCCTATTTTGGCCTTTCATATTTTCATTTTTTTTAATTTAATCTAAAAATTAATTTATCTAAAATTAAAAAAAAAATGACACATTGACAGCTAATGTGATATTTTCTTTTGGTCTAATTTTAAATATAAATTAAATTTAGAAGTAAATAAATGAAATTGAAATATAAAAAGGTAAAGTAAAAATAAATAAAATTTAAAGGGCTAAGGCGAAAAAATAGCAAAATATAAAGAGAGCATGCCTCATTTGGAGACTAAAACATTTTAATCAAAAAGTCACTATAAATTATTACATTACCTTTTTTACATTTTTTGTTTTCAACAGAGACCTTAAATTCCATAACTTTAACCAATAAAAATCTGTCACGACCCAAATTCAATATCCAGAGGTTTAGCGTCGTGACAAGATAATAAATGAAATTATAACAAATTAATAGTGCAGTGGAGTAAAAATAAAAGGGAACCTAAATACTTATTTTATTGAAAATATACATTTGAGCTTTTATTTATTTACATTGTCAGAGCTGGATTATGACTACAAAGTATCTTGTGCCTACCTCACGCACTGGTCTTAACACATTATTTGAAAGCAGTTAACCGTTATAAGCACATGGCATTGTGAAAAATATTATATTGAGAACATAGTTTAATACATAAATCATATAAGTAAAATAATAATAACTACAGTACAGAACAGAACAGAACAGAACAGAACAAACAAATTTAGAGACCCAGTTATTTAAGTCCTCAAGCATAAAACTTTTAGAGGGTCACTTAAGGTGACAATTCAGAATAGAACAGAATTGAGGGTTAGAGGACCCATAACAAATAGATATATGGACTCAAAAGGTGGCTCATACAGACCCTGTAACACTTAGTCCCACACAACACTTTGTTATACACTAGAAATCAGAAGGCCAATAGATATTAAAATCCCTCAAAACATGAGACCATCACAATATATCTCATGGTCACAATAGTGACTTATCACGGAGCCAATAATAATCTATAAATAATTATTTATAAACATATTTAATAAACAGCTATATCTCTGAGTTTTTCTTTTTAAGCAAATAAGATTTATAAAATAAATAACATAATTAAAATGTTAATATAATTTACAAAAAATAATTTATATAAAATAATTCATAAAATAATAAAACAATTTATAATTACTCAAAATAATTTAGAATGATCTAAATATGTGCACTTTTAAATTTTTACAAAAAAATATGGAAAAAAATAAAAAAAAATGATGTGATAAAAAAATAAAAAGATAAAAAAACATATACTTATTAATCTATACTATATATTAAGCAAAAGAGGGTTTTTAACCCACAAGGTCTGTGTGAGTTTCAATATCCCAATCTGAATTTTCTAAATTTTTTATTTAAAAAAAAATTCAGCATTTATTGATTTGGTCAAAATTCCCTGATCAGCATTTATTAACTTTTTTCAATCCACATGTCAATCCACTTGTCTTTCCACATGCCTGCATTTATTAATTTGGTCAAAATTCCTTGATTAGTATTTAAAATTCCCTTATACAAATAATTATAGATACAATCCGTGTATAGTTAGTACAGTACCCTTTTTAACTTCTCTCATAATTTATATATTAAAAAAAATCTAAAACAAATATAAATATCTATAATTATCCTGTATATAGCACAAGTGATAGGCTAGTACACTTTAAACAAAATTATAATATAACTTACCTTAACGTCAATCTCTAATTTTTATTTGTACTTACCGCTCATTGGAGCTCATTTTCCTTTCGACAGTGCTGGGACCCCTAGTGAGGGGGACCCCCAACACCTCCACCTTCACGTGGGGGGCTGTGATACCAAGACTAAAAAAAAAAATAAAAAATTTAGACCAATCAAAAAACAGTGGAGGTGCTAGGGTCACCCCACTACGAGTCTTAGGCTAAGTTTGGCAAGTTGAAAAAAACCAAAAAGTTACTCAAAAAATTAAAAATTTATCACTATTCACTAAAAGTCAAAAAGTACGGCTGCACAATTCTCAATCCTAATTTTCCCCTATACATTAATTTATACAAGTTTTTAATACACATTTTTTCATAAAAAGTCAAAAAATTAACCCAAGCATTCATATTTTTTCCCTCAACTTTTTAATCCAAAAAGACAAAAAGTACACTTATTTAGGATACTCCAAACAACCCTTTAGTCTTTTGTCCTTTTCCTTTACTGGTTGATTGTTTGCCTATGCATTTCTTAGGGGTGTTTTGGGAAGTTAGTAAAAAGCTGACTTTTGATTTTTTACTATGCTTTTTAGCTTTTTAAAAAGTGATTTGGGAAGTTGGTAAAAACTAATTTTTTACTTTTTAATTTAATATTTATTTATGATGTCAAATCAAATTAAAATGACCAAAATATCATTGCCAAACTTTAGAATTTTACACAATTTGTTAACGTAGAAGGTATTTAGGTAATTAGCCAGCTTAACTTTTTTATCACTTGTCAAATGCAACAATTATTCAAAAAACTGAGCCAACTTTTTTCTAAAGAATAATGCTTGGGACCCCTTTGTGGGGGTCACCCTCTCACCCCTTTTGTCACGTGACGGGTGGTGATTGGAGGAGTAGGAAAAAAAAAAAAATGTGACTAATGAGAGAGAGGAGGTCAAAGGAGATGGGAAAAAGGGGATAAATCATTACTCTTTTCTAAAACAACAAAAACGTAAGCGTTTTTGTCTCTTCCCAAGACGGCACATACTAACAAGTGTCCTTTATATAGGGGTCTAGTAGAGCTTGAGCAGGCTTACTAACTAGATAAGGATATGATTGATGGCCACGTGGCACCACGTCTCTTTCTTTTCAATTCATGTACGGAGTCATGAAAACATGATTTGCATAATTTTTTTTCCATTTTCACTTTGATCCAAAAACTCTTTAGAATTACATTATCATCTTTTAATAAAGCACAATTATTTATAATTTTAAAGTAAATTATATTTTAACACATATAATTATAAAATTAAATATTTTACATTTATTTATTTATTTGTTTTGTTTTTATTAAATTAATTAAACATTTAGAGTGCCATATTTCTCCCATTCTAAATAGAAATTTATTTCCAAAAATTATTAACTATGATATTTTTCAAGTGGTAATTTAACTATTTTATATAATAAGATAATTAATTTGACTTAAGACATTCAAAAATAGATAATAGTATAGTATTATTCGAGGTGTTATAAAATCAATTATTGCATTACACCCGGTTTGGAAAGTAGTTTTTTTTTATATTATTATTGGCTATTTTATCTAATAAAAACAAATTAGTTTAAAATAGTTAATAAGATAAAATATCACATTCAAATTATAATCATTTTATTTTTTCTTTTACAATTATCAAATCAACTATAAAAAAAAAAAAGTAACTATCATTTTAAACACAATTTTTTTTAGTGAAGTTAAAATAACTAGTAAATAATTATTAAAAGGATAAATTACAAATAGATCCTAATAGTTTGATTTAATTTTCATAAAGACCTATTGAAAATAAGTTTTGGTACAATCATCACTAAAAAATAATTTTTTGTGATAATTTTTTACAAATGTCGCTAAAAATTGATAATTAGTGACTTTTTTTATCACTATTTTAATAAATTATCGCTAAAATTTATAATTAGTGACTTTTTTTTTTCTACGACGAATTTTTCAAACAATTGCTGAAAGTTGAAAATAAATGATATTTTTTACGACGATTTTTTTAAACTATCATTAAAACTTATAATTATCGATATTTTTTGTGATAATTTTTTTAAACTATCTCTTAAAATTAATAATTAACAACATTTTTTAATAGTATATAATGAAAAATATCATTCAGTGTGTTTGGTTTTAGTTTTTTGAATTCAATTTTTTGAAAATTGAATTATTTTTGTGTTTTTTTTTGTTTTTAGTGAATATTTTTAAAATTTTAAGTAATTTTTTTACTTTTTTAGATGGACTTTATTTCGATGTATCTAAATAGTAAAATATTTGTGAAAAATATTTAAAAAAATTAATAAATATACAAAAACAGGAAAATATATTAATTTTCATATTTTTTTATATTTAGTATAATTTTTAAAGATTTTTTTCACAAATATTATACTTTTTAAGTGTGTTTATATTAGGTGTGTCTAATTTTTTTTTAAAAAAATTGTTTAAAATATTAAAAAAATTCATTAAAAACATTAAAATATGAAAAATAAAAAAGTAAATTTTTTTGAAAACTGGAACCAAACATGATAATTAATTATTATAAAATTTATTAAATAATAAGCATATACTTAATAGAATTTACACATAAAGTCCCTAATTAAAAAGCAAATTAAAATAATCGAATTCACAAACGGACCTATGTGAATTGAGTAATGCTATGCATAATTTTTTCTTTCCTAGTGCCAAACGGTTGCAATCGACCGAGTCGAAAACACCTGCTCGAGAGTGAGCGAGCGAGCGAGCGAGAGAGAGAGAGAGAGAGAGAGAGAGAGAGAGAGAGTTGGCATTAAAAACTGATTAAAACGATCATTATCATCAACAAATGAAGTTCGGAGATGGCTACAATGGCGTCGAGGGCCAAGATCACTAGGCTTATCAGCAATCTGACCCACAAAACTCCGAGTTTCGCTTATGGGTTTCGCTCTAATGGCGCTAAAGGGCAGATTCGGGTCAACACATTTGGTGTTTCTGGGTTTTCATTCTCATCTTGGGCAGCTCCTCTGGAAGACTAGTGGTAAGTGTTTCTCCCAATTACCTTTAAAGTCCATCACACAAGCTCGAAGCATGTCTTCTAAAGTTTGAATTGTTCTTTCTGATTGACCGTCAGTTTGAGGGTGAAAAGCTGTACTAAAACACAACTCTGTACCCAAGGCCCTTTGCAGACTTTGCCAGAACTGTGACGTAAAACGAGAATCACGATCTGACACTATTGAAATTGGTACTCCATGCAACCTAATGATTTCTTGAATGAATATTCAGCTTAAAGATTCGAGTGTTCCTCCTGGTCCTATTGGTAGGAAATGTGCCGTCTTAGTTAATTGATCAACCACCATCCAAATGGCATCATGGCCTTGTGGCGACCGAGGTAATCCCATTACAAAATCCATTGTTATGTGTTCCCATTTCTACTTAGGTATTGGTAAAGATTGGAGTTTCCCTGCCAGCCTTCGATGTTCTGCCTTCACTTGCTGACACGTCAAGCACTTAGATACGAATTGAGCAACGTCCTTCTTCATTCCACTCCACCAATGCTGTCGCTTAAGATCCTAGTACATCTTATTTCCTCCCGGATGAACCGTAAAAACCGAATGGTGAAATTCTTTAAGTACTTCCTCTTAATTGTTCGATGTTTGGCACAAAAATTCTACCTAAATACCTTAAACTACCATCTTGATGGAGAGTCCAATCCGGTGAAGATTCCCCGGACACTAATCGGGCCTTGATAGAGTCGATCTCCTGATCAAATCCTTGGGCTTCCAACACTTTGGTAAGAAGTTGGGGTGTTGTAACTATCGTAAACAACCTACCTTTCCCATTCTGAGTCTCTGGTTGTAACTTAAACTCATTCACAGTGCTTACCATTTCCCATTCTTTAATTGATATGTTGGTTACAATCTCTCTTGTCTTTCGACTTAGCGCATCTGCTACAACATTAGCCTTCCCAGGATGATAAGACAAGGTGAATTGGTAATCTTCAAGGTACTCCATCCAGCGTCATTGCCTTATGTTCAAATCTCTCTGGGTGAACAAGTACTTCAAACTTTTGTGAGCGGTAAATATCTCAAATGTTTCGCCATAAAAGTAGTGTCGCCAAGTCTTAAGTGCATAGACCACAGCTGCCAACTCCAGATCGTGAGTAGGATAATTTTTCTCATGATTCTTCAATTGTCTTGATCCGTAATCTACTACCTTCCCGTTTTGCATTAACACACTACCTAACCCTTCTTTAGAGGCATCACAATAAACAGTGTACCCAACATCACGTTCGGGTATGATTAATATGGGAGTGCTTGTCAGTCTTTTCTTGAGTTCTTGAAATGACTGCTTACACGCTTCATTCCATTCAAACTTTACTCCTTTTTGCGTTAGGCGTGTCATCGGCTTGGCTAATTTGGAGAAATCCTGAATGAATCTCCTATAATAACCTGCTAATCCCAAGAAACTACGAATCTCAAACGTATTCTTAGGTTGTTTCCACCCCATTACTGCTTCTACTTTAGCAGGATCCACTGATATCCCTGATTCATATACAACATGACCTAAGAACTCTACTTCCTTCAGCCAAAATTCACATTTGCTAGCTTTAGCATACAATTGGTTTTCTCTTAGAATTTGCAAAACGGTCCTCAGATGTTGCTCGTGATCTTCCTCCGATCGTGAGTATATCAAAATATCGTCAATGAATACTACCACAAATTAGTCCAAATAGGGGGTAAAAATTTTGTTCATTAAACTCATGAATACCCCAGGAGCATTCGTCAAACCAAATGGCATTACCACAAACTCATAGTGGCCATAACGGGTTCGAAACGCGGTTTTGAGTATATCTTCTCCTCTGACACGAAGTTGGTGATATCCCGACCTAAGATCAATTTTGAAAAAACAATTTGAACCTCTTAATTGATCAAACAATTCATCAATTCTGGGTAAGGGATATCGATTTTTAATGGTGGCTCGATTTAGTTGTCGATAATCGATGCACAATCTTAAGGTTCCATCCTTCTTCTTTGCGAATAATGTTGGTGCTCTCCAAGGGGACGTACTTGGTCTGATGAACTTCTTACTCAACAGTTCTTGCAACTGCTCCTTTAATTCTCAAAGTTCAGCTGGCACCGTACGATGTGGTGTTATTGAAATCGGTGAAGTCCCAGGTTGAAGCTCAATCGTGAAATCTACATCTCGTTTTGGAGGTAATCCTGGTAATTCGTCAGGGAAAACGTCAGCGTACTCACACACCACATGGGGTAATCCTGGATCCTCTCGATTTTCGCCTTCCAAAGTTAGGCTTGCCAACCATCCGGTTAGTTGATCATGCCGTCCCGACTTGCGACACGTTGGAGTTAGAGAATCTTGTCTATCTCCTTTAAATTGAACTTTCGTGCCGTTAAGGGAGGATGCTGTCACTGTCTTATGGTAACAATCAATAATGGCTTGATGAACTGACAACCAGTCCATTCCTAGGATGATGTCAAAATCAGACATATCCGTAACTCTTAGATCACAGATCAAATATGAACCGGAGATTTCTAGCTCACAAGATTTACATACTAGATTTACTCGGGTTTGACCTCCTAAGTGTGAAGCGACACTCATAGCTATCTCTAGCGTCTCTGGCTTTAAACCCAAACTTGTCATACATGCAGTGGATATAAAAGAATGCGAAGCCCCAGAATCAAACAATACTTTAACCTAAGAATTCATAAGGATTAATATACCTTGAATTACTGATGGGTTATCAACATCTTCTTCTTCTTGGAAAGCATACATTCTTCCTACTGCCTGTTGGTTAGTCTCTCCCGGTTTCTTTCCATTTCCAACTCCTTGTGGTTGTGTTCTTGGTCGGCCTGCATTCTTAGAGGCTTGAGGCTGCCCCTTGTTGGTTTGGGTATTTTGAGTAGGCTTAGAACCTTGCCCTGGTTGGTATTTGTTGTATGGTTGTACCCCTCGCTGATCCATAAAATACTTCCCACCTTGAGGACACTCACTTCGACGATGCCCCTGTTGACCACATCCAAAACATCTTCCTTTCCACTCACTTACAAAGTTTTCTCCTTGCTGGTTTCCTCGATTCTGCCTTTGTTGCTGCTGCATCCCTCCGGCATAAGGTGCTGGCGCAGGATGGTTTCTGGTGTTGCGGACTGGGCCTCCTCTGCGTGGTTGGTTGTTGTTCCTTGATCGCTGATTTCGAATGCGTTCGGAATCTGCTAACTCTCGTTCCACAATTAAAGCTCGATCCACCATCTGGGCATAGGTGGAGAGTTGCACTGCAATCAATCTTCCTCTAATGTCTGTGTACAAACCCTATTCAAATCGCCTAACCTTATCCTCTTCATTTGCTACTATGGCTGAAGCGTACTGTGAAAGAGCTTCAAAACGGTTCGCACATTGAGCGACTGACATTTTTCCTTGTTTCAGTTGGAGGAACTCTTGAATCATTTCTTATCTTAGCGAGTTAGGAAAATACTTTTCCATGAACAGGTCTTCGAACTGTCTCCAAGTTAATGTCTCTACTTGTCGAGTACTCTTGATCATTTCCCACCAATGATCTGCTTCCCCTTCCATTTGAAATGTTGCCATGGTCACTCTATCTTGTTCATTTCGAATGTCGGAGGTATCTAGCAACTTCTTAATTTGTCTTAACCAAGCTTTAGCTTCATGGGGGTTCGGTCCACCAAGGAATTTGTGGGGATGTAGCTTTTCAAATTTTGCTATCATTTCCGATTTGTTTTGATCTTGGTTTCGGGGTGGTATATTGCCTACCCTATCAGCAATCGCGCGTATAATTCGAGTGACATCGCCATCAGCCACTCCATCGCCATTACCATTGTTATTATTTCTTGTTCGTCCAGCCATTTTGCATGATGGGATTTTTTTGTGATTTATTCATTCATTTATTTATTTATTATTATTATAAGTTGCTATATTTATGTGCAAGGATAGTAAAAAAAAACTTCATTAATTAGATTAGATAAGCTACAATTAGCAAAATACAAGTAAAACATAGAAAAGATTAAATAACATACTACGGGCAAAAGATAGCCCCTACAATCTGAGTTAACTCTTACACTCACAATTCTAAACTAGGCAATTTTACATGTGAGCATACAAACAATCGGTTAGCCTAGTTTATAATTCCCTTAAGACCCCTTAAAATAGCCAAGGAAAGTCTCTCCACACAAGGGCTTCCGGCTCCCATGTGGCTTGGAAAAGTCCCATGAATCGCCACAGCACCCTCACGAAGATAGCAATTTCACACACACGATGCCCTAATAGCATCACCGGCTCCTCCCGATAGATCCTCCAGTCCCTAAAGTCCACTGACCCATCTCTCCGCACAATTCTGCTTGGGTCGGGCATGATATACCGAAGGCTCCAAAAGTCAAAAAGGTCGCCCACTCTTTCGGTGAAACCATCCGGAAAGGGGCCTAGTTGATATACCCAGGGAGTCTCTTGTCTTAGAATTTGGATAGGTCCGATATAGGTGCCCACCCAACTCTCATTTTTCCAAGCACAACCTCCTAGGGGATAAAGTCTGACATATACAAAAGAGCCAATCTGCAACCCGTTTTGCACATCCCAACCCTCAAACATGGCTCCTATATCTCCAGGGTTCCCCTCGGTATTGTCTTCCATAGACTCATCCTCAGTGTCTGACTCAATCACAATAACCTCCGGGGGGTTGTATATTGGTACAACTTCTTCAACTTCTTCAGACTCAGGTTCAGGCTCAAGTTCAGGATCAGGTTCAGGGTCAAGCTCAGGCTCAGATTCATAGTCTTCTATAGGCATCTCCACTTCTTCACTTGGGTCGGATTCTATGGATTCATAGTCTTCTATAGGCATCTCCACTTCTTCACTTGGGTCAGATTCTATGTCATAGTTTTTCACCGAATTTTCCTCGTTAGAGTTAATGTCTGATGACCCTGGCATCCTACAAATAAAAAGGTTCTAACTTAGTTAGGTCACCGAGAATTACAAATTAACTTAAGGTTTTCTTAATTGTAAACATAATAAACTATTACCCATGGCCCAAAGGTTCAAACCTAGGCTCTGATACCAAACTGTGATGCCCCAATTTTTTTTTTTTTTTTTTTCTTTGAGACATCATAAGACTTTAACTAACAATAACTTACTAGATAAAATTTTAACTACTAATTAGGAAATTTTAAATTCTTACATAGTCAAAGTCCAACAACCAAATAAAACTACAAGTTCACACACAACATCACAATATAGTTCAATACTAATACAAGAAATAACATGATTTTATTTTGATAAGATCTTGGCTCTAAGTTAGCCAAGGCTCGATATTAGCAGCAACTCCCATTTCAGCTTCAGTCCCTTCTTCGGCATAATCTGGCATGAAACGCCAGGGCAACAAAATATATGCCATGAGTTTTGCAACACAAAAAGAAAACATAATCAACCTACCATTCTTTTTAAGAGAAAAATAATAAGATTCTAAACATGAGATAACAATATAATTGTACACATAAATTACAACCATTAGAATAATTTTCAGTAATTTTAATAAATTGGGTGACACTTGAAATCTCACCAAAGAGATTTAACTTACCAATCACCAAGCATGGCAACGGTTAATTTGAAAACCCTCCCTTGGTCAAATATTTAAGTGTTACCAATCGTAACTACTAGGGATGCCCACGTCCGGAATTATATACCCAAGTAGTGGCATCCGTGGTCTGCCCCAAGGAACCGGTCTGCCAGGGGTACGTAACCTCCCTGTGTGCCACCTACACATCCATCCTTATTCCAAAACCGAATACCGAAAAGGGTTCAAATAAGTCCCGTGCCATCTTAGGATTTCGCGACACAATTTACACGAGAATTCTCAAAACCAGGGCTCACCCTGAACAACCGGTGTTAACCGTCAACCCTTAATTTTGTACACTCTTTAAAACCAATACTCACCCTAGACAACTGGTATTAACCGTCAATTGTCAACTTTATATATACCATTATTCATTTAGATTAATTCATAGATCAAGCCCATAATCTAAAAATTTATCATGAACTAGACTTCTCAAGTCTCATCTTTTAGTTAGAAATTACCATATTTGGCTTATTATAGAATTTGAATAAATTTTCAAATACATAGTAAAATCTGTCTCACAGTTTCAGATTTAGTTAAAAATTTGTATAATTTTGTAGAAAGCTCAAAAATTATTTCCAAAAATTTTTGGACAAACTAGACATCATTATCAACAACTTTATAGAAGAAATCATCTCGAAATTTTGAGTATAAAATTATCTAAAAATTCGAGTAACAAGCTGGCAGATTCAAAGGGATTATTCTCTACACAGTTTCAGCTTTAGTTAAAAATTTGTATAAATTCGTAGAAAGCTCAAAAATTATTTCCAAAATTTTCTGGACAAACTAGACATCATTATCAACAACTTTGTAGAAGATTTTTTATCTTGAAATTTTGAGTATAAAATTATCTAAAAATTCGGGTAACAAGCTGGCAGATTCAAAGGGATTATTCTCTACACAGTTTCAGCTTTAGTTAAAAATTTGTATAAATTCATAGAAAGCTAAAAAATTATTTCTAAAATTTTCTGGACAAACTAGACATCATTATCAACAACTTTGTAGAGAAATCATCTCGAAATTTTGAGTATAAAATTATCTAAAAATTCGGATAACAGGCTGGCAGATTCAAAAGGATTATTTTCAACACAGCTTCAGATTTAATTAAAATTCTATATAAATTCGTAGGAAGCTCAAACATTATTTCCAAAAATTTCTGGATAAACTAGACATCATTATCAACAACTTTGTAGAAGAAATCATCTCGAAATTTTGAGTATAAAATTGTCTAAAAATTCGGGCAACATCCTGGCAGATTCAAACAGATTAATTGTTTTCAATCTTCTTTTTAAATGTATAAACTACACATGTAGGCTTATTTCTTTACAATAATAAGATGATTTTAAGACTATTAACATTTTCGATCACTTGATATACACATCACAAAATTTCTACACATATATATAAAATTTCTATTTATGAGTAGTCATTTTAATCACAATGACATAATATGAAAACTTCACTAATAAAAAGAAATGAGAGGGTTGAGAGGGTTTTCTTACTTAGTAATAGGGTGACAAAATGGTTGAGAACTTTGGTTTCCTTAACCTCCTACTCTTCTTCCTCTCCTACTACTTGGTTGCTTAAGAGATTTCTCTCCTCTCTTTTTTTTTTCTTCTACCGAATGCTTGCATGCACAAGGAAGGCTTGCATGCATATATATATATAATGCTAGTTGAAGACATCTCTCTCTCCCTCTCATTCTTTCCATTATTTTATCTTGCTCACTTTCTCAAAGTTCCAAGAATGAAAGCTTTCCCTAAATTCCAAGAGGGATGGTGGTTTATGGTTCCTATACCACCATGCAAACAAGCAGGTGGCATAGCTACGAACATCTCTTTTTTTTTTTATGTGTGTGTGTGTGTATTTGTATGGGTTCTGAAAATTGATACACTAAGATTTTTATCTAAGATATTTAGTAAGAATAATTATTATATTGAATCCTAATTAAAATAATTTATAAATAACAAATATTGAACACCCACAAAATTATTATTCTTAATAATGTCTTTGTTAGTGATTGAATTGAGTCAATTTAAAACTAACTTTTACACTAACATACAATTCAGATAGACTATAGATAAAATTAATTAATTAATTTATTAATTTATTTTCTTTTAAGAATAATTAAATGTGGGGTTTTCACACTCTCCATACTGCAGGCTTTCAGACTGCCTTGCTTGTTGAAACCCCTCTTTGGGCATACTTCCCAAGTAAACTAAGCGAGCCCTTGTTTGGATACTGATAACAGTTAACTGTCTTGCTTCTTACCTTCTTCCTTCTCTTCTTCTGTTTGGCAAGTTGAGATCTATACTCCAGCTCCTGGGCTGGGCTTCATACACACTTGATTCTCTTTCAACAGGCCCAATGGCGCCACATCCTTAAAAAGTGTTAGCAACTTGGCCTCTGGGCCCAGTTTGGACTTGGTTCTCTTGGTTCAGCCCAGGTTCCTTACTTATCCTATGGTTATGGCCCAAATCCACTTCAATTTCTACCCCAAGCCTATTTAGACTTGATCAACTTAGGCTTCTAACATAGCCTGGTGTGAGCACATGATCATCAATGCTCTGACATTTGCCAGCGCCCACATGATCATCAATGCTCTAACATACCAGGTTTACTTTGACGCAAGTGGTGGTGACAAAGCTGCCTTGCCTGATCACAAGAAATTCCTCGAAGCTGTTTTTGGCAGGTGTTAAATGTTTTGCCTTTTTATTTATTTAATTAAAAAGTAGTTGATCATTTAAAGATGTCTATGATAATTACATGTCCAATGGGATATTTCCAGTCGTGCATCTGAATTGGAAACCACGGTTAACCCCATCAATGGCCATGTATTTGTTGTCTCGATGACAGAGGAGGAGGTGCATCTACTGGCTGGTTGGTTAAATCTGTGTGTGTATGTTGTATGTATGTTGTGTGTGTATACTGAGTAATTTACTTTATTGGTTTTCAGGCAGGGATGAAGCATTGGGGATTAAAAGGTGGTATCCAGTAGAATTGGTACAGAAGAATATTTATCACTGAATTTTTCTTTTTGCCAAAAAACAGAAAAGAACTGAAGTGATGTGCTACTGTGCTGTTATAGATCATTATATAAGTGAATGATTGACGAGAGAATATGTATCTTCTGTTGCTGCTACATTTTTTAGCCAGAGAGTTTGGATCTTTGTATAAAGGGAGTCAACATAGGCAAATACCGTCTCATTTTTTTTTACTTATTATGATTATTATTGTCATTTTTCTATTTTCTTTCATTTCATAGGTCTCATGAATGATTTGGTTTTGAATTAGATTGAGGCTGATTGGAATCATGTTATTGAACTGTGCTAAAGTTCGAATTGCTTTTTGAGTTTAGGCAAGTAAGGAAGATATACCTTTTCAATATTGATAGGATGATATCTTGGAAAGTTTTTAAGTTGAATTAGTGTTCCAAACTGTTGAGTTTTTAAAAGTGCTGAATGTTTTTATAGGCTTTTGTATTTTCTAGCCGGTCTGTGGATCACCTATGTACTATGTTGATCATTTTACTTCTATTTTTGGACAATTTTCCATAATAATTGCTTCTGCTGGTAGTGTTCTTTGGCAAAACATGCTTGCTTGCTTTGCCTTTGTGGCTTTTGTACTGTTACTTTATTAAAATATTTATGACTGATGAAAATTTTTAATGATATGATTAGTGGTTGATGATGAATCGATTTTCAAGTCATTTATATAATAGTTACCCTTGCATATTTTTTTTGACAAGTAGTGTTAGGACCTTTTGTTGTCAAATTCCATGGATCAAAACCAAGGTTGTAACAAGAGTTCTTTAAGAAGTTGGTTTCCTTCAAAAACAGGATTATTTGGGAGTTTTGAAAGAAGTTGGTCTTCTACAAGATTCCAACAACAGGATTACTTGGGAGTTCTGAAAGAAGTTGGTTTTCTACAAGAAGTTGATTTTCTACAAGAAGTTGGAACTCTGCAAGAAGTTGGTTTTCTGCAAAATGTTGGTTTTCTTTTCCAACTGGGATTACTTTTGGTTCTCTATAAATAGTTGGTTTTCTCCCAAAACTATACAACTGATTAATTCCTCAAGATCTTCTTTTTGGATCTTAAAGTTTATATCTGGGGATATTTTATTATTTTCTTTGATGTCTTATTGAGTATCCAAACTCATGGTTTAAAGAGTATACATCAAAGGTTTGTTTGTTTGTTCTACAAAAGAGAGAGTTGTTCTTCAGTTGTGAATTCTGAAAAATTCGAGCCTGAAGCTTTGGAGGGAATCCAAAGTGGCTCATCAGAAAGACAATTCCGTGATGAAGATGGGGTTGGAAGAGGCACATAGAGGTTGGTTCAATTAGACGTTGTGGATTCGCTAGATAATTGAGAGTGATACCTGTGTAATTCCTTTATATCTTCTTAGTGGATTGTTCTGGTGGCTGTGGCCCGTGGTTTTTTGATCACAATTGGAAGGTGTCCAATTGTGGTTTTTCCACGTAAAATCTTTGTGTCTCTTTCTTTTGATTGTTTGATTGGGTTTTTTATATTCTGCTTAAAATTGATACATAATCACAAATCAACATCTAGGAGGTTTCTAGATTTTTCAATTGGTATCAGAGTAGGTCGTTCTATTTTGTTTAAAACAAAAATATTTTTTTTTAGAACGAGATCTTGTTTGATTTGTGATAATGGATTCAAAGAGGTCAGTTGAGAATACCACTAATGATGAATCCTCGGAGAGTGATAATGAAGAGCTTGAACAAGCTTATAAAAAGTTGTATAAGGAGTCTCTTAAGTTATTCAAATTAAATGACAAACTCACAACAAAACTCAAAGCATGTGAATGTGAGAATGTCAAACTTAAGAAGGAGATTTCCGAGGCTAGGATCAATGCCATCAAGATAGCTGATGATCAACAAGTTCTTTGTGCAAAACTGTTGACTTGTGAGACAGAGAGGAATGAGCTACAGGAAACCCATGTCATGTATGAAGAAAAGATTGAATCTCTTAAGATGTCACAAGTTTCTTTGGAAGAACTAATGATCAAGAAAGAGGAAGAGCTCAAGTGTGCCATGGTTACCATTGGTCTTTGGAACAAAGGATCAAAGACTTTGGAGGATATCATTGGGTCTCAACAAATCTGTTCAGACAAGAGTGGCATTGGCTTTAGAGATAAGAGGGAGCAAAAACAGAGTGCTTCCACATCTCATAATACAAGAACTCAAGGAAAGGGAGGACAAAAGATTCAACGAGAGGAAAAACTTCTCAAACTCCCTAGAGTTGGTAAGGTAAAAGAAAAGAAGGTACATCCTATTTTTATTTGTCATCATTGTGGTATGCATGGCCATATTCGCCCTTTTTGTTATAAATTGCATGGGAGAATGTCTCAAAAGGGTAGAAATTCGAATACTTTTTGGGTTAGGAGACAACCTTACGTGTCTAGGCGGAATACCAAGATTCATGAGGGTGTTCACAACACCATGACATTTACCAAGACCGCTAGACCTGATTTTGTTAAGACCAAAAAGATTTGGGTAAGAAAACTTGACTTGTGTTAATGTGTTTTCTCTGTTTAGTTTTTTGGGTTTCTGTTCTTTTTAATGAAAAAAAAAATAGGTGTGCATGTTTTGTTTTTTTTTGTCTTGCCTTTTTGTTGAAAAAAAAAAAAAAAAAAAACCCAAAAAGATTTTCTTAGTATGGTTTTGCAAGTTTGAATTTTTGAGATGTCCTTGGTGCATATTGGAATTGATGAGAATATCCATTACATGTTAATATGGTTGTGCTTTCTGTGGTAATTACTCATTTTGGAGTGTGTGTTCTTTGATTAGTATGTCTCATTCTGTACACACTCTTGGATTAGCAAATATTGGAGTCTTTTGCCTTAGTGGTTATTTTTTCTATGGACTTCTGGCATGATATCTTTTGCTTTTCTAGAGGAATTGACCTATACTAGCATATCATGGATGATGTTGAGTCTCTTAACCACCTTCCATCTTTTTGCATCTCCATGGCTTTCCCCTCTATTCTTTATAGTCCAAGCATGAGGAAAAGGCTACCTCAAAGTCACCAACCAGGCCATCCTTAATATATCCATGCTTCTCTGGTTCGGTTTCCATACTCTTGAGCGTGTCAGCCGCCGATGAGTGTGCAAAAGAAAAGAGAAAGAAAAAATGTGCACAAGAAAGAAAAGAAAGAAAATAAATGTGCAAAAGAAAGAAAAGAGAAAAAAAAAATGTGAAAAATAATAAATAAATAAAGGATTCATTGATTGAGGGGGAGCCTCCGCTTTTACTCACCAAATACCCCTTGATTCCTAGTGGTTTGACTTTCCGTAGTTATGCTTAGATTCTCTTGTTGGAGGTCCAGCTTTCATATCACTACTAGAATTTGAATCTTGTGTTTGTCGAACTCCAAGAGTCACACACACACTTTTATCATGGGATCTATGCTTTTCACATAATGCATCACTTTCTTTTATGAGGAATTTTCTATAGACTGTGCACATTGTGTTTTCAAGTAATTGTGTTTCTTAGATAATCTTGTGTGTTTTAAGGTACAAATCTGAAATTCCTTACTTGCTCAACCATATTATATCCATATTATATTTTGTTTTACTTGTTTAGTGAGAGGGAGTGTAGTTTATCATTGAAGAGTTTGTTAACATGAACACTTTGTTTTGTTTGGTAAGGGAGATTGGCTTTAGTTGGTTTGCTTGATGCCTTGTATTGCTTATTTATTATTTTGTATCAGGTGCATGTGTCTTAGTTTTCATCTATTCATACTACATGTTCTTAAAATCTCCAAGTTGCATCTATTTATGTTTTCCATCTCATACTTCAAGATAATCTTGTCATATGTTTATTGCTTTTTCATATATTCTTGTGGGACTAATAGTTGTTTTGGAGATTGTAGCACTAATAGTTGTTTTGCAGATCATGACCTTGAGAAATAAGTTTGTAAAGAGATTTGGTTAAGTGCTGGTTCCTAGTTGATGGTGTTGTTCTTGTTTTGATTGGAAAATTGTTTTAGTGTTTTTGTTAGGAAAGCATGGTTTTATCTAGGATTTGACAAAGGAGGAGATTGTTAGGACCTTTTGTTGTCAAATTCCATGGATTAAAACCAAGGTTGTAATAAGAGTTCTTTAAGAAGTTGGTTTCCTTCAAAAACAGGATTATTTGGGAGTTTTGAAAGAAGTTGGTCTTCTACAAGATTCCAACAACAGGATTACTTGGGAGTTCTGAAAGAAGTTGGTTTTCTACAAGAAGTTGATTTTCTACAAGAAGTTGGAACTCTGCAAGAAGTTGGTTTTCTGCAAAATGTTGGTTTTCTTTTCCAACTGGGATTACTTTTGGTTCTCTATAAATAGTTGGTTTTCTCCCAAAACTATACAACTGATTAATTCCTCAAGATCTTCTTTTTGGATCTTAAAGTTTATATCTGGGGATATTTTATTATTTTCTTTGATGTCTTATTGAGTATCCAAACTCATGGTTTAAAGAGTATACATCAAAGGTTTGTTTGTTTGTTCTACAAAAGAGAGAGTTGTTCTTCAGTTGTGAATTCTGAAGAATTCGAGCCTGAAGCTTTGGAGGGAATCCGGAGTGGCTCATCAGAAAGACAATTCCGTGATGAAGATGGGGTTGGAAGAGGCACATAGAGGTTGGTTCAATTAGGCGTTGTGGATTCGCTAGATAATTGAGAGTGATACCTGTGTAATTCCTTTATATCTTCTTAGTGGATTGTTCTGGTGGCTGTGGCCCGTGGTTTTTTGATCACAATTGGAAGGTGTCCAATTATGGTTTTTCCACGTAAAATCTTTGTGTCTCTTTCTTTTGATTGTTTGATTGGGTTTTTTATATTCTGCTTAAAATTGATACATAATCACAAATCAACATCTAGGAGGTTTCTAGATTTTTCAAGTAGGATCCTTTGCACTCATACTTAGTAACATTGTTTTAAATACACGGAAGCATTTCGTAATTATATAATACTAAGATACCTTATTTTAAGATACCTTATTTTAAACATGCTGATACATAAAGTTTTCAATATTAATTTATATTGGGCACTAGCTAGCGTGCTTTACACACAACCCTCTCACTAGTATTAAACCATACAGTCCAACCCTTTTGGTCCTCTGCAGCTATTGTTGAGGATATATGGTGTAGTAGTAAATGGTTTAGTTTTCTTAGTGTGTCTAAGGTATGTAGAAAGAGGTGAAACCAGCCCATGACTTAGCTCAGTCTGTAAATAACTTTCCTACTTAATATATTGCACATTGTTGTTGTTGTTCCCTCAAAAATACATCTATATATATATATATTTACGCCATGTTTAATTAGAAAATTTGGGAAGGAATTTAGAAAAAAAAGGAAAAATTTGTGTGAAACTAAGAGAAATATAGGTATATTTTATTTATATTTCACCTATCTTTTCTTTTTTTCTTTTCAAATCTCTCAACCAAACATAATGCTAAGGTATTTTGTCTAGTTTTATTATAAAACTATTTTTAAGAGTGAAGAGTGTTGTTGAGGTGCACATTATGTAAAATTAAAAAAATTGATAAGCTCAAGTCTAGTGTGAGAGAGGATAACATGGTACGAATCTGGCCTGTGTTATTTTAGCACATTTTTATTTTTTTATCTTTTTTTGGGTCACATCATTTCTTATTTGGGTTATATTATCTTTCTATCACATTTCACACCTTTTCGTAAAAAGTCAAAAAAATATACTTATTTATTTTGTCATTTTTATATTTGACTGTTTTTTAGCCTTGGTCCTTTAAGTATTATTTATTTATTTATTTATTTGCACTTGGCATTTTATGTTTAAAGTTTTTCTTAATTTATTTTAAAAAAAACTAACTTATGTCCAAAATTAGATTTAAAAAAATAATGACATATTGACATAAAAATATTTAATTATTGGATAAATTACAACTATAAGACCTAAAGATTTGACACTTTTTTCATTTAAGTCCCTAAAATTTTAATTTTGTTAATTAAGTCCTTAAAGTATTAAATTCAAATCTATTTAGTCTTGAAGATAATATAAAAATAAAACATAAGCTCAAAAGTATATAAAATTGTTATAAGATCCGATTTTTAATTTATTATTAACTTAATTATGCTTCGCATATATATGTTTTAGAATTCATATCAGAGTTTGGTTTATCAATTTTGCCAATATTAATATATGAGCATTAGATATATTAAAACAGTCGAACATAATAATTTAAATAATAGTACTGCACTAGAAATAATTTTCGAATAAAATAATACTATAATTAGGTTTTTAAAAGACCTTAACGAAAAATCTTATTATCAAATAAAGTAATACTATAATCAGGTTTTTAAAAGAACTTAACGAAAAATCTTAAGGAAAATCCATTCGAAATTATACATGAAGTTCGACATCTATTGTGAGATAAAGGTAAACAATTTGCTCTTGTAAAAAATAATACAGGTAAAATGATAATTGAAGAAATAAATAATAGCATAATAGAAATAGAAGAAGACCTATATAAACAATTATAATTAATCAGTTTGGGAGAAATATACCAATTATAAAAACACACGTGCAGAGAATAATTAGGTAAACAATAAATTGAAATCAAGGCCTGATCACAATTTTTATAACCTTCAAACTTATGTTCTATCTTTATATTGTTTTCAGGATTAAATTGATTCAAATTTAATACTTTAAGATCTTAATTGATAACATATAAATTTTAGGGACTTAAACGAAAAAGGTATTAAACTTTAGGGACTATAATTGTAATTTATCCTAATAATATAATTCTTTGTCACGTGGTAGGTAATGTGAAATTGTTTAACATAAGTTAGTTTTAGGAGTAAATTGAGGCTTTTCCCAAAATAAGCCTTTTTTGCATTGTATTTCCCAAACTAGGCCAACTTCTGACGGAATTCCAAAACTAGGTTAAAGCGCCATTCCGATTCGCGCTTTTACTGTTAGGAGCGCAAAAGTAGATGAACAGGAGAATCGCTATTACAAATAGCGATTTTGATTAAGAACTCGCTCTTACAAATAGCGCTTATAGCGATAATTTTTTTTCCATAAGAAAACGCTGTTAAGAACAGCGCTTTTAACACAAAATTTTTTTCCAAAAAAACGCTATTGCTAATGGCACTTTTAACAGAAAATTTTTTGGAAGAAAACGCTATTTCTAATAGCGAGTTCACTTAAATGAAAACGCTTTTTCAATCAGCGTTTTTAACATCCCTTATATTTACGAAGCCCCCCCTCATTTGTATACGTTTTTCAGACTTAGGTTTTTCAGCTCTTGCTCTCCATCTTGCTCTCAGCTCACTCTCCATCTCTCAGCCTCTCCATCTCTCAGCCTCTCCATCACTCACTCTCCATCTCTCACTCTCCTCCATCTCAGACTCACTCGATCTCGCTCTCAGCGCAGCTCGGTCTCGCTCTCTGCTCTCACTCTCTGTCTGTGCTCTCTCTCTCTCCGTGGTATGACATTAACCCTAATTTTATGTATTTAGTTTTTGTGTTTGTGAAAATGTGAATGTGTTGTATTTTTCTATCAATGTTAGGGTTTTACATGTGAATTATTAAATGTGTTAGGGTTTTATCATTGTGGTTATGAAATTAGGGTTTGGAATTTTTTGAAATCAGAAATCAGGGTTTGGAAATCAGAAATGCGAATGCTTTTGAATTTGTGGAATTTTTTTGCTTTTGAATTTTTGGATGTTGCTTGTGAATTGAATATGGTTATGAATGTTTATGCTTTATTAGTGTGGTTGTGGTTATGAAATTAGGGTTCGATATCAGATTGTTCACATTATTAGGATTGTTCAAATTAGGATGACATTTTAGGGTTCACATTATTAACGGTTCTAATGCTTTTGAATGTTTATGCTTTTGAATCATAAATCAGGTTTGGAATTTTTTGAATTTTTTAAATAAATCATAAATATGAGAATTGAGAATTGAGAATTGAAATTTGGAATGATGAAATTCGTAAATCATAAATTCATATAATTGATAATTGTTAATGTCATATTATGAAATTCATATAATTGAGAATTGAGAATTGAGAATTGAGAATTGAAATTACGAAATGTTTATATTTTGAAATTTGAAATCAGAAATTGGAATTTTGAAATTATACTTGTGAATCAAAATGTCTATATTTTGAATATTGAATAAACCAACGTACATTTGTTGAATTGGAAATTGTTTTTTTTTTGCTTGTTAAGAGGAATTAAAAGGAAATTAGGGTTTGAAATTAGGGTTTTAAAAGTAATTTTTTTTTAATTAAGAATTGCGATTAAAAAATCCAAAATTCATATAATTGATAATTGTTAATGTCATAGTATGAAATTCATGTAATTGAGAATTGTTGATTTGAAATTATGAAATGTCTATATTTTGAAATTTGAAATCAAAAAATGGAATTTTGAAATGATGCTTGTGAGTTTTTTTTTTTTTTTTGCTTGTTAAGAGGAATGAAAAGGAAATTAGGGTTTCAAATTATGGTTTTAAAAGTAATCTTGTTTAATTAAGAATAAAATTAGAAAAAATTGAAATTCATATAATTCGTAATTGTTAATGTCATATTACGAAATTCATGTAATTGAGAATTGTTGAATTCGAATTATGAAATGTCTATATTTTGAAATTTGAAATCAGAAATTGGAATTTTGAAATGATGCTTGTGAGTTTTTTTTTTTTTTTGCTTCTTAAGAGGAATGAAAAGGAAATTAGGGTTTCAAATTATGGTTTTAAAAGTAATCTTGTTTAATTAAGAATAAAATTAGAAAAAATTGAAATTCATATAATTCGTAATTGTTAATGTCATATTACGAAATTCATGTAATTGAGAATTGTTGAATTCGAATTATGAAATGTCTATATTTTGAAATTTGAAATCAGAAATTGGAATTTTGAAATTATGCTTGTGAATGAAAATGTCTATATTTTTTGAATCAAATTATGGTTCAGAAATTGTTAATGTCTAATTTCTACAAAATATAATTATTAAACAAAAAAATATTTAATTTTGAATGTATTTGATTAAAAAAATATTTAATTTTCTCTCCATGAAAAGATCATGTTCTCTCAAATAAAAAATCATGTTCTCTGAAATATTTAATTTTGACTCTATTTTATTCAAAAGAAATATTTTTATTTGTTTCTCAAAATATTTAATTTTGACTCTATTTTATTCAAAAGAAATATTTTTATTGGTTTCTCAAAATATTTAAATTTGACTCTATTTGATTTAAATAAAAAAAATTTGGTTTAATTTCGTTTGGTTTATTTCACTATATTTGGGGTCAGGCACCCAAAATATGATTAAAAAATTTAATGAGCTGAATTTGTAATACATATAATAGCATTGTAGTACAAATTAAAATTTCCTCAGAAAACTGAAGAAAATTTGAAAATTTTTTTGAAATGGGTATTGAACGAACTGACTTATCGCCTTTTCCACTTTGTGATTGTTCACTACCATTGAAAAGGAAAATGTAAACATTATGTTTTAATATTTTTTATTTATATTTGTATAATTAGAAGTCATTATTAGACTAGTTACAATATATGCATGAAAAGAGTCTTAAATTATTTTAATTAATAGTCCATAGCAATTTCATACGTACGAAGGGGAAAAAAAAAATTGGCACTTTGATGGGTAAGCCTGTGTTTTGTAATACCAAATAATTGGTACGGATGGCCCGATAGATTCACATGGATAACTATCCAAAATGTAGTCCATACATTTAACCACCAACTTCAATTTAATTATCTCTAATTTTTGGTCATTATAAATTATGTCTGTAATTATTTTTTTGTTTTTGTATGTGTAAGAAAAAAAAGGAGTAAATAAATTAAATTTTTTTCTTACTTTTCAGAACGATCCAAAATGATCCAAAATGAGCTTTTTGTTTTAATTTTATAAGAAAGCCTCTATGACCTCTACAAAATGGACGAGGGTTACTAGTTCACATAGGAAATAACTTTGTCATTAAGGTCCGCAATGACACAAGTTTGAGCAAATCAAACTAACTTATATTTTCCATAAATCTGAACAATTACATCACCAGGTTGAACAAGTTGAGACACAAATATATAGTTGACAAAATACAAATTGAATTAATGTTTCACCTCTACAGTTCCTTCAACCCTGGAAAATATAAATTGACAAAAAATTAGAGGGTTGCTTTTATTTGTGACTTCTGCAAATTTTAATGTTTATTTTAATGTTTATTTTACAAGTAGAATTCGATATATGTATATTGTTGATATTTTAATATTTATTGTTTCATTGAAGCAAGTATATGGCAACTGTTCCAATTATCTTTTACTGGGAGGGGAAACATAATTCGGGATCCCGATGAAGGTGTGTCATATGATGCTGAGCCGAAAGGGATATATAGGGTGCAACTTGGCACCACACTTGGCAATTTGGAGGAGATGTTTATGTCCAAGGTCGTAAGTTATGGGGAAACAGTCCGATTGATCTTCAAATGTAGATATCCTTATCGCCAGTGGCAAGCAACCAGCAAATACAAAATATTACCGATAAATGACGATGAGGCGTTGAACACCGTTTTAAGTATCGGTGGAAATTTCGAACCACCAAATTATTTGGAAGTGTACATTCAGAAAGAGGTTGTACAGAATCTTCCGAATATAACACAGATGGATTCGCATCCGTTCACTACATTGCTGACACATGGGATTGACACGACAGCATTTCAGTCTCCTATGTATGAATCAAATGAATGTTATGCAGCTGGCTACACACAACAGACATTTCATGGCCATGGTGGAGAATCAAGTTCACGTGGTGGATACGAGACTGAATTTCACAATAACACCCAAGATGTGCCCACCTATAGCCATCATACGACTCCAGTTGAAGTTGCTGGTAATATGGCTGAAACGGTTAATTCTGTGCAGTTTGCTGACAGTGACATGTACGGTCCTGATGTCGCCCTAGACAATGATGAGAATGAAATGTGTGATGAAGAAAATTTATTGGGCGGATCAGATGATGATGATGATGATGAAGATGATGTCGACGCTCCCGTTGATATTCAGAATGCCCCCATTCCACCTAGACCTGAAATCCCTTTCTATGAAAACATTCACATGGGTGGTGATTTTGACATTAGTAACCGCGATGTCGTTCCCCGTAACCGAATCTAGAATGCTGAAAATCCAGAGTTGGACAAAGGGATGGTTTTCGTTGATAAGAAGCAACTCGTACATGCTGTGAAATTGTACCATGCAACAAATAATCGTGAGTATAAAGTCGTAACCTCCAAGCGAGACGTTTGGGTGTGTGCTTGCAAGCATGACTGTAGATGGTGGTTGCATGCATCTCTTAGTAGGAGACATGGTCTTTTTGAAATAAAGCAGTATAGGGATCCTCACCATTGTTTATACCCACGAATGAACAGGGACCACACAAATATTAGCTCCAGTTACATTGCTTCTCATCTTTTGGGACAAGTTGCGGTGAGTATACAAAATAAATGTTTACATTTATATACACATTGTTTGTTTAAAGTGTTCACACCAAAATAATCTGACTCATAGGTATTGTTGTATGCAGAACGAACCTGATATGCCCATTAAGAATGTCATCGAAGATATAAAAAAGTCCATGAACTATACTATATCATACAAGAAGGCGTGGCATGCAAGGGTAAAGGCAATTAGAATGGTATTCGGGGATTGGGATGAATCATATATGATGTTGCCTAAATTCATGTATGCATTACAAACATCTAATCCTGGCACCATCGTGCAATGGAAGCATAGATATACCAGAAATACAACCATTATGCCCGTCTTCCACTTTGTTTTTTGGTCTTTCAAACCCGTCATCGATGGATTCAGACATTGTAGGCCTGTTATAACCATAGATGGTACATTCTTATACGGGAAATACACTGGTGTGTTGCTTGTAGCAACGATTGTCACTGCCAATGGCAAAGTACTACCGCTTGCATTTGCTGTTGTCGACAGGGAGAGTTTGGAGTCTTGGTCGTTCTTCATTTCAAATATCAAGGAACATATTGTCATGGACCGACAGGGAGTGACTTTGATATCCGATCGAGCTGAGAGTATTTTAGCTGCTGTGAGGCGGCATTGGTTGAATCCCTTGCTCCAATTTGTTGGATATCATCGGCACTGCCTTCGACATGTTTGTAGTAACTTTAACACTACGTTCAAAAATAAGGAGCTGAAACAACTTCTATGGAAAGCAGGAAATGCTCATCAACGACGAAAGTGTAATGGTTACTTACAACAAATACAGGCTATTGACCAAGAAGCCATCACTTGGGTTTACAAGATGAATCCTGAGAAGTGGGCCCTTTCGTATGACGGTGGACATCGGTGGGGGGTATTGACTAGCAATGATGCAGAGTGCTTCAATAGCGTCTTGAAAGGTGCAAGGAACTTACCTATCTCAGCTATGGTTGAATTTACATTTCGGCGGCTTGTAAAATATTTTGACAAGATGGGAGCTCAAGCTGAACTAGATGTACGAAATGAGTTCCAATACCCTAGAGAGATGCAAAAAACTATTGAGGATGGCATCGCAAGGGCAAATACTTTCAAGTTGATATCATATGACATGTTAGTTTGTAATATAAATTAAATTATTGTTATTATGTTGTCAATTTAACTACACCTAAAAACATGAACTTCATTAGTTTATATTACAATTTTTTTATAGGCCACGCCGCGTGTTTGAGGTGCAAACATCTTTTCGCCATGGACGAGGTCGCAATACACAAATTGTACGGATGAATCAAACCACGTGCAGTTGTGGGAAATATGAGATACGACACTATCCATGTTCTCTTATGCTCGCTGTAATGTCTGAATGTGGTGACAATCCATTCGAGTACGTTGATTTAGCATATACGCTTCCTGTATACATGAGGGTTTGGGAAACTAAATTCAATCCAATACCGCATCAAGATTATTGGGCTGATCCGCAGTGGACTTTAATGCCTAATGTACTGCGTCTGCGACAAGTGAAACGGGGTCGTGCATCTATGTCTCGTATTCCGAATGAGACGGACATATTAGATAGGCGTTTGACCGCTCGTTGCAGTGAGTGCCAGCAGACAGGTCATGACAGGCGAACATGTCCGGCGCGACTTGGTCGATGAAAACTATGTAATACTTACATATTGTAATAGATCTTTTTGTAATTCTTTATTTGTAATAGATCATTTTCTTTTCTTTTGTAATTCATTATTTGTAAACGGGGTCGTACATTTAATAGAACATTTTTTATTTGTAATAGATCATTTCTATTGTTTAATTCTTTATATATTGTAATTGTTTGATTTCCTTGACAAAATTTACAACTAACATAGTAAACAAATAAATTAAACTAAATGACAATGCAAAAACATTTAACTATACCACATAGCCCTATAGTTTTTATTCTCTACTTCATTGAAAATGTTTATTACAGAATTTGATTTAAAATCACATAGTTCTTCTATCATTTTAAGATTTTAATATTTCGCCTGATGCAAGCATTTTGTACATTTACAATTTATGAATTACATGTACGTAATTTACAAATTTTATACTTTATTGCAAAACAAAAATTACAAAATCAATAATGAAGTTTTGTCGAATATGCCATAAATGTAACGAAGTTTTGTCAAATATGTCAAAATCAATAATGAGGTTATGTCAAATATGCCAAAATCAACAATGAAGTTTTGAAAAAAAATTATCATTCCATTTTTTTGTAAATATTGACATACAAAAACTATCCACATGTTATTGGTCATTATTAAGCTTATGTAACTGAGATCGTAAAATGATTTTGTAAAAGATTTTTATATTAGTCCGAAGCATAGATAACGATAGGTTATGTTGAATTGCTTATCATATTTAATGGCACATAATATGCAAAATTCAGATTTTGGTGAATTGCTTCCATGTTAATGGCACACAAATTTATACTTTTAAAATAATCGACCACATTTGTTTTCCAAGTCGTCATGTACATAATAATTTGAGCTTAATTGATAAAGTTAAATTACATGCTCACCAATACAGTTTTTCAAAATGTATTTGTTTTTCAACTGTACAGGCTTCATGGCATATCTACCTGATGAGGTCCCCCTTTTGAGTCTTCCACATCGGGCTGACAGTATATGGGAGGACCCGGTATGCAATAACGTTTGTTGGACTTTACGCTTACAATGAAAATACACTGCATTTTGTTTTTGATTTCCTTGATAATGCTATAATTTAAACTACTCATTCTGTTATGCAGGACCAGGCACGCACCGTGGTGGCATGCCAGCGGGGAGATTCCGGCCTGTGGGATCGTCCATTGCACCATAGAGTCTTGCAGTGTCTACTATGCGCGGGATTCTATGGTGTATATCGTATAGGCCATATCAGACTGGACCACCCACTCATTACTGCTCTCGTCGAGAGATGGCGCACAGAGACTCATACATTTCATTTCCCGACCGGTGAGGCCACGGTCACATTGCAGGACGTATCTGTCCTATACGGTCTACGGATTGATGGGCGAGCAGTTACTGGACTTGACCCATCATTGACGACGGAGCAGTGGATAGCCCCATGTGCTGAGCTATTGGGAGTAGCACCTACACCTGCAGACTTACAGGCAGGTAGAGTGAGGGTGAGGTGGCTGTCCGAGCATTTTCAAGGCGATCTTCCAGATCATGCTCCAGATGAGTTAGTACAGCAACATGCGCGAGCATATATTCTGTGGCTTATTGGGGGGGTACTTCTCCCTGATAAGTCACAGAACCTGCTCAAGCTGATGTATTTGCCACTGTTGAGAGACATTGACGTCATCGGCCAGTACAGCTGGGGCGCTGCGGCTTTGGCATGCTTGTATAGGATGTTATGTCGAGCCACTCAGGTGGGTGTGACTCAGATCGGAGGACCCCTTGTCTTGCTACATGTTAGTAAGAATTTTATTACATGTCAATTCATATTGTATGGCATATATCAGTATTGTAATTGCGTTGAAACTATTACAGATTTGGGCGTGGGAGAGATTTATTCGCATTGCCCCATCTAGGCGGCAACTAGTTGCTCCTGGTGAGGTTCCCATCGGGCAGGGAGACATGCAGTTGCCGGCCGGACCTTGACGTAGCCGGTGGAGGGTTGACATGAGCCACGAGGTCGTATCGACCCACGTAGTCGTCGTGTATAGAGACCAGCTTGACCGGATGATAGACGGCGAGGTATCAAATTTAAATACCTAAATTTTAATTGTCATATGGAGTGTATATGTTTATGAGCGATTTTTAATAGACTTGTCGTTATTGTAGTTTATCTGGCAGCCTTATGCTGATGTCCTCCATACGCTCCCAGACTACTACCGACTAGGTGAGGATATATGGATGGCGAGAGTACCACTCATTTGTTTTGACGTGGTTGAGTGGCATCTCCCTAATCGTGTCCTCCGACAGTTTGGTCGGGTCCAGGCCGTGCCGGATCGGTGTGACACCGAGTGGTGGTTGCATGCGACTGATAGACGTGGCCGAGCCAGCACTGACTGGAGTGTGCATCATATGCGATACATACAGTTGTGGGATGCCCGTCGCGACACTATTGTACAGGCTGACTGGAGCAATGGGGTCCTCCCCTCTCCCGATCCTTACATGTTGTGGTATCGGCGACATATACACCTACTTGTCGGTAATCCGAGCCACCTGTCCGAGGCCGGATATCAGGGAGTTGGGCCTTCTCTTGAGGCATTGGTGAGTATCGTACTATATGTCAGATAATTGTTAATATCATAATTGATTATTTTCAGTCAACTATAGCCTAATATATCTGATTTTTTGTTCAGGTGGTTCGAGCTGGGAGGTCATATCACTTGGCTGAGGACGTCATTTTCAGACGTGATGGACAGCTTGGTCTGCAGGCCCTTGTAGAGATCCGAGAGTTATTGTACGAGGGGATCCAGCATGCCCATCGGGTAGATCGTCTGCATTTTGGGGACTACGGTGTACACAGTGCAGCAGCTGCTCCAGACACATCAGTCCCGTCCACGTCAGTGCCTCCCACTTCAGCGCCAGCCACAGCAGGTCCTTCGACTTCAGTCACCCCACCGCATGATACCCCATACATTTCTCCATATTCCCCACACATACATCTTACCCAGCATGCTGACCCTGACCCTGATTGGTCACCGCCCCGCTTCATGCATGATGTTGTTACCTCACCCACCTAGTTACAGCCTGCTTTTCTGGGGAGTACTTCGACCGCACCCCGGTTCATTGATGATGTTGTTACCCCACCCACCCAGTTACCGCCTGCTTTTCTGGGGACTACTTCGACCGCGCCCAGGAGTACACATGATGCAGTTCTCACTGACATCTCCCACATTGATGATGAGGCCCATATTGAGCCCCCCCCAGAGCGCGAGTGAGAGGCCAAGGTTATGGTCGTGGGGGACGTCGCGGCCGAGGTCGGGGTGCGGGCAGAGGCAGAGGTCGGGGTCCAGCTGCAGATCGTGATACAGTTGCACCAGATGAGGGAGTGGGAGTTTCACAGCTCACAGCAGTGTCTGATCTGCAGGCACAGGCAGGATCAGGGGCATCAGATGCAGGAGAGGGGGGGTCACACTCACAGGCTCCACAGGCAGTCAGTGGAAGGCCGCATGCAGGGGAGGGAGTGCCAGATATTCAGAGAGTCTACCGTAGGAGACCGATGAGGGAGATCCACGGTCGGGGTTGTGGGACTGGGGGCAGGTTAGGGCATTAGCGGTTGTGATATGGACTATATAGGTTTTTTTTTTTTTTTTTTTTTTTTTGTATGTTTCAAACTTTTACAGCTGATGTAAGTGTCATACTTATTTATTCGCAATTATAATTTCACAATTTTTTATTCTTATTTATATTGGTGAATCACACAAATCTCTTTCACATCTCTACCCCTCTCTCATTATCCGTAGTCTGTGCATTATTTATAGTAATTTACGATATTTCCTCAAATTTACAAATTGAGACAACCATTTATAAAATTGAAGTTTAAATAAATTTGATACAACCATTTATGTTTATTTTTAGGAAAACATAAATTACAAACGCGTTTGGTTTGAACAAAACGTGTAAAGAAGCTATAAAAAATATGTTTGTTCAAGGCTAAAAATAATTGAAATATCTCGCTTCATTGATAAGTCATGGATAAGCATTACAAATTGCATGCATTAGAGAAATGCCCTAGGCGTTCATCCAAACAATTTCATTCATTATCATCATCATCTGACATCTCAATATCAGATTCATACATAACATCTATACTCCAGGCGTAGTACTGGTGTGCATCATCCATTAACCCATTTTCGGCACGCTCATTTGCGGTCTTCATTAGTCCGGACCTTTGCAAACGTTGGGTCATGCGATTAACCTCGTCGCGGATACGATGCAATGCCCTTTGCAACAACTATGGAGTGTCAGTTGGCATACGCATGGCTACCGGCGAGGAAATTTAAGATTAACTTCACGGCATAGCTCAACGAGAACGTTTGCTCGAGTTTTGCGAAATTCCCACTCAGCTCTCATGGTATTGACGATGGCACGTGAGTAACGCAAATTTGGATTTAATGGGTATTGAAATTCATCTCCATCTGCAACCCAATAGCGACCCATTGCTGAATATAGATCAACCACCGTATATGTCATGATGATATCGCTAGAAATAGCTGTAAAACTTTTGTTGTGGTATGTTACGATATTTATACCATATATACACATGGTAGCTGTATGTATACAATTATTGTAAACAACTATGACAACTATGCATTAGAGTTGTCACGTCAACTTTGATGACCTGAACAACTATGCATCAACTTGATAGGAGTTGTCACTTCGACTTTTATGAATTGCATAATTTATTGTTATTTGAAAACAAAAAGTAAAAAAATTGTGAAACAATATTTCAACAAATTAATAAATACATGAACGGTTGTTTTTTTAAATTTGTCAACCACCGTATATATCATAAAAAATATTTTAACGGTTGTTTTAATAAATAAATAAATTAATAAAATTTGTGAACAATTGACAAATATAACTGAACACAGCCTGAATTTTGACTACAATATTGCATTGAAATATACTTACAATTTGAAGTACTAAAATATTTTAATTGATTATAATATTTTGTCTGAACCAATTTATGAGCACTTCCTGTTCGATCACATGCATGCCATTGACCTTATCCAGTGCATTCGGCTGTCAGGACTCCACTTTTGTCAAGTCATGAACGAATCAAAGGCCTGTAGCATCGGCTATTGTGCCGCAGATGCAGTGATGCCTGTGACTTTGTGCATAATTCCAATGGGCACAGTAGGTAGGAGGTATGTGACTTTGTGCAGCGATGCAGGGATGCATCTGACTTTGTGCAGTGATACAGTGATGCGTGTGACTTTGTGCAGCACTGCATCACTGCATGTGACTTTGTGCATTGATGCAATGATGCATGTCACTTTATGCAGTGATGCAGTAATGCATGTGACTTTCTGACTTTGCCATGCTTGTATACGTTGTGACTTTTTCCCTCACATTACGTGATGCAAGTGACTTCTGCATTGCAACTTACATGCTTTGTTTTTTCCTCACATTTCAGAATTCATCTGAGTCACATTATTACGACCGTGAAAAGAAGCAGAAAATGCTATTATGTTGGTAAAAAAACATGATGGACGGTTGTGTAATGACAATGAAAATCGGATGACTGTGAAGTTCACTAACTGAAAATAAGATAAAATATAGGCACCAAAGTTCCAATCGTGTTTACGTAGCAAGTGACCATTTTATTATGTTGGTGAGAAAAACAATGATAATTTATG
Organism: Camellia granthamiana; assembly: GCA_036172215.1. NCBI lineage: Eukaryota > Viridiplantae > Streptophyta > Magnoliopsida > Ericales > Theaceae > Camellia > Camellia granthamiana. Next base: position 12,056,338 of record CM069912.1, read on the forward strand.
AACAATATTACTTTAATACAAAGAAAATTAAAGCCGTTATTTCATTTTTCGATTTCATTTATAATTTCTCGAAAACACCTATATGTACTGAAATCGTCAATTCCAAGTGACTACTTATTGTATTACAAAAGTAAGCATGACAAAATAGTTTCATGTGGTGACAACTCACTGCATTTTGTTTTATTTGACAATGCACTGCTCGAATATGAAGGGATTGCATTGTGATTCTGTGGCCTGCAATTATGATTTTATCTGACAACCACGTCCGTGACTATATCACAGGTACACAAAGTCACGGGTAATCAAAATTACATGAAATGAATAACATCAAATAATATCACGTGTATCACTTATTCCATACTGCCCTAGCACCACTATGATGTCTATAAATACCCCAGTATGATGTTTGTTGAAGTCATAACAAAAGTAATATATATACAATTACTATTATTATTATTTTTTTTGTGTTATTAACAATGTCTTCAAGAGGTGCAGGAAGTTCACGCTGGCAAAGAAATCCGAAAGTGTGGCTGCTACCTCCATTTACGTATGACTACAAGAGCGAAAAGTACTTGAGTCCGAAGGATTATTATGCTGGTATTCGAGCAGAATGGGCGTTCAGGGTAACGGAGCAAGAAGGATTGTATAATGATCTACGTAACTTTGGGGCACCGGTACCTCATCGTCGTTCATTGACCATGGCTAGACGAAATGTGAGTGACTATGAAAAAGCAGTTAGCAGAATTAAGAAGGAGAACAACAGAATGTTGATGTGGAGATGTCGACATTTCATGCTTCAGCTAGCCACTGAAATGGCAGAAGCAAGCAACAGAGATTTGAGAATGGTTAAGCGAAATAATGTCTTAAACAATGAAAAATATCTCTCTGACTACTACATGTCAGATGAGGAATAAGAAATCAAACACCGTTATCTTTCATATGTTCGTTACTGGAGTGTAAGACAATGTTGTTGTTGGTCTAACGTACGGATGAATTTCAAGTATTTCTTTTATGAACCTGAAGTTCATGAAATAACTACATTTATAACTACACATTTATGAGTTCATGACTTTCTTTATTGAATTGTAATTAGTTAATGAATGTTCTGGATTAATGTATGTTCAATTATGTGAATACTTAAAACACATAAAATAGATCAGGCAACTCGGAGAAAAGGTTCCCTCAACTGGGGCTGCTGAAATAGGGATGAATTTACAACGAATTTCAATCTCCATCAGGAAAGAAGAAAGGGTCACCTTCCAATTCTTGAAAGTTCAGTAAAAATGATGACTCTGGTAATGAATGAGGGGTTGACAGAAAACTAAACTCGGTGAAACGAACTACCGGCTTCAATAGCACATAAAACATAACAGGTAGGTCGGTGAATAGCTTCCCAAATGACAACAACAATTCAAATAGTCATACTTTTCAATGAAATACAAATAGTAGGTCGTAACATTGCGTAGCTAAGTGAAACACAACATTGGCTACATAAGTTTCAGTTTTTCACACATTGAGTAGTCAAATCGTGGAGAGATTTGTCAGTATATGCAGATGGATTGTGAAGTCATGTGACCTGGTGCACAAGCTTTGGTTTTCTCGATTTGTTGCTCGATTTTTTTATTACAGTGACAACTTATCTCTTATTGACATAGGTGGGATTCCCAACTCAGAAAGTCACATGGCAACAGTGAATTCACTGATTTACCTTACTGTCAGCATACCTTTATTTTGTCATTATATGCAGATGGATTGTCAAGTCATGTGACTTGGTGCACATGCTTTGGTTTTCTCAATTTTTTGCTCGTATTTTTTATTGTAGTGACAACTCATCTGTTATTGATATATGTGGGATTCTCAACTCAGAAAGTCACATGGCAACAGTGAATTCACTGATTTACCTTACAGTCAGCATTGTTTATTTTGTCTGTATATGCAGATGGATTGTTAAGTCATGTGACTTGGTGCAGAGGCTTTGGTTTTCTCAATTTTTTGCTCGTATTTTTTATTGTAGTGACAACTCATCTGTTATTGATATATGTGGGATTCTCAACTTAGAAAGCCACATGGCAACAGTGAATTCACTGATTTATCTTACAATCAGCATTGTTTTATTTTGTCTGTATATGCAGATGGATTGTCAAGTCATGTGACTTGGTGCAGAGGATTTGGTTTTCTCAATTTTTTGCTCGTATTTTATATTGTAGTGACAACTCATCTGTTATTGATATATGTGGGATTCTCAACTCAGAAAGTCACATGGCAACAGTGAATTCACTGATTTATCTTACAATCAGCATTGTTTTATTTTGTCTGTATATGCAGATGGATTGTCAAGTCATGTGACTTGGTGCAGAGGCTTTGGTTTTCTCAATTTTTTGCTCGTATTTTTTATTGTAGTAACAACTCATCTGTTATTGATATATGTGGGATTCTCAACTCAGAAAGTCACATGGCAACAGTGAATTCACTGATTTACCTTACAGTCAGCATACCTTTATTTTGTCCTTATATGCAGATGGATTGTCAAGTCATGTGACTTGGTGCACATGCTTTGGTTTTCTCGATTTTTTGCTTGATTTTTTTTATTACAGTGACAACTCATCTGTTATTGATATATGTGGGATTCTCAACTCAGAAAGTCACATGGCAACAGTGAATTCACTGATTTACCTTACAGTCAGCATGCCTTTATTTTGTCATTATATGCAGATGGATTGTGAAGTCATGTGACTTGGTGCACATGCTTTGGTTTTCTCAATTTTTTGCTCGACTTTTTTATTACAGTGACAACTCATCTCGTATTGATATATGTGGGATTCTCAATTCATAAAGTCACATGGCAACAGTGAATTCACTGATTTACCTTACAGTCAGCATGCATTTATTTTGTCCGTATATACAGATGGATTGTCAAGTCATGTGACTTCGACCACAGTATTTGTTTTTCTCTGTTTTTTCAATCTACTGACAACTCATACCTTGTTCATATATGTGGGATTGTCATGCAGAGGCATCTTTCTAAAGTCGTTCATAACCAACTATATAAACGAGTAAAGGTGAAGACACAGCCTTACAACTCATTTCGCCCTACGAAATTATCATTTATTTGCTTTAAAAAATTAGCATGGCTACATGGTTCATGGGAGGTAGTGGGAATCGCAGAGGTGGTAGGAACTTGCAAAGGGGTGAAAGTTCACGACGAGGAGGGGGAAGGGGAAGTGGCGATGCTGAAGATGAAACACCATTTCCTTTGTTAGATGCCTCTTGTGCTTATCATGATAGGTTTGGGAAGCGACATTTTGTCATGCCCAAGTACTATCGAGATCCATGTGGTTTGGTGGAGGATCCATCAGATAATCAAATAGGATATGGTTATGCAAACGCTAGACTTCTGAAGTGGCCCGCACTATTTATAGAGCGAGTGCAAAATGAAAGATTATGTCGGGAAAGACGATTGAAGGTGCCAAAAGCACGTTCTGTTAAGATCCAAAAGGAAGATCCTAAAAATGTTGATCGACTATGTCAAAGACTACAACGTGAGATTTCTCAAATGGGCCGTAGGTTGGCCCGCGATATGCAGCTACTCATAGTTAAGAAGGATGCCCAGAAGAACAGAACAGAACCAGATATTGCGGCTATCAAGGGTATCATGGAGGATCCTGAACTTGTCTCTGACACTGAGCTTTCGGATTGTTCAGACTCTGAGCCACCTGCCGATTTAAGCGCGAATTAGGTGTTAATGTCTACACTTCGGCAATATAACAACTTGCATTAATATTTAATGTCTGTGTTAGAGTAAGTATAACTGTTATGTTATGTTATGTTTATGCTTAAGTCTATGTTTATGTATTGTGTCTGTCAAATGTTACGGCTATTAATATGCAATATTAGGTCATGAATCAGGTGTTTGACTGTGTAACTGTTATGTTTATGTATTGTGTGTTCAGTTCAGGGTGTCCAGGATGTATGTAATGTGTGTTCAGTTCATGGTGTCCAGAATGTATTTTTGTGGGAGAATTATGTTTGTACTACCTATGTAACTGAAAACTATTACATTTGCAACTTCAGTTATGTTGTTTTCATGCCTATATGAGTATTTAGTAAAGTACTGACTTCGGCAATATTATGTATTAAGTATTATTACAAAAATGTTGACAAAATTTATTTTAGGAGCTCTCGCTGTGGCCTTCGTCTTCTTGGCCTACTCCGCGGTGGTCTTCGCGTCTCACCCTTCGTCGTTGCTCGTCGAGCTGCATAGTGTGTGGGTGTGCTTCGGACTGTAGAGCATGCATATCACATTCTAACCCATAACAAAGACAAAACAAAAAAATAAATTTTCTAAATGAAAACGGGTACAAAACGGTTTTACTAAACTGGTTTTCTGAATTACATTATCACCTTCTAACCCAAAACTAAGACAAAAGAATAAATATATATGTATGCTTAAATGAAAACGGCTTTCGTAAAGCCAAAATAATTTTCTAAATAAAACCTTCTAACCCAAAACAAAGACAAAAGAATAAATATATATGTATGTTTAAATGAAAACGGCTTTCGTAAAGCAAAAATAATTTTCTAAATAACACCTTCTAACCCAAAACAAAGACAAAAGAAAAAAAAATTACATGAAAACGATTTTAGTAAAGCCAAAAAAAAATTATTAATTACATTATCACCTTTAAACCCAAAACAAACACAAAACAATAAACAAAAAAAAATTTACATGAAAACAACTTCAGTAAAAACGAAAAAAAAAATTGAATTACATTTTCTAAATCAAAACAAAGACAAAAGAAAAAATAAAAAATTTAACATGACAACGGCTTCAGTAAAGCCAAATAAATGAACATGATTGGCTTAATAATATCTAAATGAATATGATTTTAAAATTATATATATGAAAAATAGTATGTAAAATTAATATATGAAAATAGGTTTTTTTCATATTATGTAAAATTTATGAATTACACATTCTAAACCAAAATAAAAACAAAAGAAAAAAAAATATATTTTAACATGACAATGGCTTTAGTAAAGCCAATTTCAATTTTATACAGTGTAAACATGTGGCCCATTTATGTTTTTTTCTTTTGTTTTATATTGTAAATAGCGTTTATTTCCAAAAAAGTTTCTGTTAAAAGCGCTATTAGAAATAGCGTTTTCTTCCAAAAAATTTTCTGTTAAAAGCGCCATTAGCAATAGTGTTTTTTTGGAAAAAAATTTTGTGTTAAAAGCGCTGTTCTTAACAGCGTTTTCTTCTGGAAAAAAAATTAACGCTATAAGCGCTATTTGTAAGAGCGAGTTCTTAATCAAAATCGCTATTTGTAATAGCGATTTTCCTGTTCATCTACTTTTGCGCTCCTAACAGTAAAAGCGCGAATCGGAATGGTGCTTTAACCTAGTTTTGGAATTCCGTCAGAAGTTGGCCTAGTTTGGGAAATACAATGCAAAAAAGGCTTATTTTGGGAAAAGCCTGGAGTAAATTGGGAAAAAATTGAAATATTGAGGAAAAAAAATTTCAATAGCCAAAGTGAAAAAATGACCAAATATAAATAAAGCAAAGTGTAATTTATCAATAAAATGTATACTCTTTTATACATTTATATTATTGTTTGATAATATAAAATAATTTTTATTTTTTTTATACTATGGTTTCTAATATCGCACATGTCCTCTCTGTTCCTTTAGTTTTCAATTCACTTAAATTCATGTCCAATAACACTATACTGTTAAAAGTTATTTGTCATCATCTTCTACATCTTCAATGGGTGGCTGCACATCTCCCCCATTTTCATCATCAACTGAAGATGAAGGAGATTGATCCATGTCAATAAGATCACTAGTTTTTGACTCCGGTTGATCACCTTTACCAAAGTCTTCAATTGTTTGGTATTCAAGAAACACAACATCACGACTTCGAATGACTTTCTTGTCAACTAGATCCCACAATCTATACCCGAATTCATCATGCCCATAGCCAAGAAAAATATATTGTCTTGACTTACTATCAAGCTTGGACCTTTCATCCTTTGGAATGTGAACAAAGGCTCGACAACCAAACACTCTCAAGTGCTCATAAGACACATCTTTGTCGGTCTAAACTTTTTCAGAAACATCACCATTCAAAGGATAGGAAGGAGACAAATTGATCACATCAACCGCTGTCTTCATTGCCTCACCCTAAAAAGATCTTGGCAAGTTAGCTTGTGAAAACAAACACCTTGTTATTTTCACAATGGTGCGGTTCATCCTCTCGGCAACCCCATCTTGTTGAGGAGTCTTCTTAACTGTCTTTTGGTGCCGAATACCTTGGCTGCGAAAATACTCATCAAATGGCCCAATGTATTCACCACCATTGTCTGATCGGATACACTTCAATTTTCGCCCTATTTGTCTTTCAACCATGACTTGAAAATGCTTAAATACTTCTAGAACTTGATCTTTAATTTTTAGTAGAAAAGTCCAAACTTTCCTTGAATAATCATCAATGAAAATAACAAAATAAAGTACACCACTATGTGTTCTAACTTTTAAAGGACCACAAACATCCGAATGAATCAACTCCAAAACATTTTCTTTTCTAGTAGCAAAATTTTTATGAAAATAAACTCTATGTTGTTTATCCGCCAAACAATAAACACAAGTTTTAAGGTGTGTACCTTTCAAACTGGGTAGAAGCTCTTTCTTGAATAAAACTTGTAGCCCCTTTTCACTCATATGGCCAAGCCGCTTGTGCCACAATTCGGTAGAAGTATCATCTTCAAGTGCATTGACAACACCTTTACAAATTTTTCCTTGCATCAAATAGTGTATGAGTCTTCTTGCACTTAGCCACCACTAAAGAACCCTTTGTGAGTTTCCATATTCCATCACCAAATTTGTTGTTGAAGCCTGAGTGTCGAGAACATGCCTCACATCTTTAAGCAACAACTTGCAGCCCAAATTTATTTCCAAGCAAACATCACCTATGCCAATAATCTTAGACAAACCTTCATTACCCATTCGAATAGAACCATAATCTCTTTTGGTGTAGGTAGTAAAGAAATCAACTCGAGAAGTCACATGAAAAAAAGCACAAGAATCAATCACCCAATTGCTCTCTTGGCCCACAAAATTGATACAATCATCTTCACAAACGACCATGAGATCACCATTGGTAGTAACTGTTGTTGTGTCTTCTTGCTTCTTATCCACACTTTTGTCATGCCTTTTCTCCTTGTTCTTAAGCTTTCGACATTCCCGCTTCATATGCCCTTTCTCATGGCAATAATAGCACTCAATATCTTTCTTTGAAAAGGAACCATCTTTTGATTTGTCACGGCTTTGATCACGACCATGAGGAGTCTTACTCCTCCCCCTTGTTTTGCTTCGGCTTCTCACAATAAATGCTTTCGAATGAGAGAAACCCGCTGATTTTTTTATAGTTTCTTCATTCAACAAGCTACTAGTGACTTGGCCCATTGTGACAACTCCATCAGGTGCCGAATTACTAACCATCACAATCAAAGTCTCCCAACTTTCGAGCAAAGAATTAAGTAGCATCAAAGCCTGCAACTCATCATCAAAAATAATTTTCATAGAAGCAAGTTGGTTAACAATACTCTTTATTTCATTCAAATGTTCTGGAATGTGACTGCCATCTTTATATTTTAAATTAACCAATTTACGAAACAGAAAGGCTTTATTTGTGGCTAATTTTCTATCATAAAGACTCTCTAATTTTTTTCATAAATCATGTGCCAAAGTTTCAGTAGCAACATGATGAAACGCACTGTCATCAATCCATTGACGGATAACACCAACGGCTTTTCGATTAAGCCTATTCCATTCATCTTCTTTCATACCCTCGCGTTTACCACTTTCACCCTCAATAGGCTCATACAAATCTTTACAAAATAATAGGTTATTCATTTTAGTTTTCCAAGTTACCCAATTGCTTCCATTGAAGCTAGACATGCGACCCACATTTTCCTCCATTGATTTACACAAATAAATAAACTCAATTAAACCGTAAGCTCTAATACTAGTTGTTAGGCGAAATATAAGATTTTTCACAAGTAAATCAATCAATGGGAATAAAAACTAATGCGGAAAAATTAAATCAGAAGCAATACAAGAATTTTATGTGGTTCCCTCAATGTGAGGTACGTCCACGGGATGGAAATCCGATTCTACTATCAACCAAATAAGTTTCCAAACAATTACAAACAAGACACGAATGATCTCACAAAATCACCCTTAGTTAAATTTCAAATAATCACAAATAAACAAGAGGAAAGATCTCACCAAATAGATGAATAAAAGTCTTCAAAACAAAATGTAGAAGACCCAAAATAATAAACCAAAATCAATCTCCACTCAAGCAATCAAATATGCACCCAAACAAACCTTCCAAGCTTCTGTAGCCAAACGGCACCCACCGAGATTGAACACTAATCCCATGTAGCAGCCGCAACACTTTTTGGAAAACTATGAATTAAATTTGTAGCAGCCACGCAAATCTTCCAAGTCCTATCTTACCGGAATCAATTAGCTGCTACCCTTTTTTTTTCGAAAGAAACAATATCACTATCAATATATATTGTGAATGTAGAGCTTTTTATCAAATTCTTAGTCGTTACCAAATTGAATTAGGTCTCTAAAAATTAAATATAATATATTAAAATATATTATACTTAAATCAAACCAAATTAAAATTTTTTTTTCAAAATTAATTGGGTCTCATACTCCATTAAGGAGATACACCCCAATAGTTTTAAATATAAATTTGTCTGAAAAACGTCTATATCTTTTAGAAGGTAAAAAAAATAGAAATATATAATATGTAAGTATAACATTTTTAATTTATAATATTTTATAAATACATAATATATGTGTTGTTCATCAATTATAATATTAACTATCATGTTGACAATACAGGAATGTTAATGGAAGACCCACAAAAATTTAGATTTTAGTTATATTTTATTTTATTTATTTAGTAAATTTCGAACAAATGTAATAAATTTTTAAATTTGTTACTTTAATTATGCAATCTCAACATTTTCTTTTCAAATAACTTATATTTTATACTAACAATTTAAAAATATATTTGACATAATCATAAATAATTTTATATGTTAGTTTTACCATAAAAAAATCGATTACATTATGTGTGTGTGATAGATTTGTGATGCTAAGGCCTCCTGTGTTTAATCGATTTTTAATGATAAAATTTGTAATCTTTTAGTGGGCTTTTGACTGTGGCAGTCTATAAGCCGCCTCTGTTTTTTGATCGGCCATGTGCTTCCTCTGTCACTCGCTCCTTTTGATATTCCTATCGCAGACAGATGCTGTGAAAAGAAGGCTTTTAAGTTGCTGCTACCATTCTGTTTGATATCCGGTACAATTATCTGCTCTGTTTGTTGCTGTCTCGTTTTTGTCTTTTTTTTCTTTACATAAATATTATTTTCACCTCTTATTTGATATGCTTGCTCATCATTTTTTTTTTTAATTTGTTAGTAAAATTGGTGTATACCACTTAAAAGGCGCTGATCCATCAGCTCGAACCTTGATGGAACCGACTTTTTCTTCACTGCAGCGCCAAAGGTTTAGCTACATGCCATCATCGTTAGCCGATCCATTCTTATTGGAAAAACAATTATTTCTCCAACAGGGTTGTGTGTTTTTGCTTATTCTTTTGCTTTCTGAACTAATCACAAGTAAATGGGAATTGTGGGATTTATATTATTTTTGGTTCCATACCACTGTTGTTGTTTATTACTTCCGTGATCAGGAAAGGAAAGAAAAAGATTGGTGTGAAAAGTCAAATGAAAAGTCAAATGAGATTTGGTTCAGAACTTTAGGACTGGTTGGGGCGATTCATATGACAGTCGTGGAGAGGAACATTGAACGTCTGAAAGATAAAGTGGGGACGCTCGTAACTGTGAGAGATGATTTGCAACTACAAGTGGAAGAGGCCGAGAAAAATGGGGAAATTATTAACAGTGCTGTTGAGTCATGGATAAATCGTGTGACTGCGGTTACTGCAGAAACAGAGAGACTCATCCATGAGAAAGAGGAATTTAAAAAAGGTTTTTTGGGACGGTCATGGGATTGGAATGGGAAGTTGTTGCTGTGGAAGAAAGCAAATGGGATTGAAGATGTTGTGGATGAGCTTCTATGTCCAGCACCTTCTTTCAAAAATTTGTGTAAAAGGGCTGAGTCCAGATACTGTGGGGTATCTTTTCATCATATGGCAGTCGTGGAGAGGGACATTGAACGTCTGAAAAATCAACTGGAGACGCTCGTAACTGTGAGAGATGATTTGCAACTACAAATGGACGAGGCCGAGAAAAATGGGGAAATTATTAACAGTGCTGTTAAGTCATGGATAAATCGTGTGACTGCGATTACTGCAAAAGAAACCACAGAGAGAATCATGGATGAGAATGAGGAAGTTGAAAATGATTATTGGGAGAATTGGAATAGAAAGTTGTTGCTGTGGAAGAAAGCACAAGGGATTCAAGTTGTTGTGGATGTGCTTCTATCTACAAGAACTTTTCACAGAGTATCACACCCTGCACCTGTTGTGGGGATAGTGTCTATAGTACCCACAGGCAGTTTTGAGTTCAATTCGCGAACGTCCACTATGAAAGAGGTGATGGAGACACTTAGAGATGATGAGATCAACATCATTGGAATATGTGGAATGGGCGGTATTGGCAAGACAACAATGGTGAAAGATGTCGCCATTAGAGCAAAAAATGAAAATCTATTTGATGAGATTGTCATGGCAGTAGTCTCTCATAGTCCAGACTTGTGGAACATTCAAGGTCAAATAGCAGACAACTTGGGATTTAGATTGGGGGAAGAAACTTTTTTTGGAAGAGCAACACGTCTGCGTCAGAGACTAGCAAATGGTAAGAGAATCCTTCTTGTCCTCGATGATGTTTGGGAATGGCTCGATCTTCAGGCCATTGGGATTCCTTTCTGGGGTGAGAAAAGGGGTTGCAAAGTTGTGTTGACGTCACGAAGCCTGGATGTATGCATAGGAATGGGATCCCAAAAGAATATTGAAGTCAAAACCTTAGCAGGGGAAGAAGCATGGCACCTTTTTAAGGAGATGGTTGGTGATTCTGTTGTTGACACTCCTGATATGCAACCAATAGCTGAACAGGTGGTAAATGAATGTGGTGGTTTACCACTTGCACTCGTTACTATTGGAAGGGCACTAAAACATAAATCGAATTCTGTTTGGACTGATACACTTCGACAATTAAGAATGCCTGGTGGCAAAAGGACATTAGGAGTGAATGCAATGGTTTACCAGGCACTAGAGCTAAGTTACAATTATTTACAACATGAGGAGGCCAAGTCTTTGTTTTTGCTGTGTTGTTTATATCCAGAAGATTGTGATATTCAGATTGAAGATTTGGTTAGATTTGGAACGGGGCTACAACTTTTTGAAGACATCAATGGATTGGGAGAAGCAAGAGATCGTGTACGTGCATTGATTGATCAGCTAAAAAGCTGTTATTTGTTATTGGATAGTGACAAGCATAAAGATGACTGTATCAAAATGCATGATGTAGTGCGTGATGTTGGCATATCTATTGCATCTGATTCCTCTGGGAAGACTGTTTTTCTGATACGACATGGTGACAATTTGAGAGGATGGCCAAAGAAACATATGTACGAAAATTACACTTCCATTTCATTGATGTCAGGGAATATCATAGAGCTACCAGAAGGGTTAAGGTGTCCACGACTTAGGATGCTATTGTTAGCATGCATGAATGATTCACTAAGAATACCAAACGGCTTTTTTGATGGAATGAGAGAATTGCAAGTTTTAAATTTGGAGCTTATTTCCATTCCATTGCTGCCATCATCACTGCCGTTCATGAGTAACTTGCATACGATTTGTCTTCAAGGTTGCAAGTTAGATAACATAACTCTAATTGGCGAACTTTTGAATCTGGAAATACTTAGCTTTCGTGATTCCTCGGTCGAGGTTTTACCAGAAGAAATAGGAAAACTTGCTAAATTGAGGTTGTTAGATCTAACAGGATGTCATCGTCTTGAAAGAATAGCACCGGGTGTCATATCAAGCCTAGTCCAATTAGAGGAACTGTACATGATAGGCAGCTTTAGCAATTGGGAAGCTGACAAAGGAGAAAGCAAGCAAGGAAGAAGAAATGCAAGCCTGAGAGAGCTACAGTCCTTGTCCGATTTGAAAATATTAGAGGTTTATATACCCGATGCATCGTTATTGCCAAGAAACCCTCTCTTTGCAGATCTGACGAAGTACAAGATACGGATAGGTGATAATGGCTGGTGGAGCGTGTTCCCATTCCAAAAGCATTTGTTATTGAAACTCGACAAGAGTATTGCTTTACATGATGGGGTTAGTAAGCTATTGAAGTGTACTGAACTTCTGAGTTTAAGAGGGAAGGGCTCAAGGAATATGGTGCATGAGTTGGTTCAAGATGGCATCCAGCACTTGAAGTACTTATCAATTGAGTCTTGTGATATGCTTTTTTGTCTTGTTGATACAATGGATTTATCACTTGATTCCAGTGCTGCTATTTTCCCTATCTTGGAGTCATTAAAGCTTGATGATTTGCGTAGGTTAAAAGAGATATGCTGCGGCCAACTTCCAGAAGGGTCCTTTGGGAAACTAAGAACATTGACATTACAACACTTACCTTCTTTGATGCATTTCTTGGTGGAGGATCCAGCTCAAACTACTGTCTCCCTCCATAATCTGAGATCTGTTGAGTTAGATCGCTGTAATGGCTTGCAAAATCTCTTTTCATTGTCAATGGCACATGGGCTTGTGCAACTTCAAGAACTTCACATATCGCATTGTGAAATGATGAAAGAAGTTATTTGGGAAGGAAGAGGAGAAGATGGGCATGCAACTGACAAGATTGAATTCCCCTGTTTAGAATACATGGCACTTATACAACTAGCAGGCCTCACTAGTTTCAGCAGAGGAATTGACCAGATTGAGTTCCCTCAACTGAAGAAATTGCACATCAAATGTCTACCAAAGGTCAAGAGTTTCTTTCCCAATGAGAGCACACAACATTCAGATGAAAACTGCAATGCTACCTTGGAATCTATTTTCCCCAAAGAGGTGTGTTTATTTGTTTTTCATATTATCTATATATTTTTCAAAAACAATAAAATATCATAAAGTTCTTAGGGGAACAAATATCTACATCTTTGATGCATCTATCTCGTGGTTACTTGTCCCAAGCTTTTGGTTGGTCTTATTTGACATCCCACTAGTACAATACTATAGTTTTCATTTGTCAACATCAGCCTGGGAATAAATAGCAAGTGGAATGTGTTCCACATCACCTGGAATTGCCCCATCTGTGCTGGTTATAAGGCTTCAGTTTCCTTCTTCTTAATACCTGGGTTTTAAGGAGAAGTGTGGGCTGAGCTTTTCAATTGAAATTATGTATAACAAAACTGGCCTTATAAATGCTAACTTGCTATATGAAGTTTGTATTTTAATATCTGACTTATGTTGTTAGAATTTTGGAGACCCAAAACCAAATGGCTATAGGCACCTCAGGCCCAGGAAGGCCAGTGCCCCCTTTCAAATTTTTGAAAATCATTGTTTTACCATTAGTTTTTGGTGTCTTTCAATTTACCCCTTCTAAAATCTTATATATGCCCCTTACTTTTTCTCTTTTAATCATCAAAAACCTTTCAAGTTGACCTCCCTCAAATGTTTATTTGTTGTACAATCCCTATACACACATATATATATTTGCTCTGAACCGCTCATTTCTCTCTGGTCTTCCTCTTCCTATGAAGCATGGGTACTTCAAAAAACATACCGTACCCGTACTGGGTACTTACCGGCATATGGTACCTCGTATGGTACTTTTGCACACGTACGGGGTACACGAAACATATACCCAAATTTTTTCTTCTTAATTTTTAGTGTACCCAGACATACCTAGCATATACCCAAGCCGTACCATATCTCAGTTGAAACAATATTTTCTTCTTCTGCTATAGAGATAAAACTCCTTTCACTAGACTTCTTTTTTATTTTTAGTTTTATGTTTAGTATGATTTTAAAATTAAATTATGATTTGTAAGTTATTTAATATATTGACATTTAATTTTGATTTATACCTTTACTTTTGGCATTAAATGTTAATTATAGGTTGGATCTTAACAAATTAAACAATTTAATTAATTTTTGCATTACTGTAAATTAAAAATAAATATTTTTTACAAGCGTACCAAGCCGTACCCGTATCCTATTTTTTTTTGAATTTTACTGTTTGAACGTACCCGTATCGTACCAGTACCAATACTCGTATCCGTGCCCATGCTTCATAGTCCTCTTCTCTTATATACATGTGTGTGTGTTGTGTGGATTAAGTCACCAATTGTCCCAAAAACTTATCCCTTAGGAAATGGGCCCAACAATGTGTATCAAATTATCCAACAATTTGTTGTACAATACCCTTGTTTTTTTCACATACAACATTTTTGGCCTTATACTTTGTTCCTCCTGGATCGATCACTGGCTATGAGTGAAGAGACCTATAGACTAAAGTTCCGTTTTGTATTTAAGGACTTGAAATGTGTGGATTTGACATTAATCATTCCAAGAGAATGGCTCAAATTTAGTGTTAAATATCTGAATTCAAAATTGAATTAAATAGCTTATCACGATGGATTTGAAATAGCTATATTAGAGTAAATATTTGAAATCATGGTAAGATTCTCCTTCTAGTTACAACGATCCTACTAATCAATTCCCTAGCTATCTGTTTAATAATTTTACAAAATTTAACATCAATTCCCTTGATTTGAAGTCCACATCCATCCCAATGGATAGTAAATGAACTAAGGTTAAATGGCTTAGAGAGGTGATGTGAGACAAGTTTTTGATAGTCCCTTGCACATGTGGCCTAGTTGTTGCACGTGGAGGTGATATGTAGATGAAAAAGACCTGTGGCCAATACTTGGCCCACAATACCACCCAAGACTCAACTCTGATGCAATGTTAGAAACTTGCAGGCATCCAACCTAATTCAATTGGTATTAGATTGAGAGGTTTTAAATTATATAAACCCAGCTTGGGTGGCTTAGAGAAACAATATGTAACAAAAGTCTATGACACTCCCCTGCACATGCGCCTTAGTCGCATTTAGAGATGTTAAAGAGATGAATGAGATGAAAGGAATAGACCCGGGGCATAGGCTTAGCTTGATAGACCACCCAAGACCCAACTTCTATACTATGTTAGAGTTTTGGAGGCATTTAACCCAAAACCAATTGACATTAGGTAGATCCTTGGAAGAGTTTTATAAACAAAGCTTGGGCGGTTTAGACAAATGATGTGGGATAACTCTGTAACACAAGATAGTATCATAAAAAGGGCATTTTTAAAGATGAAATGTTAAAAGTTATCTAGTAGAATCTCTTTAGAATTTAAAAAGTTTAAATCTTGTGAAAGAAAATCTTAATTATATGGGTAAATTACAGTCATCTCCCCTAAGATTTCTGACAATTACACCGGTCTTCCCTACTTTTTCTTAAATTGCACTAGCCTTCCCTGACGTTTACTTTTGATTTACAAATTGCCCCATTCCGTTAACGATTCTTTTTTCTTTTTTCGGGTAGAAGTCAGTGATCTGTTGTTAGATTAGCACATAGGGGGATTTCAATTTGGTTTGTATAATATTTGAAGTGATTATCTGTAAATTAATAAAAGAAATCAATTAATCATTTGGTAAACAAATTAGTATGAATTATTGAAGCCAAATGAGAAATATAAGAACTTGTATGTATGTAATGCAATAAATTATACATTAATACTACTCAAATAAATACATGTGGTGTCTCAATTTGATTTTTATTAATTTAGATAGTGAGACTCGTCAATTTTATCTTAGTTTTTTTTAAGACAACTGAATTGTATGGTGTCAAGTATTGATTAAAAACTACCAAATAACTTCTTTTATATTTAATTAATTTAATCGTTACTTTTGTGGTGATCAAACCCACAAATATCATAACTTGTACATGGTACACACCATTGCGAGGGTGTGTACCATAGCATTACCCTATGTATATTTATAGTCAAACCATATGAGTGTTTAGAAATAAATTATTTAATACTACTCAAATAAATACATGTGGTAATTAAACCCATGTGGGTATTTATAAATAAATTATTTAATACTATTCAAATAAATATATGAGGGTGTGTACCATAGCATATGAGTATTTAGAAATAAATTATTTAATACTACTCAAATAAATACATGTGGTAATTAAACCCATGTGGGTATTTATAAATAAATTATTTAATACTAAAATAAATATATGAGGATGTGTACCATAGCATTATCCTATATATATTTATAGTCTAACCATGTGAGTATTTATAAATAAACTATTTAATACTACTCAAATAAATACATGTAGTGTCCTAATTTGATTTTTATTAATTTAGATAGTGAGACTCGTCAATTTTAACTTATTTTTTTAAGACAACTAAGCTGTATAACTTCTCTTAAATGTTCGTAATTAACTTTTTTAATTTGTTTCATTATCACTTTTGTCATAACAATATGTTATTCTAGAATACACACCATTTTATGTGTACCATATATAAGTTATAACATTTGTGGTCTTGAGATTCCTAACAATTACACTTGTCTCCCCTCCTTCTTTTGAAATTACACTAACCTCCCTTGTGACTAACCGTCCCATTAACACCATTAGTCACGGGGGAGGTTAGTGTAATTTCAAAAAAAATAGGGGTGACCACTGGTTAAATGGTAAAACTTTGGCCTAATAACCTTGAGGTTATGGGTTCAAGTCACAAGGCAACCACTTTGTGCATTATGCTAAAAGTTAGGTGTGTACTCAATCTTTCCTCTCCCAAACACACATTAATGTGTACTAATTGGGCCTTTTATTTTTAGGCAAATGTAATCATCATAAAGCTTTGGGGAGGTGACTGTAATTTACCCTAATTATATCTACAAAAATATGTTCATAGCATTACAATTTAGAACAGTGTGAAAATGTTTCAAAACTCCCAGTATATAGATGTACTTAATCATTTGAACACTTGGCATGAAAAAATGATTTTAAAGTAAATTATGGGATTTTCAGATAGAAGCTCAATGCTTATCATATTGTCACTGCCTTTTCTATTGTTGCCATCCTGCTGTCCAAAAAAATATGCATAACAAAGCAACTTTCTAGTGCTAGTTCTCGCGTGATGACATCATAAGAAATAATAATGTGAAGTGGACGCAGCAGTAAATCATTGCCTAACCCAATATGTTAAATCTACAAAGAGGGGTGGAATTCATTGATGTTTGACAAATGGGGGCCGTGTTGAAATGTAATTTATGTTTGTGGAGACAACAATTAATTATTATCTCTGTGGAATGTTCTGGTGTAAAAATATAGTTTTGGGCCTTCCTGGAGAACCTAGAAATTGTTGCAACTGATTGCTCAGGATCCTCAAAATCCAAGCCCAGCAAATTGTATTAAAATGACAAACTTATAACCCTACGCAACTTGTCTTCAAGTTAATAGAAGTTGAATGCTAATAAGACATGATACTTTCAATAGTCTTCTTGTTTAATACAGTCTCTCTTTTTCTTTATCTTTTTTGTTTCTTTTCAGGTTACATTTCCTAGCTTGGAGGAATTGGAACTTGGTGGATTGCTAAATGCAAGTGACTTATGGTGCAGTGAACTTTCGACCAGGTCATTATGTAAATTAAGATTCCTCATGGTGGAAGACTGTCACAGATTGGTAAAAAATGTTGTTCCAGCTCATTTATTAGAAATGTCACCCAATCTAGAAAAAGTGGAAATATATAACTGTGATTCGGTAGAAGACGTATTCGGATTTGGGGGCCAGCACGGATTTCCCCTTGAAAACATACGAATGCTAATTGTTAGATGTTGTGACAAATTGAGAAATCTGTTCTCTCCTTCCACTGCTAGAGGTCTCGTGCATCTCCAAGAACTAATAATAGATGATTGCTCAATGATGGAAGAAGTGGTTGCAAATGAGGAGGGCGAACATTCAGGAGGTGGTAGGATTTACAGTACTCTGTTCCCTCAATTGAAGCATTTGGAACTCAGAGGTCTACCTTCACTTGGGAGATTTTGCCATGTTATTCATGACTGGGAAATGCCATTTTTAGATCACATGGCTGTCCTTAACTGTCCTAAAATGCAGACTTTCTCTCCTGGGTTCGTGCATGCCCCAAACGTAGAGTGTGTGAAAGTGGAAGAACAAAATTGGTGGGATTCAAAAGGAAAACGAGTAGAGTGCATCTGGATAGATGATCTCAATAAGACCATACAACACCTTTTTGAGAAGGTATGCTGTTCCTACTGTTAATAAATACTTGCTACACATGATGACCACCAACCCTTCTTTTTCTCTTCCATAAAGTATGTTTTTAGGTAATCTTAATTAGGAAAAGTTCAAACCATATTTCGCTGAATTAGATAATTGGCACTCGCAAGTTTTTGGCAGGGGAGAACCAAAAATGTTTTACATTTTCACAAATGAAAATGTGGCAGCTGGAAATAGTGCATTTTGCCAATAGTTTATACAATTAAAAGGTTCATCTAAAGTAAGTTTGTAAAAAAATATTTTGCATTTACAATTTACTTCCCCATAGTTACAAGATTTTCAAATACAAAAGTTCTTTTTACTCTTGTGAAGTCTTTCCAAATGTGGGCTCACCCTCTAGGGTTCTCTCTTAATTATTTAAGGGTAAATTACACTGACACCCCCTTAAAGTTTGGTCCAATTACATCCCACCCCTGACATTCTAGAAATTACATTTTCACTTTTGTGGTTAATAGTTTCATTTCACTTATGAAGTACGGGTACTCCAAATGATGCCGTACGAGTACCGAGTACTTACTGGGTGTAGGTACGCGTACCGGTATGGCGGTACGTGTACCGGGTACGCTGAATACATGTCGGGTACAGCAAATACATTGGGATACGTCGTGGGTACAAAACCAGTACGGTGAGGTTTTTTTTTTTTTTTTGGTAGCTGCTGGAATTTGTTTCAGTCGTTATTATTCTTCTTTCAATTTTGAAAATATGAAGTAATTTATTTCCAACACCTTTTACCCATGAGTCATGGTTTTGCTCTTTTTTGCATTCTATTTTAGACAATAAAAAAAGAAAAATAAAGAATTATATAATTTTTTAGACAAGCTGTTCTCTTTTTAGTTTTGATATTGAAATTTTGATTTGTATGTTAGATGTTTGGCTATAAATTAAAAAAAAAAATTGACGTACCTCAGCCGTATCCGTACCCGTACCCATACCCTATTTTTTAAAGAATTTGTCGTATCGGCGTACCCACACCATACTTATACCCGTATCCATACCCGCATCCGTGCTTCATAGCATTTCACAAACCCCCCTGCTTATATAAAAGATAACAACTCCTAGTAGAAAAACATAAGAAATTACATTGAAAAAAAAAAAAAAAAAAGGGTAAAGCAAAGCAAAGGAAAAAAAAAAAAAAAAAAAAACAGAGGAAGTAAAACAAAGCAAGAAAAGAGAGAGTGCATGAGTTCAATATATTCATTCCGTCTAAATAATTACAATGACAAGGGGGTTATTGTAATTTCCTAAACGTCATGGGTGATATGTATTAATCCAAATTTCAAGAGGTGTAACTGTAATTTGTCCATTATTTAACTATAGCACTTCTGTGTATTAGAATATTAAACTATAGAATCTTGACCGGCAATAGTACTCCACAGGTGGAAGCAGCAATTAGTTTTCTTTCTTTTTCTTTTTTTTTTGGCTTTCTATGATGGTCGTCTTTGCATACATATAAGTACTAATATCTTTTACTATGCATCTACAAGAGATACTAAAGGGTCAAAATTGTAGAGAAACATAATTCTCTAAATTAAGAGGATCACATAATTCCCTTACCCCTGTGTTTGAATGAACAAAATTTGCAATTAAATCTTAATTCTAAAAGTGAATAAATAGTACGTAAGAAAAAATGTACTCCCATATCATTTTTGTGTTGACAATTTCATTCTAAAGATTGAGTTTGTATTTGTTTAGCTAAGTAGAGTTGTTGAGTAATTCCGTAGTTTAAGATTGAAGATGTACATTTGCATTGCATTTACATCACTTAAGTTAGTTTTATCTTGATTAATATAATGGATTATTGGTTTGTATTGGGTTCATGACTTATAGATATTCATATTTGGTTCGATACATTTGAAAAAAACTGAGCATCAGTATGTTGCTTCTTTGAAGCAGGGTTTGTCCTTTCAAATGCGCACAGTTTCACTGACTGCATGGTAGCTTTGTTTTACTGGAACGGTGCTTTGTTAACATTGGAGTTCTCTAGTAGCACTTCCACATTTGAATGTCGGGCTAGTTCATTTGAACAAACGTGGTTTTGTCTTGAGCAAAAATATGTTATTTCAATTAATTTTTCTCAACTATTAATATTTGTAAATTTTTGTTTCACATTTTATGAAATAGTAAAGTTGTAGACCATGGTAGCTGATTTCTTATTTTCATATATGTCTATATTTCTTCTATTACTTACATTTTCACATATTGTTTATCAATCAAAACCTTATCTTCGAGCATTCCTCTTTTTGCATAGCAGCAACAAGAAGAAGAAGAAGAAGAAGAAGAAGAAGAAGAAGATGAGGAGGAGGAGGAACAATAACAAATAGTAAGTTCTATCTGATTTTGTAGTTTCCTAAACCTTTTCTATAAGTTGCTTGTATGCAATCAATTTTTATTTTTTGGTTTTTGTTTCAGCAAGATAACAAGAGGCAAGTTCTGTCTTTTTTCTAGTTTCCTAAACCTTTTCTACAAATTGCATGCAAAACACACATTTTTCTTTTTTTGTTTCAGCAAGAAATAGAGTAAGAAAAATCAGATTAAGAAGATAAGAATGATGACAATAATGATGATGGCCATGACACAACAATGGTAACATTAATGATGACAACGAGGATGAAAATTGATGGTGGTGGAGATCTGATGACAGGCAGTGATGACAACACTAGATAATGTGGTTGTGCAGCTCTCTAATCATTTTTCCACGCAAGTAGAGCATTTACAATTTTTCATATAGAATCACAAGATTTTTATTTTTTCTAAGTTGATCAAATTATAAGTTTGACAGTAAACAAGTTTGTGTGCTTATATGGTTGCATTTTTGCTTAAATTGGCTCTCAAATTAAATTGGTTGTCTATGATTTGATATAACTTGAAGGTTCCTAAAATATTACTAAATTGAAAATTGGTATTTAATGATTTGGTTGTCATTAAGATGTATTTGTAATAAAAAAAGCAACGCCCAATTAGTACACATTAATGTATGTTTGGGAGACAAAAGATTGGGTACACACCTAACTTTTGGCATAGTGCACAAAATGGTTGCCCTGTGACTTGAATCCATAATCTTAAGGTTATCAGGCCAAAGTTTTACCCTTGAACCAATGGTCACCCCTATTAAGATGTATTTGTAATAATCCATAAAAAAAAAGTTTGTGAGGCCCACATGCTTAAGTTGTTATGGTTAGGCCCAATTTCATATGTGTGTGTGTGTGTGTGTGTGTTGAACATGCATTTGCCAAACAAGGTGTACATGTGCTAAAACATGATTATTTTGTGGATTTGTGATTAATTAAGTTTGTTCATGAAATTAGTGTATATAATCTTGGCATGTGGCCCCTTTTGAGCATGACACCTCATGCATGCTACACTTAGTCCTTGTAATGCATCAATACTTTGACACCTTACCCATCTGTTACATCACATGTTCACTCTTGCCAGAAATAAGAGAATTAGTGTTCAAGTTTTTCATCTTGTCTTGCCCACTGAATTATATATATATATAGAGAGAGAGAGAGAGAGAGAGGGAGATTTGTGGGAAAACTCAAGAATAAATTTAGAAGAAATTCAAGAGGAATTTTGAAATATAAACCCCAGGTAAGAAATCTTTGTTAAATTCTTGCATTCTAATTAGTCTACTTTGGTTTTCATAACTTAAAAATATAGAAATAATGTAATAAAATCCTAAAATAGAACCCTAGGTGGTTATATCATTTTTGAGAAATCTTAAAATGAGACCTCAAGTTGCTAATTACTTGCATACTATGACTATCTTTTTATATGGTTTGAGTTTTGTCTCTCTCTCTCTCAGCACTTACTATATTTTCAAAAGTTCTCTATATGTTCATCTTAGTGAAAATCATGTTTCTTGTTTTAAATTCCGAAATTTGTTTCTTGCTATCAACACTAGGAAATGGATTTTATACTTTTGTTAAACAATTGTGCTTTTACTAAATGCTTCTTTACGGCATGTGAAGCCGCTCCAGGAATTAGACTACTCACTGATCTTATTAGCTTACTCGTTGTTTCACCATTTCAAGTAATAAGGCTTGAGCAGGGGATCATTAGCTTACCCATTGTTTGACCATTTCAGGTAATAAGGCTTGAGGAGGTGATCATGGAGCTCCCTTGGACCCTTTTTGTATATGTCAAAAACTCTCTTTTGTTCATGAAGACTTGGCTTGGCTTGGTGTCTTCCTTATTTATGCCATGGCTTGTATCATGTTTTGAGACATACTTATGGTGTATGTATGTTTGTGTGTATACCTTCTTTTGCGTATGTTGGCCACGTGGTTACCACCTCGTCATAGATCTGAATTCCACAGACGCTGGGGTTTGGCTCTTTTTTCTTAGGAAAAGCAGAACGGATGTGGCTTAAGTCTTTACAAATTGAACTTGTCTATGGATTGCTTTCATTATGTTTCTTAATACACAAGGTTAAATGTTTTGTTGAAGTTGCATTTTCAATAAGCCTTTATGATAGGAGCCTATTTATTGTCTTAATATTTCCATTTTTATAATACTATGAAGAAGAGTACTTCAAACATGTTTAGTTTTACCTGCAATTATCAACAAATTACGAGTGTTGGTTAAATTCAAGAGACACTAGTGAGACTTGAACCCAGATGTCTGGATTTACTGTTTATCTGAAAGTCTAATTTCTTTACTGCTAAGCTATTGTGTCATTTCAATATAGATATATTTGTACAGAGTGTAATGTTATATAAATAAATTTTGTCAAACGTTGTGTATAGGACAATGTGATGTGGTTTGTTTGATTTATCATGACTTCAAGATATATGTTTGGCTCCCTACAGTAGTATACCTGTTATGCAAATTACTTAGCTTCTAAAAGTGCTTTTTTTTTTTTTTTTGGGTGCAAAAAGAAAAACACAAAGAAACTATAGAAAAAGATGCATAGAGGCTCACACCCTCGCATAAACAATCCCAACCATATCTGCAACTAGCAGCGGCCTAATGGTATTAGGTGGGCAGTCCATCACTAGTAGGTGCTCAACTTGATTCTCTCCCATATGAGCTAGGGCCTTTGTGCATCTATTGGCTTCAAGAAAAACGTGTTGTGAATGCAATTCAGGGCCGGCTTTGGGCACAAGTCAACAAAGTCATCGCTTTAGATCCCAAAAAATTAACTTAAAAAAAGGCCATAATTTTTTTTTAATTATTATATTAGCCTATAAAAAAAATCTCATTGTAATTTAAAAGGGTTTGACGAAATTCATTTATATTTAAAGCTAATAGATCGTTGATATGATAAATTATTGGGGAATTTTTTTTAGGATAAGATTTTATAACATAAAGGACACTCAATATTTTTATAATGTCTAAGGTCCCTCAATATCGATCTAGAGAAATTCTTTCCAAAGAAAGTCTGGACTTCCTAAAGAATTTCTCTGGGTTCAAATCAGAGAAAATTAAAATTTCTCTGAGTTCAAACTAGAGAAATTCAGAGAAAATTGAACATCATAAAGAAAATTAAACAAATTTCTCCCTGAGTTTGTTTGATTGAGTGAACCAAACAAACAAAACAAACAAACAAACAGTATAAATACATATATATATATATACATATGACTTCACAAATTTTACTCAGTTAAACTTCACTGAGTTTTAAATCAGTGAAGAGAGAAAGAGAGAGAGAGATAAATTTCTCTAGGTTCAAACTAAAGAAAATTAAAATTTCTCTGAGTTCAAACTAGAGAAATTCAGAGAAAATTGAACATCACAGAGAAAATCAAACAGGGCAGAGAAAATTAAACAAATTTCTCTGAGTTTGTTTTATTGAAATTTCACTGAGTGTGCCAAACAAACAAAACAAACAAACAAACAGTATAAATACATACATATGACTTCACCAATTTTACTCAGTTAAAATTCACTAAGTTTTAAATCAGTGGAGAGAGCGAGAGAGAGATAAATTCCACAATGTTCCTTGTATGTCTCACTACCTTCTCTGATCCGAGACTCACACGCATAAGTTGGAGGATTTAGCGATAATAGTGCCGACGAGAAAGCTCTGATCTTCATTTGATTTTTATTTGATCCAGCACCACCGTCGATTTCTTTCTTCTTTTTTTTTTTTTTTTTTTCACTGCCTGCAAATCTGTTTCTCTCTCTCTCTATAAAAAACGATGACGACTAGTAAGGAATGGATGGCAACGCCAGAGAGTCGTTGGAGTGAAGGTCTGCTTGGATCTGAGCGAACAACAATGATCTCTTCGATGTTGGACTTTGCGATGAAGTGGCTACAGTTCGAGAAGCCGGAGAGGAGAGCTATGATGTTGTGGCCATTGGCGGTGGAAAAGACAGGAAGGAATGAAGGGTGTATAGGAGATGCGTCGTAGAGTATCTAGAAGATCGAGACTGCTGCTTTAGAGAGAGAAAGAGACGCATAGATGTGTGAGAGAGAGAGAGGAAAAAATGTGAATTTAGTAGAGGAAGAGAGAGTTTAGAGTGTGAGAGAGAGAGAAAAATGAGCTTTGATTTGAGAGAGTCAAATTTTTCTGTGATAGATGGGTGTGGAAGTTAAGGGACCTTAGACATCATAAATGGCTATTTTGAGAAGATGGTTATAATTAGCTTTTTGGTTAAAAGCTGATTATAATTAGCTTTTTGTGAGAGAGGGAAGTAGGTTATAATTTGGGAAGTGGATTATAACCCACTTCCCAAAAGATCCAAAAATAATATTGTGAATCTCTTTATTACTAAAAATAGGAGAAGGACCCTAGACTAATTTTTCCTAAATTATTTAAAAATAATAGATACTTGTTTTTTATCAGAAGAAACCAAAAAACTTATTGATATGATAAATTGTTTGAAATTATTGAATGGTTATTTTTTAAATGTATATATAGAATACAATTAATTATACTACTTGCAGTTACTCTTTTCAAATTAAAGTTAGTTAAATCTTACCTTTATTCAACTATGTCTAATGAAAGATTAAATGGATTAGAAATTTTATTTATTGAAAATGATTTAGCTTATAAGTTGGATTATGCAAACTAGATTAGTAATTTTATAGCTAAAAATGCCAGAAGAATGATGTTTAAGTGATTTTTGTTACAATTTGTTTACTTTTTATTTGATACTTCAGCATAGATTATTTGAGTCATTTTTCTTATTGTAAACTTTAATGTATACTGGAAGTAACCTTTATACGAGTACTGTCAAATACCAAAAAAATTAGACACATAATTATTTTTGAGCAAATTACTTGGAAGTCCTATTTGAAAGAGGAGAAGTTTATTTAGTCCTACAAACTTTTGGATACTCTTAAAAGTTCACTACATATTTTTCTTCTTCGTTCTTCTCTACGCATTCGTTCTTCTCTGCTTCTTTCTCTTTTTGATTTTTGGAGACTGGTGACCACGCCTTACTTCTTCTCTTTCTCTTTCTGATATATAGTCATTAGCGACCGACGACTATCATTAATTAGGGTTCACCGGCAAACACCGACTCCTTACTTACCCTTACCGATGGCGAAGTAGACAAGTTTCTAGTGAAAAAGATGAGTAAATCTACTTAAATCTAATGTAAATCTATTCAGATCTACATCAGATCCGATTAGATCTAAACCAAAAATAGTTGTCGAAGTACAATATTCTCTTTATATATGTTTCTTTCAATTTTTCTATCTTTTCTCTACTACACACTTTTATTTTCTTATTTTAATGGATAAAATTTTCAAATTATGAACAAGTTATTTTCGAGTTTTAGTTACAAAAGGTGAAAACTGCAAAATTTTATAGTTTCTATTTTTTTGGTGTTGAAATGAATCATATTTTAAAACTGTAAAATTTTGCAATTTCATAACATATTTTTCAATTTGATTAATAAGGATAAATGCTTAATAGAATCATACTTTGAAACTGTAACATTTTATAGTTTCAAAACTTACTTTTCAATTTGATCAATATTGGAGATCATTTGCTTAAACCCTACAAAAATTAGAAATAATATATATATATTTTTTCCTATTGTTACTGTTTGTTGTTGTTATGTTTTCTTTTTTCTTTTTTCTTCTTTCAGTTTATCAATATTTAGCAATTTTTGATATATTTTTTTCTCTCTAATTTCTCCATTTGTTCTTTTTTATTTTATTTCCGACAATATTTTAGACAGTTTGGTGAGTCTCCGATGATGTTCTTGACGTCCAACAAATGTTTTGGATATTCCGGCGACTTCCAGTGACGTTTAGAACATTTCTGCGATACTTCGGCGACTTCCCGGGGATGTTAAACATTCTGACGAATCTTTGGTGACTGTTTGATAGAAGTTTGGCATTGGTGAAATGTAACAACGTTTTTAAATTTTTATATATAAAAAAGATTTTTTTAATAACAATTGAAAATATATATGACTAATTGGTACAAGTATTTTGTTTTGGGACTAAATGAATTTTAAATTTTGTGTATATGATTTACGGATAAATACCCCATAAAAAGAATATGCACGAAGGGCCCTATGTTAAAAGTTCACTTTGAATCTCAAAAAAGTCAAAACCGACCCTACTACACACTTCTGTTTTCCTATTTTAATGGAGAAAAATTTCAAATTCTGAACAGGTTGTTTTTGAGTTTTAATTACAAGCGGTGAAAACTGCAAAATTTTACAGTTTCTGTTTTCTTGGTGTTGAAATGAATCGTACTTTAAAACTGTAAAATTTTACAATTTCATAACATTCTTTAGAATTGTAAAATTTTACAATTTCATAACATGTTTTCCAATTTGATTAATAAGGATAAATGCTTAATAGAATCATATTTTGAAACTGTAACATTTTATAGTTTTAAAACTTACTTTTTAATTTGATCAATATTAGAGATTATTTGCTTAAATCTTACAAAAATTAGAAAATAATATATATATATATTTCCTATTGTTACTGTTTGTTGTTGTTATGTTTTTTTTTCTTCTTCTTCTTTAAGTTTATCAATATTTAGCACATTTTACTATATTTTTTATCTCTAATTTCTCCATTTATTCTTTTTTATTTTTTATTTTTTTTTTTATTTCCAACAATATTTCTAGGCATTTTGGTGAGTCTCTGACGATGTTTTTAACGTCCAACGAATGTTCTGGATATTCCGACGACTTCTAGTGATGTTTAGAACATTCGTGTGATACTTCGACAACTTCCTGGTAATGTTAAACATTTGGACGAATCTCTGATGACTGTATAATGGAAGTTTGACATTGGTGAAATGTAACAATGTTTTTAAATTTATATATATAAAAAAAGATTTTTTAATAATAATTGAAAATATATATGACTAATTGGTATAAGTATTTTGTTTTGAAATTAAATAAATTTTAAATTTTGTGTATAAGATTTACTGATAAATACCCCATAAAAAGAATATATATGAAGGGTCTGTGTTAAAAGTTCACTTTGAATCTCAAAAAAAGTCAAAACTGACCCAAGTACAACCCGTTTTGCCGTGGAAGAACTTGGCGTTTTCAACTAGCGCTTTGAATGGTCAATTTTGATGAGTTTCTCTGGACGATTGCTTCATTGCAGTTGTATCCTATTCTTTATCCCCTTTTTGTTTTGGTAGTTTTCACATGATTTCAAAAGTTCTCAATAATATCAACAATCAAAATTATTACCATTGTTATTGATCAATTTTGTAAATCTAACTTTCCTTTTGTTCTTAATCAAAATTAGAACCAACTCAATTAATTTAGTTGGTCACCCATGCATCTTCCTATCTAAAAAGTTGAGGTTTAATTCTTATTTGAGATAAAAATTAATTACTTTTTATTATAAGAGTTATATTGAATTGTTTATTTCTTCCTATTAATGGATCATTTTTTATAGTGATTGTTAGGTTTGTAATTTAAATTGAGCTTTATTTCAAACTTATAACGGTGGTCTGATAATCCAAACTATCAATCACATAAGTTTAAGTTTAACACTGTGTAGTAAAAATTAACTTCCATCCCATATCACTTGACACCTAATCGAAGTATATTTTACTTTTTAACATAAATAACATTTATGTGAGTTTAAATTTAAATTATTTATTTGGGAGATTTATTTATAAGTCATTTTTCAGACACTTATGGTAGGTTAAGTCCTGTGTAATTTCTTATAGAGTCTCAAGTCCTATTTAGATAGGAATGTATTTCACAAGATCCTACATGAACGTAACGTGATGTGACACTTACATAAGTGTAACGTAACGTGTCACGTTACGTTTCGCAAACTTAATGAGTTTTTATTTTTTTTAAATTGAATGTGAAAATGTTGCTGGTTTATATTGGTGTCACGTTATGTTTCATATAAATATGATTTATGGCAACATTCAATTTCCTATAATTGAATGTTACCATAAATCATAAGTGTCACGTTATGTTTAAGTAGGTGTCACGTTACGTTACGTTTATTATGTAGATATGATTTATGACAACATTCCTATGTAGAAAATTGAATGTTGCCATAGATCATAGGTGTCATGTTACGTTTATGTAGGTGTCACGTTACGTTACGTTTATATAGATATGATCTATGATAACATGTAATTTCCTATATAAAAAAATTGCATGTTACCATAGATCATAAGTGTCACGTTAGGTATCACGTTGCGCTACGTTTATATAGATATGATCTATGGTAACATTCGATTTCTTATATATGGTTTAGTATTATTTATGATATTAACAGCTAATATTGAGGATAAATATGTCAACAAACTTTTCATAGAATTTATAAGAACATAAATTTTTTAATAGGACCATATACAGCATAAGCCTCCTAATATAACTTATAAATAATTTTCCCTGACTATTTTATAAGATAAAATGAAATAAATTGTTGAAATCATCACAGTTGGACCGACTTGTGCACTTTGCTCTCCATCTGTGTCGCATGTGAAGTGAAGCTCAATCTCTTCTGTCAAATCTCACTGAAAGCTCAATAATCTCCATCAATTCTAGCGTTATACATATGGTACGCTTCTTTTGATCTTCCTCTGTGTAGATCGAGCTTGAAAAGAAAGCTTAATTTACTTTCTGTTTGATAGATATCCAGTTCAATTATTTACTAGTTTCATCTTCTGCTCTTCCGATTTTCATTAATCCAAAAAAAAAAAAAAAAAAATCTTGTATTGCTTCTTGATTTCTATCGATTAATCAAAAACAAAACCCTAAAAAAGGAAAGGAAGCGGGGAAAAAAAGTGTGAAATGGCTGTGGAAAATTCTTGTGTTTGGGGAAATTTTGATAGAGTAAAAAATTCCTTCCGTCCACCATTCGGATTTATGGAGTTCAAGTCACGAATTTCCACTCTGAAAGAGGTAATTGAGACACTAAAAAATGATGAGATCAACATCATTGGAATATGTGGCATCAGTGGTGTTGGAAAAACAACAATGGTGAAACAAGTCGCCGCGAAAGCCCAAAAAGAAAATCTGTTCGATGAGATTGTTATGGTAGTGATAGGGTCCTTGAGTACAAGCTTGAGTAACATTCAATGCCAAATAGCAGACCAATTGGGTTTGAAATTGGAGGGAGAGACTTTAATTGAAAGAGCACCTTTGTCTGAATCGGAGACCAGCAAATGGTAAGAGCATCCTTCTTGCACTTGATGAGGTTTCAGAAGAGCTCGTCTTTTATCAGGGGTTTGATCTTGAGGCCATAGGGATTCCGATTCAGGGCGAAAATAGGGGTTGCAAAGTTGTGCTGACATCAAAAGAGGATGTTATTTGCAGTCAAATGGGAGCCCAAAAGAAAATCCAAGTAAAACCCTTGACAAAAGAAGAAGCATGGCATCTTTTTAAGGAGATGGCTGGTGATTCTGTTGATGCTCCTGACATTCGATCAATAGCTAAGCAAGTGGTAACTGAATGCCTAGGTTTACCACTTGCACTCAGAGCTATTGGAAGAGTGCTAAAAAATAAATCCAATTTTGTATGGACTGATGCACTCAAACAATTAAGAGTTGGTAATCGACAACCAGAATTTGTGGCAGAGATTGGTACAGGGAAAGAAGAAAGGGCTGGTCCACATCTTCGTTTAAGTTAGGATAGTTTAGAAGACAAGGAAGCGAAGTCCTTGTTTTTGCTACACTGTTTATATCCAGTGTATCATGATATTCATATTAAAGAATTGGTTAGACGCTGAATGGGGCTATGTATATTCAAAGATATCAATGGATTGGAAGAAGCAAGAAATCGAGTACAATTGTCGGTTGATCGGCTAAAAAGCTATTGTTTGTTATTAGATGGTGACAAGGATGAGAATGAGAGCGTTAAAATGCATGATATAGCGCATGAGGTTGGCAGAACTGGTAAGAATGCTTTTTGTATACTGCACGGATGTAGTAAGTGGCCGACGTGCATTACTTTCAAAGGTTACACTTCCATTTCTGTGATATTGGATAAAATTACAGAGCTACCAGAATCCTTAAGATGCCCAAAACTCAGGATGTTACTGTTAGCATGCATGAATAATTCACTAAAAACACCAAACAGTTTTTTTTTTTAGGGTATGAGAACATTGCAAGTTCTATATTTGGAGATCTCCATTGCGTTGCTGCCGTCATCACTTCAGTTTCTGAGGAACCTGCATACTTCGACTTTGTGTCTTCCAAATTATGAGTTGGAAAACATAACTGCAATAAGAGAGCTATTGAATCTGGAAATCCTCAGCTTTTGTGCTCCCTCTATTGAGGTGTTACCAGAAGAAATAGGAAGACTTGCTAATTTGGCGTTGTTAGATCTACCAGGATGTCATCGCCTTGAAAGAATATCACCGGGTGTCATTTCAGGCCTAGTCTGATTACAAGAACTGTACATGATAGGCAGCTTTAGCAATTGGGAAGCTGTCAAAGGAGAAAGCAAAGAAGGAAGAAGAAATGCAAGCCTGAGAGAGCTACAGTCCTTTTCCGATTTGAAAATATTAGAGATTTATACACCCGATGCAGCGTTATTGCCAAGAAACCCTCTCTTTGCAGATCTGACGAAATACGAGATACGGATAGGTGATAATGGCTGGTGGAGCGTGTTCCCATTCCAAAAGCATTTGTTATTGAAACTCGACAAGAGTATTGCTTTACATGTTGGGGTTAGTAAGCTATTGAAGTGTACTGAACTTCTAAGTTTAAGAGGGAAGGGCTCAAGGAATGTGGTGCATGAGTTAGGTCAAGATGGCGTCCGTCACTTGAAGTACTTATCGATTGAGTCTTGTGATATGCTTTTTTGTCTTGTTGATACAACGGATTTATCACTTGATTCCAGTGCTGCTATTTTCCCTATCTTGGAGTCATTAAAGCTTGATGATTTGGTGTTGTGGCAGCTTGATTTCCCTACACTATACAATATGTTTTCACATATTGTATAGTGTTGTGTAGGGCAATCAAGAATATAAGTTCTATAACAGGTAATTGGAAAGTTTTCTTTATTAAAATGAGGATAATTAATTTTATTAGATCCTGCATTTTAAGTTTGTCCTGTTTGTAGAA
Organism: Camellia granthamiana; assembly: GCA_036172215.1. Classification (NCBI taxonomy): domain Eukaryota; kingdom Viridiplantae; phylum Streptophyta; class Magnoliopsida; order Ericales; family Theaceae; genus Camellia; species Camellia granthamiana. The sequence continues at coordinate 12,088,230 of CM069912.1, forward strand.
CTTTGAAGAATGTTAGAGTACTTTGGTGAAAACGAAGGGGCGAAAAGGCATGGAGCAAAGTTTACCACATACTTGTGTGATATCCTTTCAGTTTGGTGAATTCTATGGACCTTATGCATTTGCTCATCTCAGTTATATAGAAAAAAATTAAAGGAAAAAGAAAAGAAAAAATACTTGTGTATTTAAAGGATTTAGCATTAAAGCTGAATCACCTTCAACTGATTTGCACCCAAAATTTGTGCATTTCATTTTGACAAAAATTTTGAAGTTTCTATTCTTCTTTTCTAATTGATATTTTTGTAGCGTCCCGAAATAATCCAACATACATTTAATACATCAACTCACGTCCACTAAACAATAATAACAAAACTCCAATCTTTGCACCATTAATCAACAAGGTTTATACAAAGTCCCACATGCGAATTATACATTCAATGATATAGAAATACATGAATTTATAGTATGTAGAACATCAATCCCAAAATAAATGAAATACCCTTAGAGCATGTTTGTTTCGAGGGATAAGGGTGTGGGATTGGACTATTAGTCCTACCGGACTAATAGTCTATTGTTTGTTTGAAAAATTTTGTTCCGGACTAATAGTCCCCCCGGACTATTAGTCCCACAAATATGGGACTATTCTATCCCATGGGGGAGTGTGGGATAGAAACCATGGGATTGGTATCCCATGGGATTATTTTGTGAAATGTCCATTTTACCCTCCATGTTATTACTTAGTAAACAATTAGAAAAGGGTAAAATAGTCTTTTGAACATTTATAAATTATTTTTTTAGTGTTGTTAATTTAAAATTATATATTAAATAAAAAATTTAAATTATAAATTATAAATTAAATTTAATTAAAAATAATAAATTAAAAATTATGGCCTTATAAATTAAATTTTTTTAGTGTTGTTAAAAAATTAAATTTACATATTAAATAAAATTATTTTTTTTGGTGTTGTTAATTTAAAATTATATATTAAATAAAAAATATAAATTATAAATTAAATTTATTTTAAAATAATAAATTATAAATTATGGCCTTATAAATTAAATTTTTTTGGTGTTGTTGAAAATTTAATTTATATATTAAATAAAATTATTTTTTTATTGTCGTTAATTTAAAATTATATATTAAATAAAAAATATAAATTATAAATTATAAATTTAATTTAATTGAAAATAATAAATTAAAAATTATGGCCTTATAAATTAAATTTTTTTAGTATTGTTAAATTATAAATTATAGATTACAAATTTAAAATTATATATTAAATAAAAATTATAAATTACAAAAATAAAATAGCCTTTTGAACATTTTTCCTTCTCCATAATATCCCAAACAAACATGGGATTTAATAGAATAGTCCAATCCAGACTTCTAATCCTATGACTAAACAAACATAGGATACAAATTTAGTTCAACCAAATAGTCCCGGGACAATGTATCCCAAGACTAATAGTCCGATGGATTACAATCTTCCCTTATCTAGTCCGTCCAAACAAACGCACCCTTAAGGGCTTACATCTTCCAAGGCCTGAGATCGATTATACAAAAATGGCTTCTCGGACCCATACATGAATAGCCTTTGGCTAGCAAAATAAATCACAACAAAACAGAGTTATTTACTCTTCACAAAACATGTCCACACCTTCAACTCGGCAGGATCATCACATCCTTTCCTGCACCAAAATCCCATAGGGTGAGCATAAAGCCTAGTAGAGAACCCTTAACAAAGTATATATATATATATATATATTTATGCAAGATTTCCAACATTAGATGTAAATGCCATGCAATGCCATTTTAAAGGGGATTTTATTTACATGCTCTTTTGAAAATCACCATGTTTCAACAATAATTTGAAATCTCAACAATTCCAAAACTTGCAATTTTATTCAATAGGGGCGGTAAATACGACTCAGGTAATCCCTAGATTGGTGTCTGCAAGTAGGCTCAACAAATACTACCAAAAATCTCACTTTACCGTTTGCTAACCGAAAGGGAAGTGGTACATCCTTCGCGCGTATTTTCGGTCTTTCACCCCGGACACTCAGGCCAATTTATCAATTTCATCTACACCTCTTAACCGGACTTACCAATGTATTTACTTCATAAACATTTCCATAGTTCCCACTTCATCATATACTTACTTCAATGCAAATGTTTCCAAACTCAATTCAAAATGCATAATAATCGATGAAAAAAGCTTGTAATGCAACAATTATTAATGCTTCACAACATTATTCATTCTCGAGTATCTCAACGATAATACTACAACAACCACATTTCTCATTTTCCTTCTTCAATGTTATTTATCACAAAATAGCTACGTGTTCTATTTACATTACTAACAAGTGGCAACATTTCCCCACCTTGCATAATTCTCAGCTTTTATCTTTCAAGTAACTCAACAATTTTATCATCTCATAACTACACATGTTCATGCATTTAACAAAATGTTAAAACAATTTCCCCAATCTTCATACCAAGCAAAGTTGTCATTTTTCCAAACAATATTATGAAATTTTCACTCATTCCTTTCCTTGACACAAGAAAATCCATTAATCCCCACATTGTTTCTAAAACCCCAAATTTCTAGGTTTTTCACCAAAAATCCCAACATTTCTTCATCCCTTTACAAAACCCTTTTAAATACCTAAATCTCCATCTATGTGGTTCAACATTTCAAGAAAAGTCTTTAAAAAGCACAAAAGATGAACTTCTTCTACAACACCCTTAATTTTCTTGAGCCCAAAACCCATTTTTTGAAAATCAACAAAGAAGAGTTCTCAAAATCAATCAAAAGCTTGCAAAACATATATATAACTCTAAGTGATTCCCTAGCTCAAATTTTTTGAAGAGATGAGATGAAAAACCCCCGATTGGATGGTGTTGAAAAGAGATCTCCATCGCACACAATGTAGTTCTCAAGAGGCGCTACAATTTTGATGAAGAAACTATGGACCAATTTCTAATGGATGGAGAAAGATCAAGGATTTGATCTTGTTTTGGTGTAGAAAATGTAGAGAGAAGGGAGAGGAGATGATTTTTAGTGAGCGAGAGCCACGAGAAAAGTGATACACGCAGCCCAAAAAGAGAAGAAAAACAGAGCCCCTCGGACTTAGGCTTGACCGTACGTGCGGCACTTGCCCCCACACGTGCGGCTCTGATCCCTGTACGCGTGGCTTTCTCCACACCTCCCCTTCCGCACCTGCAATCTAGGCAGTGTGCAACCCTCCCAAAACTCACCCTTCTCCATACGTGCGACCTCATACCCCGCACGTGCGGCCCAAGGCCCCGCACTTGCAGCCCTGGCCTAGCAGCCCAGAATTTTTCTGGTTCGCTCGCAGGCACTCCAGACTCAGCCATGCACCCTCCGAAACAAGTGAAATTTAACACCGATTAAACAAGAACAAGAATTCATTTGAGGAAAACTTCCGGACATCCCAAACCCAAGGAAAACAAGAGTGTAGTGACGTAAAGCAAAACCGGTCATCACAATTTTGAAGTCATATTGGATTTAACTATTAATGAATGTTTGTATGGTTTCTTTAAAGTGTTTCAAAAAGAGAGTTTTCTTCACTTGGCTTTCATGTTAAAGGCATCCTCCTTAAAGTGATGTGCTACTATGCTGTTGTAAATCATTATATAAGTGAATGATTAACGAGATAATATGTATCTTCTATTGCTGCTGCGTTTTTTAGCCAGAGAATTTTGATCTTTGTATAAAGGGAATCAACATAGGCAAATACTGTCTCATTTTTTTTACTTATTATAATTATTATTGTTATTTTTCTATTTTTTTTTTTCATTTCATAGGTCTCATGAATGATTTGGTTTTGAATTAGATTGAGGCTGATTGGAATCATGTTATTGAACTGTGCTAAAGTTAGGATTGCCTTTTGAGTTTAGGCAAGTAAGGAAGATATTCCTTTTCAATATTAATAGGATGATATCTTGGAAAGTTTTGAAGTTGAATTAGTGTTCCAAACTATTGAGTTTTAGACGTGCTGAATGTTTTTATAGGCTTTTGTATTTCCTAGCTGGTCTGTGGATCACCTATGTACTATGTTGATCATTTTACTTCTATTTTTTTGACAATTGTTCCATAATAATTGCTTCTGCTGGTAGTGTTCTTTGGCAAAACATGCTTGCTTGCTTTGCCTTTGTGGCTTTTGTATTATTACTTTAATAAAATATTTATGATTGGTGAAAATGTTTAATGATATGATCAGTGGTTGATGTTGAATCGATTTTCAAATCATTTATATAATAGTTACCCTTGCATATTTTTTTTTCTGACTAGTAGGATTCTTTTTACTCATATTTAGCAACATTCTTTTAAATAAACAAAAGCATTTCGTAATTATGTAATACTAAGATACTTTATTTTAAACATGCTGATATATAAAGTTTTCAATATTAATTTATAGGGTCATTTACATACAAGTCCTATTTTGTGAACTTATAATCCATTAAGTCCTAGATAAAATTATTTGTTCCTTCAAGTCCTATTAATTTTTAATAGACCAATTTATCCTTCCAAACCTGAATTTGGAAATTAGATGGTTCCTCGATTTCGATTTTGAGTCTGACGAGCAAAGTATTCCCCCAAAAGAGTACAAAGATATATATAAAGTGGGTTGGAGAGAGAGAGAGTGGTTGGGATGCGTCTCTTTCAGAAAATGACGGGAATATCTTCCTGAGTCATCCACTTTCTCTTCACCTCGTTTTTGGACGCTTGGTTGTTTGGTTGGTGAGGAAAACTTGTTGAATTATTAAAGAAAATAATAAAATTTGAGAGAAAGATACTCTCTCGTTGAATTGATCAAAATCATTGGCTTGCTCTCTCTAGCTTTCTCTCTCATCTTCTCTTATTTTCAATTTGAACATTCTCAGTTTATAATATTATTATTTTTCATAATGAAAAAAATGAAAAATTTCTTAAAACCGACAATATTTTTAGAAAAAAAAAATTGAGAAATTTATTAGTTTTGATAATTATAAACTGAAATTATTCTCTGTTTTGAAATTGAAAACATTCTCAATTTATAATATTCTCAATTTTAATCATTAAAAAAATTGAGAAATTTCTCAAAAATATCTAGTAAAATTGAGAAAATTTTTAATTTTTTTCAGTGTTAAAATTGAAAATATTATCATTTTTTTTTTCAATTTTAAACTGATAATATTCTTAATTTTAAAATTATAAAACTAAACACACTGATGATTCAAATAAATCAACAAACAAATAAATTGACTTTTTTTTTCTTCAAAATAGGCCTTTATCAAATTTTGAGGCCACATATATATATATATATATATATATCTCTAGCTTAGATCAATCGAAATTAATAAATCCAAACCTCAAACTGCAACTCAAAAAACGCCACCAGACAACTTCGTCACTTGGCACGAGATGGGCGTTTTCCGTCGACGATGAGGAGGCTGTAGAGGGTGGCGGCGGCAGACTCGGCAGTAGAGGAGGAGGTTGGGTTACGGAGAACGTGGGAGAGTGTAACGCCCTCAAAATAATAACATTAAACTCACAATATTGACATGCATTGATATATGTAAAGGCTCATCATTCTTTCATTCAACAGAATAGTTCATTACAAAAGTATTACATGTTAACAACAAAAGCAAACGCCCTATGGGCTTACAGCTTTCCAAGTTAACACTTGGTTACAAAAAAAAGAGTGCTAACTCATTTACACATTAAGCCCATGGCTTGAATCTACATGTAATACATCAAAAGAAAGCAACACCCAAAAAGTCGAACAGCCGCTAGCCTCCCAAGTTATGTCCTTGGAGGTGGCATGTTACCTGTACCTGAAAATGATGTTCCCATATAGGGTGAGCCGCAGCCCAGTAGAAATACACTAAACCAGTTATGAACAATGACTAACAGATTAGCAGTTGATAGGTAGCCAACACTTTACAGTTTCATGACATACAAGTCTATGTTACTTTTCATTTTCCATTTCCTTACAAATTCTCAATTCATAACCATGGCTCAGAATCTGGCCAACAACTTATGTGAGACAGTAACTCATATTCAACATTTTCCCATATCACTAAAGACAAGCATACTAGCTATATCAATACTTCCGTAGACATGCATAAGAGCAATATCACATTTCCAAAGACAAGCATATGAGCTGTGTCAACACATCACTAGATATGCATATGAGCCGTATCTATGGAGTCCATCCACTATCTCCTCCCAAACAACATCCGGTTTAGAGGTCCATCCCCTATCATCTCCTAAACCGTGGAGTACATCCCCTATCTCCTCCAACACAACACACAATGCATATAAACAATTATTATACACATCAATCAATACATAAATTTAATGTATTCCTTCAACTGTCACACTCAATGACACATTTCAATGATCAGTTTTAGTTTGCCTAATCATCATGCATTGTCTACAATAATTAAGACTATCCTCCACCGATAGTCCAAAGTAGTTATTTCTATACAGAATATAAATGCAACAAATGGATATATAATCAACATTTCAATTCGGTGAGTGATAAGTAACTCAACTACACTCTTTAATCCCATACACTTCCAATCTCAACATTTCCACTTCAATTCCTCATTTCTCACAATTAATCATATCAATTAATTAATCAATGTAATTAGGGCATTTTCCATAATTAACATAACAACCCTTAAGGTTCCATTTTCATCAATGTATTAACATAGATTCCAATTCTCTAGACCAAACATGTCTCTATGTTCATTACAAATAAAACCCCAACTTTTGTAAAATTACACAAAGGCCCAAAGTTTTCTCAAAATTACACAACAACTCCCAACATATCAAAATGCTAAAATTTAAAGACAAAGTCCATAAAGAGGAGTAGGATATCCCTACCTCAAAGTTTGAGCTCAAATGGAGATGAAGACCTAACGACCAATATGCTCAAAATTCAAAGATTTTCAGATTAAATCGAAGCCCAAGTCACTCTCTACCTTTTTAACAAAGCACTTAGGGTAGATTCACACTAGAAGGAGATGATTTCTTAGAGAGAAGGTAAGTCTAGAGAGAGAGGGTCCCGAATTTAGGGTTTGAAGATGAAAAAGTTTTGAAAAAGTGATATTCATCTCGGCTGCTGCTAACTGATATAAACAGGCTCGCTCGAGCGAAGACTTGGTCGCTCGAGCGACCAGACACAGAAACTCTCGCTCGAGCCAAGAAGGTCTTGCTCGAGGCAAAAACTTAGAAGCTCGCTCGAGCGAAGAAAAGCTCGCTCGAGCCAAGAACTCAAACCATCAGGTCTACAACCAGACGCACGCTCGAGCGACGGAACGCTCGCTCGAGCGAAGACAAACCAAATCGCTCGAGCGAAGAAAGCTCGCTCGAGCCAAAAAATGCAACTCTCAGTATCTGAACCAGACGCAATCGCTCGCTCGAGCGAAGTCACTCTGGCTCGACCCACCAGACACAAAACATACCCCTCGCTCGAGCGACCAGACCCTGGCTCAAGCGAAGGCCCAAAATTCTGGACAGTAACACTTGGCTCCCAGACACAACCAACCTGTAACAAACCTGCCCAACACATCCTATAACTCAAATATAAAGTAGGAAAGGATGTAGACAAGATAATAATCAACTACTAACATCCACGGACACAAGTCCGGATCACTGTACAACAAGGGTAAACCCGGGATTGCTATAACCTCCCCCCCTTAAAGAATTTCGTCCCCGAAATTAAGAACAAGTTTTCGAAAGAAGGTTTTTCTCCATTTTAAACAATGTTACACTACAACATTTAACAACTCGACTCATTACCGGTCATTCTATCTCTTATCAAGAGGCATTTCACAACATATATGGTTCATAATTTCATATCATAATAAATTTTCATGATACATCTCCAGTTCTATAATATAGCCAATATATGCAATATTACAATCAACTCCCATGCCAAGGCAAGTTCTACAATACTTCCATAAACCAAAACATTCACAATGTTTTACAACTTAAGACATATTTAATGATCTTAAGGTTCAACAATACAACAATATACATAACATATGTTCAAACATCTACAAATAGGTCCGGATATTTCTCTCGGACCTCCAACTCACGTTCCCAAGTGGCCTCCTCCACCCCGTGATGTTTCCACAAAACCTTTACCAAAGGAATGGTCTTGCCACGCAGGACTTGATCCCGCCTATCCAAGACCCGAACTGGTCTCTCCTCATACGAGGCATCCTCATCTACCTCTAAGTCAGTCCAATCCAATACATGTGATGGATTCGGCTCATACTTCCAAAGCATACTCACATGAAACACGTCATGAACTCCGGACAACTGTGGCGGCAAAGCTAAACGATATGCAACTTCTCCAATCCTTTCGAGGATCTCAAAAGGACTAATAAACCGAGGGGATAACTTCCTACTCTTCCCAAACCTCATCAAGCCTCGCCTAGGTGATATCTTCAGAAAGACATGATCACCCATCTCAAATGCCAACGGCCTCCTCCTACGGTCAGCATAAGATTTTTGACGACTCTGGGTTGTAACAAGCCTCCTACGGATAAGCTCAACTTTCTCCGTCGTCTCCCTAACCAACTCCGGACCCAACAAGGGTGCATCACCCACCTCGGCCCAACAAACTGGAGACCTACACGGTCGGCCATACAAGGTCTCAAACGGTGCCATACCGATGCTAGACTGAAAACTGTTGTTGTAGGCAAACTCCACCAAGGGCAAGTGCCTCTCCCACGTCCCACTGAAGTCAAGGACACAACCCCGAAGCATATCCTCAAGGATCTGAATAGTACGCTCGGACTGTCCGTCAGTCTGAGGATGATAAGCTGTACTAAAGGTCAACTTAGTGCCCAATGCACTTTGCAGACTCTGCCACAACCTGGCAGTAAAACGAGGGTCTCTATTTGAGACGATCGTCACTGGGACCTCGTGCAACCTCACTATGTCCCGAATATACAAGTCGGCAAGATGATCTACCGAATCTCTCACGCGCATGGGAATGAAGTGCGCGGACTTAGTCAACCGGTCTACAACCACCCAAATGGCATCACTACGCCGTTGAGTCCTCGGAAGACCTACAACGAAGTCCATAGTGACATGCTCCCACTTCCACTCAGCAATAGGCAAGGGTTGTAACAAACCCGCTGGCCTCTGATGCTCGGCCTTCACTTGCTGACAAGTAAGGCACTTCGACACGAAAACAGCCACATCTCTCTTCATACCCCGCCACCAAAACTGGCGACCTAAATCCTAATACATCTTAGAACCTCCCGGATGCACCGCAAGGCGCGAATGATGAAACTCTCGGAGTACCTCCTCTCGGCAAGACTCCGGCACAAACAAACGGTCTCGGTATCTCACACTCAGGTCGGGATACACTGTCAGACCCTTCTCAACTTTCCCACTAGAGATCTTCTCTCGGAGGGATTCTACCTCAAGGTCACCTCTCTGTGCCTTTAACACTCGTGTCACAAGTGTAGGCTGCGCAACAACAGAAAACAAGGCCGTAGCCTCAACGGATTCGCCCAGAAGCAAATCAAATTCGCCAAGTGCTCCCAACATCTCCCATTCTCGGATGGCTACATAAGCTACATCACTAACGGATTTCCTGCTAAGGGCATCGGCCACAACATTGGCCTTCCTCGGGTGATAATGCAACTCGAAGTCATAATCCTCAATAAACTCCATCCACCTCCTCTGCCTCAAGTTCAAGTCTTTCTGTGAAAACAGATATTTCAGACTCTTATGATCCGAGAACACCTCGAATCTCTCACCATAAAGGTAGTGCCTCCAGATTTTCAAGGCAAAGATCACAGCTGCTAACTCTAGGTCATGCGTAGGGTAATTCTTCTCGTGAATTTTCAACTGACGTGAGCCATAAGCTACCACTTTCCCCTCTTGCATTAACACACAACCCAAACCCTCTCGTGAGGCATCACAATAGACTGCATAACCCAACCCTCTCTCCGGAATAATCAAGACCGGAGTGGTGGTCAGTCTAACTTTCAACTCCTGAAACAACTTTTCACAAGTCTCACTCCATACAAATTTGACTCCCTTTCGAGTCAATCTAGTCATCGGTGAAGCTAACCTGGAGAAATCCTTCACAAACCGACGGTAATACCCAGCTAATCCCAGAAAACTGCGGATCTCGAACACACTCTTAGGCTGTGCCCAATCTTGCACTGCCTCAGTCTTGGATGTATCAACAGACACCCCTTCCCCGGAAACCACATGGCCTAAGAACTTGACTTCTCCTAGCTAGAACTCACACTTCCCAAACTTGGCATACAGCCTATGAGCTCTAAGCAACTCAAGCACCACTCTCAAGTGTTTCTCGTGCTCCTCCTCTGAAGGTGAATAGATAAGAATGACGTCCACGAAAACGACTACAAAACGATCCAAGAATTTCCGGAAGATCCGGTTCATCAAGTCCATAAAGACTGCCGGTGCGTTGGTAAGCCCAAACGGCATTACCAGAAACTCATAATGGCCATACCGCGTACGGAATGCCGTCTTCAGAATGTCCTCCTCCCTGACCCTCAACTGGTGGTAACCCGATCTCAAGTCTATCTTAGAGAAACAACGGGAACCCTTCAGCTGGTCAAACAAATCATCTATACGGGGCATAGGGTACTTATTCTTAACCGTAGCCCGATTCAACTTTCGGTAGTCGATACACAATCTCAAGGCACCATCTTTCTTCTTGGCAAAGAGAGCCGCTGCTTCCCACGGTGTTACACTAGGGCGAACAAAGCCCTTATCTAGCAACTCCTGGAGCTGAACTTTCAACTCAACCAACTCTGCTGGAGCAAAACGGTAAGGTGCCATAGAAATCAGCGCCGTGCCGGGCACTAAATCAATAGAGAACTCAATCTCCCGGTGAGGTGGCAAACTAACGAGGTCCTCGGGAAAGACGTCCGAGTACTCACAAATTACCCTCGGCAACACAACCCGAGTCTCATCACACTCACCACTCTCAAAGCTAGCAAGTAAACCACTAAGCTCACTCCGCCTTCGCGGATCATACCCCGGTGGCACAACACTACCAACCCGGTCTCCCAAGAAATGGAAACACTTCCCGTTTACGGTACAACAAGTGACCCTCTGGCGGTAGCAATCAATAACTGCCCGGTATGACGATAACCAGTCCATACCCAAAATAACATCAAAGCCCTTCATGGGCATAACTACAAATGGAAACGAAAGCCTATGATCGTCGACCTCTATATCACAACCTCTACATCCGTGTTTCAAAATCAACTCACCCCCAATGGGTGACATAACACAAATAGGAGATGCTAATAGTGCTAACTCCAACTCCAACACAGATGCAAATGCAGCAGATACAAAAGAATGAGAAGCACCCGTATCAATCAACAATCTAGCAACCGAGTTGCAAAACAGAAAGGTACCTCTCACTACTGATGGAGCCGGTACTAGGTCCTGCGCGGTAACAGCATACACTCGCCTTGTAGGCCTCTGATCCACCTGCTCACCTCTAGGAGCATATGACTGCTGCATTGACTAGGATGACGAAGCCCCCGGATTGGCCCTCGAGGCCTGCACAGACTGAGCTGGCTAATAACCCTGCGTCTGCCTAGAACCAGACGCTCCTGAAGTGGCACTCAACTGTGGGCAGAACCTCTTCAGGTGCCCAGGCTGTCCACACTGATAACAAGACAAGGGCTGCCCCCTGCCCAAACTCTGACTCTGCGGTCTAGCTGAAGAAGAAGCAACTCTCTGACCTCCGCCCTTTTGCAGGCAAGCCGAAGCCTTGTGACCCAGCTGGCCACACTTGTAACAGGTGAACTCTCCTTGATTGCCCCTCCCAGAGCCTGCACTCAGTACTGGGAAAGTCGACCTAGCCAAACCACCCTGAGATGGCTGAGGGTTATAACCCCTTTGTCTCTTACCATCACCCTGGCTCTCTTGGCCCCTCTTGGAGCCTCTATGTTTCTCCTCATCCTCCTCTTGCATCATAAGCTCCATATGAGCTGCAGCATCCACCAAATGTCTATACTCTCGAATATAAGAACCACCAACCCTCAACTTGAGGCCACGCCTCAACTTGAGGCCACGCCTCAACTTCCGCTCAAACTCGTAGCAACGGCGCTCCTCGGACGCCACGAGTTCAGGTGCAAACCTGGACAAGCTAGTAAACGCAGCCTCAAACTCGGCCACAGACAAACCCTGCTGATTAAGCCGGCTAAACTGATCCCTTAGCTTCTCCCTGGCAACTGCAAATAAGAACCTCTCCTGGAAAGCATTTACAAACGCCTCCTAAGTACCACCAACACGGACTTTCTCATACTTTCACCATTGACCTGCATCTCCCTTCAGCTAGAAGGATGCCAAGGTCACCTTCAGTGCTCCGTCCTCGATGCCAAGCATCCCGAACGTTTTACTCATTTGCTCCAACCACTCATCTGTCTTAAGTGGTTCCTTTGGATCCCCAACAAACTCCTCCGGGTTAGACCGGAAGAACTCCCTCTTCAAGAAAGAAGGCCCTGCCTCAACTGCCTGATTTCCAGCCCTGAGAATACCCAAAGCTCCCGCTATCTCTTGGGCCAAAGCACTCATAGCCTGCTGACCCGCTGGCTCGGCCACATTGGCCTGACCAACTCCCTTCTGTACTGCCGGAATCTCATCCGGTATAGGCACTTCCTGTCGCCTAGGCCTACCACGCCTACCACCTCTTCCTTGTCCTGACATCCTAATAAAGGAAACGAAGAGCATTAGCACATTTATAAATGTGCCGAAACTAAACACTCACGTCTTAATGCATGGACAACTGTAATTCATTCCACGTAAGCACATAAACACATAAGCACTTATGAATTTCGTTTCCGGATAATGATAGTCCCGTGGCGTTACTAGAGTTCCGGTTAGAAATAGTATTGATCAAGTGCTTTTCCAACAAGACTCCCAGAAACCCAAGGATCCAATCAACATCCTAGAAATTAAATCTCATACCCAAATAATCACATAGGCATGTTGTCAATTAAACACATGGCATATGACACTACATCTAAGTCTCTATCAAGCGAGACAAATCCATTGTGATCCTAATCACTTCCCACGTACCCAAAGTATTCGAACCCGGTACGCTCTGATACCAAGTTGTAACGCCCTCAAAATAATAACATTAAACTCACAATATTGACATGCATTGATATATGTAAAGGCTCATCATTCTTTCATTCAACAGAATAGTTCATTACAAAAGTATTACATGTTAACAACAAAAGCAAACGCCCTATGGGCTTACAGCTTTCCAAGTTAACACTTGGTTACAAAAAAAAGAGTGCTAACTCATTTACACATTAAGCCCATGGCTTGAATCTACATATAATACATCAAAAAAAAGCAACACCCAAAAAGTCGGACAGCCGCTAGCCTCCCAAGCTATGTCCTTGGAGGTGGCATGCTACCTGTACCTGAAAATGATGTTCCCATATAAGGTGAGCCGCAGCCCAGTAGAAATACACTAAACCAGCTATAAACAGTGACTAACAGATTAGCAGTTGATAGGTAGCCAACACTTTACAGTTTCATGACATACAAGTCTATGTTACTTTTCATTTTCCATTTCCTTACAAATCCTCAATTCATAATCATGGCTCAGAACCTGGCCAACAACTTATGTGAGACAGTAACTCATATTCAACATTTTCCCATATCACTAAAGACAAGCATATTAGCTATATCAATACTTCCGTAGACATGCATAAGAGCAATATCACACTTCCAAAGACAAGCATATGAACTGTGTCAACACATCACTAGATAAGCATATAAGCCGTATCTATGGAGTCCATCCCCTATCTCCTCTCAAACAACATCCGGTTTAGAGGTCCATCCCCTATCATCCCCTAAACCGTGGAGTGCATCCCCTATCTCCTCCAACACAACACACAATGCATATAAACAATTATTATACACATCAATCAATACATAAATTTAATGTATTCCTTCAACTGTCACACTCAATGACACATTTCAATGATCAGTTTTAGTTTGCCTAATTATCATGCATTGTCTACAACAATTAAGACTATCCTCCACCGATAGCCCAAATTAGTTATTTCTATACAGAATATAAATGCAACAAATGGATATATAATCAACATTTCAATTCGGTGAGTGATAAGTAACTCAACTACACCCTTTAATCCCATACACTTCCAATCTCAACATTTCCACTTCAATTCATCATTTCTCACAATTAATCATATCAATTAATTAATCAATGTAATTAGGGCATTTTCCATAATTAACATAACAACCCTTAAGGTTCCATTTTCATCAATGTATTAACATAGATTCCAATTCTCTAGACCAAACATGTCTCTATGTTCATTACAAATAAAACCCCAACTTTTGTAAAATTACACAAAGGCCCAAAGTTTTCTCAAAATTACACAACAACTCCCAACATATCAAAATGCTAAAATTTAAAGACAAAGTCCATAAAGAGGAGTAGGATATCCCTACCTCAAAGTTTGAGCTCAAATGGAGATGATGACCCAACGACCAATATGCTCAAAATTCATAGATTTTCAGATTAAATCGAAGCCCAAGTCACCCTCTACCTTTTTAACAAAGCATTTAGGGTAGATTCACACTAGAAGGAGATGATTTCTTAGAGAGAAGGTAAGTCTAGAGAGAGAGGGTCCCGAATTTAGGGTTTGAAGATGAAAAAGTTTTGAAAAAGTGATATTCATCTCGGCTGCTGCTAACTGATATAAACAGGCTCGCTCGAGCGAAGACTTGGTCGCTCGAGCGACCAGACACAGAAACTCTCGCTCGAGCCAAGAAGGTCTTGCTCGAGGCAAAAACTTAGAAGCTCGCTCGAGCGAAGAAAAGCTCGCTCGAGCCAAGAACTCAAACCATCAGGTCTACAACCAGACGTACGCTCGAGCGACGGAACGCTCGCTCGAGCGAAGACAAACCAGATCGCTCGAGCGAAGAAAGCTCGCTCGAGCCAAAAAATGCAACTCTCAATATCTGAACCAGACGCAATCGCTCGCTCGAGCGAAGTCACTCTGGCTCGACCCACCAGACACAAACATGCCCCTCGCTCGAGCGACCAGACCCTGGCTCGAGCGAAGGCCCAAAATTCTGGACAGCAACACTTGGCTCCCAGACACAACCAACCTGTAACAAACCTGCCCAACACATCCTATAACTCAAATACAAAGTAGGAAAGGATGTAGACAAGATAATAATCAACTACTAACATCCACGGACACAAGTCCGGATCACTGTACAACAAGGGTAAACCCGGGATTGCTATAGAGAGGGCATCGAGGAGGCCGCGGGTGGACATGAGGGTCTCGCGGTTGGAGATGGAGAGTTTGAGGAGAGTGGCGGTGGCGTTCTCTTCACGGTTCCCTGCCTCGACGAACTGTCCATCTTTTTAGACAGAGAAATGTGTGTTGTGTGAGAGAGAGAGAGAGAGAGAGAGAGAGAGAGAGAGAGAGAGAGAGAGAGAGAGAGATGTTTGTGCTTATTGTTAAAATGAAAGTGAGAAATTGAAAGGGAATGTAATAGTATGTAGTATGTGTAATAATGGAAGAAGTGTGGAGTGGATGAGTGATGGACGATTGAGAGAGAGAGAGTCTGTGGGCAAACGTCTTTTACCTATAAATTAGGTTTATTGGTTCAAAATTTTTTTGACAGGACCTAAGCTACCAATAAATATGTAGATAGGACTTTTTGGTAATTAATCCTAATTTATATTGGGCACTAGCTAGTGTGCTTTGCACACGGCCCTTTCACTAGTAGATGTATTACACCATATAGTCCAACCCTTTTGGTCCTCCGCAGCTATTGTTGAGGATATATGGTGTAGTAGTAAATGGTTTAGTTTTCTTAGTGTGTCTAAGGTATGTAGATGGTGAAACCAACCCATGACTTAGCTCAGTTTGTAAATAATTTTCCTACTTAATATGTTGCACATTGTTGTTGTTGTTGTTTCCTCATAAGTATATATATATACGCTATGTTTGGTTGGAAAATTTAGAAAGGAATTTAGAAAAGAAAATGAAAAAGATATGTGAAACTAAGAAAAATATAGGTATAATTTATTTATATTTCACTTATCTTTTTCTTTTTTCTTTTTAAATCTCTCAACCAAACACAACGTTAAAGTATTTTGTCTAGTTTTATTATAAAACTATTTTTAAGAGTGAAGAGTGTTGAAGTGCACATTATGTAAAATTAAAAAAAAAAATTGATAAGCTCAAGTCTAGTGTGAGAGAGGATAACACGATACAAATTTGGCATGTCTTATTTGGGTCACATTATCTCTTATTTGGGTCATATTATCTTTCTATCATATTTCACATCTTTTTATAAAAAAGTCAAAAAATATATTTATTTAAATCATCTCTGTAATAACCTAGATTTTTAATTATTCTGTAGAATTTATACTAATATTATTTAATCTCAGTTCAAAAAATATATAATTTATTATATATTATTATGCGTAATTTTGTAAAATAATATAATTATTAAAAGTTTAGAGGTCAAAATATAAATAATAATAATATAGATAATATAAATAATAATAATAATGGGTGTGGTACTAAAATAAATAATTAATTTTCCATTGATATATGATAAAGTGTAATTTAATTAGGAATTAATTCATTTATATAATTATACTAAAATATTGGGTCAAAGGGTAATTATCTTAAATATCTATTAAGGATAAGAATGAATTTATATAATTATGAATTAAATCTTGACGAGAGTGACGCATGGCCACGTGTCACTAAGCTTGCTGGGCAAGCATTTCCTCTAGTATAAAAGGAGGTGTTTCGGCTGGGTGGAAGGAAAAAAAAGAAAATAGAGGAAGAAGAAAGAAAAAGAAAGAAATGGAAAGAAAAGAAAGAAGAAAAGAAAGCGAGAAAAGAGGAAGAAAAAATAGTGAAAGTTGAGAGGATCTTTGATAGTGGAAAGGAAGAGTAAGGTATTAAAGTTAAGGTAAGTTATATTATACCTTGAGTCACCAAAATATATTTTACGTATGTTTTGACTTACCATATTTATTTTATACAAGTTATGTTTTATAAATTATTATAAACTATATTATTATTTTTAAAAGGAAACCTATGGATATATTTGTTTATATTTTAAAGAATATTTGACTATGACCTTATATACAATTATGTTTTGTAAGTACCACCACGGGAGTCCCATGCATTGGGGGACTTAAATAACCATTAACTTCTGTTTGATCACTTTATGGTCCTCTGTTTGTCATGGATCCATTGACCTCTGTTCTGTGCGGACCAAAGTGCTGTGCGAAGCTAAGTGCTACACTATCGTGGGAGCCACCTCTAGAATCCGTACGAGTCACCTCTTGAATCTGTATCTCTGTTCTATGCAGACCAAAGTGCTGTGCGGAACTAAGTGCTACACTATTGTGGGAGCCACCTCTAGAATCCGTACGAGCTACCTCTTGAATCCGTACCTCTGTTTTGACTGTCACTTCAGTGACCTCTGTTCTGTTCTGTTCTGTACCGTGGTTATGGTTATTTACTTACATAATTTATGTATTTCAGTTTCTGCCACTTAAATGATTTGTTTACCAAATTATCGTGGTTATGGTTATTTATTTACGTAATCTTAGTTTTGCTACTTAAAGGATTATTTGTTCCGACTAAGTTATCTTAAATGTTTTGGCTACATAACTATCCATGGTTATTTCGTGGTCCCTTATACTCTTGGTATAATATTTCTCACTCTGCCAAGTGCTTATAGTTATTTACCAATTTTCAGAAAACAATGCAATTCAGAAATAGCTTTTGGAAAGTCGGGTTGCGGAATAGACACACACGCAACACTTTTATGACATTTTTATATGTTAATATCGGCCCTTTTTGATCAATATATTTTGTAATAAAATAGAAGCTCCAATGATTATTTTGGTACCCTCATTTAAATATTTCTTCCGCTTACATTTATTTATTTGTTCAAGATTTGGCCGGAGGTAACTTCAGTTACTGGTCATCACGATGCTTAACCCTTGGGTACGGGGAGCGGGTCGTGACAATCTCAAACAAGATAAATTAAATTTTGTCATTTTTATATTTGACTGTTTTTTAACCTTGGTCCTTTAAGTATTATTTATTTATTTATTTTTTCATGTTTAAAGTTTTTCTTAATTTATTTAAAAAAAAACTAACTTATGTCCAAAATTAGATTAAAAAAAAAATGACATATTGACATAAAAATATTTAATTATTGGATAAATTACAACTATATACCTTAAGATTTGACACTTTTTTCATTTAAGTCCCTAAAATTTTAATTTTGTTAATTAAGTCCTAAAGTATTAAATTCAAATCTATTTAGATATAAAAATAAAACATAAGCTCAAAAGTATATAAAATTGTTATAAGATCCGAATTTTAATTTATTGTTAACTTAATTATCCTTCGCATGTATATGTTTTAGAATTGATATCAGAGTTTGGTTTATTAGTTTTGCCAATATTAATATATGAGCATTAGATATACTAAAGTAGTCGAATATAATAATTAAAATAATAGTATTGCACTACAAATAATAAAATAATACTATAATAAGGTTTTTAAAACAACTTAACGAAAATCTTAAGGAAAATCCATTAGAAATTATACATGGAGTTCGACATTTATTGTTAGATAAAGGTAAACAATTTGCTCTTGTAAAAATAATACAAGTAAAATGATAATTGAAGAAATAAATAATAGCATAATAGAAATAGAAGAAGACCTATATAAACAATTATAATTAATCAGTCTGGGAGAAATATACCAATTATAAAAACACACATGTAGAGAATAATTAAGTAAACAATAAATTGAAATCAAGGTCTGATCACAATTTTATATAACCTTCAGACTTATGTTCTATTTTTATATTGTTTTCAGGATTAAATTGATTCAAATTTAATACTTTAAGAACTTAATAGATAACATTTAAATTTTAGGGACTTAAATGAAAAAGGTGTTAAACTTTAGAGACTATAATTGTAATTTATCCTAATAATATAATTCTTTGTCATGTGGTAGGTAATGTGAAATTGTTTAACATAAGTTAGTTTTAAGAGTAAATTGGAAAAAAAATTAAAACATTGAGGGAAAAAAATTTTAAAAGCCAAAGTGAAAAAATGACCAAATATAAATAAAGTAAAGTGTAATTTATCTTACTATCAATAAAATGTATACTTCTTTTATATATTTATATTATTGTTTGATAATATAAAATAATTTTTAATTTTTTTATTCTAAGTTTTCTAATATGGCACATGTCCTCTCTGTTCCTTTAGTTTTCAATTCAGTTAAATTAATGTCCAATAACACTATAATATTGTTATAAGTTATTTGCCATCTTGACTTTTAAACTATATCATTAAAATTTAATATTAAATATGGAAATTGTAAAATTAAAATGAAAGAATGAAATTGAGGAGGGTTACACTTAGGTGACAACAAGTCGAGGTGGGAGAGCAAGAAGAGTCAAATACAAGCGTAACTAGTTTTCTACCCGTGCTATGTACGAATGGTGTTTGAATCTTGAGTTTATATAAATTTTAATTTTGACATATTATTTTTTGGTAAATTAGTTGAAATTAGATTTAAATTATAAAAATGTTATATTAGTAAGTAAATCAATCTTAATTTTCTATATAACCACAACATTGTAATTTGTGAATAAATTTAATTTAATATATTTTTTTGACACTTTGATGTAACTCGGAGTGATTAAAATAAATTTTATAAATTAAATTTAATCTTTTATTATATTTGCAATCATTATAATATATTTTTTAAATAAGGAGATTATTTCATATTTCATATAAAATTGTATACAATTTATCAATTTTTATGCCCTTTATTTTGCTAATTGTAAATGATAAAGATTATAAAAGATGTTTAGATTAAATTTTAATTTTTTTGGGCTTGTGAACTCTTTATTAATAGATGCATCTTGTTATGAATCATTCTATAGTACTATAATATAAGTTCTCCAATCAAATTGTGCTTCTTAAAATTTTGAAAGTCAATTTTTTGTGTTGAAACCTCCTCCTCCAAAAAATTGAAAAAAATAAAAAAATTAAAGCACACCACGGGTATTATAGTCTAGGATTATTTACCAATAAATCCTACTTCACAATATGTTATACCAAATAGTCCCACTTTTTTTCTTTTATACTATTTAGTCCTGCTGGTGGGTTTAGTTGGTCCTTTTTTTTTGTTTTTCCTTTTTTGGTAGGTCTGTGTGGACGAATGTGCCCTTGGGTCAATGTGGCAATTTCGTTGTGGGGTCAATTCTTTTTTTGGAAACGTTGGTCCTTCTGTTTTGTCTAATTTTGATAATACATTCAAAAACTTTTGAATGTAGGGTTTTCGTAGTTGAATGTGTGCTTTGTTTGCTGACGGCTGTGTGACATTCCCGTAGAGATTCAGAACACTGCCGTGTACACGCCGTTCTTTACCTGGTATGCTTATTTCTCCTTGGGTCGTTCAGCTTTGATATGGATTGTGCGTATTTACATTGTGGTCTGTGTTTTGTTTCATGTTTTAACGTATGTGGGTTGTTTCTGGATTTTGGCCGATCATGGTGTTACTAGTGTCTGTGTGTTAGAGGAGTCGTCGTTAATGGTGTGTGGTGTGTCACTGGTGTTATTCTTTTTTTTGCTGTTAACCCTGGTTCTGAAGTGCCACGTTATCCCGATGGGATGTGCCCTGTTTGATCGACGTCGGGACATGTGTTTCACTTTGGGTGGGGAGTCATACTTTCGCGTGTGTGTCTTGCCTCGTTTTGTAGTGTTTTCCATTTTTATTTTTTGTCCCTGCCCCCCTCATCAATCATATGTTCACATTCGCAGGAGGATGGACAATGGAATTATGCTAGTATGTTGTTACGGTAATGTCAATGTCGTTATTAATTTGCAAGTTCCATTTCGAGTTGACGACGTCGTCTGTGGTGTTTGTGAAAAGTTTGAAGGGCTCACACCTGCCGATGCATGTTTTTACTTCAAGATGCCCGGTTATAACAATTTCATATTGCAGAATGATGTTGATGTGGCGAACATGGTGTGTCTTGCACGGTCTTTTCAATTGCAATGCGTTGATGTACTAATTGAAGTACATCGTGCACTAGTCGGTGACAATGCAAACGGCCAATTACAGACAGCTCATTGTGAGCCGACCGATGTGTTTGATGAGTCGGACATGGATGACGAAGAGGATTTATTGGCAAAATTTTTCCCTCATGTTGACAAGGTGTTTTTGTCTACCCAATGGGCTAACGAGATTCAATGTATTGGCCAAAGTTTTGAAGGTGGAGCGGATGAATTCCGGAGTGCTCTTCATAAGTATGCTGTCGAATGTGGTTTCCGTTTTAAATATGTCAAAAATGATTCTGTGCGGATCACAGCTGTATGCATGATGAGGGAATCGAAGGGATGCATGTGGTCGGTGCACGCACGCGTTTTGCATGCTAACGGATTTTTCTACCTTCGCAAATGGAATAAGGAGCATATCTGTGGCGTAGCTATTCGGACACCGAAAAACTCGCGGGCTGGTTTAGATTTAGTGTCCGATGTTATTTCTGAACGGGTACATGACAAGCCACTTACGCGACCCACAGATGTGGTTTACGACCTGAAAAAAGATTATGGATTAGAGGTTAGCTACCGGGTTGCGTGGTTAGGTGTTGAAAAAGCTCAGGGGGAGATGTTTGATGCACACTCCATTTCGTTCGACCAATTGCGGTGGTACAGTTCCGTTGTCATTGAAAACAACCCTGGAAGTTACGTCAATATTGACTATGATGAATACAACAACCGTTTCCTAAGGTTTTTCATATCATTCAAAGCATGCATCGATGGGTTCAATCATTGTCGTCCGTTACTATTCTTGGATGGGACTTTTCTGAAGGGAAAATTCAAGGGCCATTTGCTAGCTGCTACTGCGAAGGATGGCAATCAAGGTACTGTAATAATGTTCACAGAAATCATTTTCGTTGTACAATTATAATTTCATTATTTATTGTTGACATAATGTTCCCTTGCACATTTAATGTCACACACATGTTAATTGGTCTCACAAACATACCACCAACATATTTGCAAACTTAACTCACAACATCCCTTTCTAGGTCTCTTCTCTTTAGCCATCGCGATTGTTGATTCAGAGAACACCGCAAACTGGGCATGGTTCTTGGGACATCTCGCAAATGTTGTCAACAGTCACAGGACCCTTACGTTCGTATCTGACCGACATGTAGGCTTATTGGAATCAATACCCATCATATTTCCCACAGCCCACCACGCATTCTGCCTACAACATTTGCAACGTAACTTGCAACATAAGTTGTGATATGTTAACACTTCATATCGAACTGGAATGTTGACTAAATTCCGGGCGTGTGCTTACGCACCCACTGTGTCTTCATTCACTCAATGCATTGAGGAATTTACCAAATGTGGACGGAGGGTTGTTCCCTCATTCTTAAAAGACTTACCTCTTCATTTTTGGGCTAACGCTTACTTCCAGTATGTATTTTCAGTCTTCCTTTTTGCTTTCTGTTAATACTGCATTTCCCATTTTTATGCTTTTCACATTTTCATGCCATTTGCCTACATCCTCACTAATATCATACTTCTTCAATATCAGCGGTTCATGGTACGGTGAGATGAGTTCCAATGCCGTTGAATCGTTTAACTCATGGATACGGGAAGCACGACACCTACCAATAACTCAACTGGTTGACAGTATTCGAGTTAAGATTATGCGCCAAATGGCGAAACGCAGAATAAAAGCACAAGCGTGGCCCGGTGTTATTTGCCCAAAAATGGAAGCTCGTTTGGTCAAAGCGTACAATAAAGGTAGAGCATGGCTTGTCAGCCAATCCACCGATACAGTGTTCGAGGTCCACTCTTTCCCATCCGTCATGGTTGACGTTGACAAACGTACATGTTCCTGTTTCAAGTGGCAAATAAATGGATTTCCATGCTCTCACGCAGTTGTTGCTATCCGGAATAGCGGCCTTGACCTGTACGATCTAGTTGCTGAATTTTACCACGTCACTGCTTACCGCAAATCATACCAACAAAACATACAACCCATTCCAACTGTGGAGAAACCAGCATTCAATCCTGAGGATTTCGTCATACAACCGCCTTCGGTAAAGCGACCACCAGGCCGGCCCAACAAAAAAAAGAATTCTTTCCCAAGGTGAAGAAGTGCAACAAATTTGATGCGGCCGGTGTCAACGCATGGGTCACCACAATCGCACAACATGCAAGGAACCAATTTAGCTTGACACACACACACAAATATCCGAACTCCATACTTTAGCTTTATTGCAGTTGCTTTATATCTAAATAATTGGTTATGCCACAGCCATAACCTAGACTTGTATGAAAGACAAGTTCACAGCAAACATTTTACAGCTTCCAGTTTATTAGTGACGTGTGAACACTTCATACCCTGTTACCATTAATTACTTTCGAACTTTTTACATTTATTCTGTTCCAAAAGTATTCTCATTTTTAACCACACTTTATTCTGTGGATGCTGTTAACATGTTCAACGTGCGGGTATGCACATCCATAACCTAGACTTGTATGAAAGACAAGTTTGCAACAAACAATTTATAGCTTCCAGTTTATAAGTGACAGGTGAACAATTCATACCCCGTTACCATTACTAACTTTTGAACTTCTTACATTTATTTCGTTCCAAAAGTGTTGTCATTTTTAATCATACTATATTACGTGTACGCTGTTAATATGTAAAAATAGTAAACATGTAATACGTAAAGATTTTAGCGGCACGACTTCAACGCCGACCGACTATGTTGTTAACAGTACACGGTCTCCATCACAGTAATCGCACACCCACACCAAGCGAACCTTACATCTACCTAACACTCACATTACACACCACACAAAAACATTACACATTAGCATTGCCATACAGTCACCTGCCACTATTCCACTCAACAGTCACACATAACATGCACTACCACACAAAAACAAGCTGGACAAGTACCATTCTCAAACAAAACAATTTCATTTGTCAAATATAACCATACGTTTCCAAGCAAAATATAATTATTGTATCACCATTCTAATTACATTTCAAAAACCAACACTCCAACATTTACCATACTGATGTTCAGCCAAAAAAAAAACACAACCCAAAACACAGTGCATCATACACCAGTCTTTGTTGACATCTAATTAATTACCATGTTTATGTTCTAACGATGTACCATGATTTCATTCCTTCAAACCACGTGCTGGATCATTCACAAACGCCTTAACCATATTTGCATGTAGTATGATGCAATTACTTCCGTGCAGCGAACGTTCCACGTCAGCCCGATGAACATACTGTCGCATAATAGCGCACACAATGACCCCACAATCAAGCCTGAACAAACAAAAAATTTTACATATCAGCAGCCAAACACACGCTACATAGAACCTTAAAACAGTATAGTCCCCCCAGACAAAACGCAAACACAACTAACTTACGTCCCCGGTTTCTATTGCGGACACTTTGTCACAGCTTCAAGCGAGCTGCTGAAATTTGCCAGTATGCTTTGCTCATCCAACCCGAATTCACGCAAAGTCTACTTCATCACCTTAGTAACACGTTCTTTCTGCCATAACTCAAACAAAACAATTACACAATCTTCAGAAACCTAACCCAGAAAACAATCACATGATCACAAAACAAATTACAAAAATTAAACTCAAAAACCATACCAGCAAAGTTGCTACATTGTGATGCACATCAGCTCTGTCTCCATGCTGCCTCATCGGATTGTAATGTTTCCAAGTCCCATCTTCCGTATCATACACTACAAGTGTCCAATGTCCATCATGACACATTGGGAAGTGTATGAACCTACAATCGCTCGCAGCAGAAACATTTGTACAAACAAACTTTTCCCTAGCACGCACATCATCGCTTTTCACCATATCCTGCAAAAGTTAAAAATCATCAGAACAACACAGACACAGAAACAGAAACGAGCTTCGTGCACTACATAACTTCACAACTCACCAAACACACACTACTAAAAAAATACGACTTATCAGCCAACTCATCATCCCCATACATCCTCGCATGCTCGCTTTTCAGCAACTCAACATACCCGTCAATCACCTACAATAAACATGAACAAATAAAAACCTTCTATCCACATAACACCAATGCCACGTACATTGTCCCACAAGAGTTCATTCCCCAAATGTGAAAGCAAAATAATTTTTCTACAAATACAAATAACTCCTCACATTTCTACAAAGGCTACTCTGGCGTATGAGGTTTTTCACATCACTAAAGTCAACCACCACACCAGCATCACAATCCTCCCACATGACCGCCCTATACACACCAACAATTATCAGTACCCACAAAAATAATTTCATTACAACAAGTATTAACAAATAAAAAAAAAACTTACGTACCGATCACCATGCCTATTATAACCTTGCTTGATTCTACACTTCTCCTCCACCGTCATCATTTTCCACACCCCTAGACCACAGCGTCCACATCAATAACTCCGGCATTATTAACACAGTCATCACCTCGAACCACAATGCTAGTGTCTGTGACTGACTTCTTATTACGCCCATGTAAGATGGGGTACTCGAAATCCGACAATTTCCGTTCTTGCCTAACTTTGTTTTTTATGTTACGAACAAACGATGTTTGCCCCCCAGAAACAATTACCCCCTCATCCATATCAGACAGATCAACATTCACAATACCACCACTAGTTCTCCCACATTGCTCACCATCCGAATCAACAACAGCGGATCCTACACTCGGCCCCACACCCTCATTACACATATACGTACCCCCCATACCAGCGGGCGACACATTGTACACAATTTCACCTCCAACCTTAACCCCAGCATCACTACTTCCAACGCCGTCCCGACGCACTTCCACATCTCGAAAAGCTTGTGTCACCGTGTGTACATCACGATCAGCGAGTTGATCCTCAAGCACAAACACACTCCTCCGCAACTCGATATTTTCTTTTTTGAACTTGTCCACCTCGTCATTCTTAATTCCCAACACACACTCAAACCCCCTACAATGTTCACAGCTTGCGCCTCCAGTTTTTTTTTTCAGACTAGCAACTTCTCCCTCAAGCAATGCAATCATTTCATCTTTTCCTTTATTCTCCAATTCTAGTTTAGCGATTGCACTGCCATATTCATCAACCTTATTGACTTTCACCCCCTCACTGTTCTTCACAAATGTGGAACCACGTAACACGTCTGTCGCATTCCCCCCCACTGCGATGTCTGCTTTCTGCCCTTCCCACGAACTGCACTCCTCACGTACAACGCCAAATCCAAATTTCAAGTTGTCCATATGCATTGCATCAACTTTGTGTGCGCCATCACCTTCAATTTCATCCACGAAAGCATCATCACCTCCAACACAATCAACCACATCTGACTGAACATCTCCAAACACAACAACATCCGCACCCATCATTTCACGTTCATATTCGAATGACCTAAGCTGGTCTACTTTAACCTACGCAGACACAAACATATTACCATCATGAATTATAAAAAACTCAAAGCTACGCCTTAAAATAACAACCAAACCCAACACACATACCTGAAAGTTAACTGGTCCCGATAGATCAACCCCCTGACCTTTGCTCAACAATTTCCCAATGTCCCATTTCATGAATCTGGGGAACATGTTCTCCGTTTCCGGCTCAATTATTGTCGAATGTTCACATATCCAATACTAAACATAACAATAAAAAACAAAATATCAGCCAACTAATATGTCTACCACAAGTGTTTGTTACAACGACTAATTACATTGGACATTCACATACCAATAACACAACCACGCAGCCTGTCACTTTCCACGGCATTCGATGAAACTCCTTCACTGGCCCCATCAGTGTTGTCATTATTGCTCCAGTCCAGTCGTACATCCTCACTGTGTCCAAGTCGTTCATGTAACACACAAATGCCCAACTGATTGTCTCACTTGAATTTGAAAAAAACAGCTTGCCACACATATACAAGGCCAATAGCTTTGCCACATCTTCCTCATCTTGCCTGATCCGCCCTTTAACAGCTTCAAAAAATAAACTTTTCACCATTTTCGATGTTAACCGCGACATGTCACGACACCTGCGCTGAATGAAGTCTGACACTGGTCGTTGCCCCGGGGATAAATCCAACCGCCTCTTCCCGCATTGCAAACCAAAAATCAGCCTCACATTGCTACTAGCAAATTTCAACATTGCCCCTCCAATATGAAACGCATTCTCACGCGGATCATACGTTCTTATAATCTTAGCAATCAGATCATCACACTTTCTGAATTCATTGTGGTTTAACTTGTTGACGTGGATCGCCTCGATCATAATCCAAAATGGCGTTCTCTTCAACTGATTCATATGTGCCTTCGTCAGTTTTGCAGAACTAACAAGCTTGATTATACCAGCAACGTTTGACCTGTAGTTAATCCTTGTGTGGGCCTGCCGCTGTGGAGAGTAATTAACTTTACTCACATTACGTCCCACCATATTATGTACAACTTTCGTCTGTTTGAAAAGGATGCGTCCCTCTATTTTCACACCTACTTTGTGTGGCTTTGACCCAGATGCTTCCTCAACCCTTCGCTTCTCACACGAACGGGTCCATGGACTACGTACTGTACTGCTATCTGCAACACCAGAAACAAACCAATTCAACAATTAATACAACTACTCCCCCAACAAAATAAGCCCATACAGCCACCCCCCATACAAAAAACCCGGCTTCTGCACACAGAAATACCAACACCACACTCCCACTCAACAAATGAACTCATTGCATCACAACCTACCGCATTACCACACCAACACAACCACCAACAAGACAGACACCAAAACCCCCACCATACAGCACCCACATACCCCACATGAAACTATGACCCACAAACAGTCAGCAAATCTAAAAAAAAAAACCCCCACAAAACACATACAACTACAGCCACACAAACCACATACAAAAACCACAAAACCTACCAAAGCCAAACCCCGCCTGCATGTTCACAGCAACACCAACCAACCCCACAACCAATTTTTATCTGAACTTAATCCCACTCACACACAAACACAAAAACCCAACGACGGCCCACACAAAAAACAAAAGTACCATAGCACACAGTAAAAAAAAAACCACATACCCCTAAAACCAAACACGCAGTAGTGTAAAAAATATTTCACACTAACCCACACATGCAAACATCCACCCACCTCACACAAGCAAACCCCTTTTCCGAGCATCACGTGTGGTCCCCAACAAAAATGTCCCCCTCAATAACATTCTTCAACCCCTTACCCCCACAACCACAACCAACAACACAACACAACACAACACACAAAGGAACAAAAAATCCCAAGCCTCAGAAAGTCGTACGATGGCCCACACCAACCACCAAAAACCAAATACCCCAAAAACCCAACACGCAGCACAATAATCCACACACACAAAACGCCCAAACACCTAACACACACACCCTCCAACATCATACTTAATCGACTCATAACCACTACTAAACAGTACGAACGAAATCGACAAGGAAAACACATAAACAGAATGAACCACACTACGAAACACAAATGCCAACATCAAAATTTACAAAACATACCCATCCCGTCCACGAAAGAACTATGTCAGATCACCGTTGAGGGATTATTCGAACTAGGGTTCCTTTATCGGCCACTTCTTGCAACGTCACACCGTTCGATCATCATAAGTAGGGTTTCATACAGTACAGACTGAGAGACCACAACGACTGTGTAAATATAAATGGACAAAATGGGGAAACCTTGAACGGCTTGTGGGTGTGTGGGCCTTGTCCTAACCCCCAAACACACCAACCTAGCCCAAAAATAAAAATCCCTTACAGCAGTTTCCCCCATTTTGTGACACCTTCGCATTGTATCAAATGCAACACACCACACATGAGCCACACACGCACGTGAGACACACACGCGCCTAAAGAATTAATCTTGAAGCCCCCCAGCCGCATCAAATAACGGTTATACGAGGGTATTTATGTCCCTCACAATTTAATGGGACTAAACGGTTTAATAGAATAAAAATGGGACCAATTGGTTCATAAGTTCAAATTTTGGGATTTATTGGTAAATTTCCCTATAGTCTATCTATATAAATCAAATTAATCTCTGTAAGTTTGTTAGAAATGTCTCCTCGTAACATTTAGTAATTCACATGGTTGGGAGTAATGCATGCATATTGCATTATTTCGAATCTTCTATGATGAATTATAATAAACTTATAAGGTTAACGAACAATAATTAAGGTTGTGTTTCGTTTAGTTTTAGAATCATGATTTGAGTATGAAGTTGTATTTTGAGTTTGTGAGTTTTTGAATTATGATTTGAAAAGAGAAAATTTGTTTGATTATGAGTTTTGAAATGAGAAAAGTTATTTGGTTATGAGTTTTGAAAAGAGTTTTCAAAACTTAATTAAAAAACTTATAACTCATAACCAAACACACAATTCAAAACTCTATTGAAAATTATATTCAAAGCTCATAACCAAACTTTTTTTAAAATTCAATTTAAAATATAATTATTGAAAACAATAATTTTTTTATTTAAAAAATCAAAAAAATTCTGAAAATATTTTTTTATTTAAAAAATATCAAAAACAAATATAAATATATATATATTTTTTCAAATAACAGGTTGCAATTGCAAAAAAATAAAAATAAATAAATTGCACAGGCCGGTCAACCGGCTGAACGTCCAGGAGGATGTCCGAGTAGACGATCGGTAGACCCAATTTACTTTTTTCAAAATTTAAAAACTCCAGTCTACCGAATATGTTCTAAAATTTGTATGCAAATGTAATATTGGAATCAATTTTTAAAAACTTAAACCAAACAGAGATTGGAATATAAGGGCGGAATTATATGAGGTAGAACATGCAAGATTACAACAAAACTAATATGAAATTAAAGCATGTGATAAAAATAAATAAATAAATAAATAATTATGAGCTAAACAAACCACTAAGATTATAACAACACACTATGAAATATAAAGTAAGAAAATAAATATGAGATAAACAAACCACTTGGATTATAACAAAACACAATGAAATAAGAAGCAAGAAAATAAATATAAGATATAAAATATAAGAAAATGAAAGACTAAAAATTCACCTTCCAAAGAAAGATTGAACTTTTTGATTTCCAAATTTCCTCTTGATCACCCTCAAGTGTAGGAAGTGTGTTCTCAAATCCTCAATTCGAAATTATGGAGTTTGTGGTATGGAAAGTGGTTAACTCTCTAGTTTTTCTCACTTTCAATCACTAAACACTCTTCCTTATGATCGAGGCAATTGATCTTTGGCTATATCAGAATTTTTGGAATGGTTTTGGTGTATGGAAATGAGAAATTTCAGTAGCTATGAAAGGTATGGGGTGTATATGGAAGATAGAAATATTTTTGGACCAAAAACTCAATTTTTCTCTCTTTTTTCACCCTTTTCTCACTCATTTCTCTTCAATTTCGTGGTCCTCCTTCTCTCTTACAATATGATCATTCTATATAGGCAATGAGGGAGAGTAAAGGTCAAAAAGAAGGTGGGAGACAAGAATGTGATAAGAGGGCAAATTTTCAAGGTGGTTGCATGGGATACTCCTTTATGGATGCAAACAAAACCTCTTTTTGACAATGGGGGATGATTACGTATAATGGAGGATGAGTGGATGCACTTGAATGGCTCAGAAAATAAGTGAATGGGTTGTCCCAACCGAACCAAAACCAAGAAAAATGGGCTATTGCTGTTTTGGGCCGAGTCAACAAAATCTGTTTTTAAGCCCAATTTCAAATAGGCATATCTCCCCTATATGGACTTGGTTTTAGGCGGTTCTTGGGTCCAAATTGAAGCCCCAGAAGTCTACTTTCCAATGGTGGTGACCTGACATTTAAATTCCAAGTGTACAAAGAGATATGCCTAATTTAGTGAAGGCTGTCTCGGGCTGGGTCAACAAAATCTGCTCTTAAGCTCAACTTCAAATGGACATATCTCCCTTATTTGGACTTGGTCTAAGGTGGTTCTTGGGTCTAAATTGAAGCCCTAGAAGTCTACTTTCCAATAGTGGTGGCTCACATTTAAATTCCAAGTGCACAAAGAGAAATGCCTAATTTAGTGAAGGTTGTTCATTTCCTTCTTAATGATTTGATACTCATCATTTTCCTAAACCAGTTTTCTTTTATCCCCTCCTATTTCCTTTAAATCCAAACCTATAAAGAAGATGTTTTTAAATATTTTTCAAAAAAGTTCACCTCTCTTCCATTTATTTCCACTTTGTCCTTACTCGGTTTACTGAAAAATGTAATATTTTAATCGAAATGAGAGCCTCAGGACATCATAGAAACATTTAAAAAAACATATTTTGAAAAGAGGGTTTTAAGGTCTAAAATAGTTTGGCCAAAAAAATGGATAAAGGTTGGGATTAAAACTTAAATTCCATTTTTCTTATTGAGAATTTTGTGAGAAACACATTCTAATTGTCATCATCGAGTAATCAAAAGAAAGCACCCAAGTCTTAGGGCCGGTCAAAATGGGGTGCCTATAGTATGCTTTCACTTTTATCAGTGATTAGAAAAGGGATGTATCTTACAAAACAATTACAGTAGTATTTAGTCCTTATATAGGTATTCCATGATTTTATATATTTGTTGTGTTACATAAGGTTTGAACAAAATATATATTGTCTCTCTGCACCATTAATAAGTTGTTGTACCTGGTTTCTTCTTATTTCCAAGTGGTGTAGAATGTGTTGGGAGTACATTTTTTAAAATCTCATGTCACATTGTAGGCAAGTTATTTTTTTTTCCCTATATTTTTTCTCACATAGTTTTGGGTTTATAATTTGCAAAGAACTATTACAATGTGATTTGCAGCAATAGCACTAACAAGTGTGCATTGCTTGGTGTTTAAAATTAATTTTTTTAAATTGCAAAGTACTAGTTGGTTTATATTTCAATTTTATTTTTTTGTAGATTGTAGAGCACTGGCTGGTGTGCATTGTTTGGTATTTAATTTTAATTTTATTTTTTTGTAATTATAAAGCATTGGCTGTTGTGTATTGTTTGGTATAATTTTTTTTTGGGATTATAGAGTGTTAACAAATGTACAATGCCTTTGGTTTGTGTGTTTTATTTTGTGTCTATAATTTTTTTTTCTTGACTTACTTAGCAAGAATGCTTTTATTTTTAATTTTTGTGTTGATATGAAGTTTATACTTTAAAGTCATAAAGTTTGTTAAAAAAACCAAAATGTTTATGATTGAGTTACTTGCCGTACTTTAAATAGTTGATTTGGAAATGTTTATTTTCAAAATATACAACTAAACATATTTTCAAGTTTTTTTTAAAAAAAATCTTTTCAAAATTAATTAGACCTTGATTCATATTTTGACTTCAAATTTTTAGCAACAAATGGGATAAATTATATTTTAACCTAACAATTTTATATTTAATTACATTTTGAGTTTATCATTATTTGCACCGTGTCTTTAGACACGGCCATATACTAGTACAATAATATAATAGATAGAATTTGGAATCATAAAAGACAAATATAAAAGAGAGGATGCTAGAGGAGAGCTGCTTGAGTACACCAGCAGTTTGATTCAATAAACAGGTAGTGTCAACAATTTGTCCATCTTATCTCTCTCTCTCTCTCTGTGTGTGTGTGTGTGTAAAATATATATAGGGTTCATCACTTTTCTAGTTTCGAAACGAATTGGACAATACTGTTGTACTGTTGTGGGTCTGATTTTAGGCTCATCTCGATAATTTCAATTGTTCAATAGAATTTGTTGAATTTATTATTTTTGTAAAAAAATCACATTAATCAGATATCGAAAGTCACTTAATCAACTTGTATTTGTGTTTTCGATTTATTTTTGAAATCATAATTATCGTTTAAACAAATGTAATCCAATCAAATACCTATCAATTTCCGATCAATATGATTTTTTTTGCAAAGATGATGTGTGACGAGTTTTACACATTAAACGATTTGAATCATCAAGATAGACTTGGAATCGAGCCCTACCACAGCCTAAAAATATTGTCTAGTCTGCTTAAGGACTGAAGAGAAGGTGTGGCCATATATATATAATCACCATGAGACATGGCAGAGATGTCGAATATTGGGTGCACACTGAATGTCACGACCCCAAACCGCCCCTAGTAGAATGGTGCTGTGATGGCCAGTAATCCGTGATTACCGAAGGCCAGCTTACAAGATCAAACACAAACAGAGTGTAATATATATGGGGCTCACAAATGCGGAAGAAATAAATCAAAATACAAGTGGTCCATAAGAGCTGTGCATAGGTCAAATGTAATGACATACATGACACAGTTTCACATTCGGTTGATAATAAACAAAATACATATTACAATCTTGATCAAAAGGCTTCTAAAGCCGACATGTGCAAATACAATGATTACAAGCCAAAGAAGCATAATCTTCAAGATTCGCCGACGTGATACAAATTTTCCGGCATAAAACAAGTCAAGCCGACATGACAAGAATCCAAAACAAGTTTTGCAAAACACAACTAGGCGTCGCCGCCATCCTGCTCATCACCTACATATATATAGAGAGGGTGAGCTTGGATACTCAGTGAATGGTACTAGTAATAAAGGTTTTGCATGAATATAGCCGAAGTCTTTTCAAAACAAAACATGTCAAAACCATACGAATATTAGCCGAGATTCTTTCAGGGCAAAACACATCAAAACTTTAACAAATCAAGAGATGAACCGTATTCATCTATCAAGTCTTACAAGTCTCAAGGGATGCTTACTGGCATCGGCAAAACGCGAATCAAGCTTTCCGAACAAACAAATCCACGCGGTAAACCGTCAGTGGTAAAACAGAGACTGCACGATCCGTAATCGATTAGTCAAAGGTACTGCGAAAGTTTATAGTCCTCCAGCACAAGGGACTTGTGTTATTTAAGCCCGTAGCTCTTTTTAACACGATGGTTTTGTGTTACTTAGGCCCGTAGCCCGCTTTAACACGATAGTCTTTCCAAGAAAGGACCGTATCCTTTTATACTTAGTGCTGCGAAAGTTTAGAGTCCTCCAGCACAAGGGACTTTTCAAAGATGACCTCAAAACGAAGCTTAAACTTGATACATCAAAATAGAGCTAATCATTCATGTTTAACAAATACTTTCATCAAAACAAAGCAAAGCAAGATTTATCAAAACAGTATAATGTAGCTTTATTAAAAATACCACTCACCTAGATCTTCTCGGGTGTAGGCTCAAAGTAAAGATCAAGGACCTACAATCACATGGCAATTACATTCTCAAAACAAGTTTTACAGGCATGCAAATGATCTCGGCATTCTCACCAAATCCAAGTCAATAACAAAGCAAAGCATGCTGGGAGTTAAAACACTATTTTCTCGTCTCATGAAAACACACTGGGTACCGTCCAGGTCTTGCTGAGGTCCCACACCTCCTCGCCGAGGTGTGGTCCTGATGGCCACATTCAAAACGAAATCGGGGAAAAACCTGGGTTTCCCCTCAAAGAATGCAAGGACCAAGATCATCAAGAACATCAAGAGCATGCATGCTTAAATCATAACTTGTTTATGCAAAATCTGAGGTTTCATGCAAAGAGTTCAAAAACATGGACCTGGGCACCCATATAAGAAGATCATGTAGAAACAAACACAAAACATGGTTCTTGTTACAAACTTTCGAATCAAAACAAGACTTTTCTTCAAGAACACATGAACACTATTTTCTCTCCCAAAAACCAACTTCAAATCAATGCATGACATGCAAAACAGATCCGATCATGCAATGCAGCTAGATGATCAATAAGAACAATCAAAGTGGATCAAGATTCTAACCTCAAAGCTCGAATCTAACAGTTCAAACTCCAAAGATCAAACTCGAAAATCAACTTCTCTCTCTAAGAACTCTCCCTTCTTCTTCTAGAGCTTCTCTTTCTAAAAGCAAAGATTTGAGACAAAAATGATTTGTTTTTAGGCCTGTCGGCTGACTTAGCCTTCAGCTCGGACACGTGGCGCTACCGGGTTGGTTTAGCTCAAAAGTGACTGATTGACAAGACAAGTCTATGACAAAGCGTATGCAACAAGCTAAGGCAAGGCACATCGGCAAGTGATGACATCGGCTAAGGTCAAAGCTTCGGCAATAGGGTAACAAGGACATCGGCCAGGGGGGACGACACTTGACTAAGCCGTGCCACACCTTGGCTTGGGTGTGCCACGCTTCGGCCTAGGTCATACCTGCCCAGAAACGAAGATCACTAAGTGCGAAACATCTCGGCCTAGATGATACACTCCTCGGCCTTGGTTCTGAACACCTCGGCCCAGATAGTGACATCTCGGCAAACATGCCCGGGGTGAAGACGGAGGTCAACCAAGTGGTTCCAAAATAGTTCTAAGTACAAAGGTTCAAAGGTGAACTAAGCTCAAGACGACCTCGGCTACACACCAAGCAAAGAACAAAATCATGCAAGCAACGCTTTAAACAAAACAAGACAAAACAAGATAAACAAGATTTTCAACATCATAAGACAAGATCATACAGGAATGTATGCAAGCATGGTTAAGTCAAAATGAGGGTTGTTACACTGAAGAGAGAGAATAATTGTGTCGAGTGTTTGTCAAGTATATGCATATACTAGGGATAAGCCGTGCTTAAAGGCACTCCCTAACAAAATTTAGGTTTCGTTTAGAAGGAGCTAATTTAACCTGATTTTCTAAGTAAAATTTTGGGTGAATTACACTAATAGTCCCTATAGTTTGGGGTTTGTGTCACTTTAGTCCCTGACTTTTCAATTGTGACACATTTGACCATAAATTTTGAATCTTGTTCCAAATAATTGAAGATATCATTAGATTTTTCAAGGGTAAAATCATCAATTTGATAAAATATAAACTAATTTGACAAAATAAATGTCAAACAAATATTTTTGAATTTTTAAAAATTATTTCTACCCACTAAAAATAAAATTATGTAAAATTGATAAATCTTTTAGACATTTATTTATTTTTTTTACCAAATTAATTTTTATTATGTGTTTGGATAATGATCATGTAAAATTAATTTTTTAAAATTAATCATGTAATTTTTATTAATTTTTATCAATTTTACATAATTTTATCATTAGTGGAGAAAAATAATTTTTCAAAAATAAAAATATTTTTGTGACATTTATTTTTGTCAAATTAGTTTATATTTTATTAAATTGACGATTTTATCCTTGAAATTAAATAATGGTATCTTCAAATGTCCTTATTTGGAATAAGATTCAAAATTCAGGGTCAAATGTGTCACAATTGAAAAGTCAGGGACCAAAGTGACATGAGTCTCAAATTATAAGGGCTGCTAGTGTAATTTGCTCTAAAATTTTTGGTTTTTTTTATTCTATTTTATTTGAATGTGATGATTATGAAGAAGAAAAAAAATGAAATGATTATGATTTAGATGTGACATTTTGTCTTATTAATTTATTTAGCTTATTTTATTTATTTTTTTACTTATTTAAGCAAAAAAATTGTTACCAAACAACTTAAGGATACATCGATTTAATTTAACTTAAGCATAGGATAATTAATTATCCCGCCACTTCCTTCTTTCCTCTTTCTTTCATTTTCTTTCTTTGCTTTTTTTTTTTTTTCGTTTTTTTTTTCCAACAACTAATCTTAAATGACTAATCTGCCTACGAAAGTTGATGTGCTGAATGCTTCTGCTACTCACTTGTTTATCTCCTTTTGTGAATATAATAAATAGATCAGTTGCAATTTTGCTGAGTAGATCCAAATTCAATAGGTTAGGGATTGAATAGAATAAATTAAAAGTTGAAGAATGAAAATAAACAATATTATGAAACTTTAGGGAATAAAAGTGAAATTAACCCATAAAGAAAATTATAATGAGTTAAAACT
This sequence comes from Camellia granthamiana, assembly GCA_036172215.1. NCBI lineage: Eukaryota > Viridiplantae > Streptophyta > Magnoliopsida > Ericales > Theaceae > Camellia > Camellia granthamiana. The sequence continues at coordinate 12,125,295 of CM069912.1, forward strand.
TTCTATATTTAGGTAACTCAAGTAGGATTATAAGAGGTTACAATAATTAGAAAACTGATTAATAGAAATCTACTTTTAATAAAATCATATATAAAAATACCAAAAAAATAAGAAAAAAAAATTACCAAAAAATGGAGCAATTGTACCGATTGTAAAAGTTGGGCATGAGCACCATTAGTCGCAGCGATGCCCGACTTGGTTTTCAATCAAAAAATATTTTGATTTTTTCGGCACTGCTACGTAGCTCGAATATTACGGCTCGAATGGCTCAAAAATAATCTCTTACCGGTAAGAGATTATTTTCGAGCCATTCGTGCCACACTTTTTCGAGCTACGAGGAATTTCCCGATTTTTTTTGCCCCTCTTTTTTTGAGTTTGGAAGTTTTTGGTCAGATTAATGCAGCATAACTTTTAAATTTAGGGTAAGGCTTCTCTCCAGTCTGAGATTAGATTGGAGCATGTTGTTAGATATATGGATTCAATCACGGATCTTGTTTCGATAATTCGAATAGTTCTCTGTATAGAACTCGTTGAGTACTTTATTCCTGCAAAAAATCACGTTAATCAGATATCGATAGCCACTTAATTAAATTATATTTTTGTCAGCGATAAATATGATTTTTAAAATAAATTGTTTACAGAAATCAAATCCGATCAAGTAGCAATCAATGTTCGATCAAAATGATGTTTTACAAAAATGAAATACTCGATAAATTATCCACATTGAACAGTTCAAATTTTTGAAATTTAATGTGTGTGTTGGGTTTGAGTTTTTTGAATTAAGTTTTTTGAAAACTGAGCTTTTTGTTTTTCGTGTTTTTGTATTTTTAGTGAATATTTTTAAAATTTTAAGCAGCTTTATATATATATATATACTTTTTCAGATGCACCTTACTTAGATGTATCTAAAAGTAAAAAATATTTTAAAAAATTAATAAATATAAAAAATAGGAAAAATATACTGAATTCTCGTATTTTTTTTTTGTATTTTTTATATTTAGTGAATTTTTTTAAAAAAAATTTCACAAAAATTATACTTTTATGTGTATTTATGTTAGGTGTGTCTAAAAATTAAAAAAAATTGCTTAAAATATTAAAAAAATTCAATAAAAACAAAAAAATACGAAAAATAAAGAAGTTAAATTTTCTAAAAAGTGTTTTTAAAAAATCAAAAATAAGCAAAGTTAGTTCTTCAAAATTTCATTTAACAACTCAAAATCTCAACTTAATTATGTGGTCAATGCAGTCAACATAAAACCATGCTGCATGGCTACATTCCTCAACTACATACATGACTTGCGCATAGGAAACCAAAAGTACGCCCATTGCCATACGTAGCCGTTGGATCGATCATAGCTTGCTTGATGATGTGAGAATCTATTGTTATATAGCATGATTATATATATTAAGAATTAGATATTAGGAAAGATTATGGTGTAATAGAAATTAGGCATTAGAAAAGATTATAGTGTATATCTTTGTATTTCCTTTTTCAATCTTACCTTTTTCAGTCATAGATTTGGGGTCTTTGTAAACCTATACATTTGAATATACAATTGAATGCATAATAAAATATAAAATAAAACCGAAAGAAAGGACAAAAAAGAAAAAAAAAGGGGGAAGACAGATCATTCCGCAGAGCTTTGGGTGAAATCTCACCGTTAACATTGTCTTGGGCTTCAAGGAGCTCGAATGTGTTGCCGATTCCCTGCCTTCTTCCGACGCCGGTATAGAACGGAAGATCTTATCATTTTTGGTGAAATTACATTTATTGTTTTTTTAATTTTAAGTTGTTATGTTTTGTATATGACTATTGATTTGAAAATCTGAAATGCAGAAAACTGATAGCTAGAAGATGAGTATGATAAACAAAGAAGAAGACGAGGAAACAAATTACACGTTCGTTCGTTCGTTCGTTCTTGGTTAAACGAGTTAGTTTAGCATTAATATGTATTGATTTAAAGGGAAATTACATAAAAAAAAAATAATAATAAAAAAACCCCCAAATTTTGGAGTTTTTAATTTCATCAATTTATTTCTTAATATTTTGTTTTGTTTTTAATTTAGATTTTAAGCCATTTGTCTATCTTCATTAAATAAAATTAATGAAAAAATAATATTTTAGTCATTATATATAGGTTTATGGAAAATAATTTTGTGTGTGTGTATATTTGTTATGCAGGCAAGTTGCATGATGGAAGTTGGAGTGAAAACTTCGTCAATGGGAGTGGATTCTGAGCATTCAGAGCCATGTAACCTGCTTGGAGGTATAAATCGAGTGGGACAAGAAAATAAGCAAGATTAATTTGCTATTAGTTACTCAGGTTTAGTAATTAGGTTGTTGATAGTCTACTTCCTTGCTTGCCACAAATTTCCCTGTTCTTTATAGGGTAAATTACTAGTAAGTCTTATTTTTGGAACTTATTACTCATTAAGCCTTATTAATAAATTTATCAGTTCTCTTGTTTTTTTAATAAATTTGATAAATTTATTAATACAATGTAATGGGTAATAAGTCTCAAAAGTGGGACATATTGATATTGCTTGATATGATGAAAAAAAAAAGCAATTATGGAGTTTTGGTCACTTTTAATGAGAATTTTGAGAGGGACAGGCTAGGCATGAATATAACCTTTGGCTTATCGGTGGAAAGTAGTCGTTTTTGGACTTGAGTCTATGTTCTTATGCTTAATTGTTTGGGCATTTACCATTGCACAAACAATAGGAATGATCATATGGAAAGTTAGGCTAAAACGAGAATGCAGGGGGCTATGAAAACCATGGTGCCTAGGGTAGACACTCTATTTTTGACGGCCCTTACGAATTGGCCGTCCTTGTATGCACACCCGATGATGAGTCTGTTTGCTCGCCAAGTGCTCGAAGTTCTCAGCGGAATGCCACAACTTTGAGCCTTTCAAAGCCTACACCTTTATTTCCTTGTTCTGGACCAAGCTTTGGACCTTCAAGCCTGCAGCTTTTGGTGGCCTGCCGGCCACCCTTTGAGGCTGCCGGCCATCACTTTTGGGCTACCGACCACTGATGTAGCTTGTCGGTTACCAGTGATGGCTGGCCGGCCACTAGTGTTTTCTGCAGATATTTTATGCCAGCTGTGCCAGCTGTTTGCATAGATGCATGCATCTGTTCAACGTGGAGGGCTAGATCTCCTTGTAAAGATTTCATGTTTTCTATATATAGGAGGCCCCTCTCTCATGTTTTGGGGTTACAAAATTTTGAACTCAAAAATTTTCATTTCTCTACAATTCTCTCTATCTCTAGCATTTCTCTACACTTTAGCCTCCAATTCCTTAACCTTTGCCTATACACTCTTAACCAAATCTTCTCATCTTTGAGCTGAGGTGTTCTTGAGCTTGGTTTGAGCTTTAGAGGGTGTACTTATTTGGTTTTGTTGCTTGGAATTACTCTTCTCTTCAAGAGGTATAACACTTGCTCTTTTACCTTGCTTTGCATACTTGTTTTTCTATTTTTTCCCACTGATTTTGGGCTATAAAAAACTCTGTTTTTGTGGGCTGAAATTGGTGGTTTTAGGCCATTTAAGGTTAGGGGGTAGCTCAACCTTCTTTATTCCTTGTTTGTAAGGCCTTTTCCACCTTTGTTTCCCACTTTCAAACTATCTTTTTCCAAGCTTTTAAACATTGATTTTTAGAACTTTTTCAGTGGCCAAAATCATGTTTTGAACTCCAAATTTGGAGGGGAGGCTGTGTCTTGTTTACTAGCCTAGTTTATGCTATGTGTTAGCTTAATTTTCCAGCCATTTATAGCTTAATTCCAACATATTTTGACCTCTGATTTGGACTGTTTTAACTCAATTTTGGGTTGGTTAAGTCATTTGAGTCTTGTTTTGCATGCTTCTCTTGTAAGTGTCCTCACAAGCTTGGTGTTTTAGGCCTTTAGACACTCTTGTTTGAGTTGATTGCATTATTCTAGTGTTTTTCTCACTTAATTTCAGTAAGCATAATCTCTGCAACCTCCCTCATTTCTTCACTCTTTGTTTGCTTTGAGGGTTGTTTCAACCTTAGGATTGTTTAAGTTTGAGATTGAGGTCCATACTTAATGGTTTAGTCCTCTTTTGGGGGTTCATTATCAACGACATGACACATTTCTCTTGCCTTAAACTACCCATTGTTTGACACTTCCTTCTCTTTTAGAGGACTTTACTCACCAATGGACTTAATTAGTTAAACAATGGAAGGATAATTAAATGGAGTAACTAAAAGTTGAAACTAAAATTGTGCGAAGATAAGAATTTGATTGTGTATTGGTGTGTTTAATCGGACATTAATTGAATACATAGAACTCGGACCATTTCATACTTGCTAGTGATGAAATGATCCAAGTCTCCAAGGTCAACCACTTCCCTTGATCTCTCATGAAAGGAAGCAAGTTTGTGTCTTTTTTTTATTGCATTTATTGAACTTGCACTCTTGGGTTCACAAGCCATCATGCCATGAAATTGGTTGGATTGGTGGTTTGTGGCTTAGGTTCACCACTCCTTGGATTTGTTCATGAAAAGGAAGGGTAAGTTGTACAGATAATCCTTGAAAATACCCTGTATGTACTCTGCTTGTTCTCTGTTGTAGCAAGATGAACCTGTGCATCAGTGGCTGGCAGGCCACTTTCCATGGCCGGCAGGTGGCCGGCAGACCACCTCCATGGCCGGTAACCTTCATCTTTGGCCGGCTGGCCACTGATGCAAAACTTAACAGAGTGTTGGTAAGGTGGAGCAAAGTTGTTCTGGAAATGTTCAACTGTGCAAACAGAGGTATTCGGGAGCAAAACAGTGGTCTTTTCAGGTGGAATCCGAGCATGCGCATGCACATCCCTCGTTTCCCTGCGGCGGAGTAGTTAATTGCTTAGTTTAATTATTAATTGTAATTGTGCTATAATTCTTTAATTATTTAAATAATTAGTTCATTTGTTGTTGTAATAATTAGTTAAGTAGTTTAACTAGTTATTCATTTTGGTTTATAATAATTAGCTTTAGCTTAGCTTTAATTAGTTAGCTAGTTTATTCATTCGGACTCTCCTTCGTGAGAGCGTAATTTAATAATGTGTATGTCTTTCAACCCTACGTCTTTCTCCCTTTTATTTAACTGCTTATGATGGTTAGTTTAGGGACATCATGTTTCAATTAGCGTTCTCCATGTTTGCATCCATTTGTATTGCATGCACCAAGGCTCAGTTCATCATTCTAACTGTATTGTCGTTTCAATACTTCTTTGAATACGTGCTTAGACCGCATGCTATTTAAATTGCCTCATATGCCATGTTTAGTAGCCGAGCCTATTTAATTGCATATCGCATGTGTTGCATTAGTCATATCGCATAAAGTTAGGATCATGCATTTTTCTAAATCTTTTGTTTATTTTGGCTTGGAGTACTAGGTGAATCTTTACTCGCTTTAGCATCCTTGCATGAGTGTTAGTGATTGCCATGATTGCATGCTTGCCATGAGACTAAGTACTTACTTGTTAAACTGTTTGAGTGCCTGTGGATGAAGGCTTGTTGCTTGAATTGGAATGATTTAATGAAAGTAAGTTTAAGCCCACTTTGTTAAGTGGCAAATTCACAAGCTTTAAGCCTACTTTGTCAAGTGGCAAAATCAATCCCTTTTCGAAAAACAAACATAAAATTGAATTGTTCCAATTCGGGCAAACTAATCTACACCTTGTATGCGCGCATCACATAGTAAATGCTAGCCTAATAAACCAGAATAAGAGCATATAATGTTGATAAAAATCATATCATGATTAGTAGAGGCCGATCTTTGATCAGGCGAGCGGGGGTGCTCAAGTCATGACCTTCCTCTCTTGTACCTAAGTTCCCAAGCCGAGACAATCTTGGTGATGACAGACACGTGGCCTTTGGCATGAGTCATGGGTTTCTTAAATTTTCTAAAAATAAAATATTTAGGTGGCGGCTCTGTATTTGGCAAAGCAAACCATTTTTGACAATTTGATTCAAAATCGATTTTCCAAAAGATTTGCCAGATTTGGACTCTTTGGTGTTTATCAATTTTACATTGCATTTGTGAGATTAGATTCAGAACCGCGAGAGTCTGAACTATAGGGCTTCTTTCAAACTTCCAAAAGGGGGCGCGAAAAAGCCGAGCTACACCTAGTCCTTTCGGATTTAATAAAATTTTCAAGGAGATGCAAAATGCATATTGGCCTTTTTATTATAGTAAAAAAGCTGTTTTAGTTTCACTTTCAGTTTGGATGGTACTTTAAAGTCTTTAGTTTGATCAACATCAAATATACTATTTAGTGCCATAAAATTCTTTCGAGACTATATAGTTCTGCAATATAAACCACTATAGGCAACTTCAAGATCCACATGGAAGACATAAACATGAACAAAGTGCAGTAAAGGTTTTGCAAATTAATAACTTAAGCACCTTCTTTGATTATTTATTGGGTTGTTTGAGTTTGTCTTCTAAGTTTTTGAGGAGTTATATTCTTGCTTCAGATTCAACATGATGTAGTAAGACAACTTAAAGGAAAGTTCGGGTATTTTTTCATACAATAGGAATTGTGGTTTGTTACAGAAAGCTTCTAGTGTTGCAGTTTTCAAGATAGAAGAAGGTTTCTAGAAGCAAAACACTTGTTTTGGCTTGACTTTCAAAATATGTAGGTTTCAAGATTTTATGAAAAGGTGAGATTAAAAGTTCTCAACAACAGCTATTTTAGGGTTTCAATGGTTGAATCAATGGACAATAAGTATCACAAATTGGTTACTTTAAAGATTATTTTCCTACTCTTTGGGATTATGGATAATCAAATGATTATTGATTACATTCGCAGAGAAAAAGGGGAGAAAAAACACATTGCACTACGATTTATTTATGATTGGAATATACTCTATAAAATTCCCTCCTCTGTTTTGTTTTTAAATATTTGGGCTGTTGTGTCGCTGTAGCTTGACATGGTCAATTTCTTTCATTATATCATGTATTCAGAGTTTCTAGACTCTGAAGAATGGATGACTAGCAATCCAAAAGCAGTTGTTTAATGAACTTACATGCTGTAGTAACCATTGTTGATGGACAATATAAATACATGATATTTAATGATATCATTCTTTTTTTAGGGTGTCTCCATCAAGTATTTCAAAATCAGCAAGCCTAATGAGGATTACCATTTTCTGGTATAGTTTGTAAATTTAAGTGGACTTTTGTAGACACCCCATTTTTTACGGCCCTTACAACTTGGACGTCCTCGCATGCACACCCGATAATGAGTTTATATGCTTGCCAAGTGCTCGAAGTCCTCAGCGGAATGCCACAACTTTGAGCCTTTCAAACCCTGCACCCTTGTTACCTCATTTTTGGACCAAGCCTTGGTTCTTCAAGTCTGCAGCTTTTGGTGGCCTACAGGCCACCCCTTTTGGGCTGCTGGCCATCACTTTTGGGCTACCGGCCACTGATGTGGCATGCCGGCCACCAGTGATGGCCGGCCGGTCACCATTGATGGTCGGCCGGCCACCAGTGTATTTTGCAGATATTTTATGCTAGTTGTGCCAGCTGTTTGCACAGATGCATGCATCTATCCCCACGTGTAGGGTTGGATCTCCTTGAGGGAATTTCATGTTTTCTATACATAGGAGGTCCCTCTCTCATGTTTCAAGGTTAGAAAGTTCTGAGCTTAAAAATTTTCCTCTCTCTCTACCAAATTTCTACGCTTTTGCCTATAATTCCTTAACCTTTGCCTACACACCCTAAACCAAATCTTCTCACCTTTGAGCTGAGGTACTTTTGAGTTTGGTTTGAGCTCTAGATGGTGTGTTTACTTGGTTTTGTTGCTTGGAATAGCTTCTTCTCTTCAAGAGGTATAAGGTTTTACCTATTTGCTTGCTTTCTCTATTATTTTTCCTACTATTTTTCCATTGTTTTGGGCTATCAAAACTCTGTGTTTTTTGGGCTGAAGCTTGGGTTTAAGGCCATTAAAGGTTGAGGGGTTGATAGCCCTTCTTTATACCTTGTTTTGGAGGCCTTTGCCCTTGTGTTTCCCACCCTTTTACCATCTTTTTCCAAGCTTTTAAACATTGATTTCAGAGCTTTTTCAATGGCCAAAATCATGTTTTGAAGTTCAAATTTGGAGGGGTTAGCCTCCCCTCCTTGTACCTTGCTTACTAGCCTAGTTGGCGCCATGTTTTCGCATTTTAATCTAGACTTTTTTAGTTCAAATCTAGCATGTTTTAGGACTTGTTTTAACCTGTTTTTAGCACTATTTTGGGCTGTTGTTTGCATTTAAGCCTGGTTTTGCATGCTTCTAGTGTAATAGTCCTTATAAACTTGATGTTTTTGGTCTTAGACATCACTTATTTTGGGTTTTTCATACTTCATTTTAGCACTAATAATTTCTGCAACCTCCCTCCATTCTTGGCTTTTTTGTTTTTCTTTGAAAGTGGTTTGAAGTCACTTGCTTACCCAAGTATGAAATTGAGGTTTCATACTTAATGGTTTAATCCCTTAGGAGGTTCATTACCAACGATATGATACTTCTTTCATACCCAAAACAACTTGTGTTTTGAGCCCTCTTTCCATTAGAGGACTTTAATTCACTATTGGACTTAATTGAATTAAAGAATGGTTGGTAAATTAAAATGAGTAACTAAAACTTGGGACTAAAGATGAGCAAGATAATAATTTGGTTGTGTTCAATCGGACGTTAATTGAACATATGGAACTTAGACCATTTCAGACTTGCTAGTGATGAAATGATTCAAGTCTTCAAGGTCATCACTTCCCTTGATCTTTCATGATAGGGAGATGGTTTTGAGAGTCTCATTTTTATTGCATTTATTGAGCTTGCACACTTGGTTCCACAAGCCATTATGCAATGAAATTGTATCCATTGATGGTTTGTGAACTGAACTTGCTACTCCTTTGATTTGCTCATGAAAAGGAGGGGTGAGTTGTGCAAATAAACCCATGAAAATACCCTGTATATGTTCTGTTTGTCCTATGTTGCAGCAAGATGAACTTGTGCAGCAGTGGTCGGCAGGTGGCCGGTAGACCACCTTTGATGGCCGGGCCGGCCGGCGATCACTGGCCGGCCAGCCACTGATGCAAAGTTCAGTAGTGAGTTTGTAAGGCAGAGCAGAGTGAGTAGTAGTGTTGGTGTTCTATTGTGCAACAGAGGCTCTCCGGAAGCAAAACAGTGGTCTTTTCGGGTGGAAACCGAGCATGCACATGAACATTCCTCGTTTCCCGAGACGTAGTAATTAGTTGTTTAGTTTAATTACTTATTTTAATTGCACTTGTGTTGTAATTATTTAATTAGTTAGTTAACTAGTTAATTAATTCAAGTGTATTAATAATTAGTTAAGTAGTTTAGCTAATTCCATTTGTTTTGTAATAATTAGCTTAATTAGCTTTAGCTTTAATTAGTTAGTTAATTAGCTTAGTTTATTCATTCGGACTCTCCTTCGTGAGGACGCAATGTAATAATGTGTATGTCTTCCAACCCTACGTCTTTCTCCATTTTATTTAACTGCTTATGATGGTTAGTTTAGGGACATCATGTTTTAATTAGCATACTTCATGTTTGCATCCATTTGTATTGCATGCATCGATGCTCGGTTCATCATTCTAACTGCATTGTCGTTTCAATACTTCTTTGAATACGTGCTTAGACCGCATGCAAGTTAATTGATTCATATGTCATATTAGTAGCCGAGCCTATTAGTTGCATTATCGCATGTGTTGCATTAATCATATTGCATAAGTTAGGAATCATGCATTTTTTTCTAACTCATTTCTTTTTTGGCTTGGAGTACTAGGTGAGCCTTTACTCGTTTTAGCATATTGCATGAGTGTTAATGTTGTCATATCTAACATGCTTGCCATGAGGCTAAGTGCTTAATTGATAAACTGCTTGAATGATTGTGGATGAAGGCTAATTGCTCGAATTGGAATAATTTGAGTAATGTTTATATGCGATCACTTTTTTAAGTGGTACATATTTCGAAACATTTTTGCAAAACAAACATGACTCGAGATGTTCCAATTCTTACAAGTTACTCTATACTTGTTTTGTGCGCATCACATAGTAATGCTACCTAATAAACCAGAACAAGAGCATATAATGTACATAAGATTCATATCATGATTAGTAGACGATGATCTTTGATCGGACGAGTGGGGGTGCTCAAAAGTATTCATGACCTTCTCCTCTCGTACCCAAGTTCTCGAGCCGAGACAATCTTGGTGATGACGGACACGTGGCCTTTGGCACAAGTCATGGGTTTCCTAAATTTTTCAAAATAAAATATTTAGGTGGCAACTCTGTATTAGGTGGCAACTCTGTATCTGGCAAAGTAGTTCATTTTTGGCAATTTGATTCAAAATTGATTTTTCAAAAGATTTGTCAGATTTGGACTCTTTGGTATTTATCAATTTCACATTGCACTTGTGAGATTAGATTTAGAACCGCGGGAGTCCGAACTGTAGGGCTTATATTCAAACTTCCGAAAGGGGGGCACGAAAAGGTCAAGCTACAATTTCTAGCGACTCTGCTGGAGATTTAGAGAGCTTGACTTGAACATCATGATATGAAATTTTATTTACACTTATATGTTTCTTTATATTGCATTTACATTGGTGCGCTTAAGTCACTGTGTTTGCCATCTGCTATTCCTGGACGGTTTGCCAGAGGCTTGCCTGAAAAGGTTGCCTGGTCACAGGCTCTGCCATGATGGAAACACAACCCTTGGATCTGGACTACCGCTATACCGTTTGATCCTCCTTTCACTTCTCGATGTTAGGTGCGAAAGGTATATTAGGTAGTCTTGCCGATGTACCTTTTTGACCATTTGGCCTAGTTGCATATTGAAAGCCATAGAGACTGTTCCAAACTAGGACAGGATACTTACCTAAATTCAGGATTGCGTGAAATCGTTTTGTTTTGAATAGTGAGATCTAGTTCTTAACGAAACTAGGATAGGGTAACCCCACCTCCTCATAGGGGTGTTTTGGATCTCACTTAACTAGTGTAGACACCCCATTTTTGACCGCCCTTTTGACTTGGGCGCCATTGATTGATTACTTGAGGATGAAAGTTATGCTATGCAAATGTTCGATTTCTTCGGCAATGAGAGTGTCAAATCCCAACCTTACACCCCATTTTGGACCAAAATATATTTTGACCAAAATGATTTTAGATCTTAAAACTCTCTCTTTCAAAATATTTTTGAAAAAGTTTCTACGATGTTCTGAGGCTCACATTTCGTTAAATGTTGCGCTTTTCGATAAACCAAGCAAGGACAAAGTGGAAATAAATGAAAGAGTGGTGAACTCTTCGAAAAATCTTTCACAAAACCTTATTTAGAGGTTTGGAGTTGAAGAAAATAGGAGGGGAGGGGAAGAAAACTAGTTGAGGAGAAGTTAGGCATGAATCCGGTTAGGACCAAAACTGAGCAGCCTTCACTAAAATAGGCATATCTTTTTTGCAAACTTAGGAATTTTGATGTTGAGGCTGCCACCACTGAAAGCTTACTTCTGGGGCTTCAATTTAGACTCAAGAATGACCTGAAACGGAGTCTGGACGAAGGAGGTATGCCTATTTGAAGTCGGGGCCAGAAACTAGTTTTTTGCTTGTCGGCCACTAGTGAGGTTTGACGGCCATGTGTCGGCCAAGGGTAAAGTGTGTCGGCCATGGATGAGGTTTGTCGGCCACCAGTGATGGCCGGTCGGCCATTGGTGCAAAAAAGGCAATTTTCTGCAGATATTTTCCCTCAAACTATTCCACACTACTCCAGCTGTTCCACACTGCTCTAGCTGTCCTACATTGATATTTTCGATATGAAGCCATATATTTCTATATATAGAGGACCTTCTCTATTGTTTTCAAGGTTGGAAAAATTTTGGGAGTCTCTCCCTCTACAATTCTCTCTCTCTAGATTTCTCTCTCTCTCTTGAACTTTTGTGTATACAAGTGTAGATACACTTCAACTTTGCCTATCAACCCTTAACCAAAGTTGCTTATCTTTGGGCTGAGGTTACTTGGGACCCTCTTTGAGCTCTAGAAGGTGATCTTGGCTTGATTTATTGCCTCAATTGTGTCTTGGCTTCAAGAGGTATAGCACTCTCCTTTTAAGCTTGCTTTGCACAATTGTTTTCCTATCTCTTTCCACTATTTTTGGCCTGGTTTTGAATTGTAAAAAACTCTATTTTTATGACCTAAAAATGGTGGTTTGAGGCTATTTTCAATTAAGGGGTGGTTCACCCTTCTTGCTTCTTTGCTTGTAAAGTTTTTGTGCCTTTGTTTCATCACTTTCAAATCAACTTTTTTGGGCCTTTTAACCACTGAATTTCAGAGGTTTTTCAGTGACAAAAAACTTATTTTGAGGTCCAAATTTGGAGGGGTTAGCCTCCCCCTCCTTGTGTCTTATTTGCATGCCTAGCTAGCTTCATATGTTAGCATGTTTTTCTATCTTAACTTAGCTTAAGTCCAGCATGTTTTAGCATCTAAAATAGCCTGCTTTAGCTCTGCTTTGGGCTGTTTGGTTCATTTGAACTTTGTTTTGTGTAGTTTTAGTGTAAGTCCTTGCACTAGCTTGTTGTTTTAAGGCTTTAAACATCATTGGTGTGACTTGGTTGCATATTTTTAGTGCTTTTATCACTTAATTTTAGCACCTAAATCTCTACAACCTCTCTCTTTGCTTCACTCTTTCATTTTCTTTTGAGGGTTATTTCAAGCTTGGGATCCTTTAAGCTTGAGATTGAGGTCATGCTTAATGGTTTGATCCTCTTTGAGGGTTCGTTATCAAAGACATGCTCTCTCTCTTGCCTTACACTATCCCTTGGTTGACACTTCCTTCACCTTAGAGGACACTCACCAATGGACTTAATGGATTAATGAATGATTTGGTAATTAAAATCAGTAAACAAAATTGACAAGTAAAAAAGGCAAGATAAACATTCTTTGTGTTGCATTGCATGTGTTCAAATCAGACATTAATTTGAACATAAGGAAAATAGGACATTTCATACTCAAAAGTGATGAAATGTGCTATTTCCCTTGGTCTGCATTGCCCTTGATCATGCATGATAGGGTGATGGACATTTTGGTCTTGTTGTGCATTTATTGAACTTGCCCAATTGGTTTCACAAGCCATCATGCAATGAAATTGCTCGATTGATGGTTTGTGATCCAAAGCTTGTCCCTCATTTGATTTCCCCATGAAAAGGAGAGGCAAAGTGTGCAAACAACCCTTGAGAAATATACTGTTTTGCTCTGTTTTGCTCTCTGTTGCAGCAAAGAAGTTCAAACCAGAAATGGCTGATAGCCACCACTAGTGACCGACCGGCTACCAATGTTAGCTGATCGGCCACCATTGGTAGCCGACCAGCCCCCTGTCGGCCACCAATGAATTTGGCACAGTGTGTTAATGAGGTGGAGCAGAGGTGTTCTGGAAGTAGGCAGAATTTTCAGTAATCAAATGTGCAAATAGAGGCTTTCAGCAGTAAGACAGTGGCTTTTCGGGTAAAAAATTGAGCATGCATGCATCCCTCGCTTCCCGGGATTAGCTAATTAGTTTAATTAGCAATAGATCAAATACGTGTTATAATTAATTAGTTGTAGCTAATTAAGTGTTGTAAATAATTAGTTAGTTTAACTAGTTATTCGATTTCGGTTTGTAATAATTAGTTAACTAGAATAGTTAATTAGATTCAAGTTTTGTAGTAATTAGTTAGCTTAATTAGCGTAGCTAGTTGGTTAGCTTATTCATTCGGACCCTCCTTCGCGAGGGCGTAATGTTGTAATAAGTGTGCGTACGTGTGTGTATGTCTTCCAATCCTACATCTTTCTCCCTTTTACTTAACCGCTTTTGATGGTTAGATTAGGGTCATATTCCAATTAGCATACCTTATGCTTTATTCTTGCATCCATTCATTTATATTGCATGCACCGAGGCTCAGCGCATCATTCAAACTGCATCGCCATTTCAATACTGCTTTGAATACGTGTTTAATCGCATGTTGTTCAAATCAATCCATATGTCATATTAAGTAGCCGAGCCTATTAATTGCATATTGCATGCATTGTATTAGACACTCAACATAGTTAGGAATCATGCCTATTTTTCTAACTCATGTCTTCCTAGCTTGGAGTACTAGGTAAGTTTTTACGCTTTAGCATACTTGCATAAATGTGAATGTTGCCATGTTTAGCATGCTTGTCATGAGGCTATGTGCTTAAATGCTAAACTGCATGAATGCCTGTGGATGAAGGCTCGTTGTTTGAATTGGAACGATTCAACGAATGTGCGTTTTAAGCCCACATTGTTGAGTGGCAAATTATGTTTTAAGCCCACTATGTTTGGTGGCAAATCCGCAAACTTTTAAGCCCACTTATAGTGGCAAATTCAAACCATTTTCATAAACAAACATGAGTTGAATTGTTCCAATTCGGGCAAACTAGTCTATGCTTGCATGTGCGCATTACATAGTAATGCTAGTTTAATAACCGAAATAAGAACACATAATGTTTATAAAAAAAATTATATCATGATTAGTAGAGGCTGATCTTAGGTGGCGACTCTGTATCTAGCAAAGTAGTCAAATTTTGGCATCTTTTATTCAAAATCAATTTTCTAAAACGATTTACCGGATTTGGACTCTTTGGTATTTATCAGTTTCACATTGCACTTGTGAGATTAGATTCAAAATCACGGGAGTCTGAACTGTGAGGCCTTTCGTTCAAACTTTTCGAAAGGGGGCGCGAAAAAGGCGAGCCACAACTGGTATGTGCTTTGCAGTGAAACTGTACAGGAACGTGTGTATCAGTTGCAAGTTGGGTATCAACTTTGGGGGCAGAATTTAGTGTTGAGCGCAGTTCTACAGCTTTGATTCCATTTGTGTATTGTTAACATCTGAGCCGAGGTGCTGTGCGATTTCTGATTTTTTTTCTTTCTTTTTGCTTTATTTCTTTATGCTAGGTAATATAACATCATAGCTTTGGACAGTTCGGATACCCCCAAGCACTCTGGACCCGTGTCAGGAGGTTGTACAGATATGGAGATCTTGTTAGGGGACAACTTGTGTTTACTTCGCTCCTACCGGTTACTAGACGGAGAAGAGTTAGGCATAATTCACTAGTCCAACAGTCACACTCCACTTCACCTACATCTAGTCAAGGACAATTTTCTACATCTAGTTCAGTAAGAGATCACTCGCCCATTCCGATGGCATAATATCCCCCGGTTAGCATGGAAGACCTGATCCACCACCTTCAACAAACAGTTGAAACCATGCAGCAAGACGCTGCTCGTTAGGCCGAGGTCACAGCACGACAGGCTGAGGTCATAAATAGGCTGCAGCAACAACAACCATAGCCGGCAGCGGCTTCTGCATCTCATGCACCTCCTACGGGTGTCCTAGCACTCATAGCCACAATCCATACTACTAATGCCCAGGTTGAGAATTAGGGCAATCTGGCAGAGCCAATCCCGCCACAAGCCTCCAAAGCGCCTGTGTATCAAACCGAGGCTCCATTTGAGTTTGAGATTGACCCGACTGTGCTTAAAGTCAACAAGCTAGAGAAGCTACTCAAAAGGGCATAGGGTGTTAATTCTATTCCTGACATAGAAGATGGATATACTGACTCTGCGGTGACATTGCCAGATCGGTTGAAAATGCCGTATATCAATAGATTCGATGGTTCCAAAGACCTTATGGTTCATCTTCGGCTGTTTTCAGACATTCTGCGGCCGATGGGCCTGACCAGATTGCAGAATCTCTCACTCTTTGGCTAGACCCTATCTGGGATAGCTACTATATGGTATGCGAAGTTGGAGGATTCTATGAAGCAGAGTTGAGAGGAAATGACTGAGGCCTTTATTGCACAGTACTCCTATAACACACAAATCGAGGTCACAACTTGTGATCTCGAAGCAACGTGTCAGGAGCCAAAGGAGGGCTTCTCAGAATTCGTGACGAGATGGAAGGCTAAAGCTTCAATGATGACTACACGACCTTCAGAAAAAGATCAACTAAAAATGGTAGATTGCAATCTACACAGGAAATTGCTGTAGAAAATGATCGTCCTGCCCTTGTTCACATTCACTGAGCTCCATGTGATGGGAGTATAGATTACGCTATGAAACAGGGGTTGATAATTGATGAGAAAGAGCAAGCCAAGAGGCCTTTTGTGTGCAGTTCCAATGCAACCACTAGTGGTAGCACAGTTACACGACCGCTGATCTGAGTGTTGTCACCACCACAACCAAGACCGCCAATCCCTTTACTAGTACAACTCCACAAACTTCAAACAACCTGGCCCGATCCCAAAGGACCTTTACCTCACTCTACATGCCTTTATCTTAAGCCATGAGGATGTTAA
Source organism: Camellia granthamiana (assembly GCA_036172215.1). Taxonomy (NCBI): domain Eukaryota; kingdom Viridiplantae; phylum Streptophyta; class Magnoliopsida; order Ericales; family Theaceae; genus Camellia; species Camellia granthamiana. The sequence continues at coordinate 12,141,659 of CM069912.1, forward strand.
TAAAAAAGGGGCACCTCAAGCCGTTAGAGCCTCATCCATTACTTGATCTTCTCCCACCAAAACACAACCCAGCCAAGTACTGTGCGTTTCACCAGCAGTACGGTCACGACACCAACCAATGCTTCAGGCTGCATCATAAGATTCAAGACCTCATCGACAACAAGGTGATCGCACCACCCTAAAAGCCAAATGTAACTACCAACCCTCTCCCGGCCCACAATTAAGTTCCCCCACCTCACAATCTAAACCTAATCCATACACTGGCCTTTTCCTACGACCCCAGCATATATATCACCCCTTCCCATTGTAGACACCCCATTTTTGACCGACCTTAAGACTCAGATGTCATCATCTGTGCACTCGGTGATTGTGCATGTTTGTGCTCGTTTTGAGTTTTCGGAGCCTTCAGCCGAGCGCCTTGTCTCGGGACCTCTTAACTTTCTCCTCTTGGCCTGATTTTTGGACCATGCCTTGCTGCCTTTGCCTAGAGGGAAACAGAGGCCTGTAGGCCACTTTTTGTAGTCGTAGACTACCTTTCCCTCTCGTAGGCCACTTTTTGTACCCGTAGACTAGTTTTCGGGGCTTTCGGCTGAGTGCCTCGCCTTGCAGACTCTTGACTTGTTTCCTTTTTGGTTTGTTTTTGAACCAAACCTTGTTATCCTTTGCCTGGAGAGTGGAACAGGGGTGTAGACCAGTTTTCCTCCCTGTAGATCACTTTTCCTCCCTGCCAGCCACTTTTGGTGGTCGGCCATCTAGGGTGGGTGGTCTGTGGACCACCTAAGGTGGTTGGCAGCCTGCCACCACCTTCTACTCTCTCTGTAGACCCTCTTCCTCCCTTGCTGACCAGTTTTATTCCCTGTAGACCACTTTTTGTGGTCGGTCGACTAGGGGGAGTGGTCGGTTGACCACTTTAACTAGTCGACGGCCTTCCTTCATTTTCTACAGATATTTTCCTTGCCAGCTGTGCCAGCTGTTGGGCACAGAAGACATCCTCCATACATGTGTATGGAGGGATTGCTTCAAGCCTCTAGCTTGTCTAACAAGCTTGAGGCATGAAATTACATATAAGGGAGCCTCCTCCCTCTTGTTCAAGGTTCAAAAAATTTGTATTAGGGCTATACATATCTATCTCTATCTTGATTTCTCCCTCTCTCTCTATATTTGTTCTCTTTTGTGCCTTAAAGTGAGTTTTGTTCACACTTTTGCACTAAACACCTAGTGAAACACCTTCACTCTTGAGCTGAGGTACTTGGAGGTTTGTTTGAAGCTCAAAATCTTGGTTTTTGCTTCAGAAGTTGCTGCTTTGAAGTTGTTCTTCAAGGGTAAGAGAATAGCCTCTTTAAAGCTTTGTTTTCATTGCTTATTTGGCCCTATTTGCATGTTGTTTTAGGCCTAACTTGCGACTATAAAAACTTTTGTTTTTAAGTGCTTAAAGTGTTTGTTTGAGGCCTCTTTGGTGTTGGGGGTGCTCTATCCCCTTTTGTGCCTTATTTTGCTTTGCTTTGCTTTGTGCTATCTCCTAAGGCCTTTGACATCACCTTCTCTTGGCCCTTTAACCACTGAATTCCAAAGGAATTTCAGTGGTGGAAAGTGTGTTTTGAGGCCCCAAATAGGTGGGGGTGGTCCCCCTCTTTTGTATCTTGTTTGCATGTGTTATTGGCTTACCAAGTTAGCATGTTTTTCTACCTTCTTGGGCCCCTATCTTAGCATGTTTCAGGCCTTGTTTTCCATGATATAGCTCTATTTGGGGTTGGTTTGGTTACCTCTTGCATGCTCCTTGTACTTGTAGTGCAATTCCACTCACTAGCCTAGCATGCTTACTACTTTCACTTATGGTTCTAGCTTGTTTTGGCTCTATTTCAGCATGCTTTTTGCTATGATTTTACATGCTTTAGGTCTGATTCAGGTGGTCTTGATCATGTATGCTTTGCTTTGTATAGCCATAGTGTAAAGCCCCTCCACTAGCTTGGTGTTTTGAGTCCACTAGCATGCATTGCTTGGGCTATTTGCATGATTTAGCATTATTTGATATATGATTTTAGAGCATGTTTCACTGTCATACTCTCCTATGCTTCACTCTTTCAATGCTTTTGGAGGGTTATGCTTTATGCCTCAATCATGAGCCAATTGGGATGCATGCTTGCCTAAGCTTTTTGGGCTACCATCTCAGTGTGTTTTTGGTCTTATTTTGCCATGATACAACTCTATTTTTGGTTAGTTAGAGCATCCCTCATTTGCTTCTTACACTTGTAGTGTAATCATGCTCATTGGCTTAGCTTACTTGGTGTTTTGGCCTTTTATTCTAGCATATGTTGGCTATGTTCAAGCATGTTTTTGGCCTTGTTCTGGCATGTCTTAGGACTGTTTTGAATCATCTTTGCCCTTTGGGGCTTGCTTGATATGGCTATGGTACAAGTATCTTAGCTAGTCTTGAGCTTTGAGCCTCCTAACATACCTTGTTTGTGATATGTGCATGATTTGGCATCATTTGGAATGTAATTTCAGAGCTTATGTCTTTGCTATACTCCCATGTTTATCACTCTTTCATTGCTCTTGAGGATCATGCATTATGCCTTGTTTGTGAGCCAATGAATGAGCATGCTTTCCTTCCCTTTTGAGCTTGTGTTTTAGCATGCCTCAACTCTGTTTTGAGTAGTTTGGGTCATATGGGATTTGTTATGCATGGTTGTAGTGCAATAGCTTTGACTAGCCTAATGATTCAAGGTCCTTAGGATGCTATGCTTGTGTTGTTTATATGGTTTGGCGTCATTTCACACATGATTTCAGTGCACATGGTGTAGTCACACTCTCACATTTGTCACCTCTTTAATTGTGTTTGAGAGTTGACCCTTATGCCTAGTTGATGAGCCATTACATGAGCATGCATATCTTGCCTTTTTGTGCCTGAGTCTTAATGTGTTTTGCCACTGTTTTGGCATGGTTTAGGTCTGCCCGTATGTGGTTTGACCATTTGAGATTGATAGTGCATGCCTTCTGTGTAATGTGTTTCATTAGCTTTGATGCCTTAGCTTTTAAACATGCCATGCAGGCATTGTTCACATGATAGAACCTTGTGCATGCCACATTAGCATTGATAGATAGGCATGTTGCATGCGTTGCATTGTGTTTGGATTGGACGTTAATCCAAACATGAGAAACGAGGGATGTTTCATACTTGAAGTGATGAAACGTGCCTCATTTCTTGGTCACCGACCCTCTTGATCAAGCATGATAGAGGTGGAGGCCCTTATGTGTTATTTGTGAATTCATTGATATTGACTTGTGCAAACTTGGCTTCTCAGCCATCGTGCATTGTGATGCTCGGTTGGTGGCCCGAGAGTCGAGTGCCACACTCCCTTGGGCTTGAGAAATGATAGGGAGGGTGGTTGTGCACACATATCTTGCAAATACACTGCTATGCCCCTTGTTGTTCTCTGTTGCAGCAAAACTGAAGCTTGGCAAATTTTCTTGTCGGCAGACCAGTAAAGGTGGTCGAACAACCACTTTTTCTGGTCTACAACCAGTTTTTCTAGCCTACACCTGGTCTACACCGCCCTTTTCTGGTCGACAGCCCACCAGGAGGTTCCCATGTTGGAGCAGAAACATTCTGGAAGTTTGTGCAGTGTTCTGAGATCAAATCAAATGCAACCAGAGGCAATTCTGGGCATAGTAATGGATTTCCGAGCGAGGCGATCGAGCATGCATGCACCCTTCGCCCCGAGGACCTCTTTTAACTGCTTTAGCTGCTTTACTTAGTTAGCTAGCTCGTCGGTTTTGTACTTAATTAGTTAATGTGCTTAACTAATCGATTTGTGTTGTAATAACTAATTAGTTAACTAGGAATAGTTAATTAGTTTTGGTTTGTAATAATTAGTTTAATTAGCGTAGCTAGTTAGCTTATTATTCGGACCCTCCGTCGAGAGGGCGCAAATGTTGTAATAAGGGTGCGTATGTGTGTACATGTCTTCCAACCCCCATTTCTTTCTCCCTTTTACTTATCAGCTTTTGATGGTTAGATTAGGGCATATTTCGATTAGCATACCTTATGCTTGCATGCGTGCATCATTCATTTGTCTTGCATGCATCGGGCTCGGCGCATCATTCAAACTGCATTGTATTTCAATACCTATTTGAATACATGTATCGAAGTGTCGCATTCATATGCCATCTTAGATAGCTGAGCCTATTTAGTTGCATTATTGAATGCGTTGCATTAAGCATTTGAACATAGCTAGGATCATGCATGATTTCTAACTAGCTTCTGTTTTGGCTCGGAGTACACTGTGAGTGTTTATGCTTTAGCATCCTTGCATGCGTGTAAGTGAACGCCATGACAGCATGCCTGCCATGAGGCTATCTGCTTAAGTGTTGAACTGAATGAATGCCTGTGGATGAAGGCTTCATTGCTTGAATTGGAACAATTCATCAAAATGTGCATTTTAAGCCCACTTGAGGGTGGCAAATCCGCATTTTAACCTACTTGAGGGTAGCAACTTCAAACCATTTTCGAAAACCAAACGTGAAATGTTTTGTTCCAAATTGAGTGATTTAGTCTATACTTGTATGCTGTGCGCATCACATAGTAATTCTAGATTAATAATCGGAATAAGAACACATGTGTTTATAAAAACAATATATCATGATTAGTAGAGGCTGATCCTTTGATCGGGCGAGCGGGGGTGCTCATTTCAGGACCTTCCCCTCTTGTACCTAAGTTCCCGAGTCGAGGCAACTTTGGTAATGATGGACACGTGGCCTTAGGCACGAGTCAGGATTTCCTAAATTTCCCAAAAACAAAATATTTAGGTGGCGACTCTGAAATCTGGCAAAGCAGTCCATGTTTGGCGCTTTTTGATTAAAATCAGTTTTTCGAAACGATTTGCCAGATTTGGACTCTTTGGTGATTTATCAGTCTTACATTATACTTTGTGAGATTAGATTCAGAACTGTGATAGGAGTCCGAACTGTAGTAGCTAGAACGACAATTCGCGCCCTCGTGCGCAGAGCAGAGTTCGGGCGGTCTACAGTTTCTGGCGACTCTACTGGGGATTTAGAGAACTTAACTCGAACTCATGATATGTTGTTTTGTCCACACTTATGTGTTTATTTGCATTGCATTTGCATTGGTGCACCTAGGACACCGTGTTTGCCGTCTGCTATTCCTAAATGGTTTACCGGAGGCTTGCTTGGAAAAGCGTTCCATAAGGCTGACCGGTTATAGGCTCTACCACGATGGGAACACAAACCTCGGTTGTTACTAAGGCACCCTTTTTGACCATTCGACCTAGTTGCATATCGGAAACTATAGTGACCATTCCAAACTAGGACAGGTTGCTTACCCGATTATAGGTTGTTTGAAACCGCTGCGTGCGTAGTGAAACCCTAGCTCCTGACAAGATAGGATAGGGAAACCCTACCCCTCCATAAGGGTGTTTTGGCTCTTGCTTGTTATGTGCTTTTAGAGTGTGTCTCTATAGAGAATGCATATATCAGTTTGCAAGTCTGAGTATCAGTCTGAGGACATCAGTATTTGGGGGTATCAGATTTGAGGCAGTGATTTAGGGGTAGTGATCAATGTTGAGAACAGTGTGTTTAGCTTACAAATGCCAACTGTGTGTTGTCTTTATTGTAAGCCGAAATGCTATCCGTTTTTCTGGTTGTTTGTTTCCTTATTTTTCTTTATTTATCTTTTTGCAAGGTAGTATAGCACAATTGCTTTCGAAAAGGCAGATACCCCCCGAGCACTCTGGGTTAGAGATAGAAGGCTTCATTGATCCGAGGATCTAGTTGACGGACAAGCTGCGTTCCTTTCATTACCCCCGGTTACTAGACAGAGGTCAGGTAGGCACAGTTCATCAGTACATCGGTTACTAGATCAGCGGTCCTTATCCACCCCACTAGTGTGTAGTCGGGCTGAGGTTTCTGTTTCTACCACAGAGAGATACACCTGTTGCAGTTAGATCAGCACCTTGGCAAGTATGGAGGACATGATGCGTCAGCTCCAAGAGACCATGCAAGCCATGCAGCAGGATGCTGCCCGCCAGGCAGAGGTTGCCGCACGTTAGGCAGAGATTGTGGCTCAACAGGCAGAACTGATTGCCAGGCTTCAGCAACAGCAACAGCAACAGCAATGACCACAACAAGCCGGAGCATCTGCTTCGCATCCACCCCCACCTAGAGTTCCAACACTCGGGGAAACTGCAAACATCTAGGAGAATACGGACGTCCCAACGGGGCCAGTTCCATCCCCAATCCTACCTCAGCTGTCCAAAGCACCGGCTAATCTAGTGGATACACCATTTGAATTTGAGGTGGATCCAACAGCGCTGAAAGTGAGCAAGTTAGAAAAGCTGTTCAAAAAAGCTCAAGGTGTTAATTCCATTTCGGACATAGAGGATGGATATACCGATTCAGCGGTGACTTTGTCGGACCGGTTCAAGATGTCGCATATAGAACGTTTTGACGGTTCTGGGGATCCCATGGTACACCTGCGGTTGTTCTCAGATATCCTAAGGCCAATGGGCCTCTCCAGACTGCAAAAGCTTTTCCTTTTCGGCCGGACCCTGTCAGGTGTCGCGGCCATCTGGTATGCGAAGTTGGAAGATTCTATCAAGAGAAGTTGTGAAGAAATGGCCGAGGCCTTCATTGCCCAGTACTTATACAACACACAGATCGAGATCACAATTCGTGATCTCGAGATAACCAGACAGGAGCCAAAAGAGGGCTTCTTTGACTTTGTAATCCGTTGGAGGGCCAAAGCTTCTATGATGACCACCAGGCCAGTCGAGAAGGATCAGATACGGATGGTTGTGCGCAACCTCCAATCCAAACTGATGCAAAAGATAATCGTCTTACCCCTCTCCACCTTTTCTGATTTACACGAGATTGGGGTACAGATTGAGGATGCCGTGAAGCAGGGTCTGATTAACGACGAGAGAGAACAGCCCAAGAGGGCATTTACACGCAGTTCGAATACAGGCACGAGTAATGCTGCAGCTGCCAGAACTTCTGATGTGGACATAGTCACCACCACCACACCAAAAATAGCCACCCCATTCACCAGTGCGTCCAGAACCAGCTCACAAACAGCCATATATCCACCCCGAGGCCAGAGAACCTTTACTCCACTGTACATGCCTCTGTCCAAAGCTCTAGGGGTTCTAATCAGGAAAGGGCATTTGAAGCCTCTAGAGCCGTGGCCATTACCAGACAAACTTCCTGCTTCCCATAACCTGGCTAAATACTGTGCCTTTCACCAACAGCATGGTCATGACACCGACCAGTGCTACAGACTTCGTCATGAGATTCAAGATCTCATCGACAACAAGGTGATCGTGCCTCCAGAGAAGCCGAATGTCACCACTAACCCACTCCCACCACATAACCAAGCTCCACCACCCAAACACATCAACCTCATCCAAACCATGGCCATTCCATATGACCCAAGCATATATATCACACCCTCCCACCTACCCAAGCCTGAGGTGTTCATCCCAGACAGCACGGAGTTGTGCATGTTGAGCATCTCCCAAACCCAACCTGAACCGGTGGTGGTGACCGTCGAAGACAGAACCGGGATGACTTTAGAGGCAGATGAGAATGTTGATTTAGAGCCTGAGGGGTCTGGGAGCTTTGCGTACAACCCGAGTGGTTATATCACATCAACAGACCAGGCTAAGCCAAGGGTAGAGTTGCCAGTTGGGGCAGAGATCAGTGTGGTTCGGGAAGATGGACCAAGTCAGGGGTTAGATGACGTAGCAGAGCTGGAAGAGGATATTGCCAATCTGCAGCTCTTCAACGAGCAGGACTTAGGGGATGTGGACATCAACTGGTTCGACTTAGATGGATCAGCAGAAAATACTGGGTGGCTCAGCGACAAGCCAGATGTTGTTGAGACATCACAGCCAGAACATGGGCAATCAGAAGCCGGAATATCAGCAGTGGCCGGAATGGCCGAGAATCAGGAGGGATTGCCGGAGAGCACCGGTGCTAAGAATTTTGCTCGGGATCTGGACAGTCTGAGTACAGTAGACACTGAACAGGAGGCTGCATCGAAGCGACTTGAGCAAGAAAAGATCGAGGATCTTGAGAGGACTAGGAAGGCCAAGGCCCCTGCGGGGACGGAATGTGCTGTGAGCACAGAAGCAGTTGCAACGGAACCGGACAGCTGTCTGTCGGTTGCCGACGGGATGTGGTGGAAAGACAATGACTTATGTCTTGCCCACACTGACGAAGATTGGGGGCAGAACCAACCGGATGACACCTGGTATGTTGAGGAGGTTGACCATATGACCAGGAGTGGGCGGTATTTCAAGCCCCCACACTTGGACCAGCCGGAGGCGTCCGGGAAGGACAAAGAAGTAGAGAGGCAGAAGGAAAAATTGCTGGAGGAGGAGGCTGTATTGAAGCAGCTTAAGAAAATCCAAGCAGATATCTCCATCTGGGGACTGCTTATGGCCTCGAAGGTTCATAGATAGGCCATCCTTACAGCCATGGATAGGGCCAAGCTTTTAATCGATACAACTCCGGAGCAGTTGGTAGGGCTGGTTTTCCTGGGAGGAGCTTCCCCGACCTTGACCTTCACTGACAAAGAACTACCGCTCGAGGGGTCAGATCATAACAAACCACTTTACATCTCTGTGGAGTGTAGAGAGAAATGGATACCGGTGGTCCTTGTTGACACGGGGTTGGTAATCAATGTATGTTCGTCGAGAACGGCATATGCTATCGGGTTGAAGCCCGCAGATTTCGTGCCTACAGTCCAGGTGATTCGGGCCTATGATAATACCAGTCGAGAGGTGATGGGGACCATACGGATTAAGACTCAGGTTGGTCCGGGGCAGCAGGACGTTGAGTTTTATGTCTTGGATGTTCCCGTAACCTTCAATTTACTCCTTGGGCGGCCGTGGCTGCACCAGGTGAAAGCCGTCTCTTCCACCTTACACCAAATGCTGAAGCACCCCCACGGGAAGGGGGGTGGCAATCGTTTTTGGGAATTCTTCGATACATCCGCCACCAGAGGTTTCTACACAGTTCTGGAGATTGAGCATCGCGCGGAAGATGTATTTTTGTCAAGATTCACCCTAGCTGAGGCCTGGGTTGTACAGGATATTCTAGCTGTTGATGAGGGGCTATACATCAGTGCACAGTCTGTCTACCTTATGAACAAGCTTCAGCACATGCTGGAATGGGATTAGGGCGAAGTGGCCGGAAGGGCGTCGCAGCATCGACCGAAGTGCCACATAACCCATATACCTTTGGATTAGGTTATCTGTCTACCAAAGAGGATTGGGCGAGGAAAGGAAGAGAGATGGCCGGAAGAGCCAAGGCAAAGCAAGTCGGAAAGCATTATGAGTTGGTGCACTGACCTATCCAGGAAACCCTGAATGGACGCTTTGTTCGGGAAGGGGAAGACTTCCCGTTTTGCGGCTTTCCGGAGCCATGGTTGAATGCAGAGAAGCGGCGTTTGCCCGGCTTCGAAATCTTTTTTGATCTTCAATTGTCCAGGGATGAAGTTGCCGAAGAGCAGACAGACCCACCAGCTGAGGCTGAGCAGTGCAAGGAGGAGGATTCCGAGAGCACAAAAATTGAGATGGGGGTAGCACTGGCTTCTCTCCTCTCAGATCCTCAGATCGTACCGGAGTGCTTGGGGGATAACTTCTCAGTTTCCATGATCGGGGAAGCAGCTGTGGGCCCACCTTTAGGCATTCTTAATGCATCCATCACACTCTCCCTCGTCTGGCAATACGAGGAGGGTTTTTCATCGACCAGTTCCGGGTCAGGTAGTGAGCCGGAATCTGATTCCACTGAGTCTGTGGAGTCGGAATCAGATTCCAGCTCTTCTGAGTCTGAGTCTGGTATTCTTGGGGGTGATAACTCGGATGCCACTATCCTGTCCAGGTCGTCTTTTTCTTTTTCCCTTGAGTTTGTTGTAACAGAGGAATCAGGCGGACTGGATGTTATTAATGAGAATGGTACGACTGTGGCTTCCGAGTACTTTTCTGTGCCTTTAATTTATTGCATTAATCAAGACTTTTAAAATTTTGATGAAAACGACGAGGAAGAGATTCCTTCGATTTTGAAATATTTGCTTGATCAAGAGCAGGAGAGGTTTGTAAAACCTTTGGTTGATGAAATCACCACAATTAATGTTGGTACTGAGAAGGACCCACGGCTGGTCCAGATTGGGTCCATGTTGTCTTCGGAGGAGCGCGAGCGCTTAGTCACTTTATTAAAAGATTTCAAAGATGTTTTCACGTGGTCCTACGAAGACATGCCTAGAATCGATCCTGAGATTGTACAGCACCGGATCCCTCTTGACCTAGAGGCCCGACCTGTTAAGCAGAAGCTCCGAAGGATTTGCCCGGACTGGGCTCTGAAAATCAAAGAAGAGGTCACCAAACAGATCGACATAGGGTTCCTGTTGGTATCTGAATACCCTACTTGGTTGGCCAATATATTTCCGGTGTAGAAGAAGTACGGCAGAATTCGGGTATGTGTGGACTTCAGGGATTTGAACAAAGCCAGTCTGAAGGACGACTTTTCTCTGCTGCATATTGACGAATTAGTGGACTTCATTGCTGGGCATGTGCTGCTCTCGTTCATGGATGGGTTTTGTAATACCCCTGTTCCGTAATATGCTAAATTGGTCCTTAATTTGAATATGATTGTGTGTTTAGCATGATTTTATGTGCCGTTATGTGAAAATATGTGGTTTTGAATTTCTATCTGTTCACCGTAGGAATATCTGTTCGATTAATTGCTTTGGAAATTAAATTGAGGGCCTTATCGGCCACAGAACCCAAAATTGTTTACACCTTTGTGATTAGCGTAATTTTTAGAGCCTACGGTGAAATTTAATTGAAAATTTATTCTGGTCAATTTAAACTGATTAAATTGATAAATTAAGTGCCCTATTATTTTTATATTAAAATATTGTGTTATTGGGGCATGATGTATGGAGGCACTACACTCTCCTTAACTCATTTGAGCTTAAAAATCTAAGTTAGACTATTGAGAAGAAGGGAGAGTCGGCTGTAGAGAGAGGGAGAGAAGAGAATTGAGCAAACTTAGCTCAAAGCTTTAGAACCTTGAAGATTATTCAAGTTTTGATCATAGATTGTGAGAATCAAGCCTCTAGGTAAGTGAATTCATGGATATTAAGTTGTAATTTTGTGGATTCAAGTTGGAATAATGGTCAAGAACATGATTTAGTTTGTTTATGTGGAAATTGAATTGGTTTGGTTGAATTGAAGGCCATTATGTGAATGCATGTAAGTAAGTGCCTTGAATTTGTATGTTTGAGCATGAAAATGTATAATCCATGTACAATTTTAATTGAAGCTCATGTTATGATCATCATTTGTGCCATCTAAGTTGAGAATGTGGCTAATACACCACATGCATGTACAATTTGAGAAGATGTGAGCTTGAAGGCATGAGTTTGTTATGTTGATGTTGAAATTGACATGTTTTGAGACATGCATGTGAATAAAACAAGAAATTGAGCTTCCTAAGGTTATAATCTTGCATTGGTATCATGTTAGCATGATTATATTTGAGATTTGAGCCATTGCATGCAAGTAGTGTGGCTGGGAATTCGAATTGGAGCTCAAGAACATAATCTGGGTTTTCCAGAATTTTGATGTCCGCTCGAGCGGGGTAATGGCCGCTCGAGCGGGAAAATCGTGCTCCCAGCACTTTTTGCAGAGTTGGTGTCCGTTCGAGCGGGATATTATACGCTCGAGCGGGGAGCTTTTGTAGACAGGCCTTCCGCTCGAGCGCTGTACTCCACGCTCGAGCGTAATTTTCATGCAACCAGTACTTTTGCAGGCCTTAAGGGTCCGCTCGAGTGGGGAAGCTGACGCTCGAGCAGAGACCCTGTTTTCTGAAATTCTGTTTTTACATTCTATGCTCTGTTTTCCGTTCTCTTTCACGTGTAAGCACTCTTAGGCATGTGTTAAGCATTGTAAATGAGTTAATGAGATAATAATTAAGCCTAAAGAGGAATATGTGAATTAAAGAACGGATTGAACTGTTAGTGACCCTTTTGTGTTCATGAAATGTGTAGGGTCCAGCTCCAGGGCAAATCCGCAAGCCGATCACTGTGAGTAATATCGATGTTCAAATGCTTGTGAATGTCTAATTGTTTATTCCCTTATGAGCTTTATGAGTTGCTAATTGGGATTGTGGACAAAAGTCCGACATGAATAAATAATAAACACAAATGGACCGAAGGTCGTTTTGATAAACATGAATGGACCAAAGGTCGTTTTGATAGAATTGAATGGACCAAAGGTCGTTTTGATATATATGAATGGACCAAAGGTCGTTTTGACATATATGAATGGACCAAAGGTCGTTTTGACATATATGAATGGACCAAAGGTCGCTTTGACATAAATGAATGGGCCAAAGGCCGTTTTGACATGAATGAGTGGGCCGAAGGCCGTTTTGACAGAAATAAGTGGGCCGAAGGCCGTTTCGACATAAATGAATGGGCCGAAGGCCGTTTTGACATAAATGAGTGGGCCGAAGGCCGTTTGGACATGAATGGAAATCTAATTGGGCCAAAGGCCAGAATGTTTGGAACTACAGTTACTTGATTTGAAACTTCGTATAGTTATATGTATCTGTTAAAATTATGAATTGGGCCCAAGGCCGTTTGGAACATGCTGGTCTACATTGTTATGTATATTCTGTACTTGATATTATTCACTGGGCTATCGCTCACGCTCATTCATGTGTTTGTAGGTGAGCCAAGAGAAGCACAAACCCAGCCCCAGCGAAGTCTGCCAGGAACAACATGAGTTTTGGGAGAGTCAGCCCTGTGTCTCACGCATGAGACCCACCCTTGCCATTTTGTTATGTAACTATGTTTTGTCTTGTTGGCAAGGACCTTGTGTATATTTGTACATAGTCTGTTATGGGTTGGCTCAGTTTAGATGATCCTGTCTGTAAAGAAGTTTATGCGACTGCATTTTTGATGTGGGTTATTAACGCATATGGGTATGGTTTGTTCGATGCGCATATAAGCACGGCTCTATGGACAAAGTTTTAAATTTTTGCTTCTGTTTGGCCCCCTTCACTCTGTTGAGTTATGTCTGTTTGGGTTTGAGGCCGTAGGTAATCACAGGATTACTGGCCGGTTACGTCCTTAACCCATGGGGGCGGGTTAGGGTCGTGACAGGTTTTCAGGCTACAATCAGATTTTGATGGCACCCGAAGACAGGAAGAAGACTGCTTTCACCACCCCGTGGGGAACCTATTGTTATAGGGTGATGCTGTTTGGGTTGAAGAACGCTGGGGCTACGTATCAACGGGCTGCGACCATAATTTTGCACGATATGATCCATAAAGAGTTTGAGGTGTACGTGGACGACATAATTGTCAAGTCCAAGGAAAAAGAGGGCCACTACACTGCCTTGCAGAAATTCTTCCAACGGATCAGAGAGTATCGGTTGCGGCTGAATCCTCAGAAATGTACATTTGGTGTTACAGCAGGGAAAATGCTGGGGTTCTTGATCACACAAAGGGGTATCGAGGTCAATCCTTCCAAAATCAAGGCCATCTTAGAAATGCCACCACCGAGGATTGAAAAGAAGGTGCGAGGCTTTCTGGGTAAAGTGCAATTCATAAGACGGTTTATTACAAAATTAACCTTGAATTGTGAACCGCTGTTTGGTCTCCTGAAGAAAGGATAGAAGTTCCAATGGGACGACCGATGCCAAGTTGCTTTCGAGCAGATCAAGCAATATCTACAGAACCCACCTGTGTTGTCACCGCCTGAGCTGGGGAAACCATTGATTCTGTACCTGTCTGTGACTAAAACGACAATGGGCTGCATGCTTGCACAGGAGTTTGAGGACAAAGTGGAGAAGGCTATCTACTGCCTAAGCAAAAAAATGCTGGATTACGAGACCCGCTACACTCCGCTTGAGAAGACTTGTCTGGCCTTGGTATGTGCTACTAGGAAATTGAGGCACTACCTGTCAGCTCACTCTGTAATACTGGTTTCGAGATTAGATCCCATCAAATATCTCTTCGAGAAACCAACACTTACGGGTAGGCTAGCTTGTTGGTTGCTTCTACTTTTCGAATTTGATCTGAAGTACATGATGCGCAAGTCAGTGAAAGGGAGAGCGGTAGCAGAGTTCCTAGCCGACCACCCAGTTGAAGGGGATGAAGCAGTAGAGTATCTGTTTCCAGACGAGGCCATTCTGCATGTCAAAGAAGAGACTTGGACGATGTACTTTGACGAAGCGTCAAACCAATACGGGTATGGGATAGGGGTATTGCTGATAGCACCCGACAATTCCCGTATACCTCTAGTATTCAAACTCCAGTTCAAAGTGTCGAACAATGAGGCAGAATATGAGACATGTATTGCTGGACTAGAAGCCACCCTAGAGCTAGGGGCAAAACAGTTGGATGTCATCGGGGACTCGAACCTTGTTGTATTTCAAGCTAAAGGAGATTGGAAAGTTAAAGAAGAAAAGATGAGAATCTATCACCAGACCTTGGACGTTCTGATTCCTTGGTTTGAAAAACTGAACTTCGTTCATCTGTTAAGAGAGAACAACAGGTTCGCTAATTCATTAGCAACTTTATCTTCTATGATAGACATCCCTTTTGGAGTCCGGATGCGTCCGATCATCATTGAACAGAAATTCGCGCCGGCCTATGAGCTGATTGCTGCCATAGATGAGGTATAAGATGAGAATCCCTGGTATTACGACATCTGGAACTTCTTGGAAAAGGAAACGTATCCACCAGGGGCAAATGTCAAAGATAAGAGGGCAATTCGAAGAATGGTTGCTCAGTTCATTGTCTGCGGGGGTAAATTGTACAAGCGGGGTCATCTCAGGATGCATAAGCTGTGTGTTGATGCTGAAGAGTCCAAGTGCCTGATGGAGGCCATCCATAGAGGAGAGTACGAAGCACACATGAGTGGGGTGATGCTAGCTCGGAAGATCCTTAGGAAGGGTTATTACTGGTCAACTATGGAGGAGGATTGTATTGGCTTTGTTTGGCGATGCCACAAATGTCAGATCCATGCAAACCGCATGAACATTCCATCATCGAAGCTGCACAACATGACTTCACCATGACTGTTTTCAATCTGGGGGATTGATGTAATTGGGGCTATCACTCCGAAGGGGTCCAACGGGCATGAGTACATTCTGGTAGCGATAAACTACTTCACGAAGTGGGTTGAGGCCCAATCTTATGCGGTATTGAAGGCATTGCATGATGCTAAGTTCATTAGAAACAACATTATCTGCCGGTATGGGGTCCCGAATGAGATTATTTCGGATAATGGTTCCCATTTCAAGAAGGAGGTGATCGACTTGTTGGAGAAGTACAACGTGGCTTTTCATAAGTCATCTACATATCGGCCGCAAACCAATAGAGCAGTTGAGGCCGCCAACAAGAACATCAAGCACATTCTGCAGAAGATGGTGGAAACGTACAGGAACTGGCTAAATAAGCTGCCATTTGCTCTTTGGGGCTACCAAACTTCAATTTGAACTTCTACTGGGGCAATTCCGTATTCCTTGGTTTATGGGATGGAGGCTGTTCTGCCTATCGAAGTTGAGGTTCCGTCATTATGGGTATTGGCTGAGTGTCAGATAGTTGAGGCAGATTGGCAGCAAAGCAGGTTCGAAGAACTCATGCTCTTTGATGAAAGAAGGCTGAAAGCACTGTATCACGTCCAGGGTTATCAATGAAGAATTGCCAGGGCTTTCAACAAGAAGGTTAAGTCCATGAATTTGAAAGAGGGGGATCTAGTGCTCAAAGACAATCGAGCTCCCATCCACGACCCTAGGGGCAAGTTCAGACCCAATTGGACTGGTCCCTACATCATCAAGTCTATTTGGTCGGGTGGAGCTGTCATTCTAATGGATTTAGATGGCCTTGAGTTCTCCCAGCCGATCAACATGGACAAGTTGAAGAAATACTATCCCTGAGTGGCTCGTTAGGCCGAAAACCCGAAAGGGCAACCTAGGCAAAAGTTAGAGCATAGAAAATTTGAAATAATAAAAACAGAGCTCGCAAGGTTGAAAACCCAGAAAGGGCGGCCTTGGCAAAAGTTAGAGCACAAAAAAAGAGTGTTAATACACGAGTGAACCTGCACCGAACTACGTAAGGCTTGATTCCCATCTTCGGGATATGTAGGCAACTTCATTCTGAAGTCCAGCCATAAACACTTCCAAATCAACTTTGTCCATGTGATCATGTTGGTCATCTTTGTCTATTCTGCATTCAAGAGCTCGGTTGTGATCTCCAGTGCAATGCTATTTAGACTAGGGGCAACTTTCCAGTTACTGGATCCGGGGTTGTACATCTCAGTGATAGATCTCGGGTGTGTCTAGTTTTGATCCATATCGAAAATGGTTTTGAAAAGTTTTAATAAAAGTTGATTTTGCTCAAATTAATCTTTTTACGACTTAGATCATTTTTGGACCAAACAGGAAATTTTCAGTGCCCATAACCTTCAATTTCATTGATTTCAGTATAGAGTTCTCCTACTCTTGAATACAAATTGAAGTTGCTTTTTATTACATTCATAAAGAAAACTTGAAAGTACTGATAAAGCAATAAACTCGGGGCATGGATAAGTCAGGTGTGCCTGTGCCCCCTCCCAGAGCTTGTGGAAGCCTCTGATGCCAAAGTAGGCCCAACCTGTGCCTCTTCATCGAGCTAAGCTATACACTCATCAGAGAGGGTGCAACTGAAAGTGAGAGCGGGGGCCAGAAGCTCTCTCATCCTCCATGCTATGGCATACTGAGCTAGCTGTGCGCCTCGGACTGGAAACGCGGCAGGGTACTTTATCCCTTCTTCTAGGCAAGTCTGATCATGCCCAAATTGGC
This sequence comes from Camellia granthamiana, assembly GCA_036172215.1. Classification (NCBI taxonomy): domain Eukaryota; kingdom Viridiplantae; phylum Streptophyta; class Magnoliopsida; order Ericales; family Theaceae; genus Camellia; species Camellia granthamiana. The sequence continues at coordinate 12,158,533 of CM069912.1, forward strand.
ACCAGATTCGAAATGGGAAGTAAAAGACACAGTGTGTCAGGCCGATCAACTGAATCCCGGGCTGGTGAGACATGATGTAACTTATCGTCGGCAAATTGAGCCAGGGGCAGCGCCAAGCAATGTTGACAGCGGATAGACTGCAAATCCATTCGCACCACCATCCCTCGTCTGGGGCATCAACTAGGCGTCGCCGGAAGAAATAGCCGTGAGCTGAATATGCCGGGCATGAGTCCACCACTCTCAACTTGTCTATCAACCATATCTGGGGAGGGATGAAAAATGAGAGATTAAAGAATAGAGAGGTGTACGTGGAGAGAAAAGTGAGAAAAGGGTTTTGAGAGAAAAACCGAGCCTGAGGGCCGAGTGATGTGAGAAATATATGTGAGATGGGGTAGGAAACATTACTTGCAGCAGTAGTGGACTCCCCGCGAATCTAGTCGTCTCCCGGTGATGGAAGGCATCCAAACCCATCAGTGTCTCAGCTAGCGTCATGGCAATACAGCTCTTGCCCTCTTTTAAACCTTGGGCAACCTCAATCAAACGGACGCTAGACCCATCGGAGCCTAGGGCAAGCAAGAAATGAGACAACATGCACAAGCAAAGCGCATGTCGCCGAAAACCCTGCAAGTGATGATCGCCGCGGTCACCGGCATCAGAAAATCGACGAATCAGGCTCGAAATGTCCAGTTCTCCGTCACGAATCAAAGACCGAGCGTCATGCAAAGTGAGCCCGCACATCCGTCCTAAGGCTTGGATGTGGCCGAAGCGGAATTGGGGCAAGATCTCTTCATCGCGCTGAGATTCCATCAAAGCCTGGAAATCTTTGAAAGTAGAACACATCTCTTGTCCGCCAAAGCTAAAAACATGAGTTACCAGATTCCAACACCTAGCCGCGGCATGGAGGAACAGAAAATGCAGTGGGGTGCGGCTCAGAGTGAATAGTGAATTTATTCGGAAACCCCGGAAGTTCAACTTTTCCGAGCCATCCAAGTTTGCAATCCAATTTGTGAGGTTTTGGACAAGAAATGCTTCCATTTGGGGCAAAAAACTGAGTTAGAATGAGGGAACCACGAAGCTGGAACCTTTATAGAGGATAAGGCACTGTTTAGAGGACAGGTGGCAAAATTTGAAGATCCCCCTGAGTAACTGGTCGACTGACCACATTTTCTGGTCGATCGACCACTTTTCTGGTCGACAGTCCTTTAAACTGGTCGGCAATAAGCAAAAAGTGGTCTACAGCTACTTCTTGTCTCCAGCAGAGAGTCCCTGGCCTTCCTATGTGCTGAGAATGCTGAAGGTCTGAGTTTATTTTTGCATCAGATGCGTCCTGTTGTTTTGTTTGTCCAAATATGCATTTGCTTATCGAGTTGTTACTCTTTGGTCATCGAGTTGTTGCTCTTTGATTATCAAGTTGTTGCGATTTGTTTATTGAGTTGTTGCTCTTTACTTATCGAGTTGTTATAATTCATTTATCGAATTGATCTTTCAGTTGTTTTGTTTGTTACGTTGGTTCACTACCTAACTTGGCAATACACGAATGTTAAATTTCCATCAATCTTATTTTCATGCTGTGTGACGCGATGCGATGCTCAGAATATAAAACACAACACTTTTTCAATAAAAAAAAGCTGTTTTCATTCCATCATGGTTTCTTTTTACAACAAGGTAGAAGTTTTAAGGAAAATAAAACTGCCTAACGCTGTACAATGTGCTATGTGCTATGACTACTAGCAAAAAGAAAACAAAGCGAAAACATCTGAGTCGGTGCTATTTGGCTCAGGATTGAGAGGCCCTCTTCACCCTTTTCGGCTGAGCAGCCTCTACACCACCGCTGTCGGCACCCTCGTCTGAACCAAAGCCACCATCCTTGGAATCCTCCTCGGCGTCGTCTCCGCCCTCAGAACCTGAATCGGTGTCACCAACTCTGCCCTTGGATGTCTCTGACTGAGGATTTGCTGGCTCCTCCTCCTCACTAGACTCATCATCACATTTGGCAGGCGCTCGACGTCTCCCTCGGCCACGTGTCGGGATCCCTCTCCCTGCTACTCGAGAGGGCCCGGGTGGGCCGGGCTGTAGAGGTGTGACCTGAAAAGGCAGTTTGAATACATCAGCCATGGTATGTATATCAGATGCAAGTATGGTGCATAGAGTGAGTGCATGAAGATATAGTATGTGAATGTGATGTGTCGGATGTGATCTATACATGCAATGAATCAGTGCAGTGAAATGTTCAGTTTCGATATATCAGCAAAAGTATGATAAATGCAAGGAAACTAGAAAGTACCGGGATGCCGTGGGAGTGCAGCATCGTCTCTCTCCTCAAAACCATAAACTCAAGTGAGGCCATCGCCTCGAGCAACCCCTTAACATATCCTGTGAAAGGCTGCAGATGCAAGTTTAAGTCATCAGTGAATGAATGAATGTCTAAATATCTGAATGATAGATGAAAACTGTGAAGCATACCAATGCTGAGTCAGGGGCCCTGACATATTGATGATCTAGCAATGGAGGCTCAAGCGGAATCTGATAAGGCATCCTATACCGCCAGCCTGTCAGCTTGGTCGAAGGATCTGGCCACCCAGCACACTGCCAACTGGGGGGTATCCCCCTAGTCCTATCTCTCGATGTGCTGGCCCTGCTAGTCGAAGGGATGTCTGTAGCTTGGGCGCAGCTCGATGAAGGAATGTCAGTAGCTCTCCTCATGGGGCACGAACACCTGTCAGTGGGGGCATTAGGTATGTATGGAGGTATGTCGTGTACTCCCTCTCCTCATGGAAAAGGACTGCGTCAGCACCCTGCATAAGGTCGGTAACCTCTTGGGGAGACAGACTCTCTGTGGTCCGCATGTCTAACGGAGGCGGTGAAGGGATCTCCTGAACGGGATGGCCCAGTGTCTGGCGCATGAAGCGCTTCCTGAGAAACCAGGCTCTGCCAGTTGGTCCCTCAAACAGAATCCGGTATCGGGAGGCGCCCCATGCCCCAGCAAACTGGAACTGAGAAAACCCTGGCATCGCTACCCAAGGCTGCCAGGTGATCTGCAGATAGCAAGTGCATGAATTGATCAGTTGTCATAGATATGCAAGATGAACCAAAGCTGAAAGCATGAAGAACTGAGAGTTCTGGATTACCTCGGTTGCCCGTACTGTGTCAAAATAATGCCTAAGATATGGCAAGGTCTCTCAGGGTCTGGGCCAGCATCGACCTTCAAATCTACGTGAGTACGGCACCTCAAGTGGTGTCTCAACCTCCGGATCAGGAGCAAGCATCAGGAAATAGGCACATACCCACAGTTGTGAAAGACAAGACAGTGGCAATGAGAATATCGAATACACAGAAAATGCAGAATGCAGAATGCAGAATGCGAGGTGCCAAATGCGGAGTATGGGACGTAATGTATGTAATGTGTGGAGTGTGCAGTGTACAGGTAATGAAAAGCAGAAATGTAAATCAAAAGGGTAGAATGTACCTCCCAGGCTCTCCAATAGCCGCCTACTATGTTCCCACACTTGCGGGAGGTCGAGCTCATATAGCAATAAAGGGTAGCAAGGCCAACGCCGCCTCAATCAAAGTGCCGAACCTAGGATAGGTCTACTAGAGCACTCAGAAGATGTAGCCTGACCGTGTTCCCCTTGTCGGAGAACAATGTGGTCCCAAGAAGGAACATCAGGAATCCCCGAGCGTATTGCTCTGTGGCCTCAACAGTCTCGGGCACAGTCCCTCTGTACTGCTTTGTGAACCTGGTGTATCTGACTGTGCCTGATGATCGGTAGACGGCGGATGGGCTCCGAGTAGATAAGTCCAGGCTGCCTTCCACTCACCCATATCGGAGTCATATGGGATCGGCCGACCTCCCACGTCGAGGCCCGTTTGCATAGCAAAGTCGTATGGGGTCATCGTCATGTCCCTAGTAGCTGAAAAATAGAAGGAGTTGGTGGTGTCCCATCATCTCTCTACTAGTGCACCCAGGAGGGTCTTACTCGCTGCAAGACGCGATAACCCCATGCAACATGGGCCAAACCTTGCCTCATCAACAATCTGTCGAACACCGTCTAGGAGCTCTATGTACCACTCCCTCGCTATAATCGACCCATATCCCCGGGTAAAATGGGAAGCTACCTGTGTTCAGAATGAGCAGAAATACAATGTGAGCTGTGTTCAGAATGAGCAGAAATGCAGTGTGAGCTATGTTCAGAATGAGCAGAAATACAGTGTGAGTTGTGTTCAGAATGAGCAGAAATGCAGTGTGTGAACTGTGTTCAGAATGAGCAGAAATACAGTGTAAGTTATGTTCAGAATAAGCAGAAATGCAGTGTGTGAGCTGTGTTCAGAATGAACAAAAATGCAGTGTGTGAGCTGTGTTTAGCATGAGCAGAAATGCAGTGTGTGAGTTGTGTTCAGGATGAGCAGAAGGTGCTGTGTATGTAAATGTGTTCAGAACAAGCAAATAAAATACATAACGAAAGTATGAAATGTGCAAGAAATACAAAATACATCGCAGAAAATGTAAGAGTGCAGTATGCACCTCGGGCGCGTAGTGAGACAGGTGAGACTCCGGCTCCCGTAGTAATAAGTCCGCGGGTGCTCGTCGCGCAAAGTCTGTAAAATGATGAAAAGTGCTGGGTGGTAAGATGTGCTCTTTGGGATGGTACATCGTAGGGTCGAAGGGCCGGATCCTAGGCGGTAGCGGAATGATGTCAGGATCCCTCTCCATCCCTGGAGGACCCTCGTCGTATGGAGCATTGTCAGCCATTTGAAAAGAAGGTGCAAAATGAGCAAAATGAGCTAAAATTGCCAAAACTCAACAAAAGTCAACTCTCAGAAAGAGAAAAAGTCAAAGAAAGTCAAAACCCGGGAAAGGGTGCTAAACTTCGAGAGAAACATACCTCAAGTGGTGAAAATGGAGAAAGAAGCTCTGAAAACAAATTCTGATCGGTTTAAAGTGAAGGAAATCAGAAGATCTTAGTGAGCCAACTTCATGTGGGGCGTTGGAAAACGCATGCAAAGCCCGGATCTAAGAGGGAAAAGGGTCTAGGAAGGAAGAGGAGTGAATTTCGGCCTTGAGGGTGTGAGCATTTGTGTTTTGAAGTTGTGTATTTAAAGAGCCGAACCTCAAAAGACCAAACTGGCCCGGATTTCACTAAACTGGTCGACCGGCTAGTTTTTTAGGTCGACCGACCACCTAGGTGGTCTACAGGTGGTTTAAGTGGTCGGCAGCCCTCCAGGGTGGTCTTCAGGGTCCTATTGTCCTCTCTGAGTGTTTTCAGACTGTTTGGAGTCCTTGGCTCTCGAGAAAGTGCAAGAAAAGTTCACTATTTTCGGCTCAAAATGTCCCCGCAGGAACTTTGATTCACGTCTTCAATGCACGGCATCGTCACTCGTCAGGAGCAAGGTGTATCCTTTTTAAGTACATTGTGACCCCTCCGAGAGGTAAATCGGAGGTTGCATTTGAATTGGTCTCGTTAAGGTGTGTATTTCCTTATTCGACCTTTTACTTCAAACATGCTATTGATGTTGCATCGAATATGCATTGATTATTGTGTACAGAGTCTGTATGCACCGCGTCATTTGCATTGTTATGCACTTTTCCCTTGCATTGTTATGCACCGTTCTACTTGCATTGTTATGCACCATTTTCCTTGCATTGTTTTGCACATTCCACTTGCGCTGTTATGCACATTCCATTTGCATTGTTTTGCACATTCCAGTTGCATTATTATGCACATTCCAGTTGATGTGCCAAGCCCGGTGCATGCAATACAAATGCAGTCAGTATGATGCGCCGAGCCCGGTGCATGCAATACAGATGACTGGATGCACGCATGCGAGCATAAGGTATGTTAAATGAAATATGCCCTAAAACTAACCATCGTAAGCGGTTAAGTAAAAGGGAGAATGAAGTGGGATTGAAAGACATGCATCACACACACGCACGCTTATTACAACAATTGCGCCCTCTCGACGGAAGGACCGAAAGAATAATACAGATCAACTAATTAACTAACTTACAAGCTAATTAATTATTACACAACTCTTAACTAATTAAACAAATTAATTAAGCTATGAAAACAGTAAAACAGCCTTGGGAAGAGGAACAAATGCATGCTTGGTCGGCTTCGCTCGGAAATCCGTTGCCATGCCTCATATTGCCTCTGTTTGCACTGTTTTTCACCTCTGAAAACTGCACAATTCTCTGTGATGATTCTAAATCACCTCAAGGACACTCTGAGAGGCCATCGGCTAAGGGAAATTGGTCATCAACCAAAAATAATTCTCTCGGCCAGACATTTGTAGCCGACCGGCATTGAAGATAGCCGATCGGCCATCTCTTCCTGTAAAATGCTCCTTTGCTGCAGCAGAGGACAAATAGAGCATGGCAATACATTTACAAGACAATGTTTGCAACTACACCCCTTATCATGTTTAAGACTCAAAGGAGTGTAGTTCTCGACCCTCAGGCCACCAATCACGCATTCCAATGCATGATGGCCAAAGGAGCCAAGTGTGTAATTCAATATCAAATGAAATGCACAAAACACATAAGGGGCCCCAACCTCTATCATGCTTGATCAAGAGGTAAGGGATGCACACATATGCAATGCAAACATGCAAGCATGATGTGAACAACTCAAGCATGCAACAAGATCATGCAATGCATCTAATATGCAATAGGCATACAACCTAACATGTAAACATGCATGGCACGCAACAAACATGCAAAATGAAGCAAGCATGCAACAACATGCAAGACAAGCATGCAACAACATGCAAAGATGGACTTAAACTAAAGTGGACAGCTCTTAAACATACCCAAATCAGTGGCCAAAGTTATGAATTGGAAGCATGAAAATGCAAAACAAACATGCACATGTACATGGTCCAACACCTAGGCATAGAAGGGCAACTTTCAAGAGCACTTAAAAGGGGACAAATATGGACATGTGACAAACATTATAAGCTTTGAAATCATGCATGGAAAGGTGTCAAACCAACCAAACAAAGCAAGCAAAGCATACAAGAAAGCCCAAAGCTTAAGGCTAGCCAAGGGACTCAAACCATGGCCACAAGAATCAAGCCCCAAAGGGCCAAGGGCACTCAAAACAGTCCCAAGGCAGGTCAAAACAAGACCAAAAACATGCTCGAAACTAGCCAACACAAGCTAGAATACAACTCCAAAAGGCATGAGGCATGCAAGGCTACAAAGGGGTGTTACACTACACCGATCAAAACCAAACATGGCATGAATTAACCAATGAAAAACAGAGTTATGGCATGGTAAAACAAGACCAAAAATTCACTAAAATGGAGTCAACATAAGCTAGAAAGACATGCTCAAACATGAAGCATATAAGACTAGTTTGTGTGATTTACACTACAAGTGTATTAGGCATGCATGGAGTGACAAAACCAAGCAAAAACAGTGTTATATCATGGCAAAACAAAGCCTAATACATACTGAAATAAAGCCAAAACAAGCCAAGCAAACATGCTACCAATATAAGCCATTTATACTAGCATACAAGACAACAAGACAACAAGGAGAGGGGATGACACTCTCCTATTTAAGACCTCAAAACTACCTTTTCACCACTGAAAATCCTCTGGATTTCAGTGGTAGAGAGGTCATGCAATGACAAGAACAAAGGCCAAAAGGGATGGCTCCAAACAAGGCCTAAGAGGGGGTAAACAACCCCAAACCAAAAAGTGATCTTAAACAAAGATCTAAAGCATCAAAAAACAGAACTTTTATCAGTTGAGAGTTAAGCTTAAAACAATAAGCAAATAGGTCTAAAAGCTTAAGCCAAAATGGGGTATCTAAAGGTTAGTTGCTCACCCTTGAAGAACACCTTCAAGAACAAAGCTCCAGCACCTTTCTCTGATCAAAACCACTCCAAGAACTCTGAAATCAACCTCAAGGGACCTCAGCTCCAAGAGGATGGTGTTGTAGTGTGTGTTTGTGTACAATAGTAAGACAAAACAACACTTTAGAGTACAAAACAAGATCAAACAAAGAAATATAGATACAAAAGTATATCTATCCCTCAAGACTCAATTTTTTGAACCCCTGAGAAGGGAGGAGGAGCTTCGTTCTTATAGGAATTCAATTCCAAGGCTTCTTGGAGAAGCTAAGCCAAGGGGCAAATCCCTCCATACACGTGTATGGAGGATGTGAATTGTGCATGCCAGCTATGACAGCTGGCATAAAATATCTGCATAAAGTAGATGAACAGGGCTCGGCCAGAAAATATGGCCGATTGACCAACATAACTGCCGACTGACCAAAAAAAGTGCCGATCGGCCAATAAACAAGGCCGATGGCTTCATGCCTTGGCCGATGGGTTGAGGGGATGGCCAACAAGCCACTCTCTTCCCTCAGAAGCAGAAACACAAGTCCTTGGTGCACAACCAAGCACAAAACAGATAAGTTAAGAGATCTTGAGGCAAGGTGCGTGGCCGAGACCTCCGAGAACTCAAAACGAACACGAGCATGGATGATCATCGAGTGTTCAAACGATGACGTCCAAGTCTTGAGGACGGTCAAAAATGGGGTGTCTACAGTTGCCCCTCTTTGACAGAACTCAAAAGTCATAAGATGACGGGAGTAAATGTCAAAGCCCAGAGACGACCCATTTTTGACGAGGCCGAAGACTCAGACAAGCATACAAGATAACGAAGATATGTGCCCGCAGGCAGGGGCTAGATGCAAATGGCAATGCATGATGCCGAACATAACTTATGATCATGCAAAAAGAGCTGTAACGAAGCAAAACATGCAACAGTTTTAAGCAAGCGAATACAAATCAAACTACATTACATGCAGAAAGGATGTAAGAGAATTATACAATTCTCGCTACATCTCACACGGAGTACATACAATACCATCCGGTTCGTCTGGTCGCGCCAGCTTCAAATGAACCGTACATACAATATTGTACTTGCAAAAGAAAGAAACTTAACAGGTACAATATAGTTAGCAACACATGTTCAACGCTATGTCAAATGCGGACACGTATGATGCCAATGGAAACATGCATAACAATGCAAGTGAAAAGTGCGTGACAACGCAAGTGGAGGGGTGCAAAACAATACAACCTAAGTGTACGCATAACAATGCAAAAAGGGATGCATGACAATGCAACCTAAGTGTGACGCATAACAATGCGGAAGGGATGCAAAGTAAAGTAATGCACTAACAAGTGCAGGAGAGGTGCGCAAAATAGCACAAATGATGCAATGCACTAACAGGTGCAAATGAGGTGCACAAGATAGCGCGAATGAAATGCAATGCAGTAACAGGTGCAGATGAGGTGCGCAAGATAGCGCGATGCGCAAAATAGCACAAATGAAATGCAATGCAGTAACAGGTGCAGATGAGGTGCGCAAGATAGCGCGATGCGCAAAATAGCGCGAATGAAATGCAATGCACTAATAGGTGCATATGAGGTGCGCAAGATAGCGCGATGTGCAAAATAGCACGAATGAAATGCAATGCACTAACAGGTGCAGATGAGGTGCGCAAGATAGCACGATGCGCAATAATACAGTAAATGCAAAGGGCGATATATTCCAACCATGCTGGAATCATGAGAGGAGGAAAAACAAACAATCAGGCGCGCATACAACGCAACCTGAGATAAATTCCAAACACACTGAAATCGTGTGAGGAAAAGGACACTCAAACCACGCTGAAATCGTGAGAGGAGGTCCAAAACAACCCGCCTAGGCGTGTTCAAAACACAACCTGAGATAAATTCCAAACACGCTGAAATCGTGAGAGGAAAATGACACTCAAACCACGCTGAAATCATGAGAGGAGGTCCAAAACAACCCGCCCAGGCATGTTCAAAACATAACCTAAGATAAATTCCAAACACGTTGAAATCGTGAGAGGAGGTCCAAAACAACCCACCAAGGCGCGTATACAATGCAACCTGAGATAAATTCCAAACACGCTGAAATCGTGTAAGGAAAGGGACACTCAAACCACGCTGAAATCGTGAGAGGGAGGTCCAAAACAACCCGCCCAGGCGCGTATACAACGCAACCTGAGATAAATTCCAAACACGCTGAAATTGTGAGGAAAAGGACACTCAAACCACGCTGAAATCGTGAGAGGAAGTCCAAAACAACCCGCCCAAGCTTGTTCAAAACACAACCTGAGATAAATTCCAAACATGCTAAAATCATGTGAGGAAAAGGACACTCAAACCACGCTGAAATCGTGAGCGAAGGTCCAAAATAACCCGCCCAAGCATGTTCAAAACACAACCTTAGATAAATTCCAAACACGCTGAAATCGTGTGAGGAAAAGGACACTCAAACCACGCTGAAATCGTGAGAGGAGGTCCAAAACAACCTGCCCAGGCGTGTTCAAAACACAACCTGAGATAAATTCCAAATATGCTGAAATCGTGTGAGGAAAAGGGGAGAGGGAGAAACATAGGGACATATCCCCGCGTTTCCCGAAGAAAGGAGAGTGCCAAACAATGCAACAAGAGGAAAGGCACACCTCTCAGCGTATCATACGCGAGAGAGGAAATGTAAAAGTCAAACTAAACCGGAGCTTCTCTGAATGAACAATACATATAATACCGTGCATAAATAAGAAAGAAACTCAATGGGTACAATCCAACACAATGCATGATACTGAAGGAATGCGATAAACAAACATATCGACGCTTTTTTTTTTTATAAAAAAAAAGCACCTCATGAATTGAGTGGCGATAAACCGCTCTACTCTGACGGGGATATCCCCTTGTGTTCTTCGAACACTTACCTTCAACTCACAGTCCAAAGGTCCTGAAACGCTCACAGGGAGCAACATCTGCTGGCGAAACCACGGATGCAGCTTTTCTTCCTGATCATACTCACAACTTTCCCTATTCTTCAACGGGGGTGACAGACTAGGTTGGCTCAGTATCCAGAATCGAGGCGCATACCCGCTTCCTCATCCTCTGGGGCTTCCATATAGATTTTAAGCCAGGGATACACCCCTGGGTATTCAAACCAGACTTTAGTCTCGGAATTTCCAAACCTTTGTGTTCTAGGCATCAGCCATTTGAACTCTAGTTTCTACCGTCGTAGTTGATCACCTAGGAACTCATCGCAAACACAACCAAGATGCCCCTGACAAGGACTGGTTTTCAAAGGGAGCACTTCTGATCGCCATTCTAGCTTTGAAGCAGTTGACACAGTATTTTATTCATTTTGAACACATAGCTCATACAACACACTGCTTATTCTGAATACACAGCTCATAACACAATACTTGGTTTGTTCGGCACACAGCTCACACATCCCACTGCTCATTCTGAACACACAGCTCACAACACAGTACTCAGTTCATTTTGAACACACGGGGTGCAACGACGGAACCGGCAGAAGTCGAAACAAACTCAGATGCTCCAAATTGTCCCTCTCTTCTTTTGCTTCATAGCCTGGAACCCATGTAGCTTCAGACAGGTCCTGGTTCTACTGTTCTAACATGACCCGGGTTGAACTGTGTGGTTTTACGAAAGAACAAATCCTGTTTTGCACAAATGTAGAGAATGGCATAGCACTCTGAGCACAAAACAAATCATTTTGAAATTTAAGAAATGAGTTCTTGATCGGGTATTGAGCCTACGACTGAACACAGCGCACCACGACTCAATCAAAGGAAAACAAAAGGTAAACAACCTAAACACATCAAGAAACACTCGAAACAACTGAAAACAAGAATCGAGACAAAACAAAAGACATGACACTCAGATGTGCACAGGGAGCCTGTTCCTCTGGGTATTGTTTCCCACCGTCCTTATTTGTGATTCTCACATCACTCAGCCCTCAGGCTCTGTTTTTCTGAAAAAGCCCCTTTTCCTCACTTTTTCTCTCAGCGCACATCTCTCTATTATTCAATCTCTCATTTTTAATCCCTCCCCCAAGTGGTTGATGGATAAACAGAAAGTTGCGGACTCTTGCCCCTAGCATCCCGCCAGATTCTTTTTCTTCTGTTCACAACAGTGAACTTCCCCACAGAGGGGTTGCGCTACAACTGGGTGTGTAGCAAATTTGCAGCTGACATCGGTTAACGATGCTCTGCTGGGGAGTTTGGGCGTGATCAAATATGCCCAGATGAGGGAGTGGAATATCTTGATCCATTCCAGTTCGTGCTTCGCACTTGGCTCGATACCTCGCTGCTTGGAGGATGAGAGAGTTTTCGGCCCTTTTCCGACAGCTTCAGCTGTGCCCTTTCTGGCGAGTTGGTTGACGATGGGGAAAAGACAGAAAACCTGACTCAACTGTGCCCCTAATTCATCATTTTGACCATTTTTTGTTTTGGCTTTCTACTAAAACAATTTTGACCAAAATAAGAGTTAGATTAACATGCTTGTTTGATTTTCTGATTTGAAATCATGCTAGTCAGGCTATGAGCACTGAAAATTTTCCTTTTTTGGGTCCAAGAAATGGTCCAAGAAATGGTCCAATTTTGGAAAACAATGGAATAATTTTCGAGAGAATCAGTCAACTTCAATAAAAATTCTCAAAAACTATTTTTGTAAATGGCCACTGCTCGACCAACATGGAACTTACTCTTGAGATGCACAACCTCAGATCCAAAACAATGGAAAATTGCCCCTTATTCCAAAGGACACTGCACAGCAACGGAAAGTTGCCCCTTGTTTGGATGGCACCGCAACACATTGTATGGCAACAGGAAGTTGCCCCTTGTTTGAATAGCACCGCAGCACATCGTAATCAGTCCTCAGAGTGACGATCACAACCGAAACTCTCGGATACAGAGAAGACAACGATGATCAGAACCATTACATGGACACAATCAATTTTAGAAGTGTTTGTGGCTGGACTTCAGAATGAAGTTGCCTACGTATCCCAAACATGGGAATCAAGCCTTATGTAGTTCGGGGTCAAGGTACACTCGTGTATTAACCCTCACCTTTTACGCTCTAACTTTTGCCAAGGCCACCCTTTCGGGTTTTCAACCTTGTGAGCTCTGTTTTTCTTTTCTTTTCATTTTTGCTTTTCTTTGTTCATTTGTTTCTTGCTTTTTTCTTCCTCTTTTTTTTTTTATAATTTTTTTTTATCTTTGCATTTTTTCTTTTCTTTTCTTTTTTGTTTGCTCTAACTTTTGCCTGGGTCGCCCTTCTGGGTTTTCGGCCCAGTGAACCTCTCAAGGGTAAAAGTGTAGCTTGTCCATATAGAATGGTTTTGAGATCTCAAAGCCATCTGAATCCAGGAGAGTGGCTGTTGTTTGCTGATGATGTTGGAGTCGATCCAATGGGGGCTGAATTTTCCCCTGACATTGTGGATAGGAACTTGGTTGTCCTTCATCAATACTTTCTTCTTTCCTCCCTTCTGGGATTTGGCATTCTTGTCAATCTTCATTGAGCTGCAGAATGATCCATCTTCGGCTCTTCAAGCACATTTGATATTTTTGCCCCTAGTTCGAGGGGAGGGGGGCTTCTGATCTAGCTTCGCAAGTTTCCTTTGATGACCTCTGATCTTCTTGATCTGACTTCGTTGCCGCTAATCCATGGGCTGCTTCAAATATGGCCACACAGGCCTCCTTCGATGTTGACCGTTGAACATTCTAAATTACGGTTCAAGGTTTGAAAGCAAGGGGTCAAGTCTCGAGGCTGAGAGCGATCCTAAGCTGTACAATCTCAAGAGCAATTCCACACAGGTCTTCACAAGATCGCGCAAAACATTTTTTTGAAATCTTTTAAGAAAGCGACAAATCGCTCGTGCTGAAGACAGTGTAGAACCAATCTGGATCAAGCCAGGATCCTTCTCAGTACTCACATTAACAAGCATGATC
>CM069912.1:12172548-12400674 GCA_036172215.1 Camellia granthamiana
TGTGTTCTTGTTCCAGTTATTAACCTAGTATTATTATGTGATGCGCACAGCATACAAGTATAGACTAGATCGCCTAAGTTGGAACAAAACATTTCATGTCTGTTCGTTGGAAAACGGTTTGAAGTTTGCTACTCGCAAGTAGGCTAAATCGGGGATTTGATAAATTGTTCCAATTCAAGTAATCCAACCTTCACCCACAGGCATTCAGGTAGTTAATCAACTAAGCAGTTAGCCTCATGGCAAGCATGCTTTCATGGCAGTCAATAACACACATGCAGTATGCTAAAACGTAAACACTCACAGTGTACTCCAAGCCAAAACAGAGAACTAGTTAGAAATCATGCATGATCCTAGTTCATGTTAAGATGGCTAATGCAACACATGCGAAAATGCAACTAAAATAGGCTCGGCTATTCTAAGATGGCATGTGAAATGCAACTTGATAACATGCTGTCGAACACGTATTCAAGTAAATGTATTGAAAATACAATGCGGTTTGTATGATGCGCCGAGCTCGGTGCATGCAAAACAGATGAATGGATGCACGCATGCGAGCATAAGGTATGCTAATCAAAATATACCCTAAAACTAACCATCATAAGCGGTTAAGTAAAAGGGAGAAAGAAATGGGGGTTAGAAGACATGCATCACACACACGCACGCTTATTACAACAGTTGGCCCTCTTGACGGAGGGTCCGAATAAGAAGCTAACTAGCTAATCTAAGCTAATTAAACTAATTATTACATCACAAATTGAATAACTAGCTACAACTAGTTATTACAAAGCAAGCTAATTAGCTAAACGCATTTAACTAATTAAGTACAAAACCAAATAGCTAACTACCAAAGCAAAGCATCTAAGGAAAGCAATAATAGGAGTCTCGAGGCGAGAAGTTCATGCATGCTTGGTCGCCTCGTTCGGAAATCCACCGCGATGCCCTAATTTCCCTCTGTTTTCAATTGTTTTCAGAACCTTGCACCAAGCTCTAGAAAGCTTCTAACTCACCTTGGGGACTTGTGGGAGGGCTGCCGACCACCTAGGGGTAGGCCTGTCAACGGATCGGGTGTAACCCGAATCCGATCCAAATCTGATCCGATTAAGCCGATCCATTTATACATATCCGAATTCAAAAATCTGTTTAATCCGAATTTGCCTAGCCCGATTTAAAATGGTTCGGATTCGGATAAATCCGATCCGGTCCATTTGTTTGCCTAATCCGATTGAATTCCTAGAAACCAAATCAGATCTCTCAAAATCAAATCTCTCTCATCGTCTCTTTCATCATTTCTCATCAAAGAATACCTAGATCTCTCTCATAATCAAATCTCTCTCTAATCGTCTTTTCCTACTCCGATTGACGACGATGAACT
The DNA here is from genome assembly GCA_036172215.1 of Camellia granthamiana. Classification (NCBI taxonomy): domain Eukaryota; kingdom Viridiplantae; phylum Streptophyta; class Magnoliopsida; order Ericales; family Theaceae; genus Camellia; species Camellia granthamiana. The sequence continues at coordinate 12,173,921 of CM069912.1, forward strand.
TAGCCAAATCGAGCTCTGTGCCGTTTCTGATCTAGGTATTCTTCGGTGAGCTTCTGGTCAATATCAAATCTATCTTTCATCGTCTTCTTCTCCGACTTCTCTGATCTAGGTATTCTTCGGTGAGCTCTCTGATCCGTTTGTGCTTGTCATTGTATCTACTTTTTACTGCCTTGTGCTTGTGTTTCTCCTTTATATAAGAGGTCTGGGTTGTTTGTTTGAATGGAAAATCAATTTTGAAACATTTTCTTGGATGTTTTTGGGACTCTATATATTTGTTATTTGATGGGTACTTTGGGTTGTTTGTTTGAATGTAATATCATATATTTGTTATCAATTTTGAATTAGTGGGTCGGTTGATTTATTTAAGCTGTTTCAACTTGGTGTTTTTTTTTCTATTAGGCTGTGTTTTTTCCACTGTTTCCCTCATATTTTCCTTTCCATTTTCAAATCATTACCCCAATTCCATGACCTAAACACAGCCTTACTACATAGCAGTTTATATCTAGTCAACTCAGGATATGAGGAAGGAGAATTGCTACATAGCAAGACAGGTGAATGTTAATTCTATTATAGATTACAGTTGCTATATTTTTCAACTCAATGTGGAGACAAGAAAATGTGTTTATCTATATAAATTTTTATCTTAATTTTCACTTTTTATCTCGATAAAAATTGGTACTATAATCTATACTTTCATTCTGAAATTTCCCTTCTATGTTAGATTCATGGGTCTGGTCTATCTTTGTATTCTTAACTATGTTTCAATGGTCAATTTTGTTATTAATTATTTTGTATCTGTAAAATTATTGAATTAAGATGACTGGTGTCCATAGGTTTTGGAAATTGTGGGTCTCAATGATAGGATGTTGGTTCAAATCACAAAATTGTAAAAAAAATTAAAACCCCCGATCCACAAACATGTCTGCTTATCTTTTCACTACAATCCTCTGCAAAGACTTAGTAATGGAATAGTTGCTTATCAGTTTTGTTTTTTTAAATGAATTCCACATGCCTTTACAGTAGATTGATCACATGCACACAAATCTATATAATTTCCAAATTGGTGCACACTGTTTTTAAATGAACTCCTGCTCCTTTATGTTTGATTTCTTGTGCAGTGCATATTTGAGTTTTTGAGCCAAAGATGTCTTCGGATTATAGCGAACCCATTACTGCTGATGATGCCGAGTTGGATGACGATGTATCTCAAGGACCCACAAAGAGGATTCGAAAACTAACTTCAAAGGTATGGGATGACTTTGTCAAATATAAAGGACCTAATGGAAATGACATAGCTAGATGTAAGCATTGCAATAAGGAATTTGTTGGAGAGAGTAGGAAAGGGACTAGTCATTTAAAAAATCATTTGTCGAAGACATGTCCAGTACTTAAAGGGCCAAATGCCCCTAGGAATGCTAGTAAGGCTGCTTCTGAATCTACTCCTAAGGCTACAAATTTTAAATTCGATCAAGAGAGAAGTCGTATGGATTTTTCTAGGATGGTAATCAAGCACAATAATCCTTTTAACATGGCTGAGCATGAATTTTTTGAAATATTTTGTAATAATCTTCAACCAATGTTCAAACTTGTTTCTCGTAACACTGTTAGGGCGGATGTCCTTGATGTTTATGAAATAGAAAAGGCCAAGTTATATCAATTTTTGGATGGACTCTCTTCTAAGATCACCTTGACAACTGATATATGGACTTCAGACCATCATAATTTTGCCTATACATGTTTGACTGCTCATTATGTGACTAGTGATTGGGAGTTGAAGAAGAAAATCCTTGCTTATAGACGCATTGATTACCTGCATGATGGAGACCATTTGTTTAGTTTTATCAAAGATCTAATTTTAGAGTGGAACATAGATAAGAAGTTGTTTTCAATGGTAGTCGATAATGCAACGAGTAATGATGTCATGGTAAGACTCTTAAAGCGATGGCTACATGACCAAGGATTACTACATTTGGGTGGACAATTGTTTCATGTGCATTGTAGCGCGTACATATTGAATTTAGTTGTTCAGGATGGTTTGAAGGTGATTGGGAGTCTTATTTCAAAAATTCGAGAAAGTGTGAGATATTTAGGGAGGTCTCCTTATGGAAAATAAAAATTTGATGTTGCAGTGAATCATGTTAAGTTACATCATAAAAAGAAAGTCCCCATGGATGTTCCTACCAGATGGAACTCCACTTATTCAATGCTTGAAGTTGCATTAGATTTGAAAAGTGCATTCCACCGCTTAGGCAAATTGACAAACAATATAAGCACAATCCTTCTGAGGATGAGTGGAATGTAGCAAATATGATTTGTGGGTGCTTGAAGATTTTTTTTGATGCTACATCTCACTTTAGTGGTACCACTTTTCTGACTTCAAATGTGTTTTTTCCCGATATTTGTCTTATTCAACTTGAAATGAAAAAATGGGAGCAAAGTGAGTATGATTGCATTCGATTGATGGCCGGTCCAATGAGAGTGAAATTTCAAAAATATTGGGAAGAATGTTCTTTGGTGTTAGCAATTGCAGTGGTTCTCGATCCGAGATTTAAAATGGACTTGGTGGAATACTACTTTGGGCTTATTTCTGGTGTTGATGCTAATAAGCATATTCAGAGGGTCTGTAATGGTTTTGTTGATCTTTTTTTATGAGTATAGGAGTGATTCTTCTGATTCTATGAGTTACATTGCCCTTGTTTCTGAAAATAGTAGCTCAAGTGGTAGTCAATTGCATGTGGGTTCTTCGAAACAAGAAAGTTTGGCTGCTTTTCATGCGTGGTATGCCCAAGAACGTGCTTCTAACATTCATGCCTATCAAAAATTAGCGGTGGAGCAATACTTGGAGGAGTTGGTGTTTCCAAGTAATGAGAGCTTCAATATTCTACATTGGTGGAAAGTGAATAAAGCAAAATTTCCTACTTTGGCAAGGATGGCTCGTGATGTTTTAAGTGTTCCAGCCACTACAGTTGCATCAAAGGCGGCGTTTAGTGTAGGAGGTAGGGTGATTGATGAGACACGTGCTTCATTACTTCCAGGTATTGTGGAGGCCTTGATCACTTGCAATGATTGGATTGAATCAACCAAAAATAGAAGTAAGTGAAATATTGAAGTTTTTAAATAATTAGATGTTCTTTAGTTTAGTTCTATAAATATCTTAATGTCACATTATTTTGAAATTGCAGATGAGAAGAATGCTGACATGAGTAGATGGATTGAACTTTTGTTTCTATAAATATCTTAATGTGTTCTGTATGTGGGTTTTGCTTTTCAACTTGTGTTTTATGTTATCTTAAGCTGAACTTTTGTCTTTTGTTTTCTGTTATCTTAAACTGAACTTTTGTTTTCTGTTAGGAGAAGTTATCTTAAGCTGCAGCCTTGTCACTGTCGCATATAGGTCAGTATATTTCTTATCTCTACCTTTTACAATTTGGGTTTTTTCATTGAATCATATCTGTTAGGAGAACTTTTGTTCTTTCTTTTTGTTTTTGTTCCCTGCTCTAATTTATTTATCCTATTTTTGCAATTTTTTTTTTTTTACAATGTCCATCACCCTGTAAGATATGTCCTTTTAGTGCAGCTCTCAGAGATCTCAATTCCAAACTTTTTGGCAGCATGTGTCTTCTCTGCACAGTTGTTCTATAGAAACTCACAGCTCTTGATTTTGTTGTGTTTTGTCTCAGGCATATGTAGGTAATTTTTTGCTGCCTTTAATCATGTCACATTGCATGCATTTTTTCCAGAATCATTTTGACTTGTATAGCTTTTAGAACAAATAACTTAAATGGAAAATTGTCATCCTCATGCTAAATTTATATAGTTAAAGGTGAAGTTAATCTTTGAACTTGAATATATTGTCGCTAATTTATGTTCAAAATAGTTGCTTTTGAAGTTTGGGCTATTTGATGAGTATTGATTAAGGTGCTTGTGTTGTTTTCTCTATGCAGGTTGAATCATTGGAATCGACAATTGAAGCTTTAATGACTTAGAACTCACTGCAATTATCTTTTTTTTTTTACTATGTTGACAACACAACATTGCTTTTGACAGTTTGTTATCCTATTTTTGGTCCAGCAAATTTAGGAGAGGAGAAGAATATGCTGAAAATAAACTATTTACGTAATCAACCTTGTTAGATTGAGGCATAGTCTGTTCTGTTGTCTCTCCCTTCAAATTTTCTGCATTTTCGATGACCTTTTCTGTCTGTTGTTCTTCTCAACGGTTGTATTCTGTGACAGTTAATTTGGTTGTATAGGTTGTGGTTTTGTCTATTATTGAGTCCTCTCAATTACCTTGGAAAATGCTGTAGTGATGGTTCTTCTTGGGAAACCCTTCCTTTTCATGACCTTTAATTTTTCCTTGTGTGCAATATGTTGGCTCAGGAAGATTTCCAAGTTTATCAAATCTGCAGCTACTTTCATGTTCATTTTTCTATTTGATGACAAAATGCATAATTTGCTTACATTTTGTTGTTGGGATTTATGCATGTGTAGTGGACTTTCATACATTCATTTTCTACACACAGGTAATCACCAATGGCAAATACAAGAGTGTGCTTCACAAAGTCATAGCACAAACAGATGGAAACAAGATGTCCATAATTTCAATTTTTCCTTGTGTGCAATATGACATATTTGGAATTCAATTGTATTTGTTAGCAGCAGTTCATTGGAATTCAATTATATTTGTTATTGGAACTCAAGAGTTGATGTTTTCTTGATGGCAATTGTACTTTTCAGCCCTCCCTCCTCCCAAAAATGCAAGATGAAGTGGTGGTTTTTTTCTTAAATCACCTTGGCATTTGTTCTTGTAGTTTCAAATATGCCAAGTTCTTCAAAACCACCACTGGTAATGGCTATGGCTGCTAACCAGAGAGAGAGAGAGAGAGAGAAGAGATGGGGAGAAAAAAAAAACGGATCGGATCGGATTATTCGAATCGGGTATCCGTTTAACACGGATCGGATCGGGTTGTAAGTAGTCGGATTCTTAATAATCGGATTCAGATTCAGATTAATGGTTAATCGGATTGGATCAGATTTCGATAGATCCGCCCCGGATCCGACCCGTTGACAAGCCTACCTAGGGGTGTTGCCAACCACTGGCCGACCACTTTTTGTTGCTGCAGACCAGAAAAAGTGGTTGGCCAGCTAGTTTATCTGGTTGGCCGACCAGTTGTTGCTGCATTTCTCCAGTTTGCTGCAACAGAGAGCAAGAAAGGGCATGGCAATGTATTTGCAAGATATGTGTGCACAACCACCCTCCCTATCATTTCATGAGCTTAAGGGAGTGTGGTTCTCGACCCTCGGGCCACCAATTAAGCATCTCGATGCATGATGGCCGAGAAGCCAAATTGCACAATTCAATATGAAATGAATGCACACATAAACACATGAGTGCCTAAAACTCTATCATGTTTGATCAAGAGCGTCGGCGACCGAGAATTGAGGCACGTTTCATCACTTCAAGTATGAAACGTCCCTCGTTCCTCGTGTTTGGACTAACACCTATTCCAAACACAATGCAACACAAGGCATGCACAATGCAAACAAGAACATGGCATACACGATGCAATGCAACATGATTAACTACAATGCAATGAATAACATGGCATACTCAATGCAATGTGATTATGGCATACACAATGTGAATCAAGAACAAAGCATGCGCAATGCAAACAACAACATAACATGCACAATGCGATGTAACATGGCATACAAACAACATGCAAACAAACATGCTAAATAGACTTAAACCGAATGTGGGTAGACCTCAGCCATGCCCAAAACAGTGGCCATAATGATGAAACCAAGGCACAAAAAGGCAAGGCAAGTATGCTCAATGTAATGGCCTATCAACTAGGCCTAAGAACACAACTCTCAAGCATGATGAAGAAGCGATAAACATGGAAGTGTGACAACACTAAAGGCTTTGAAATCAAGTGTAAAATGATGCCAAATCATTCAAACAACACAAGTAAAGCATGCAAGAGGGCCTAAGGCACAAAGCCATCAAAGGGACTACACAAGGGGCATGCAATACATGGCACAAATGATTGAACCAATCATGGACAGAGCTCAAATAGGTCTAAACAAAGACCAAAACATGCTGAGATGGGGGCCCAAAGACCCAGGCATGCAAGCATACAAACTAGGCCACAAACAAGGCAATAAATGCACAACCCTTAGAGGCACTCAAAAGGTGGAAGAAGTGGGAACATGGCAATGCTACATGCTCTGAAATAACATGGTAAATGGTGCCAAATCATGTACATGATGCAAATAAAGCATGCTATGATACCCAAAGCTTGAAGCTAGCATAGGCATTTGTACTACAACTATGCAAAACATGAAGCGTGTGGTCAAGGCAGCCCAAAACAGTCCTAGAACATGTTAAAATGATTCTAAAACATGCATGGAAGGAAGCCAAAACAAGCTAGCATAAAGGGCATAAGGCATGATGAATGCAAGGCAAATAAGGTGGATTACACTACACCTATTAAGACCAAGCATGAGATGACTTAACCAACAAAAATCAGAGTTATATCATGGCAAAATAACTCCAAAAACACACTAAAATGACAGCTTGCAAGCTTAGGCATGAAGGCATACGCAATGACTCATGTTTAAGGCATAAAGGGCAAACCCTCCAACGCATTGAAAGAGTGATAAATGCAAGTGTATGACCACACTACATGGACTGAAATCACATATGAAATGATGCCAAATCATTCAAATAGGCCAAGCAATGCATGCCAGTGGACTCCATGCACAAAGCTAATAAGCTAGAATGCACTATAGCTATACAAAGCATGGCATGCATGACCAAAACAACACAAATCAAAGCTAGAGCATGCTAAAACATGGACAAAAGCTTCTTGAAGTTAAGCCAAAAGCATGCTAGAATGACATGTTAAAGCATGATACACATTAGGCTAATTCATGGAATTGCACTACAAGTGCATGGAGCATGCAAGGGCCAACCAAACCAAACCTTAACAAAGGTATGACATGGCTAAACAACACCAAAAACCTACTGAGCTGGTCCCAAAACAAGCTAGAAAGACATGCTACTTCATGAAGCATACAAAGCTAGTTTGCAAAATTTACACTACAAGTGTATAAGGAATGCAAGGGATGACAAAACCAAGTCAAAACAGTGGTATGCCATGCCAAAATAACCCCAAATACATGCTAAGATATGGCCAACATAAGCTTATCAAACATGCTCAAACATGAGGCAAATGAAGGCAAGCATACAAGATACAAGGAGAGGGGATGACCCTCTCCTATTTGGGACCTTAAAACACCATTCCCACCACTGAAATTCCTCTGAGTTTCAGTGGTGAGAAGGCCAAAACAAGGTGGTCCCAATGGCTTAAAAGGAAGGCATAAGAACAAGGTCCAACAAGGCCTAAGACGGGATAGACCACCCCCAACACAAAAGTGACCTTAAACAAACATTTTAAGGACCAAAAACCAGAACTTTTTGTAGTTAAAAGTTAAGCTTAAATCAGCATGCAAAAGGGTCCAAAAGCTTAAACCAAAACAAAGGTTTTAAGGGTTAGAAGCTTACCCTTGAAGAACACCTTCAAAGCTGCAACTCCAGCACCCTTTTTGAACCAAAACCAATCCAAAAACTCCAAAACCAACCTCAAAGAGCCTCAACAACAAGAGTATGGTGTTTGAGTGTGTGTTTGTGTGCAATAGTATGAAGAAACTACACTTTTGAACACAAAACAAGAGAGAAAGTGCAAAATAGATACAAAGGTGTATATTTATAACTCAAGCACAATTTTCTGAACCTGGAGGAGGAGGGGGGAGGTTCTCTTTTATAGAGAACAAGCAACAAGCTTGTTGGACAAGCTTGTGGCCTAAAGCCATCCCTCCATACACGTGTATGGAGGATAGCTTCTGTGCCTTCCAGCTGTAACAGCTGGCCTAAAAGTATCTCCAAAAAGGTGATGGAAAGCTGCCGACCACTTGAAGTGGTCGCCCAGCTACCTACACTGGTCGGCCGACCAGTGGAAGTGGTCGGCCAGAGGAAAAAGTGGTCGGCCATGGGGGGGAGATGGTCTGCAGGATGAAATCAAGGTGGTGGTGTGGTGGCCGACCAGAAAAGGTGGTCCAAAGACCAAGAAAACCAGTTAGCCGACCAAAAAACTGGCTGGCAGGAAGGAAAGTGGTCTCCAAGGGGAAGAAATGGTCTCCCACCCTTGTACCACTTCCAAACAAGCAAAACAAGGTTTGTACCAAAAACAAACCAAAAGGGATGCAAGACGAGAGATCGGGAGGCAAAGCGCGCAGCCGGGAGCCTCGAAAACTGGTCTATGGGCATCAAAAGCAGTCAACGACCACAAAAGTGGTCTCCCAGACCACAGTTTCCCTCTAGGCAGAGGCAACAAGGTGTGGTTCAAAAACCACGCCAAACAAAGAACGTTAAGCGGTCCCGAGACAAGGCGCGCGGCCGAAGGCTCCGAAAATCGAAAACTAGTCTCAAAACGGGAAAAGTGGTCTACGACCACAAAAAAGTGGTCTACCAGACCTCTCCCTCCCTCAGGCATGGAAAACAAGGCTTGGTCTACAAACCGAGCCAAAACACAAAGAGTTCAGAGGCCTAGAGGCAAGGCATTCAGCCGAAAACTCCGAAAACTCGAAACGAGCACAAACATGCACTATCATCGAGCGCTCAATCAATGACGTTTGAGTCTTAAGGTCGGTCAAAAATAGGGTGTCTACAGTTGCCCCTCTTTGACAGAACTTGGAAGTCAAGAAGTGACAGGAGTGAATGTCAAAGCCCAGAGATGACCTATTTTTGACAAGGCCGAAGACTTAGACAAACAGGCAAGATAACAAAGAGATGTGCCCGCAGGCTGGGGCAAGATGTAAATGACATGCACAATGCCGAACATAACTTATGATCATGCAAAGAAAGCTGTAATGAAGCAAGTATACCAAATAAATGCAACAGTTTAAGCGAGCGAATGAAAACCAAACTACAGCTCATGCAGAAAGGATGTAAGAAAATTATACAATTTTCACTGCATCTCACGCGGAGTGTATACAATATCATCCGGTTTGTCTGGTCATGCCAGCTTCAAATGAACCATACATACAATATCGTGCCTGCAAAAGAAAGAAACTTAACAGGTACAATATAGTTAGAAACACATGTTCAATGCTATATCAAGCTACAACTCTAAGATAAACGCGTGCACATGATGCCGATGGAAACATGCATAGCAATGCAAGTGAAAAGTGCATAACAACGCACGTGAAACAAGCATAACAACGCAAGTAATGAGGTACATAACAATGTAACGAGTAGTGTGCATAACAATGCGACGAGGGGTGCATGACAATGCAACCTAAGTGTACGCATAACAATGCGGATGGAGGGGTGCATGACAATGCAACCTAAGTGCATAACAATGCAATGAGTAGTATGCATAATAATGCGCTTAAAGTGTGCATGACAATGCGCTTAAAATGTGCAACTCCAAAAGTACGTTCGAAGCAAAATATTGAAAAAAAGAGATACAAGCCTTAATGCGAGCAAATCAACCGTAACCTCCGAGTTACCTCTCAGAGGGGTGACAACATACTTAAAAAGGATGCACCCTGCTCTTGAAGAGTGATGATGAGCCACGCATCGAAGACTTGAATTGAAGTTCCTGCGGGGACAATTTCGCGCCGAAAAGTGTACTTTCCTTGCACTTTCTCGAGGGCCGAGGACTCCAATCATCACCACAATACACAGAGAGAACAATGGAGCCCTGAAGATCATCCAGGAGGCCTGCCGACCACCTACATCCATGGCCGACCAGTTGTTGACCACTTAAGTGGTCGGCCGACTAGAAAAACTGGTTGGCCGACCAGTTTAGTAAAATAGGGACAGATTGGTCTTTTCAAGGCCGGATCTTTAAGTATACACATCCAAATCACTTTGCTCACAAACACAAGGCCGAAACACATTCTCCTTTGCTCCTAGACCCTTTTCTCTCTCAGATCTGCACTTTATACGTGTTTTCCAACGCCCCACGCGAAGTTGTTTCGTGAAAACTTTCGATTCTCTTTGTTTTGAACCGATAGAATTTGTTTTCGGAGCTTCTTTCTCCATTTTCACCACTTGAGGTATGTTTGTCTCGAAGTTTAGCACCTTTTCTCGGGCGTTGACTTTTGTTGACTTTTTCTCTTCTCGAGAGTTGACTTTTGTTGACTTTTTGCAATTTTGGCTCATTTTTGCATCTTTTGCAGATTTCTTCAGATGGCCGATGATATTCCATATGGCGGAGGTTCTCCACGAGTAGAGGATGAGCCCAACATCATGCCATTGCCTCTGAGGATACGGTCGTTCGACCCGGAGGGGTACCACCCGCAGAAGCACATCCTACCTCCTAGCACCTTTCACCATTTCACGGACATCGCGCGCCGAGCACCCGTAGACTTACTATTACGGGAGCCGGAGTCTCATCTATCTCATCATGCGCGAGAGGTGCGTACTTCACTTTTGCATTTTCTGCGATGCATTTTGCATTTCTTGCACATTTCATGCTTTCGCCATGTATTATATCTGCTCGTTCTGAACACATTCTCATATACATTACTTTCTCACTCGGCACACAGCTCATACATAACACTTTGTTGATTTGGCACACAGCTCATACATACCACAATGCTGACTTGGCACACAGCTCACAACACAACACAACACTCCGTTAATTTGGCACACAGCACATTTGGCCACACAGTTCATTCGGGCACACAGCTCATTTTGGGCACACAGCACATTCGGGCACACAAAACATTTGGGCACACAGCTCATTTTGGGCACATAGCACATTTTGGGCACACAGCACATAACACTGCTCAATCTGAACACACAATCCATAACACAGTATTTTGCTCAATCTGAACACACAGTTCATAACGTAGTATTTTGCTCAATCTGAACACACAGTTCATAACGCAATTTTTGCTCAATCTAAACTCACAGTTCATAACACAGTTTTTGCTCAATCTGAACACACAGTTTATAATGCAGTATTTTGCTCAATCTGAACACGCAGTTCATAACGCAGTATTTTGCTCAATCTGAACACGCAGTTCATAACGCAGTTTTTGCTCAATCTGAACACGCAGTTTTTGCTCAATCTGAACACGCAGTTCATAACGCAGTATTTTGCTCAATCTGAACACGCAGTTCATGACGCAGTTTTTGCTCAATCTGAACATGCAGTTCATAACGCAGTATTTGCTTAATCTGAACACACAGTTCATAACGCAATTTTTGCTCAATCTGAACACGCAGTTCATAACACAGTATTTTGCTCAATCTGAACACGCAGTTCATAATGCAGTTTTTGCTCAATCTGAACACACAGATCATAACACAGTATTTGCTCAATCTGAACACACATTTCATAACATAGTTTTTGCTCAATCTAAACACGCAGTACATAACGCAGTATTTTGCTCAATCTGAACATGCAGTTCATAACGTAGTTTTTGCTCAATTTGAACACGCAGTTCATAACGCAGTATTTTGCTCAATCTGAACATGCAGTTCATAACGCAGTATTTGCTCAATCTGAACACACAGTTCATAACGCAGTTTTTGCTCAATCTGAACACGCAGTTCATAACGCAGTATTTGCTCAATCTAAACACACAGTTCATAACGCAGTTTTTGCTCAAGCTGAACACACAGTTCATAATGCAGTTTTTGCTCAATCTGAACACGCAGTTCATAACGCAGTATTTTGCTCAATTTGAACACACAGTTCATAACGCAGTATTTGCTCAATCTGAACACACAGTTCATAACGCAGTTTTTGCTCAATCTGAACACACAGTTCATAACACAGCATTCTGTTTACTTTGCACACGGCTCATAACACTGCTCAATCTAAACACACAGTTCATAACACAGCATTCTGTTTACTTTGCACATGGCTCATAACACTGCTCAATCTGAACACACAGTTCATAACACAGCATTCTATTTACTTTGCACACGGTTCATAACACTGTTCATTCTGAACACACAGTTCATAACACGGCATTCTGTTTACTTTGCAGACGGCTCATAACACTGCTGAATCTGAACACACAATTCATAACACAGCATTCTATTTACTTTGCGCACGGTTCATAACATTGCTCAATCTGAACACTCAGTCCATAACACAGCATTCTGTTTACTTTGCACACGGCTCATAACTCTGCTCAATCTGAACACTGAGTCCATAACACAGCATTCTGTTTACTTTGCACACGGCTCATAACACTGCTCAACCTGAACACTCAGTCCATAACACAGCATTCTGTTTACTTCGCACACGGCTCATAGCATTATGTTTATTCTGAAACTAAATACATCTGTTCATTCTACATGCAGGTATCTTCCCATTTCACACGAGTTTACGGATCGATCATTGCGAGGGAGTAGTATATGGAGCTCCCAGATGCTGTCCGGCACATTGTAGATGAGACCGGGTTTGGACCGTTTTGTATGGGGGTGCCGCGACTTCCGACGAGTAGGACCCTTCTAGGCACACTAGTAGAGAGATGGTGGGACACCACCAACTCCTTTCATTTCTCAGCCACCGGGGATATGACAATGACCCCGTATGACTTCTCTATGTTGACGGGCCTCGACATGGGAGGCCAGCCTATCCCATACGATACGGATATGGGCGAGTGGGAGGCCACTTGGATTTATCTGCTCGGAGCCCATCCGCCGATCGACAAATCATCAGGCAGGCTCAGGTACACCTGGTTCACCGAGCAGTACAAGAGGACTATGCCTGAGACTGTTGAGGAGATAGAGCAGTATGCCCGAGGGTTTCTGATGTTCCTACTTGGGACCACATTGTTCTCCGACAGGGGGAACACAGTTGGGCTATATTTGTTGAGCGCCTTGGTAGACCTATCACAAGTCCAGCAGTATGATTGGGGCGGCGCTGGCCTTGCCACCCTTTACTGCTATATGAGCGCAACCTCCCGCGGGCGTGGGACCATAGTAGGTGGCTACTAGCGAGCCTGGGAGATACACTCTGCTCTCTTGATTTACATTTCTGTCTTTCATTATCTGTATACTGCACACGGCACACATTGCACACATTCATTGCGTACCCTGCATTTTGTACTCAGCATTCTGCTTTTTCTGTATATTCTGTATTCGCATTCTGCACTCAGCATTCTGCATTCTCTGTATATTCTGTATTTGCATTCGGCACTCAGCATTCTGCATTCTCTGTATATTCTGTATTTTGACAGCCACTGTCTTACCTTTCACAGCTGTGGGTTTACGCCTACTTCCCGACACTCGCTCCCGAGTCGGAGGTTGAGGCCCCACTTGAGATACCATATTCACATAGATTCGATGGTCGGTGTCAGTCCAGGCCCCGAGAGACATTATTATATCTCCGACAGTACTTTGACACTGTATGGGCGACGGAGGTAAACCAGAACTCTCAGTTCTTCATGCTTTCAGCTTTGATTCATCTTGCATATTTATGATAACTGATCAATTCATGCATTTGATATCTGCAGATTACTTGGCAGCCATGGATAGCCATGCCAGGGTATTCCCGGTTCTGGTTCGTTAGGGCATGGGGTGCCTCCTGGTACAGGATTTTGTTCTAGGGACCAGTCGGCAGAGCCTGGTTTCTCGGGGAGCGCTTCATGCGCCAAATGATGGGCAATCTGGCCTAGGAGATACCCTCAGTGCCTCCACTAGACATGCCCTCCATAGAGAGTCTCACCTCCCGAGAGACTGACGATCTCATGCTGGGTGCTGATGTAGTCTTTTTCTTGGAGCAAGGGGAGTACGCGACATACGTCCACACATTCCTGATGCCCCCACTGACGGGTGTTCACACCCCTACGAGGAGAGCTGCTGGTATGCCGTCGTCGAGCCACGCCCGAGCCGGAGACATTCCTTCGACTAGCCGAGCCAGCACTTCGAAGGGTAGGGCTAGAGGGATGCCCTCGACTTGCCAGTATGCTGGGTGGCCGGATCTTCTGGCCGAGCTGATGGGTTGGCAGTATGGGACACCAGATCAGATTCCACTAGAGCCTCTGATGCCCGATCATCGATATGTCAGCGACCCTGACTCACCACCGGTATACCCCACAGCTTTCATTTATCACTCAGATATTTAGACATTCATTCATTCACTGATAACTTGAACTTGCATCTGCAGCCTCCCAGAGAGTATGCTATGGGGTTGCTCGGAGTGGTGGCCTCTCTTGAGAGCATGGTCTTGCGGAGGGAGACGCTGCTGTACGCCTCCAGCATTCCGGTAGTTTTCAATTTCCTTGTATTTATCATACTTCCGATGACATGTTGAAACTGAATATTTCACTGTATTGATACACTGCACGTGTAGAGCACATCTGACACATCTCATTCACATACTATATCTGCATGCACTCACTTCATACATCATATTCGCCTCTGCATCTGATATACATACTCTGGCTGATGTATTCACACTGCCCTTTTCAGGTTCCATTGCCAGGGCCCGGGCCATCCAGGCCTTCTCGAGCAGCTAGGAGAAGGGCCTCGACTCGCAACCGAGGAGGACGTAGAGCACCTGCCAGACAGGATGACAAGTCCAGCGAGGAGGAGGAGTCTGCGCATCCTCAGTCAGAGACATCTGGAAGTAGAGATGATGACTCTGGTTCTGGTTCTAAGGGCGGAGGTGACGCCAAGGAGGATTCCGAGGACGACGACTTCGATTCAGATAGTGGTGCCTGCGGCGGTGGTGCAGAGGCTGCTCAGCCGAAGAGGGTGAAGAGGGCCTCTCGGTCTTGAGCTTGATAGCACCGATGCAGATGTTCCTGCTTTATTTTTCTTTTTACATGTAGTTGTAGCACATTGTACAGCATTAGGCAGTTTTTATTTTCTTCAAAACTTGTACCTTGTTGTAAAATGTTGTAAAAAGGAAACATGATGGAATGAAAACAGCTTTTTGTTCAAAAAGTGTTGTATTTTACATTCTAAACATCTCATCGCATCATTTCGCACAAAAATGAGATTGAATGGAATTTGAAAATCAATGTATTGCCAAGTCAGGTAGTGAACCAACACAACAAACTAAACAACATAACTCACTAAGAAACAACAAAACCTTAGTAAGTTTAAAACTCGATAAACAAAGAGCAACAACTCGATAATCAAAGAGCAACAACTTGATAATCAAAGAACAACAACTCGATAATCAAAACTTAACAACTCGATAAGCAAATGCATTTTGAGACAACAAAGCGACCAAAATGCACCCGAAACAAAGGTAAACTCAGACCTTCAGCGCTCTTAGTACACAAGAAAGCTAGGGGTTTTCTTCCGGAGACAAGGAAAAGCTAGAGACCACATTATTGCACATGGCCGACCACTTTTAGAGCTTGTCGACCAATTTTTGTGTCCTGCAGACCAAAAGGTAGCTAGCCGACCAGACAAACTAGCTGGCCGACCAGAAAAAGTGGTCGGCCGACCACTTGGCCTGGAGACCTCCAGTTTTCTGACACTTGTCTTCCAAACAGTGCCTTATCCTTTATAAAGGTTCCAGCTTTGTGGCTTCTTCATTCTAACTCAGTTTTGCACCAAAATGGAGGCGTTTCTTGTCGAAAATCTCACAAATTGGATTGCTACCTTGGATGGCTCGGAAAAGTTGAACTTCCGGGGCTTCGGCATAAATGCACTATTCACTCTGAGTCGCACCCCGCTGCGTTTTCCATTCCTTCATGCCGCGGCAAGGTTTTGGAATCCGATAACACACGTTTTAGCTTTGGCGGACAAGAGATGTGTCCCACTTTCGAAGACTTCCAAGCTTTGATGGAGTCTGAACGCGAGGAGGAGATTTTGCCGCAATTCCGCTTTGGCCACATCCAAGCCTTAAGACGGATGTGTGGGCTCATTATGTATGACGCTCGGTCTTTGATCCGCGATGGGAAATTGGACATCCCCAGCTTGGTTTATCAGTTTTCTGATGCAGGTGATCGCGGCGATCACCACTAGCAGGGTTTCGGCAACATACACTTTGCTTATGCATGCTGTCTCATTTCTTGCTTGCCTCAGGCTCCGGAGGGTCTAGCATCTGTTTGATTGAGGTTGCCCAAGGCTTAAAAGGGGGCAAGAGCTGCATTGCCATGACATTGGCTGAGACATTGATGGGTTTGGATGCTTTCCATCGCCGAGAGACGACTAGATTCGTGGGGAGTCCACTACTGGTGCAGGTAATGTTTCCCACCCCACCTCACATATATTTCTTACATCACTCGGCCCTCAGGCTCAGTTTTTCTTGCAAAAACCCTTTTCTCACTTTTCTCTCAACATACACCTCTTTATTCTTTAATCTCTCATTTTTCATCCCTCCCCAGATATGGTTGATGGATAAATTGAAGGTTGTGGACTCATGCCTAGCATATTTAGCTCGTGGCTATTTTTTCCGGCAACGTCTAGTCGATGCCCTTGATGAGGGATGGTGGTGTGAATGGATGTGCAGTCTATCCGCTACCAGTATTGCATGGCGCTGCCCTTGGCTCAATCTGCCGGTGATGAGTTACAGCATGTCTCGCTAGCCCAGGATTCAGTTGATCGGCCTGACACACTGTGTCTTTTACTTCCCGTTCCGATTCCGGCGCCAGTTCGGACATGATCAGACTTGCCCGGAAGAGGGGATAGAGTACCCAGCTGCATTTCCGGTCCGAGGTGCACAGCTAGCTAGGTATGCCACAGCATGGAGGACGAGAGAGCTTCTGGCCCCGCTCCCACTTTCAGTTGTATCCTCTCTGATAAGTGCATAGCTTGGCTTGATGAGGAGGCACAGGTTGGGCACACTTTGGCATCAGAGGCTTCGACCAGCTCTAGGAAGGAACACAGGAACACCTGGCTATACCCGAATTTATTTGCTTTAATCAGTACTTTCAAGTTTTCTTTATGAATGTAATAAAAAGCAACTTCGATTTATATTCAAGAGTAGGAGAACTCTGTATTGAAATCAATATAATTGAAGGTTGTGGGTACTGAAAATTTTTCGTTTGGTCCAAAAATGGTCTAAGTTGTAAAACGATTAATTTGACCAAAAATCAACTTTTATTAAAACTTTTCAAAAACCATTTTCGATATGGATCACAACTGGACACGCTTGAGATCTATCACTGAGACGTACAACCCCGGATCCAAGCAACTGGAAAGTTGCCCCTAGTCTGAATAACACTACACTGGAGATCACAACCGACAAAGTTGATTTGGAAGTGTTTATGGATGGACTTCAGAATGAAGTTGTCTACGTATCCCGAAGACGGGAATCAAGCCTTACGTAGTTCGGGTCAGGTTCACTCGTGTATTAACCCTCTCCTTTTACGCTCTAACTTTTGCCAAGGCCGCCATTTCTGGGTTTTCAACCTTGCGAGCTCAGTTTTTATAATTTCAAATTTTCTGTGCTCTAACTTTTGCCTAGGTCGCCCTTTCGGGTTTTCGGCCTAGCGAGCCACTCAGGGAAAGTATTTCTTCAACTTGTCCATGTTTATCGGCTGGGAGAACTCTAGGCCATCAAGGTCCATCAGAACGACAGCTCCGCCCAACCAGATAGACTTAATGATGTAAGGACCAGTCCAATTGGGTCTGAACTTGCCCCTAGGGTCGTGGATGGGAGCTCAGTTGTCTTTAAGCACAAGATCCCTTTTCTTCAAATTCCTGGACTTAACCTTCGTTGAAAGCCCTAGCAATTCTTCGTTGATAACCCTGAATATGATACAGTGCTTTCAGCCTTCTTTCATCAAACAGCATGAGTTCTTCGAACCTGCTTTGCTGCCAATCTACCTCAGCTATCTAACACTCAACCAATACCCGTAATGACGGAACCTCGACTTCGATAGGCAGAACAGCCTCCATCCCATAGACAAAGAAATACGGGGTCGCCCCAGTAGAAGTTCGAATTGAAGTCCGGTAACCCCACAGAGGAAATGGCAACTTATCTGGCCAGTCCCGGTAGGTTTCCACCATCTTCTGCAGAATGTGCTTGATGTTCTTGTTGGGGCCTTAACTGCTCCGTTGGTTTGCGGCCGATATGTAGATGACTTATGAAAAGCCACGTTGTACTTCTGCAACAAGTCGATCACCTCCTTCTTGAAGTGGGAACCATTATCTGAAATAATCTCATTCGAAACCCCGTAGCGACAGATGATGTTGTTCCTGATGAACTTAGCAACATACGATGCCTTCAACACCGCGTAAGATTTGGCCTCAACCCACTTCATAAAGTAGTCTATCGTTACCAGAATGTACTCATGTCCATTGGACCCCTTCGGAGTGACAGCCCCGATTACATCAATCCCCCAGACTAAAAACGGCCATGGCGAAGTCATGTTATACAGCTTCGACGGCGGAATGTTCATGCGGTTTGCATGGATCTGACATTTGTGGCATTGCCAGACAAAGCCAATACAATCCTCCTCCATGGTGGACCAGTAATAACCCTGTCTTAGGATCTTCCGAGCTAGCATCACCCCATTCATATGCGCTCCGCACTCTCCTCCATGGATGGCCTCCATCAAGCGCTTGGACTCTTCAGCATCAACACACAGCTTATACATCCCAAGATGACCTCTCTTGTATAGTTTTCCTCCACAAACGATGAACTGAGCAACCATTCTTCGAATTACCCTATTATCTTTGGCATTTGCCCCGAGTGGATACGCATCTTTTTCCAAGAAGTTCCAAACATCGTAATACCAGGGATTTTCATCTTGTACCTCATCTATGGTAGCAATCAGCTCGTAAGCCGACACAAATTTATGTTCAATGATGATCGGACGCATCCGGACTCCGAAAGGGATGTTTATCATAGAAGATAGAGTTGCTAATGAGTCTGCGAACCTGTTGTTCTCTCTTAACAAATGAGCGAAGTTCAGTTTCTCAAACCGAGGAATCAGCACATCCAAGGTATGGTGATAGATTCTCATCTTTTCTTCTTTAACTTTCCAATCTCCTTTAGCTTGAGATACAACAAGGTTCGAGCCCCCGATGACATCCAACTGTTTTGCCCCTAGTTCTAGGGCTGCTTCCAAACCAGCAATACATGCCTCATATTCTGCCTCATTGTTCGAAACTCTGAACTAGAGTTTGAATGCTAGAGGTATAAGGGAATTGTCGGGTACTATCAGCAACACCCCTATCCCATACCCGTATTGGTTTGATGCTCCGTCAAAGTACATCGTCCAGGTCTCTTCTTCGACATGCAGAATGGCCTCGTCTGGGAACAGATACTCAACTATTTCATCCCTTTCAACTGGGTGATCGGCTAGGAACTCCACCACCGCTCTCCCTTTCACTGACTTGCGCGTCACGTACTTCAGATCAAATTCGGAAAGCAGAAGCAACCAACGGGCTAGCCTACCCGTAAGCGCTGGTTTCTCGAAGAGATATTTGATGGGATCTAATCTCAAAACTAGTATTACGGAGTGAGCTAACAGGTAATGCCGCAGCTTCCTGGTAGCCCATACCAAGGCCAGACAAGCCTTCTCCAACGGAGTGTAGCGGGTCTCGTAATCCAGCATTTTCTTGCTCAGGTAGTAGATAGCTCTCTCCACTTTGTCCTCAGACTCCTGTGCAAGCATGCAACCCATTGTAGTTTCAGTCACTGAAAGGTACAAAATCAACGGTTTTGCCGGCTCAGGCGGTGACAACACAAGTGGGTTCTGTAAATATTGCTTGATCTGTTCGAAAGCGACTTGGCATCGGTCGTCCCATTGGAACTTCTTTCCTTTCTTCAGGAGACCAAAGAGTGGTTCACAAGTCAAGGTTAATTTTGCAATAAACCATTTTATGAATTGCACTTTACCCAGAAAGCCTTGCACCTCCTTTTCAGTCCTCGGTGGTGACATTTCTAAGATGGCCTTGATTTTAGAAGGGTCGACTTCGATGCCCCTCTGTGTAATCAAGAACCCCAGCATTTTCCCTGCTGTAACACCAAATGTACACTTCTGAGGATTCAGCCGCAACCGAAACTCTCTGATCCATTGAAAGAATTTCTACAAGGCGGTGTAGTGGCCCTCTCTTTCCTTGGACTTGACAATCATGTTGTTCACGTACACCTCAACCTCTTTATGGATCATATCACGCAAAATTGTGGTCGCAGCCCGTTGATACGTAGCTCTAGCGTTCTTCAGCCCAAACGGCATTACCCTATAACAATAGGTCCCCCACGGGGTGGTAAAAGCAATCTTCTCTCGGTCTTCGGGTGCCATCAGAATCTGATTGTATCCAGAAAATCCATCCATGAATGAGAGTAACGCATGCCCAGAGTGAAGTCCACTAATTCATCGATATGCGGCAGAGGAAAGTCATCCTTCGGACTGGCTTTGTTCAAATCTCTGAAGTCCACACATACTCGAATTCTGCCGTCCTTCTTCGGCACTGGAACTATATTGGCCAACCAAGTTGGGTATTCAGATACTAGCAGGAACCCTGCGTCAATTTGCTTGGTGACCTCTTCTTTAATCTTGAGAGCCCAGTCTGGGCAGATCCTTTTGAGCTTCTGCTTAACAGGTCGGGCCTCTGGGTCAAGAAGGATCCAGTGCTGTACAATCTCAAGATCGATTCCAGGCATGTCTTCGTAGGACCATGTGAAAACATCTTTGAAATCCTTTAATAAAGTGACTAAGCGCTCGCGCTCCTCCGAAGACAATGTGGACCCGATTTGGACCAGCCATGGGTCCTTCTCAGTACCCACATTAATTGTGGTGATTTCATCAACCAGCGGTTTTACAAACCTCTCCTGCTCTTGATCAAGCAAATATTTCAAAACTGGAGGAATTTCTTCCACGTCGTTTTCATCAAAATTTTGAAAGTTTTGATTAATGCAATAAATTAAGGGCACAAAAAAGTACTCGAAGGCCACAGCCGCACAATTCTCATTAATCACTTCCAAATCGCCTGATTCCTCTATTACAACAGACTCAAAGGAAAAAGAAAAAGATGACCTAGACAGGACTGTGGCATCCGGGTTATCGCCCCCAAGAATATCGAACTCAGACTCAAACGAGCTGGAACCTGATTCCAACTCTACAGACTCAGTGGAATCAGATTCCGGCTCACTACCTGACCCGATGCTGCTCGATAAAAATCCCTCCTCATATCGCTAGACGAGAGAGGGTGCAATGGATACATCCAGAATGTTTGAAGATGGGCCCACAGCCGCTTCATTCTCGATCATGGACACCGAGAAGTTATCCCCCAAGCACTCATGTACGATCGGAGGATCTGAAAGTAGACAAGCTAGTGCTACCTCTATTTCAAACTCTGTACTCTCGGAATCTTCCTCCTTGCACTACTCAGCCTCAGCTAATGGGTCTGCCTGCTCCTCGGCAATGTCATTCCCAGACAACTGTAAGTAAAAGAAAACCTCGAACCCTGGCAAGCGCCGCCTCTCTTCATTTAACCATGGCTATGGGAAGCCGCAGAATGGGAAGTCTTCTCCCTCCCGGACAAAATGTCCGTTTAGGGTTCCTCGGATAGGTCGGTGCGTCAACTCATAATGCCTCTCGGCTTGCTTAGCTCTGGCTCTTCTGGCCATCTCTTTGCCTTTCCTCACCCAGTCCTCTTTGGTAGGCAGATAACCTAAACCAAAGGTATGCGGGTTGTGCGGCACTTCGGCCGATGTTGCAATGCCTTTCCGGCCACTTTTCCCTAATCCTATCCTGGGGATGTGCTGGAGTTTGTTCATGAGGTACACAGACTGTGCACTGGCATATAACCCCTCATCAATAGCCAGTATGTTCTGTACAACCCAAGCCTCAGCTAGGTTAAATCCTGACAGGAACACATCCTCTGCGCCATGCTCGATCTCCAGAACCAGTGTAGACACCTCTGGCGGTGGATGGATTGAAGAATTCCCAAAAACTATAGCCACCCCTTTCCCGTAGGGGTATTTCAGTATTTGGTGCAGGGTAAAAGAGACCGCCTTCACCTGGTGCAGCCACGGTCGCCCTAGGAGTAGATTAAAGGTTGCGGGAACGTCCAAGACATGAAAGTCTATATCTTGTTGTCCTAGACCAACCTGAGTCCGAATCTGCACGGTCCCCATCACCTCTCGGCTAGTGTTGTCATATGCCCTTATCACCTGGGCAATTAGCACAAAATACACGGGCTTCAACCCGATTGCATATGTCGTCCTTGATGGGCACACATTAATGGCGGATCCCGTGTCGACAAGAACCACTGGTATCCATTTGTCTCTACACTCCATAGAGATATAGAGTGCTTTGTTGTGGTTTGAGCCCTCAAGCGGCAGCTCCTTGTCAGTGAAGGTTAACGTCGGGGAAGCTCCTCCCAGAAAAAACCAACCCTACCAGCTGTTCAGGCGTGGTGTCTATCGAGAGTTTGGCCTTATCCATGGCAGAAAGGACAGCCTGCTTGTGAACTCTTGAGGCCATAAGCAGTCCCCAGATGGAGATGTCTGCTTGTATCTTCTTAAGCTGTTTCAGCAAGGCTCTTCTTCGAGCAGTTTTTCTTTTTGCTTCTCCGCCTCTTTGTCTTTTCCGGACGCCTCTGGTTGATCTAAGTGTAGGGGCTTGAAATACCGCCCACTCCTAGTCATGTGGTCAACTTCCCCCACATACCAGGTATCATCCGGCTGGTTGTTCCCCCAGTCTTCGTCGGTGTGGGCAAGACACAGGTCGTCATCTTCCCACCACATACCATCGGCCATCGACAAGCAGCTATCCAATTCTGTTACATCTATTCCTGTGCGCACAGCACATTATGTCCCTATAGGGCCTTTGACCTTTCTAACCCTCTTCAGATCTTCGATCTTTTCCTGTTCAAACTGTTTCAATGCAGCCTGCTGCTCAATATCTTCTGTATTCAAACTGCTCTAATCCCGAGCAAAATTCTTAACACCGGTGCTCTCCGGTGATTTATTCTGATTCCTGGCCATTCTGGCCATTGGTGATGTCCCCGTCTCTGATGGACCCTGTTCTGGCTGAGACTGCTCAACAACATTCGGCTCGTCATTGAGCCACCCAGTAACTTCTGCTGACCCTTCCATGTCGAACCAGTTGACAGTCATGTCTCCTGAATCCTGTTCTTCAAAGAATTGTAGATTTGCAAAGTCCTTTTCCAGTTCCGCTAGCTCATCTAGCCCTTGATTAGGTCCATCCTCTCGAACCACAGAAATCTCTGCCCCATCTGGCAATTGCACCCTTGGCTTAGGTTGATCTGTTGGTGTAATGTAACCGCTCGGATTGTACATGAAGCTCGCAGACCCCTCAGGCTCTAAATGATCACTCACATCTGCCTCAACAGTCGACCCAATTCTATCTTCGATAGTCACCACCACCGGCTCAGGTAGGGTTTGGGAGATATCCAACATGCACAAGTCTGTGCTGTCGAGAATGAATACCTCCAGTTTGGGTAGGTGGGAAGAGGTGATATATATGCTCGGGTCATATGGAGTGGCCGAGGTTTGGATAAGGTTGATACGTTTGGGAGGTGGAGCTTGGTTATGTGGTGGGAGAGGGTTGGTTGTGACATTTGGTTTCTCCGGTGGCACGATTACCCTGTTGTCAATGAGATCCTGAATCTCATGACGCAATCGAAAGCACTGGTCGGTTTTGTGACCATGTTGTTGGTGATAGGCGCAGTACTTCGTCAGGTTATGGGAGGGAGGAAGTTTTTCTGGTAAGGGTCGCGGCTCTAGGGGCTTCAGGTGCCCTTTCTTAATCAAAACCCCCAAAGCCTTGGACAAAGACATGTATAGTGGGGTGAAGGTTCTTTGGCCTCGGGGCACATATCTAGCTGTTTGCGAGCTACTTTCGGACACACCGGTAAAGGGTGTAGCTGCAAGGGTTTTTGGGGTGGTAGAGGTGACCATTTCCACATCTGAAGCTCTAGCGGCTGCAGCACTGCTTGGGCCTGCATTTGTACTGCGGTTGAATGCCGTCTTGGTCTGCTCTCTTTCATGGTCAATCAGACCCTGTTTCATAGCATCCTGGATCTGCACCCCTATCTCATGTAAGTCCGCAAAGGTGGGAAGGGGGAGAACGATCATCTTTTGCATGAGCTTAGGTTGGAGGTTGCGCACAACCATCCGAATCTGATCTTTATCAACCGGCCTGATGGTCATCATCGAGGCTTTAGCCCTCCAGCGGGTTACAAAATCGGAAAAACTCTCCTTTGGCTCTTGCCTAGTTGTCTCGAGATCACGAGTTGTGACCTCAATCTGCGTGTTGTAGGAGTGTTGAGCTATGAAGGCCTCAGCCATCTCCTCCCAACTCCTCTTAACAGAGTCTTCCAGTTTTGCATACCAAATAGCCGCTACGTCCAACACGGTCCGGCCAACCAGGGAAAGTTTCTACAATCTGGAGAGGCCCATCGGCCTTAGGATATCCAAGAACAGTCGCAGATGTATCGTAGGATCTCCTGACCCGTCAAAACAGTCGATGTGCGGCATCTTAAACCGATCCGGCAAAGTCACGGCCGAGTCGATGTATCCATCCTCTATATCCGGAATGGATTTAATGCATTGAGCCTTCTTGAAAAGCTTTTCTAGCTTGCTCACTTTTAACGCCATTGGATCCACTTCGAACTCAAACGGTGAATCCACTAAGTTGGTGGGCGCCTTGGATAACTGGGGTAGGATTGGGGGCGGAGCCGGTCCCGTTGGAATGTCCGTATTTTCCTGGACGTTGGCGGTCTCCCTGAGTATTGGAACTCTTAGTGGGGGAGGAGTTGGGTGCGAAGTAGATGCTTCGGCTTGCTGTGGTGGTTGTTGTTGCTGAAGTCTGACAATCAGCTCTGCCTGTTAGGCCATAACCTCGGCCTGGCGTGCGGCAAACTCTACCTGACGGGCAGCATCCTGCTATATGGCTTGCATACTCTCCTGGAGCTGACGCATCATCTCTTCCATACCTACCATATTGTGCTGGTCTAACTGAACAACAGGTATATCTGCCTCTGCAGTAGAAACTAAGACCTCAGCCTGACTACTCAAGGACCACTGATCTGGCAACCGCTATACCGATACACTGCGCTTTTTTGACCTCCATCTAGTAACCGGGGGTAAAGAAAGAAACACTGCTTGTCCGTCTATCAGATCCTCGGATCGATTAAGTGTACGACCTCTTACCCAGAGTGCTCGGGGAATATCTACATGGTCGGATGCAATTGTGCTAAACTACCTTGCAAAAAGACAAATAAAGCAAAATAAGGAAACATACAACCAGAAAAACGGACAGCATAACGGCTTAAATAAAGACAACACACAGTTGACACTTGTAAGCTGAATACACTGTTCTCAAACACTATTTATTGTGCCCAAATGGCTGCCCCAGATCTAATATCTTCAGGTAAAACTGATTTCCCAAACACTGATGCCCCCAGGCCTGATACCCAGACTCGCAAACTGATATATGCATTCCTGTAGAGGCACACTCTAAAAGCACATAACAAGCGAATGGGAGCCAAAACACCCCTATGGAGGGGTAGGGTTTTCCTGTCCTATTTTGTCAGGAGCTAGGGTTTCACTATGCACATAGCGGTTTCAAACAACCTACAATCGGGTAAGCAACCTGTCCTACTTTGGAATGGTCACTACGGATTCCAATATGCACTAGGTCGAATGGTCAAAAAGGGTGCCCCGGTAGCAACCGGGGTTTGTGCTCCCATCGTGGCAGAGCCCGTAACCGATCTGCCTTATGGCACGCAACCTTCGGCAAACCGTTCAAGAATAGCAGACGGCGAACACGGTGTCTTAGGCGCACCAATGCAAATGCAATGCAAAGAAACACATAAGTGTAGTCAAAACAAGATATCATAAGTTTGAGTCAAGTTCTCTAAGTCCCCAGCAGAGTCGCCAGAAACTATAGACGAGCCCCAAGAACTATCCGCTTCCGCGCACGAGGGGCGCGAATCTGTTTTGTTCTAAGCTACTACAGTTCAGACTCATGTCACGGTTCTGAATCTAATCTCGCAAAGTGCGATGCAAGACCGATAAATCACCAAAGAGTCCAAATCCGGCAAATCGTTTTGGAAAACTAATTTTAATAAAGAAGTGCCAAACATGGACTGCTTTGCCAGATACAGAGTCGCCACCTAAATATTTTATTTTGAGGGAATTTAGGAAACCCTGACTCGTGCCTAAGGCCACGTGTCCGTCATCACCAAAGTTGCCTCGACTCAAGAACTTGGGTACGAGAGGGGAAGGTCATGCAATGAGCACCCCCGCTCGTCCGATCAAAGATCGGCCTGTACTAAGCATGATATTTTGTTTTTGAAAACACATGTGTTCTTGTTCCGGTTATTAACCTAGTATTACTATGTGATGCGCACAGCATACAAGTATAGACTAGATCGCCTAAGTTGGAACAAAACATTTCATGTTTGTTCGTTGGAAAACGGTTTGAAGTTTGCTACTTGCAAGTAGGCTAAATTGGGGATTTGATAAATTGTTCCAATTCAAGTAATCCAACCTTCACCCACAGGCATTCAGGCAGTTAATCAACTAAGCAGTTAGCCTCATGGCAAGCATGCTTTCATGGCAGTCAATAACACACATGCAGTATGCTAAAGCGTAAACACTCACAGTGTACTCCAAGCCAAAACAGAGAACTAGTCAGAAATCATGCATGATCCTAGTTCATGTTAAGATGGCTAATGCAACACATACGAAAATGCAACTAAAATAGGCTCGGCTATTCTAAGATGGCATGTGAAATGCAACTTGATAACATGCTGTCGAACACGTATTCAAGTAAATGTGTTGACAATACAATGCGGTTTGTATGATGCGCTGAGCCTGGTGCATGCAAAACAGATGAATGGATGCACGAATGCGAGCATAAGGTATGCTAATCAAAATATGCCCTAAAACTAACCATCATAAGTGGTTAAGTAAAAGGGAGAAAGAAATGGGGGTTGGAAGATATGCATCACACGCACGCACGCTTATTACAACAGTTGGCCCTCTCGACGGAGGATCCGAATAAGAAGCTAACTAGCTAATCTAAGCTAATTAAACTAATTATTACATCACAAATTGAATAACTAGCTAGAACTAATTATTACAAAACAAGCTAATCAGCTAAACGCATTTAACTAATTAAGTACAAAACCAAATAGCTAACTACCAAAGCAAAGCATCTAAAGAAAGCAATAACAGGAGTCTTGAGGCGAGAAGTTCATGCATGCTCGGTCGCCTCGTTCGGAAATCCACCGCGATGCCCCAATTTGCCTCTATTTTCAATTGTTCTCAGAACCTTGCACCAAGCTCTAGAAAGCTTCTAACTCACCTTGGGGACTTGTGGGAGGGCTGCCGACCACTTAGGGGTATTGCCAACCACTGGCCGACCACTTTTTGTTGCTACAGACCAAAAAAAGTGGTCGGCCAGCTAGTTTATCTGGTTGGCCAACCAGTTGTTGCTGCATTTCTCTAGTTTGCTGCAACAGAGAGCAAGAAAGGGCATGGCAATGTATTTGCAAGATATGTGTGCACAACCACCCTCCCTATCATTTCATGAGCTCAAGGGAGTGTGGTTCTCGACCCTCGGGCCACCAATTAAGCATCTCGATGCATGATGGCCGAGAAGCCAAATTGCACAATTCAATATGAAATGAATGAACACATAAACACATGAGCGCCTAAAACTCTATCATGTTTGATCAAGAGCGTCGGCGACCGAGAATTGAGGCACGTTTTATCACTTCAAGTATGAAACGTCCCACGTTCCTCGTGTTTGGACTAACACCTATTCCAAATACAATGCAACACAAGGCATGCACAATGCAAACAAGAACATGGCATACACGATGCAATGCAACATGATTAACTACAATGCAATGAATAACATGGCATACTCAATACAATGTGATTATGGCATACACAATGTGAATCAAGAACATAGCATGTGCAATGCAAACAACAACATAACATGCACAATGCGATGTAACATGGCATACAAACAACATGCAAACAAACATGCTAAACGGACTTAAACCAAATGCGGGTAGACCTCAGCCATGCCCAAAACAGTGGCCATAATGATGAAACCAATGCACAAAAAGGCAAGGCAAGTATGCTCAATGTAATGGCCTATCAACTAGGCCTAAGAACACAACTCTCAAGCATGATGAAGAAGCGATAAACATGGAAGTGTGACAACACTAAAGGCTTTGAAATCAAGTGTAAAATGACGCCAAATCATTCAAACAACACAAGTAAAGCATGCAAGAGGGCCTAAGGCACAAAGCCATCAAAGGGACTACACAAGGGGCATGCAATACATGGCACAAATGATTGAACCAATCACGGACAGAGCTCAAATAGGTCTAAACAAAGACCAAAACATGCTGAGCTGAGGGCCCAAAGACCCAGGCATGCAAGCATACAAACTAGGCCACAAACAAGGCAATAAATGCACAACCCTTAGAGGCACTCAAAGGGTGGAAGAAGTGGGAACATGGCAATGCTACATGCTCTGAAATAACATGGTAAATGATGCCAAATCATGTACATGATGCAAATAAAGCATGCTATGATACCCAAAGCTTGAAGCTAGCATAGGCATTTGTACTACAACTATGCAAAACATGAAGCGTATGGTCAAGGCAGCCCAAAACAGTCCTAGAATATGTTAAAATGATTCTAAAACATGCATGGAAGGAAGCCAAAACAAGCTAGCATGAAGGGCATAAGGCATGATGAATGCAAGGCAAATAAGGTGGATTACACTACACCTATTAAGACCAAGCATGAGATGACTTAACCAACAAAAATCAGAGTTATATCATGGCAAAATAACTCCAAAAACACACTAAAATGACAGCTTGCAAGCTTAGGCATGAAGGCATACGCAATGACTCATGTTTAAGGCATAAAGGGCAAACCCTCCAACGCATTGAAAGAGTGATAAATGCAAGTGTATGACCACACTACATGGACTGAAATCACATATGAAATGATGCCAAATCATTCAAATAGGCCAAGCAATGCATGCCAGTGGACTCCATGCACAAAGCTAATAAGCTAGAATGCACTATAGCTATACAAAGCATGGCATGCATGACCAAAACAACACAAATCAGAGCTAGAGCATGCTAAAACATGGACAAAAGCTTCTTGAAGTTAAGCCAAAAACATGCTAGAATGACATGTTAAAGCATGATACACATTAGGCTAATTCATGGAATTGCACTACAAGTGCATGGAGCATGCAAGGGCCAACCAAACCAAACATTAACAGAGGTATGACATGGCAAAACAACACCAAAAACCTACTGAGATGGTCCCAAAATAAGCTAGAAAGACATGCTACTTCATGAAGCATACAAAGCTAGTTTGCAAAATTTACACTACAAGTGTATAAGGCATGCAAGGGATGACAAAACCAAGTCAAAACAGTGGTATGCCATGCCAAAATAACCCCAAATACATGCTAAGATATGGCCAACATAAGCTTATCAAACATGCTCAAACATGAGGCAAATGAAGGCAAGCATACAAGATACAAGGAGAGGGGATGACCCTCTCCTATTTGGGACCTTAAAACACCATTCCCACCACTAAAATTCCTCTAAGTTTCAGTGGTGAGAAGGCCAAAACAAGGTGGTCCCAATGGCTTAAAAGGAAGGCATAAGAACAAGGCCCAACAAGGCCTAAGAGGGGGTAGACCACCCCGAACACAAAAGTGACCTTAAACAAACATTTTAAGGACCAAAAACTAGAACTTTTTGTAGTTAAAAGTTAAGGTTAAATCAGCATGCAAAAGGGTCTAAAAGCTTAAACCAAAACAAAGGTTTTAAGGGTTAGAAGCTTACCCTTGAAGAACACCTTCAAAGTTGCAACTCCAGCACCCTTTTTGAACCAAAACCAATCCAAAAACTCCAAAACCAACCTCAAAGAGCCTCAGCAACAAGAGTATGGTGTTTAAGTGTGTGTTTGTGTGCAATAGTATGAAGAAACTACACTTTTGAACACAAAACAAGAGAGAAAGTGCAAGATAGATACAAAGGTGTATATGTATAGCTCAAGCACAATTTTTTGAACCTGGAGGAGGAGGGGGGAGGTTCTCTTTTATAGAGAACAAGCAACAAGTTTGTTGGACAAGCTTGTGGCCTAAAGCCATCCCTCCACACATGTGTATAGAGGATGGCTTCTGTGCCTTCCAACTGTAACAACTGGCCTAAAAATATCTCCAAAAAGGTGATGGAAAGCTGCCGACCACTTGAAGTGGTAGCCCAGCTACCTACACTGGTCGGCCGACCAGTGGAAGTGGTCGGCCAGAGGAAAAAGTGGTCGGCCATGGGGGGGAGATGGTCTGCAGGATGAAAGCAAGGTGGTAGTGTGGTGGCCGACCAGAAAAGGTGGTCCAAAGACCAAGAAAACCAGTTAGCCGACCAGAAAACTGGCTGGCAGGAAGAAAATGGTCTCCAAGGGGAAGAAATGGTCTCCCACCCTTGTACCACCTTCCAAACAAGGAAAACAAGGTTTTTACCAAAAACAAACCAAAAGGGATGCAAGACGAGAGATCGGGAGGCAAGGCGCGCAGCCGGGAGCCTCGAAAACTGGTCTATGGGCATCAAAAGCAGTCAACGACCACAAAAGTGGTCTCCCAGACCACAGTGTCCCTCTAGGCAGAGGCAACAAGGTGTGGTTCAAAAACCACGCCAAACGGAGAACGTTAAGTGGTCCCGAGACAAGACGCGCGGCCGAAGGCTCCGAAAACCAAAAACTAGTCTCCAAACGGGAAAAGTAGTCTATGACCACAAAAGAGTGGTCTACAAGACCTCTCCCTCCCTCAGGCAAGGAAAACAAGGCTTGGTCCATAAACCGAGCCGAAACACAAAGAGTTCAGAGGCCCGGGGGCAAGGCATTCAGCCGAAAACTCCAAAAACTCGAAACGAGCACAAACATGCACTATCACCGAGCGCTCAATCGATGACGTTTGAGTCTTAAGGTCGGTCAAAAATGGGGTATCTACACCACTACTTTTAATCTGCTCAACAGAGGATACACCTTATAAGCCTCCAACAAATTAAAATCATCACACAATACATTCACTTCTCTTTGCCATTTTACAGAAATTTCGTCTGTGGGAATCGGCACCCATGTACACAAATGGTTTTCAGGACTTTCACACCTGGACACACAGGCCAACTTAGTTCAATGGAGTCTATCCCCTTTCTTGTCCTCTAAATATGGAGTACATCCTCTTTCCCCTCCCAAATATCATACATAAATAATGTATATCATTCATAATCATATTCAATGATAATGGTTAAAGGATTAGTTTCAATTCGCCTAATCCACATACAATGTCTACAACAATCATGACTATTCTCCACCGATAGCCCAAAATAGTTATCTCTAAACAGATATACAATCTTTATAACAGATAATTCATCAAATTTCCATAGGTGAGTGATTAAACAAATCCAACAACACAATTCATGTATACGTCCTCCCAATTTCACATTCTCTATACCAATTTCGTTATTTGTACAAAATAATTATTCAAGATATTTTTAGGGCAAAGCTCCCCATTTTTCAAATATTAACCCTAAGGCCAAAATCAATTATTTTGACACCAGATAACCTCATATCCAAACCCCATAACCATTTATACAACACTCACATAGAAACCCCTCTTTCAAACTTTGACCCAAACCCTAGGTTTGCTCAAAGCATCCCCAAAATCTCACTATTTTCATACAACAACCTATAACCAAGTTTAAACCCATATTAAGGTGTAGAGAGTTCCTACCTCAAGTTTACAAGACGAATGGAGCTAGCACGAAACTCCAACGACGCCAAAACCAAATTTCAATCTATTCAAAGTGAAGCTCCCAAGATGCTCTACCCTTTTTCCAATGACACTAGGGCGGAGAGATCAACGGATCAAGGAGAAAAAGTAGAGAGAGAGAGAGTATTTTAGAGAGAGAAGGTCTCACTTTAAGGTTTTAGAAAAAAAAAGATCTGAAAAAGTGATATAAAAAGTCATTTTTGCGATCTGATATACGCACAGTCCGTTCGAGCAAAAGAGTTAATGCTCGTGCGTCAGACACAATAAGTTGTTCCGCTTGAGTGCAAGAAGAGGCCTGTTCGAGCACAAAATACACTCCTCTAGTACTTTTGCAAACAACAGACAACAGACAAACTGCTCAAGTGCAAGAAGGGATGCTCGAGCACCCACCTGCTCAAGCGTAGGAAACACCGCTCGACCTCCAGTATTTTTGCAGACATGCAAAGCACTGACGGTTTGCAAACCCCGCTTGAGCCCAAAAAGGCCCGCTCGAGCGAAAGACCAAAATTCTGGGCAGCACAAAGTTTGAAAACTAAGCAACCAACCTGTTCCAAACACACTCAACACATCCAAATAACCAAATTTTAGGAGGAATAAAGAGTAAAAGACAATGAATGACACTCAGAAACCATAAGCCAGAGTCTGAACTACCACAAGTGTCGGGTCAAAAGTAGGATCATTATAACCTTCCCCCCCTTAAAGAATTTCATCCCCGAAATTTCAAATTAAGTTTTAAAACACAGTTAAAACTAATTACAATCACGATAATCATTCAATTCCATCACCATGACCTATTCAGCGGTCATCCATTCTCAACAACAAATTAGACAGTATCTCAATATTGAATATATAATTCATACTTTTCCCAAATTATGTGTAATGTTTAATCAAAATCCAAGTTCCTTTTCTGAAATTTATACGGCATATACAATGCTCCCAAAAGTGATACAACATACACACTATTTCATATTCTTAAAACATATACAATGTTCATATTGAACTCATGATTCCAAACTCCCATAACATATACAATGTTCTCATAATTTAAGACATATACAATGTTATTACATTTCATTAACATAGTCAAAATCTCAATACATGTTCAGGCACCCACAAACAAATCAGGATATTTTTCTCAGACTTCTAATTCACGCTCCCAAGTCGTTTCCTCGACCCCATGATGTTTCCACAATACCTTTACTAAGGGAATTGTCTTGCCTCGCAAGACTTGATCCCGGGTATCTAAGACTCTCACCGGTCTCTCCTCATATGAGACGTCTTCGTCTACCTCTAAATTGGTCCAATCCAATACATGCAATAGATCCAGCTCATATTTCCAAAGCATGCTAATATGAAACACATCATGGACTCTGGAAAGTTGTGGCGGCAATGCCAAACAATAAGTAACCTCTCCGACCCGCTCAAGGATCTCAAAAAGCCCAATGAATCGAGGGGATAACTTCTCATTCTTTCCAAACCTCATCAAACCCATCCTAGGTGATATTTTCAAGAACACATTATTTCCCACCTCAAAAGACAAGGGTCTTCTCCTACGGTCAGCGTAACTTTTTTAATGATTCTGGGCTGTAATCAAACTCTTACGGATAAGCGCAACCTTCTCCGTCATTTTCCGGACCAACTCCGGGCCCAACAAAGATAAATCACCCACCTTGGCCCAACACATAGGGGACCTACACGGTCGACCATACAAGGCCTCAAATAGTGTCATGCCAATACTCGATTGGAAACTGTTCTTATAGGCTAATTCCACTGAGGGAAAATGCCTCTCCCACAAACCCTTAAAATCAAGGACACAACCCCGAAGCATATTCTCCAAAATTTGAATGGTACACTCTGACTGCCCGTCAGTCTGAGGGTGATACGCAATACTAAAGGTTAGTCTAGTGTCCAAAACACTTTGCAAACTCTGCCACAACCGAACCGTAAAATGCAGATCTTAATTTGATACAATCGTTACTGGGACCCTGTGCAACCTCACTACATCCTGAATATACAAGTCTGCAAGGAAATCTACTGAGTCACTCACACACATAGGTATAAAGTGCACCGATTTGGTCAATCGGTCAACTACTACCCAAATGGCATCACTACCCCGTTGAGTTCTAGGAAGACCCATGGAGAAATCCATCATAACATGCTTCCCACTTCCACTCGGCTATAGGCAAGGGTTGTAACAAACCTGCTGGCCCCTAATGTTCAGCCTTCACTTGTTGACAAGTAAGGCACTTCGATACAAACACAGCCACATCCTTCTTCATACCCCTCCACCAAAACTGGCGACTAAGGTTGTGATATGTAATGCCCTACTATTTCATACATGAATCCATTACAACCAATATAACAATTTACTCCTGTGGAGAAGTGGTTTGGAAATACTCTTCTGATCCTGGGGAGCGCTCGAGATCCGCTGATAGTCACCTGAAATGGAATAAGCACTCCGGTCGGTGGTGCCAGAATTAGCACTCCAACGGACAAGTCAGCCTCTACACTCAAGAATGCTTGTATTCTAAGTTAAGCACAATAATTCTCACCTCCCTTTCTTAGTCTGTTGTTCCTTTATTTATACTTGTTTCCTGGGCCTCGTGGCCAGGCCCACTTGTCACTCATTATCCTCTTATTTACTCGGCTCCATAGTTTAGTGTCTATTCGGCCTATCTATTATATTCGGCATCCTTATCGTATAGGGTAGAGCCGTATAATATCTGTCTTCTAGAGTACGCTTCTGATTATTCCAATTATCCGGCTCCCACAATTGCCCCCCAAACACCTCACTAGCATCAGTTAGTCGATGTGTTTGGCTAGAAGTCAAAAATTCGGCGGTTAATCCTCTTCCCGATGCGTGTCAGAATGCGTACGTGTTTTTTGGTCACTGTAACGCTTTCCCGCCCCATTCGTGCTTCTCTCGCATTTATTACGATTTGAAACTTAAGTCCCTTCGAAAACATGCTTTTTCGAATATTTGAACCTCCTGGACTGCCAGTCGGTATCTCTTCTTCAACGCGTTTTCTGCAACTCCTATCCGTTCTCTCCTTATCTCCTTTGCCTTTCGTAAGTTTTCTTCTCTTCTCCTTGCAATCCTATTTTCCGCTTTTATTTTTGATTTAGAATATCCTTGAGTCCTTACTAGAATGGCTAAGCATTTGAAAGGCCTCCTTTCCGAGGGTCAAATTTCTGGGTTCCGAAGACATTTTTCTATCCCTGAGGATGTCCATCTTTCTCTGGTAACGGACAATACCCTTGATATGGAGAGGGACGACCAAAATACAATCGTTTTCTCTCTCCTGTCTATTGCGAAGGGCGGAGTTCACTTTCCCCTACACCCATTTCTCAGGGCCGTCCTCCGCTATTGGAGTCTGATTCCTTCGCAACCCAATGTGAATTTTTTTCGAATCATAATGGGAATCGCAGAGTTGAACCGGCGTCTCAGGATCAACCTTGGCATTTCGGCGATTCAGCACTGCTATGCTTTAGCCAAATCCTCCGGTCGGCTCGGGCACTACTTTCTCAGGGCCAAGGACAGCAACCATCACTTGGTAACGATGCTTTCCAGCTCTGGCAAATGAGTTAACGATGTAATGGTCAATGTCCGAGGCAACTGGGAGTTCGGCGAAGGCGAAGATCGCCTAGACCCTATTCCCAGACGAAGGGGTGAACTAGGTTTCCGTGTAACTCCTTGTTTGTTGATCTTTCTTTTATGCGGCTTTTTCTCCAAACCTTACCCTTTGTTCTTGCAGGCAATAAGTTGAAGAGGATTTTGACCTCGGCTGACGACGCAGTCCTTGCAGAAATCAAAACTGCACTAATGTACTTTGGCCGTCCAAACATACAGAAGCAAGGGAGGGTTGCCCATATTCTCCTGCGGTACGAGCCTACTTACACTAAGTTCTCGGCCGCAGACGACATCCCGATCCCAATCAGTGAACAACACCTTACGGCTCTTGTCTTCCCCAGTTTCAAGATCCTTAGGCAAATTGGTCTTGAAGCTTCTGATTCGGAGCAAGGTTTACAGCCGGTTGTCGACGTAGGTGCCGAATTAACGAGGGATTTTGCCGCCGAGGCCAAAGAGGTCGACGAAGCTCTAAAATCAGCGTTTGAGGCAATCGGTCTTAACCAGCCTAACTCACCGTCCACTTCGGGTCGGGTGGAGTTTTCCTTCGGAGATATTTTTACAAACTCGGGAGACCTTCCCGATACTTTTTCAGAAGGCATGGCTGGGGAGAATCTCACACAGATGGCGAGAAAGAGAAATGCTGAGTGAATGGCCGCTCCAAAGAAAGCCGAGGCCGCTCGTTCTGAGCCTGCCCCGGTTGAATCTTTACAATCGGTTACTGGAGACAAAACGGCGCAAGTTGTTGTGGCCAAGACAGAGGGGGCTGAACAGCAGGTTACGGAAGAACCACTGGTTTCAGAAGAGCAGGGTGAAAAACATTCCGCCGAGGGAGAAGCCGGCTCAGAGGATAGCCCTGCTGACAAACGGCCTCGCTTAGAGGAGTCCGACGTGGTTGTCCCCTTCGTTGTTCAACCAAAGATCAAAGACACGCCAATCTCCTCTGACGCATTTGCCATGAAGGATCCAGCCGTGGCGTTGAGCTTGGCCGCCTCGGTTTCGCTACCAGCTGACAAGGCCACCTTTCGAGAAGAGCCGGATTTGGTAGCTATAGCGTTCGTTGCCCAGTCGGCCCTTCTGGTTTGTATACGATACTTTCTTTTTTGCTCGTTTGGTTTGGTTTGCATACGATGTTGCTTGATGTGGTGATCCAAACTTGTTTTGCAGACGGTTGGAAGGATAGCCGAACTAGGCCACCGGCAGCGTGATGCAATTGAAAGAATTGGCCACTTAAAGTTTGAAGCTGAAGGTGAAAGAAGCAGGGCCGAGTTCGAGGCGATGAGGGCCACAATGGAAAGTGCTCGAGCCGAAGCTGAAAAGGAGAGGGCTCGGACTGCTGACTAGCTCAGATTCGAAGCCGAGGATAGGGCGAACGCGAGCGAGGAGTCACTCAAGTTAGCCCAGGAGGTGCTTTCCAAGGTAGAGGCCGAGTTAGAAGAATTGAAGGCGGCCAATGAAAAAGCCGAATCTGTAGCTTCTACGGCGCTAGAAGCTGGGAAGAGCGCCGCCTTGAAGGAATACGTAGATGAGGTCCCCAAATTCGAGAATCGGGGATTCAAACATGGGTGGCTCAAAGCCCTTACTGCCGCTGGAGTTACATTGGCCTTGCCAATTCCATACGAGCAAGTGGACATTGAGCCACTTGAGTCTGATCCCGAGGATTGATCTGGGAGACATTCTAGTTTTATTAGGTATCTTTAATTTCAATGTACGTTTTTGTTTAGTGGATTCAAGGTAATTTTCATGTATAAATTAGTTACTATCTACGCTCAATTTATTAATGAAAATTTTCTTCCCGTTTCACTGTTACTTGTACGCAGTTTTTGATATTAATGAGGGGTTTTGCCTTCCACTACTTTGGATAACAGTGTAATCTTGGCCATTATATTAGTTTAATTTCAATTTATCCGAACAAGTAAATCGACTCTTGGTGCCGAATCGGACTAGTAAATCAACTTTTGGTGCCGAATAACACAATATTGATGAGTGTATTCGTGAAGCAGCTGCGGCACTCAAGCCGAATAGATTGATGAATCTGCCCTTGCCCTAGCTGGTTCATGAATTTGAAACGCCGAATAACACAATATTGATGAGTGTATCCGTGAAGCGGCTGCGGCACTCAAGCCGAATAGATTGATGAATCTGCCCTTGCCCCAGCTGGTTTATGAATTTGAAACGCCAAATAACACAATATTGATGAGTGTAGTCGTGAAGCGACTGCGGCACTCAAGCCGAATAGATTGATGAATCTGCCCTTGCCTTAGCTGGTTCATGAATTTAAAACGCCGAATAACACAATATTGATGAGTATATCCGTGAAGCGGCTGCGGCTGCGGCACTCAAGCCGAATAGATTGATGAATCTGCCTTTGCCCCAGCTGCTTCATGAATTTGCCCTTGCGGAAGTTAAGATTGCCTAAATCAGTATTTGATGGGGGCACGACTCGGTCGGCTTCGGGCTGTTGAGGTTTCGATATTAATGAGATTGCCTTGGAGGCGCTGCCCTCGTAGGGAATCAATGAATGAAGGTCCTATTTAAGTGCTCAGTGAGCAACTCAGTCCAGGTCTTTGACGAAGGATAAGCAAGCGCGAATGTAGAATAGACTCCTCTTTAATAGCAAAGGGAAAGTGAAGACGCTAGCTGAGCTGGGAGGAGACATGAATCGAAGTGGCGAACCTTCGCGCTTGGGAGGTAGGATTTCGAGGGATCGGGAGAGACGTCAATTCCCTCGTCGTCGAAGTAGGTCACCCAGGAGGGACAATGAGCCATAGGACAAATCCCCGCTACCCCGTTTTGGAAGGGAGCCCGATGAGAACCCACGCCCATTGAGTTTTGCAGTCTTCGTGGGGAATAGGCCCATGACAGATGCAGACTCGATCGTTTGAGATTCAAGTGTGGCAATCGAATTTGCTCGACAGATTTTGCCTCCCGAGGTCCAGCAGTCGATGGTAGGTCGACAGGACTTCGAAGTGTTTCGTGAAGGCATTCACAGTGCAGTGAAGGGGCTCTATACCGCCTACGAAATTGGCATGCGTCTCTGTGCTTCCTACCGAGAAATAGAGAAGAGGGATGAACGCATCCGAAGTTTGGAGGCTCTCATGGAAGCGGCTGAGTGTGAGCTAAGGAAGGTCAAGGCCGTTCAGGCACAACCCGTCGAACAGGCTAACCCAATTGTGGAAGAAAGGGTCACCCAGCGGCTTATCAGTACCGCGCTCGCCGATCGCGATACGGCGAGCATGTTCGCGATGGAATCCGCGAAGGGGAGGGCCTATGAAAAAGGCTTCCACGATGGCCAGAAAATAGGGATATAGAAGACCAAGGAAAAGCTCGCCGAGGAAGTTTGCTGATGCGAAAATCGTGGATTTAAGCATGATTGGATCAAGGCGCTTCAGGCCGAGGAAGCTCTCCGAGCAGCGGGGGTCGATTCGGCATTGCCACTGTACCAACGTAACCATTTTCCGTTTTCCGCCTTTGAAGTCGAGCAAAGTGAGGATGAGGG
The DNA here is from genome assembly GCA_036172215.1 of Camellia granthamiana. NCBI lineage: Eukaryota > Viridiplantae > Streptophyta > Magnoliopsida > Ericales > Theaceae > Camellia > Camellia granthamiana. Next base: position 12,212,850 of record CM069912.1, read on the forward strand.
TGACGCCGTATAAAAATTTTCAATGTAACGTTCGAACGCAGATCGCGTTCATAACTATGTAATTATTGCCTGATTGAATAAAACGTTCTATTTTAGATGTTTCTTTGTAATTTTCATTTGGCATACACGTGTTTGCATGCGTTTCATTGTATAAACATTGACCGGCTCGAATCAACTAGGCGCTTTAATTCCGAACGGTTATATGCCTACCTGTCATGAGCATTCTTCACTAAATATATTTTTGGCGTGTCACGCCAGGTCAATTGCGTCGATGAGGTTCTGAATTCGGAGGCTTAACCGGCCCAAAGGTGTCATGCACCAGGGGCTCCGAATTCGAAGACAGTCAGCCCATCTATAATTGTTGTTTATATAATTAGGGCATTTTAACTCCAAAAACAAAAAGGCCAAAGATTGATAGATGGAGTGGTTGCGGCCAATATCGCTCAGCGTCCGTCTTTTGGAGTTCAATGTTAATAAAATCACCTCGGGGCCACTGCAAGGATTTTAGAAATAAATCGCCTCGGACTTTTCGCTCCAGTGACTTCGCTTACTGTGCTCAGACTCGATTTAAAACGATTTTGTTGCGTGGGGTTAGATAAGTGTGAATGTCAATGGAGTTTTTCTTCAGCAGCAGAGGAGAAGCTCAGACTCTGGCTAAGCTCGAAATTGCAATGAATCGCAGCAGAGAACCCACTCGCGCGGGAGGTAGGGTGTTCAAAAAATGGGAAAAACGTCAGCCTCTAAGTCGTCTGTGGGGAAGTGGTTTGGAAATACTCTTCAGATCCTGGGAGACGTTAGTGATCCTCGGCTAGTCATCTGAAAAGATGGAAGCACTCCGGTCGGGGGTGCCGGGATTAGCACTCCGACGGACAAGTTAGTTCAGACACTCAAGATAGCTTGTTTTCTAAGTTAAGTGAAGTGATTCTTACATATCTTTCTATACCCGTTGTTCCTGTATTTATACTTGTTCCTTCCGATCCTCAGGGCCAGGGCCTACTTTTTAATCATTGTCCTTTCTTTTATTTGGCCCTGAGGACTTACACTTATTCGGCACATATATCATATTCGGCTTCCCACTCTCGTGGGATACAGCCGATTAACATCAGTCTTCTAATGGTACGCACCTTCTATTTTTTCCATAAATTCAGCCCCCACAATTGCCCCCCGAACTCCCTATTGACGGTAGTTAATCGACATGTTTGGTCTTGAATTGGAAAAGTTAAAATAGGTCAGGCGGCTTCGCGTACCCCAATATAGATGTCAAGATGCGCACACGTTTTCGTTCATCATTACGCTTTCCCGCCTCAATCGTGCGTCTCGCATTTATTGTGATTTGAAATTTTAGTCCTTTCGAATGTACAGTTCTTCGAGTATTCGAGACTCTTGGACCACCAGCAGATATCCCTTCTCTGACTGGCATTTTCTGCAACTCTTCTCCGTCTACCCTCATCTCCCTTGCTCCTCGTAAGTCTTCTTCTCTTTTCTTTGCAATCCGACTTTCTATTTATTATTTTCATTTTGGCGCACCCTTTATTTCCCGTGAAAATGGCCGAACATTTGAAAGACCTCCTTTCTGAGGGTCGTGTCTCTGGATTCCGGCGACACTTTTCCATCCTCGACGATGTTCATCTATCTCTAGTGACGGACAACACTCTGGATATGGAGAGAGAGGACCAAAATTCAATCGTCTTTCCTCTCCTATCCATTGCAGAGGGCGGGGTCCGTTTTCCCCTACATCCATTCCTTAGGGCCGTCCTCTGCTATTGGGGTCTGATCCCTTCTCAGCCCAACGTGAACTTTTTTCGAATCGTAATGGGGATCGTAGAGTTGAACCGGCGCCTCAGGATTGATCTTGGGATTTCTGCCATTCAGCACTGCTATGCTTTAGCCAAATCTTCCGGTCGGCTTGGGCGGTATTTTCTTAGGGCCAAGGATACTGACCATCATTTGGTAACCATGCTTACCAGTTCTGGCAAGCGCGTGGATGACGTAATGGTCAATATCCGAGGGAACTGGGAATTTGGCGAAGGCGAGGGTCGCCTAGACCCTATTCCCAGACGGAGGGGTGAACCAGGTCGCCATGTGTCTCCTTGTGTTTACTGAACTTTTCTTTTACTCGACCTTCCCTCCGTGTCTAACCCTTTGTCTTTGCAGGCAGTAGTTTGAAGAGGATTCTGGTTTCTACTGACGACGCGGTCCTTGCGCAGATTGCGACTGCACTCAGATACTTCGGCCATCCGAACGTACAGAAGCAAGGGAGAGCGGCCCACATATTTCTTCGGTACGAACCTACTTACACTACTTTTTCGGCTGCTGACAACATTCCAATTCCATCCAGCGATCAACAGCTTGCGGCTCTTATCTTTCCTAGCTTCAAGAGCCTTAGGCAAGTTGGTCTCGAGGCTTCTGATTCGGGGCAAGACGTCGAGCCGATGGTAGAGGTAGTCGTCGAACCAAATAGAGAGTTCGCTAAGGAGGCCGAAGAGGTTGACAAGGCCTAAACTCGGCGTTTGAGGCAGCCAGACGTAGTCAGCCTTCCTCGCCGTCCACTTCGGGCCGGGCGGAGTTTTCTTCTGGAGATATCTTTGGAGGTTTGTGGCGACCTACCCGGCGATTTTTTTGAAGGTATGGCTGGGGAAAGCCTCACACAGATGGCTCGAAAGAAGAATGCCGAGCGTATGGCCGCACAGAAAAAGGCCGAGGCCGCCCGTTCTGGGCCTGCCTTGGTTGAGTCTTTCGAAACCCGTTATTGAAGAGCCGGCTAAGATTGTTGCGGCCGAAAACGACGACAGAGGTTGAACAACCGGTCATTGATGAACGGTTGATTCCGGAAGAGCGGGGCAAGAAACGTAGCGCCGAGGGAGAGGCTGGTTCGGAAGATAGTCTTGCCGACAAAAGGCCTCGCTTAGAGGAATCGGACGTGGTCGTTCCTTTTATTGTTCAGCCAAAGATCAGAGACACGCCGATTCCTTCTGACGCATCCATCATTGCTGACCTGGCGGTAGCCTTGAGCCTGGCGGCGTCAGTCTCCCTACCAGCTGATAAGGCATCATTTCATGCCGTGCTGGATTTGGTGGCCATAGCCCTATCTGCGCAGTCGGCCCTTTTGGTAGGTGAACTTTGACTTGTTTTGATTTTGGTTGCCTATGGCATCTAACGATCCCAACTCGTTTTGCAGACGGTCGGCAGGATCGCCGACTTAGGCCGCCGCCTACGCGATGCCCTTGAGAGGGTTGACCGTTTGCAGTCAGAAGTGGTCGATCAAAAGAGCAGGGCCGAATTTGAGATGATGAGAGCTACTATGGAGACTGCGCGAGCCGAAGCCGAAGCCGAAGCCGAAGCGGAAAGGGCTCGGGCTGCCGATCAGCTCCGTTTTGAAGCTGAAGATAGGGCGAATGCGAGCAAAGAATCGCTTAGGCTAGCCGAAGAGGGGCTTAAGAAGATGGGACTGAGTTAGCAGAATTGAAGGCGGCCAAGGAGAAGGCAGAATCTGAGGCTTCTGCCGTATTCGAAGCAGGAAAAGGCACCACCTTCAAAGAATATGTAGATGAAGTCCCCAAGTTTGAGAATCGGGACTTCAAACACGGGTGGCTCAAGGCCCTTGATGCCGCTGGGGTTACATTGGCCTTGCCAATTCCTTATGAGCAGGTGGACGTTGAGCCACTTGAGTCTGACCCCGAGGATTAATCTGGGAGTCAATCGAATTTTATGAAATGCTTTCCCTTTTAATTATATGTTTTTATTTTAAGGACTTTTGTTGGTTCCGAGTAGTTTTCATGTATAAATTGGCTACTGTCTATGCTCAATTTATTAATGAAAATTATCTTGTTGTCTCAATTTATTAATAAAAATTATCTTGTTGTCTCACTACTACTTATGCGCAGTTTGTGATGTTATGTTGGTTAAGAATTTTTTCTTGCCTTTCACTACCTTAGATAGAATGATTACTCTGTTGAGCTTTCTACGATTGGGTATCTTGGCAATATTATCATTCGTATGCCGAATAGTTCGTTAGTATTACGCGGAAACGATTCATGGGCCGGCTGGGGCACTTAAGCCGAATAGATTAATTAATCGACCCTTGCCCCAGGCGGTGAATGATCATTTTGAGGTCGATTCATGAGCCGGTTAGGGCACTTAAGCCGAATAGATTGATTAATCTGCCCTTGCCCCAGGCAGTGCATGATGATTTTCAAGTCGATTCATGAGCCGGCTGGGGCACTTAAGCCGAATATCTTGATAAATCTATCACGCCCTTGCCCCAGGCGGTGCATGATTATTGTGACGTCGATTCATGGGCCGGCTGGGCACTTAAGCCGAATAGATTGATTAATCCGCCCTTGCCCCAGGCGGTGCATGATGATTTTTAAGTCGATTCATGCGCCGGCTGGGGCACTTGAGCCGAATATCTTGATAAATCTATCACGCCCTTGCCCCAGGTGGTGCATGATTATTCTGAGGTCGATTCATGAGCCAGCTGGGGCACTTAAGCCGAATATCTTGATAAATCTATCACGCCCTTGCCCCCAGGCGGTGCATGATTATTGTGACGTCGATTCATCGGCCAGCTGGGCACTTAATCCGAATAGATTGATTAATCTGTCCTTGCCCCAGGCGGTGCATGATGATTTTCAAGTCGATTCATGCGCCGGCTGGGTCACTTGAGCCGAATATCTTGATAAATCTATCACGCCTTTGCCCCAAGCGGTGCATGATTATTCTGAGGTCAATTCATGAGCCGGGTGGGGGCACTTAAGCCGAATAGATTGATTAATCTGCCCTTGCCCCAGGCGATGAATGATCATTTGAGGTCGATTCATGAGCCGGCTGGGGCACTTAAGCCGAATATCTTGATAAATCTATCACGCCCTTGCCCCAGGCGGTGCATGATTATTGTGACGTCGATTCATGGGGCCGGCTGGGCACTTAAGCCGAATAGATTGATTAATCTGCCCTTGCCCCAGGTGGTGCATGATGATTTTCAAGTCGATTCATGCGCCGGCTGGGGCACTTGAGCCGAATATCTTGATAAATCTATCACGCCCTTGCCCCAGGCGGTGCATGATTATTCTGAGTCGATTCATGAGCCGGGTGGGGGCACTTAAGCCGAATAGATTGATTAATCTGCCCTTGCCCCAGGCGGTGAATGATCATTCTGAGGTCGATTCATGAGCCGAGTGGGGCCCTTAAGCCGAATATCTTGATAAATCTATCACGCCCTTGCCCCAGGCAGTGCATGATGATTTTTAGGTTGATTCATGAGCCGGCTGGGGCACTTAAGCCGAATAGATAGATTAATCTGCCCTTGGCCCAGGCGGTGCATAATGATTCGGGTGCCGGAAGAGACGAACTTAGTAGTTTTGAGGTCGAGCCAATCGGCGCCGGGCGATTGAGGTTTTCACAATTAATGAGATTGTCTCGAGGGTGCTGCCTCTGTAAAGGATAAATGATTAAGGGTACAACTTTTATGAATATAATAAATGACTGACTCCAGTTTTTGAAGGTATCGTATGAATGTCGAACAGACTCTTCTTTAACAGCAGAGGGGAAGCGAGGACGCTAGCTGAGCTGGGAGGAGACATGAATCGAGGTGGTGACCCTTCGCGCATAGGGGGTAGGAGTTCCAGGGATCGAGAAAGGCGCCAGTCTCCTCGACGTTGAAGTAGGTCGCCCAGGCGGGACAAGCAGTCACAGGGCAGATCTTCTCAACCTCGAGTTGAGAGGGGACCTGACTCGAATCCGTGCCCATTAAGCTTTGCGGTATTTGTGAGGAATAGACCCATGACAGAGGCGGACTCGATCGTTCGAGACCCAAATGTAGCGGTCGAGTTTGCTCGATAAATTTTCCCGCCTGAGGTTCAGCAATCGATGGTAGGCCGTCAGGACTACGAAGTATTTCGCGAAGGCGTTCACGGGGCGGTGAAGGGGCTGTACACTACCTATGAAATCGGCATGCAGTTGCGCGCTGCCCGCCGAGAAATGGAGAAGAAGGATGAACGTATTCGAAGTTTGGAGACCCGCGTGGAGGCGGCTGAGCGCGAGTTAAGGAAGACCAAGGCGGCCCAGGCGCAACCCGCCAGGCAGGGAAACCCAATCGTGGGAGAGAGGGTTACCAGTCGACTCATCAGTTCCGCGCTTGCCGATCGTGAGACGGCGAGTATGTTCGCAATGGAGAACACGAAGGGGAGGGCCTATGAGAAAGGTTTCCATGAAGGCCGAAAAGTTGGGATCGAAAAGACCAAGGAAAAACTCGCTGAAGAAGTTTGCCGCTGTGAAAATCGTGGATTTAGGCAACGGTTGGATCAAGGCATCTCAAGCTGCAGAAGCTCTTCGAGCGTCGGGCATTGATTCAGCATCGCTACTCTACCATAGTAAACATTTTCCGTTTTCTGCTTTTGAAGTCAAGAAGAGTGATGATGAGGGTGACACCGTATAAGTATATTTATTGTAAGGCTGAAACGCAGATCACGATCAAAACTATGTAATTTATTGTTTGTTTTATCGAATAAAAAACGTTCTATTACAAATATTTTATTGCAGTTCGTATTCGGCATGTATGTGTTTCGTTTTATTGTGTTTGAATGAATGTATAAACGTTGCCCGGCAGGGTCAATCCATACTTGATAGCCGTTAATTGTGGCCTGAAGAAGCCGAAAGCCAGTGGGTAGTGGCTTTGGCAAATTCAACTCGGCTCGGGGCCTAGATTTTTGGCCAGTGCACGTGCTTCAAAAAGTCGTTTGGATAACTACGCCGTGGCGAATGTCAATCGACGTTTTTCTCATGGAGTTTAGTGTTAGTGGAATCGCCTCAAGATCGGGGCCTCGAGATCGCTGCCAGTATTGAAGATAAAAAGAGTGGGCGCTTTGCGCAGATAAACAATCACTTATGAGAGCTAGGATAAGTGGGGATGTTAGTTAGAGAGGCTCGGAGTTCAGCCGAACTTGGTGTTGCCATGGAGCGCGGCAGAGGACTCATCCGTATGGGAAGTAGGGCGTCCAAAAGTTGGCATGAATCTTCAAATCGTCGAAGCAGATTACCCCGAAAGGAAAGGCAACGATCGTTGGGTTTAACCTTCCTTGTCCTGGATCTTTGCCTTGACATTGTCAATGGTATCAGGGGAGGACTTGGGCATAGTTGGCTCAAGGCATTGCAAACCGTGGAGGACTTCCGGGTGACGAGAGTTGATTCGGGCAACGGGAGTTGATTTGGTGTTGCCGCGTCTTCCCTTTTTAGCTTTTGAGGTTGAAAATGGGTATTGTAATGTTCAAATGCAGGTTGCGTTTATGTAACAACTGTCTGGTCAAATAAAAATTGTAATGCTCAAATGCAGGTTGCGTTTATGTAACAACTGTTTGATCGAATAAGAAGCTTTATTTCAAACATTTTTATCTTATTCTGAATTGTTTATATGCTTATTAAGCACCTTATTTGCATCTTGCACTGAATTTCTTATACGCTTAGTTAAGTACCTTATTTCGGACGTTGGCAAGTTTTGTTTTGTTCGTGCCAAAGGGTACTCCGAACCCGGAGGCTAAATCGGCCCTAAGGTGACATACACTAAAGGGGGCTCCGAATCCGGAGACTTAATCAGCCCTAAGGTGACATGGACCAAAGGGGGCTCCGAATCCGGAGACTTAATCGGCCCTAAGGTGACATGCACCAAAGGGGGCTCCGAATCCAAAGACTTAATGTGGCCAATCGTGATATCCACGAAGGGCGCTCCGAATCCGGAGACTTAATATGGCCAATCGTGATATCCACGAAGGGCGCTCCGAATCCGGAGGCTTAATTGGCCCTAAGGTGACATGCACCAAAAGGGGCTCCAAATCCGGAGACTTAATGTGGCCAATCGTGATATCCACGAAGGGCGCTCCGAATCCGGAGACTTAATCGGCCCTAAGGTGGCATGCACCAAAAAGGGAGGGGGCTCCGAATCCGGAGACTTAATCGGCCCTAAGGTGACATGCACCAAACGAGGCTCCAAATCTGGAGACTTAATGTGGCCAATCGTGATATCTACGAAGGGCGCTCCGAATCCGGAGGCTTAATCAGCCCTAAGGTGACATGCACCAAAGGGGGCTCCGAATCCGGAGACTTAATACGGCCAATCGTGATATCCACGAAGGGCGCTCCGAATCCGGAGGCTTAATCGGCCCTAAGGTGACATGCACCAAAGGGGGCTCCGAATCCGGAGACTTAATCGGCCCTAAGGTGGCATGCACCAAAGGGGGTTCCGAATCCGGAGACTTAATGTGGCCAATCGTGATATCCACGAAGGGCGCTCCGAATCCGAAGGCTTAATCGGCCCTAAGGTGACATGCACCAAAGGGGGCTCCGAATCCGGAGACTTAATCGGCCCTAAGGTGGCATGCACCAAAGGGGGCTCCGAATCTGGAGACTTAATGTGGCCAATCGTGATATCCACGAAGGGCGCTCCAAATCCGGAGGCTTAATCGGCCCTAAGGTGACATACACCAAAGGGGGCTCCGAATCCGGAGACTTAATGTGACCAATCGTGATATCCACGAAGGGCGCTCCGAATCCGGAGGCTTAATCGGCCCTAAGGTGACATGCACCAAAGGGGGCTCTGAATCCGGAGACTTAATGTGGCCAATCGTGATATCCACGAAGGGCGCTCCGGATCCGGAGGCTTAATCGGCCCTAAGGTGACATGCACCAAAGGGGGTTCCGAATCATAGTCATGACGAGCGTTACAACAGGGTTTGAGAAATGAACTGAGCGACGAAAAAATGGTTTGCATTGCAGAAGTGATGTATATACAAGTATCAAAGCCCACAGGTCGGGTCAGTGATAGGGTTTTCAGAAAATCTCTGCTTGTGCCGATTAGGGGGAGCCACGGATCTCTTCAATGCCATGGGCTGTCGGGAAGCGCACAAGCTGATGATAAGTGCTTGGAACGACCTTCATAATATGTATCCAGGTCCGCCCCATGATGACATTATACGGCGAAGGGAGCTTTACGACCAGGAATTCTACTTCGACCGTTCTGGAGCCCGCTCGAACAGGTAGTATGATCTTCCCTAACGGGTACTCGGGAGTCATATTAAAGCCGAACAATGGGTGAGGCGCCAGAGACAGATCTGACTCGTTGAGGCCGAGTTTGATGAAAGTTTGGTAATACATGACCTCTGAAGTACTCCCCGGGTCTATGAGAATGCGTTCAATGGTGAACCGATTTATGTGTAATTTAATGACCAACGGATCGATATGGGAAGCTATTGTGCCTTCAAGATCGGAGTCATTGAAAGTAATTGTCGGAGCTTGTATGAGCCGCTCAGTCGGACTACGTTGCTGTTGTGGGATTAGATGCGATTGAATTGAGTGCACGGTTGGGGGTGCAGGCAGGCTGTAGATTATATGGATCACGCCAAGTGGAGGTGAGTCCTGCCTCAAGGCTAGTGCCTTGGTTGGCTTTCCCTTTCTCACGTACTGCTGGCCGTCTTACACCAGTTCTTCCAGGTGATCTTTTAATGCGTAACAACTCTTCGTTTCGTGGCCGTGATCTTTGTGATACTCGCACCGCCTATCCCTTCGTCGCGTGTCGGGCGGCCCCACCATCTTTGACGGCCATTTGAAGAATGGAAGGTGTTGAACTTTGGTCATTATTGCAACGATTGGTTCTGACAACTCTGTGTACTTCTTGTCGGCACGCCTCGAACGCCTGCTATCGACTTGCAGTTGTTCATTCGTCCGGTGGGAGCATTGATCGCTTGATCGGCGAATGTCCTACCTTTTGTCTCGTTTAGCGCATTGCCGAGGCTCAGGGCTAGGAGGTGGCACGGAACTTATTGGTTGAGCAATTTCAGGAGGGGCCGTTTTGTTGGACATTTGGCTGGCTTTGATTCGCAAGGCATCATCTTCCACTTTGCAATACTCTTCAACTTTCTTCATCAACGCCCAGACTATTTTGGGAGGTCTCCTGGTCAGGGAACTGCAAAGAGGACTGTCGGGGTGTAGTCCCATTTTGAAGGCGATGATGGCCATGGAGTCATTGCAAGCATCATCGATGAGGTTAAAGCACTCCCAATAGCGCGCCGAATACACTCTGAGCGTTTCTCCTAACTGAATCTGCATAGCCCAGAGAGAGTCGGCCTGTTTCGGCTGTACCTCGTTGGTGATGAACCTGGCCCTGAAGGATTTCTGTAATTGATGGAAGCTTTTGATCGAGGCCGGCTCTAGCTTGTAATACCGCCTGACAGCCAGTGGCCCCAGGCTGCTGGGGAATATTCGGCACATGAGGGCTTCGTTATCTGCATGCAATGTCATGGCTTGCTTGTAGTGATGGATATGATCAGTGGGGTCTGATTTTCCATCGTAAAGAGTGAATGATGGAGCTTTGAACTTCTTGGGCAAGGCCGCCCTTGCAATCCGTCAGACAAAAGGATTGTGCTGGTCCTCTTCGTCTGAATTGCTCCTCCTGCGCTTGTTCCTTGTATGTAGACTCTTTTCGGAGAAGCTGGAATATTCGGATCGTCCCTTCTTGTTGAGCTCCGTGGGTAATGAGTTGGAGTCGCTATCGGTATCCTTTGGTCGGGCTCGAGGTCGTTGTCCACCGGCCCTCAGAGGTTGTTCCGGATCTTGGCGCATGGCTTCTCTCGATTTTGCTACTTTGAGGGCCAAATCTTGACGGAGACGTTCATTTTCAGCGATCATGTTCTCCAGCCTTTGTTCATTCTGCTTTGCTTGTTCCATGATCGCCTGCATTGTCTCTTGCACTGAAGTTGTTGGTGAGTCGAAGTTCAAAGCGCGTCTTGCAGAGATGGTTTCTTTTCCAAGCATATTTGCTGGAGTGAGGTCATCTCCCTGTGCGGTCTCATCGATGGCTACCGGAGGATCTTCAGTCACGTCTGCCATGGATGTATTTGAGTATTCCCACAGACGGCACCAATTGTGGGGAAGTGGTTTGGAAATACTCTTCAGATCCTGGGAGACGCTAGTGATCCTCAGCTAGTCACCTGAAAAGATGGAAGCACTCCGGTCGGAGGTGCTGGGATTAGCACTCCGACGGACAAGTTAGTTCAGACACTCAGGATAACTTGTTTTCTAAGTTAAGTGAAGTGATTCTTACATGCCTTTCTATACCCGTTGTTCCTGTATTTATACTTGTTCCTTCCAATCCTCGGGGCCAGGGTCTACTTTTTAATCATTGTCCTTTCTTTTATTCGGCCCTGAGGACTTACACTTATTCGGCACATATATCATATTCAGCTTCCCACTCTCGTGGGATACAGCCGATTAACATCAGTCTTCTAATGGTACGCACCTTCTGATTTTTTCCATAAATTCGGCCCCCACATCGTCGAAGCAGATCACCTCGAAGGGAGAAACAGCAATGGCGAAGTTCTCCACAATCGCGACCGAGAAATGAGGCTGACGTAGCACCGCAACTGTTGAGCATTACTGCTTTCGTGGGGAATTCCTTTCTTGTCTTGGATCTTGGCCTTGACGTTGTCTATGGTGTCAAAGGTCACCGCCTCAAGGGTGATTATATCGTCGTTGTGAATCGTGGATTCAAGCGCGGTCAGATCAAAGCATTTCAAGTTGTGGGTGCTCTTTGATCAGCGGGTGTTGATTCGAGGCTGCTGCTTGTACCAGCTCGACGCCGTATGAGAATAGACATTGTAATGCCTTGAACGCAGATTGCGTTTTTTGTAATTACTGTTTGATCGAATAAAATGTTTCATTTTAAAAGTTTATCTCATTTTGAATTTTTGTATGCTGAATTAAGCATCTTATTTTGAATGCTGGAACGTTTTGTCTTGTTCATGCGGTTGTGCTGGTTCAACCTATATATCCCTACTTCGATGTGTAAATGTTTTCGTTCTGGAGGGCAATTCGAATTCGGAATATTACCCGGCCCTTGAGTGTCGCTCGGTGGCACCATTTGGTCAGCCGAATTTGGAGGCTTTATCGGCCAGAAGACGTCATGCGCCGATGGAGCTCCGAATCCGGAGTCTTTTTGGGCCCAAAGGTGCCATGTGCCGATGGGGTTCCGAATTCGGAGGCTTTATCGGCCCAAAGACGTCATGCGCCGATGAGGCTCCGAATCCAGAGACTATCTGGCCAATCGTGACATCCACGAAGAGCGCTCCGAATCTGGAGGCTTTATCGGCCCAAAGACGTCATACGCCGATGAGGCTCTGAATCCAGAGACTTTATCTGGTTAATCGTGACATCCACGAAGGGCGCTCCGAATCCGGAGGCTTTATCGGCCCAAAGACGTCATGCGCCGATGGGGCTCCGAATCCGGAGACTTTATCTGGTCAATCGTGACATCCACGAAGGGCGCTTCGAATCCGGAGGCTTTATCAGCCCAAAGACGTCATGCGCCGATGGGGCTCCGAATCCGGAGACTTTATCTGGTCAATCGTGACATCCATGAAGGGTGCTTCGAATCCGAAGGCTTTATCGGCCCAAAGACGTCATGAGCCGATGGGGCTCCGAATTCGGAGACTTTATCTGGTCAATCGTGACATCCACGAAGGGCGCTCCAAATCCGGAGGCTTTATCGGCCCAAAGACGTCATGCGCCGATGGGGCTCCAAATCCGGAGACTTTATTTGGCCAATCGTGACATCCACGAAGGGCGCTCTGAATCCAGAGGCTTTATCGGCCCAAAGACGTCATGCGCCGATAGGGCTCCGAATCCGGAGACTTTATCTGGTCAATCGTGACATCCATGAAGGGTGCTTCGAATCCGAAGGCTTTATCGGCCCAAAGACGTCATGAGCCGATGGGGCTCCGAATTCGGAGACTTTATCTGGTCAATCGTGACATCCACGAAGGGCGCTCCAAATCCGGAGGCTTTATCGGCCCAAAGACGTCATGCGCCGATGGGGCTCCAAATCCGGAGACTTTATTTGGCCAATCGTGACATCCACGAAGGGCGCTCTGAATCCGGAGGCTTTATCGGCCCAAAGACGTCATGCGCCGATGGGGCTCCGAATCCGGAGACTTTATCTGGCCAATCGTAACATCCACGAATGGCGCTCCGAATCCGGAGGCTTTATCAGCCCAAAGACGTCATGCGCTGATGGGGCTTCGAATCCGGAGACTTTATTTGGCCAATCGTGACATCCACAAAGGGCGCTCTGAATTCGGAGGCTTTATTGGCCCAAAGACGTCATGCGCCAATGGGGCTCCGAATCCGGAGACTTTATTTGGCCAATCGTGACATCCACGAAGGGCGCTCTGAATCCGGAGGCTTTATCGGCCCAAAGATGTCATGCGCCGATGGGGCTCTGAATCCGAAGACTTTCTAGCCAATCGTGATATCCACGAAGGGCGTTCCGAATCCGGAGGCTTTATCGGCCCAAAGAGGTCATGCGCTGATGGGGCTCAGAATCCGGAGACTTTATTTGGAACACTTTTGAACTAGATTGCACAGTGAGTAAACAGGAATCTTTGCATTACAGAAGTGGAAAGTGTACATGGTGAGCCATTCAGAACCAATATCATTCCCCACAGGTCAGGTTTAATGATAGAATTTGCGCAAGTGCGTTAGGAGCAGGGTCGCGTGCCTAATTTTCCATCAACCGGCCTGCTATCATTCGGAAATACCTTCAGGAGTAATTTTCACGACGTGTAGCGGCGCAACTGGACGCATTAAGCATACGTCTTGGGAAGCTACTGCTGGTATCGCCTAAAGCTTCCGTGGCTTTTCGTCAGGGAACCGTCTGACATCGTCGAGACTGTCACAATTCGACACTTCAGTGGAGTTGACCTGCGTCTCCATTGGTGTCTTTCCAGAAAGGAGATAGCATGCTTGTGCGGATTGCCGGGAACCACGAATTTGCTCACCTCCGTGTTCGGGAAACGTAGCAGCTGATGATAGGTGCTTGGCACGGCCTAAATAGTATGCAACCAAGTTCGCCCCATAATGAGGTTATACGGCGAAGGGAGCTTGACAACCAAGAATTCCACATCCACTGTTTGGGAGCCCGCCCGAACGGGTAACGTGATTTTCCCCAACGGGTACTCTGGATTTGCATTGAAGTCGAATAATGGATGAGGAGCCGGAGACAGGTCTGATTCGTTGAAGCCGAGTTTGATGAAGGTCTCGTAATACATGACCTCCGAAGTGCTCCCCTGGTCTATGAGGACGCGTTCAACGGTAAATCGGTTCACCTGTAGTTCAATGACCATTGGATTAATATGGGGGAGCGTTATGCCGATAAGATCGAAATTGTCGAAGGTAATGCTCGGAGCTTCGTGGGGCTGTTTCGTTTGTGTGCGTTGCCTCTGGGGGGCTGAATGAATTGCGTGTATGGTACGTGGTGTTGGAAGGCTGTATATCATATGTATAACGCCGAGGGGAGGTGACTCCTGCTGAAGGACGATAGTTTTGATTGTGCTCTTCCAGACGTGTTGCTGGAGCCGACCATCTCGCACCAATTCCTCAAGGTGGTCTTTCAAGGCATAGCAACTGTTCATATCATGACCGTGATCTTTGTGATATTCACAACGCCTGTCCCGCCTTCTCGTGTCAGGAGGTCCCACCATCTTGGACGGCCATTTGAAGAACGGAAGATGTTGGATTTTGGACATAATCGAGCTGATTGGCTCTGATAGCTCCATATATTTCTTGTCGACGCGCTTTGTGCGCCTGCTATCGACCTGCAATTGCTCATTTGCTTGGTGTGAGCATTGATCGCTGGATCGGCGAGAATCCCATCTCTTGTCTCGTTTAGCCCGCTGTCGTGGTTCAGGGCTCTGAGGTGGTGCGAAACTTATTGGCTGAGCGATTTCGAGAGGGGCTGTTTTGTTGGCCACGTGTCCGGCTTTAACCCGCAAGGCGTCATCTTCCACTTTGCAGTATTCCTCTACTTTCTTCATCAACCCCCAAACTGTTTTGGGGGGTCTTCTAGTCAAGGAACTGCGGAGGGCACTATCTGGGTGTAATCCCATTTTGAAGGCGGTGATGGCCATGGAGTCGTTGCAAGCGTCATCAACAAGATTAAAACATTCCCAATATCGCGCCGAATATGCTCTTAGTGTTTCTCCTGGCAGGATTTGCATTGCCCAGAGAGAGTCGGCTTGCTTCGGCTGGACTTTGTTGGTGATGAATCTAGCCCTGAAGGATTTTTGTAGTTGGTGGAAGGTTTTAATCGAAGCCGGCTCCAGTTTATAATACCACTTGACCGCCAAAGGTCCCAAACTGCTAGGAAATATTTGGCACATGAGGGCCTCGTCGTCTGCATGCAATGTCATGGCCTGCTTGTAGTAGTGAATGTGGTCGGTGGGGTCTGATTTGCCGTCGTACAAGGTGAATGACGGTGCTTTGAATTTCTTGGGTAGCGCAGCCTTTGCAATCTGTTGTACGAAGGGATCGTATTGGTCTTCGTCCGAACTGTTCCTTCTTCGCTTGTGCATTGTACGGGGACTTTCTTCGGAAGAACTGGTGGTTTCATGTCGTCCCTTCTTCCTGGGCTCCGGGGATAATGAGTCGGAGTCGCTATCAGTGTCTTGTCGTGCTCGAGGTTGTCGACCACCTGCCTTCAGAGATCGTTTCGGATTTAGCCGCGCAGCTTGCTTGGACTTCGCCATTTCCAAGGCCAAATCTTCACGAAGACATTCGTTTTCAGCGATCATGTTCTCCAACCTCTGTTCATTTTGCTTTGCTTGTTCCATGATCGCCTGCATTGTCTCGCGCTCCGAAGTCAAGGGTGAGGCAAAATTCAAGGCACGTCTTGCGGCGATAGTCTCTGTTTCAAGCAAGTTTGTTGGAGTGGTTTCATCTTGCGGTATAGGGTCGACAGTGACTGTCGGAGGATCTTCCGTCACGCTCGCCATGGATGTGCTTGAGTATTCCCATAGACGGCGCCAATTGTGGAGAAGTGGTTTGGAAATACTCTTCTGATCCTGGGGAGCACTCAAGATCCGCTGATAGTCACCTGAAATGGAATAAACACTCCGATCGAGGGTGCCGAAATTAGCACTCCGACGGACAAGTCAATCTCTGTTCCAAGCAAGTTTGTTGGAGTGGTTTCATCTTGCGGTATAGGGTCGACAGTGACTGTCGGAGGATCTTCCGTCACGCTCGCCATGGATGTGCTTGAGTATTCCCACAAACGGCACCAATTGTGGAGAAGTGGTTTGGAAATACTCTTCTGATCCTGGGGAGCGCTCGAGATCCGCTGATAGTCACCTAAAATGGAATAAACACTCCGGTCGGGGGTGCCGGAATTAGCACTCCGACGGACAAGTCAGTCTCTACACTCAAGAATGCTTGTATTCTAAGTTAAGCACAATAATTCTCACCTCCCTTTCTTAGTCTGTTGTTCCTTTATTTATACTTGTTTCTTGGGCCTTGTGGCCAAGCCCACTTGTCACTCATTATCCTCTTATTTACTCGGCTCCATAGTTCAGTGCCTATTCGGCCTATCTATTATATTCGGCATCCTTATCGTGCAGGGTAGAGCCGTGTAATATCTGTCTTCTAGAGTACGCTTCTGATTATTCCAATTATCCGGCTCCCACAACTCCAAAAGCCATCATATTCACTGAACTAAGATTTAAATTTACAATTTCCATGTTTACATGTCCATGAAACTTTGTACCCAACTCCAAGTTCAACAACAAAATGACAATTACAAAAGAAGGACCCCATGGGTGTACAAGACAATAACAAAATAAATCTAACAGTCCTTGTACAAAACTATAAGTCTTCACAACAAAATATTCTCAAATGTCAATCCCAACACCGCTTACTTCAAGTCACCACTATAGTTGTACAACATTATTTCCTGAAAAATAAACTAGGGGTGACCTATATGCCTGGTAGAAATACATTTAACCAAGTATTTAATCATTCGAATAAATTCATGGCATCCTTGAGACAAAACATAATAAGGAGTTATGAACACACGTAATCTTCACCAATTATGCAAATACATAATGATTAAGCATGGACAATTACATTTCACACCTTTACAACACACATTTAAACAATCACACCAATGGAAAACAAACCATGAGTCCCATGTAAGAGTCCAACACAAGTTGCTTTAGTTTCAAAAAAAACATCCCCACATTTGCCGGCTATTATACGACAGGAAGTGGGCTCCTCAAGAAAACCATCAGTTTTTTCACTTTTGCCGGCTATTATTCGGCGGGACTATGTGGACACCCTAAAACATCTTTCCCACATTTGTCCAGCGATAAGCCTAGACAGGGTATTTGGACACCTTTTTAACCTCCCCGCATGGGTACCAACGCAGCACCACACTTCCAAAACCGACTCTTACCCGGACTCATGCACAATTAACAATTCAATCACATTTTTAATTCCATCAACAAGCATCTATCATCACAATAGATGAAACACCACATAATATTCAAAGAATAATAACATTCAAGTCACAATTCCTTTACCATATCTACATTCACATCTTTCATCTCTTTATTATTCACAATATTCCATGAATCAAAGGAAATTTCATTCAATTTAGTGTTTCCTACTCAAATTGAGAATTTAGGGTTTTACCAAATTTGGGGGGTTTTCTCCGTCATCATAGATATAGGTTTTAATAACATTTATATACATATTTTGTAAAAAGGATTTAAGAAATTTCAAGTAAAATGGTTTATTCATGTGAATATGGTTTTAATCCAACAAGATCTTCAAATTAGCTCATAAGTCACAACAATACCATGGAATTTCTCCAAAATAAAGAAATACTAGGGTAAAAGTATCCCTATCTCAAGATTGGAAGCTAAGGATGAAGACCCATCTTGAAACTTCAATGAAATCGCAAAACAATCGGTAAAATTCTTGATCCATGCTTGTTCTTCAACCTTCTTGAAAGATTTGGGGTGAATCTTTGGTAAAAAGAAGAGAAATCAAGAGTTTGGAAGGTTAAGGTTTCGGGTTTGGAGGATGAGAGGAGAAGAGGAGAAGAGGAGAAGAGGGAGAAAAATAAAGTTTTTGGGCCAAAAAGTCACTTTATAATGTCTATTAGCGACCTGGTTGCTCGAACGAAGGAAGCTTGGCTTGAGCGTAGAAAATAAGCTTCCAAAATCTTTCAAAATCGGGCAGTTCGCTCGAGCGAATAAAAACTCGCTCGAGCGAGCATGCTTCCAGCATAGAAAGTCAAAATTTAAACAGGTATAACTCTCTTGTTTGGACTTCGTTTTAGGTTGTTCTTGTGTCCAAATCGAAGCCCCGAAAACAAGCTTTCCAATGGTCCTAGCCTCACATTCAAATTCAAAGTATGGAAGGAGAAAAGGGCAAAAGAGTAAAGGTTGGTCAAAAACGAAAACTCACATTTGCGGCTTTTAATCTAATCCTGCCTAAATACTTTGTTAAGGCTTCAATCAAGGTTTCAAACATCACCCAAGAGTCCTCAATTATAATATTTAAAGTTCACTTGCCAACCCATCAATACCAATAGTCCGACAACCATACAAGTTTTAAGATGACGAGCACCAATTTACACCAATCCGATACGAATTAGAATCCAAGTCATTACATGATACATCTTTGTGTCTCCCAGTTGCATCGCAAGGCACAAATGGTAAAACTCTCAGAGTACTTCCTCTCGGCAAGACTCTGGCACAAACAAACGGTCACAGTATCTCACACTCTAGTCGGGATACATATTCAAGCCCTTCTCTACCATCCCATTAGAGATCTTCTCCCAGAGGGATTCCGTCTCAAGGTCACCCTTCTGTGATTCCATCACTCGATTCACAAGTGTAGGTTGTGCAGCCATTGAAAACAACGTGGCAGACTCAACAGACTCGTCAAAATACAAGTCAAACTCCCCAATAGTACCCAACATCTCTCATTCCCGGATGACTACTATTTGCCCATGTTGCCAAGATGACTACTATTCGCACTCTTATCTATGTTGCCGCTGCCCATCATTGGCCTTTGTTTCAACTAGATGTCAAAAATGCTTTTCTAAATGGGCATCTTGCTGAAGAAGTGTATATGCGCCCTCCATCGGGTCTCTCTCACCCTCCTAGTGTTGTTTGTCATTTTCGTCGTGCTCTATATGGTCTTAAGTAGTCTCCTCGTGCTTGGTATGAGCAATTTCACTCTGTTGCACTTCAGCTTGGTTTTTGCCCTAGTCTTTATGATTGTGCTCTCTTTGTTCGGTGCACTTCTATTGGCCTTGTTCTTCTTCTTTTATATGTGGATGATATGATCATCACTGGCTCTGATTATAGTACTATTGAGGAGGTTAAGCATCAGTTGTTTCAGGAATTCGAGATAAAGGATTTGGGTTCTCTTTGATATTTTCTTGGTATTGAGGTTACTACTTCTCCTATTGGGTATCTTCTCTCTCAGGCTAAATATGCCCGTGATATTCTTTCTCGTGCCAATCTCACTGATGAGAAAATTATTGACACTCCTCTTGAGTTGCATGCTAAGTTTTCTGCTTCTGATGGTGTTCCTTTTGAGGATCCCACTTTGTATCGCGAGTTGGTTGGATGCCTTGTTTATCTCACCGTTACTCGTCTAGATATCTCCTACGTTGTGCACATTCTCAGTCAGTTTGTTTCTGTTCCTCGTTCCACATACTGGGTTGCCTTACTTTGTACTCTGCTCTACCTTAGTGGCACTTTGTTGCAATGTTTGCTGTTATCTGCCTCTTCGGACTTGACTCTTCATGCCTATGTTGACGCTGATTGGGCAGGTGACATCTCTTATTGCAAATCCACTTCTGGTCTTTGTGTTTTCCTCGGCGATTCTTTCATATCCTGGAAGAGGAAGAAACAGTCTGTTGTTGCTCGTTCCACCACTGAGGCTGAGTATCGTACCATGGGTCATGCTACTTCCGAGATCGTTTGGCTTTGATGGCTTCTTTCTGATATGGGTGTCTCTCTTTCTAATCCAACTATATTGTATTGTGATAATTAAAGTGCTGTCCAGATTGCCCATAATTCAGTCTTCCATGAGCGGACCAAGCATGTTGAAATAGATTATCACTTTGTCAGACAGCATCTTCAGGCTGGCACTATTACTCTCCCTTTTGTTCCCTCATCTCTTCAGTTGGCCGATTTTTTTACGAAGACTCACATTGTTGCTCATTTTCGTTTTCTTCTTGGCAAACTTTCGATGCTTTCTGCGCTCGCATCCTCAGTTTGAGGGGGGAGTGAATTATTGTAGTTTATATTATTCATTAAGGATAGTTTAGTCCTTTAGATTGTTATGGTTTCATTTGATTAGCACTTATATATTTGTACTTCTTTGATTAATCAATATACGCAAGTTTTCTCATCTATTATCAGTGTTCATCTTTCTTCTGGTACTTACATTTTCACATACTTGTTTATCAATCAAAGCCTTATCTATGAGCATTCCTCTATTCGCATAGCAGCAACAACAACAACAATAACAAGATGAGAAGGAGGAGGAGAAACAACAACGAATAGTAAGTTTTATCTCCTTTCTAGTTTCCTAAACCTTTTTCTATAAGTCGCTTGTATGCAATCAAATTTTCTTGTTTTTGTTTTTGTTTTTGTTTCAGAAAGATAACAAGTAGTTTGTCTTCTTTCTAGTTTCCTAAACCTTTTCTACAAGTAGCTTGTAACCATTTTTTTTTTTTAATTACAGCAAGAAATACTAGAAGAAAAAGAAGATTAAGGGAAGATAATAATGATGATGGTGATGACACAACAATGATGATGTTAATGATGACAATGAAGATGAAAATTGATGGTAATGAAGATCTGATGACAGCAGTGATGACAACACAAGATAATGTGGTTGCTCTCTAAACATTTTGGGTAAGAAGTATGTGCCCTCCCACGGCTATTTAGCATTTACAATTTTCATATAGAATCACATGATTTTTATTTTATCTAAATTGATCAAATTATAAGTTCGACAGTAAACAAGTTTGTGTGCTTATATAGCTACATTTTTGTTTAAATTGGCTCTCGAATTAAATTGGTAATGTCTTTGATTTGAATAACTTGAAGCTTCTTAAAATATTACTAAATTGAAACTTTGTATTTAATGATTTGTTTGTCATTAAGATGTAATAATCCAGAAAAAATGTTTGTGAGACCCACATGCTTAAGTTGCTTTAATTATGTTCAATTTCATAGTATATCTGTATGTGTTAAGCATGCATTTGCCAAACAAGGTGTAACATGTGCACAAACATGATTTATTTTGTGGATTTGTGTTTAATTAGTGTGAAATTAGTAATATATAATCTTGGCATGTGGCCCCTTATGAGCAAGGCATCTCATGCATGCTACACTTAGTCCTCATATCATGCAATGCATCAATGCTTGACGCCTCACCCATCTGTTACATTGCATGTTTACTCATGCTAGAAATAGATAATAGCCCCATTTGGCAAAACTTATTTGCAGCTTAAAACCACTTATAGCTTCAAATAAGTCATGTTGGAGTGTTTGGTAAAAATTATGAGGGATGAATTATAGCTTAACTTAAGCCATTTTAGTAATAATCTATTAAGTTGGTTCTGGGGTGCTTTTCAAAATGGATTATGCAGGAAGCTGTTTGGGCCCATTTGTGATGACTTAAATGCCCCTTAGATATTTCAATTATTACCAAAATCCCACTTATATAAGCTTTGTTCTCAAGCACTGTTCACTTGAGAGAGAGAGAAAGAGACTGTAACAACCCTCGTACTGATTACCGATAAACTACTGATTTAGCTACTGGTTACTGCTAAACTGAACTGATAATGACTGATAATTAAATTAACTGAAGTACTGAATGGGCTGATTGAAATCGAAACTGAAATTGAATAAGTTTATCTATTGAATTGCATATTGCATCTGTTTGATTGATTGATTATCTGTTTGAATTCATATGTTTAAACTGCTAATTGAAGGCCTTATCGGCGGCCGAATTAGGAACCGTTTAGAGTTTTGGAATCAGTAGAATATTTCTGATTTTATGGTATATTTATCCAAAATGTGATTAGGAATGATTAAATTAGATTTAAACGAGTTAATTGTCAAGTTTGACTTAATTACACTTAAGCCACCTAGTGGACCTTTATTTATTTATTATTATTATTGTGCCTTATTACATCTAGATCACCATTTGATCAACCCTTATCTTGCTCATAACCGACCAAACTAGAGAGAGTGAGGGATAAGAGAGAATTGGACTCAAATTGTTGGAATTGCTAGAAAAACTTGAAGATTTGAGGCATAGATTGCATAATTGAGCTTGTCATCTTATAATTCAAGGTCTAAGGTAGCATTTCATCTTCTTATTTTAGTGTTTGAGCTTAATCTTCCATGAATCATGCCCAATTAGAAAGCTAAACCATGATTTAGTGCAAATAGGTTGGATTATGCTTGAATTGTTGCATGCATGCTTGAATTGGTGCATTTGGAGTTGAGTTCATGTTGGAATTGTTCATGCATGCTCATGTTTTTATCAAAGCCCATGTTTTCATTGTGTTTTCCAACTATTGAGCTCATTAGAGCAAGAATTGAAGTTTGAATTTGGTTTAAAACCCATGCATTGCATGTTTTGAAATTGTTCTTGAAATGGGTTTGAAAAATGGCTTTAATTGACTCACCTTTGGGGCTTGAATTCATAAATTGGCTTTTGAAACTTGTTATACATTGTTTTGGGATGTATTTTCCAGATTTTGGGCCCAAGAGGTTGAGTTTTGGGTTGTAGAATGCTTGGTTCGAACTTGGGAGACAAATCTGGAAATTCCAGATTTGGCTTCCTCGCTCGAGCGAGCCCTTTGATTTTGCAAGCTCGCTCGAGCGAGCATCGAGCGACCATCGCGCGTAAAATTTCAGCATCCAGTATTTTTACTGTTCAACAGACCGCTCGAGCGAAGGATTTCTCGCTCAAGCGAAGCCTTTGATTTTGGAAGCTCGCTCGAGCGAAGAAAGGCTCGCTTGAGCGAGGCTCCTATTTTCAGCAACTTTTGTAAAATGCCTTCCAAGTGTATTTTTGCATCCTCATCCCATCCTAGGCATTCTTAGGCCTAGTTTAAGGCATCTTAATGAGGATTTAGACATAGAACCACACCGAGGAAATTTAGGGATTTAATTATCATCCTTCCCGATTGTGAAACTTAGTGTGTGTTCTATTTGTTAACTGTTTAGGGTTGGCTCTCGGGGACGCGCTCTAGCTGCTATTAGCCCAATCTCTGTGAGTAACGTTTGTGTAAAGATATGTTCAAAATTGTTATATTTTGAATACCGAACTGAACTGTTTATTGAACTGATATTGTTAACTGAATGAATGTATGTCCTCTATTCTGAACTGTATTGTGGCATCCTTAGCAATTACTGTTTACTGTTATTGTTACAGAGATCTCTGTTGGTTCCCATGTTGGAACCACTACCGTTTATCGGTACGATGGCCATCATTATTGTTCGGTCCTTTTGGACCTATTGTTTATAGGCTAATGGGTGTACCACATATGACTGATTGACTGAAATACTGAAAGACTGAAATACTGTTTAATGAACTGTTTCATTACTATAAGGACATTCATTCATAACCTCTTTACGCTTTATGTTATTCACTGGGCTTTAGCTCACTGTTTATATATATGTAGGTTCTCAGCAGCCAGACCGGAGCTAGGAGCGTGGGTTAGTCCCCAGTTTTGTCAAGCCAGCCTATGTGCCTCACTGCGAGGTTCCGAGACGCCATGCCATGGCTTGGGGTGTTTTTGTTTCCCCACCTGTCTCCTTACTGTTTTGTACTACTGTATAGACTGTCTACTGTTTTACTGTACTGTTATCGAGGGATTAGGTCCCTGTACTGAATGTTGTATATGATTGTATAGACTGTACTGTTCTAAATTGTGTGAATGCATGAAAAATATTTTTCGCATACAGATTGTCACAGCTCAATGGACACTAGTTATTTACTGTATTAGCTTCCGCCAGGCCCTGTACTCTGTTTTACTGTATTACTGTTAAGCAGGCCTTCGGTAATCGCGGATTACTGGCCAATTACGGTGCTAAACCCATAGGGTCGGGTTTGGGTCGTGACAGAGACAGAAGCGAATTCGGGCGAGGGCGATTTCTAGCTCTCAACACTCTCTCTCTCTCTCTCTCTCTCTCTCAAACTGACTGCAGTGACACCTCTCCTCCGTCCATTGCCACCACAACCACCGCCTCCTTTCCCCACTTGCTAGCGGTGTCGCCGCTACATTTTCAAAACCAGAACCACCGTCCACTACCACTAGAACCAGATCTATGCTTCCCTCAGAACCAAAACCATCATTCATCACCACCAGATCTATGATTCACCCTACGGATCTAAGTGAATCAGATCTCCTCCGTCCACTGCCACCAGAACCACTACTTTCTCCTATTTTCTCTCATCTTTATCTTCTCTCTGTTCTTGGAAATTGAGCGAAGATCGATCTAGCACCTCTCTCTCTTGTCCAACTCTGTTAAGCTCTAGATGTGAAAGATCTCGAAGAAATTTGTTCTTTCCTTGATCTAGAAGAACGGAGGCCGTCGCCGGTTGCGATCACGATTTGCGTTAAAACCCTAACCACTGGCGGTTGTTCGCCGGCGGCATTCAAACCCTAGAAAAAAAAATTGAAAATTTTTTTTTAAAAATCAATATTAATATTAATTAAAAAAGAAAAAATCGTATATTTCTGAAGAAAAAGAAAAAAAATCAATATTGATTGGCATTAATTATTAATAAATTAATATTATATATTTTTGTAATGAATTAATTATTAATTGATACTGATTGATAACAATTGTTGATTATTAATATTAATTGATACTAATAAAAATTAATTATTAATAATTGATACTAATTAATAAGTGCTCTAGTTTTTCATTTTATTTTGCCTACTAAGGGGTTGTTTGGGATAACCTAAATAAGTGTTCTTTTTGCCTTTTTACAAAAAGATAAAAAGATAGATTATTTTGTGTATGGAAAACTTTGCCTAAATTATAGAAAGACAGAGGAAAGAGATTGTGAGAAAACCCAAGAAGAAATTTAGAACAACTTCGAGAGGCATTTTGAAAATATAAACCCAAGGCAAGATATCTAATGCTCTTTGTTAAATTCTTGCCTTCTAATTCATCTACTTTGGTTTTCATAACTTAGAATATAGAAATTATGTAATAAAATCCTAAAATAGAACCATAGGTGGT
This sequence comes from Camellia granthamiana, assembly GCA_036172215.1. Classification (NCBI taxonomy): domain Eukaryota; kingdom Viridiplantae; phylum Streptophyta; class Magnoliopsida; order Ericales; family Theaceae; genus Camellia; species Camellia granthamiana. Next base: position 12,237,965 of record CM069912.1, read on the forward strand.
TATATTATATTCACGTGAAGTTTTGAGAAATCTTAAAATGAGACCTTAAGTTGCTAAACACTTGCCAACTATGACTACCTTTTGATATGGTTTGAGTTTTGTCTCTCTCTCTCTCTCTCTCTCTCAGCACTTACTATATTTTCAAAAATTAGCTATATGTTCATCGTTGTGGAAATCACGTCACTTGTTTTAAATCCCAAAGTTTGTTTCTTGCTATCAACACTGGAAATGGATTTTATACTATTGCTACACTATTGTGCTTTTACTAAATAATTCTTTATGGCAAGTGAAGCCTCAAATAATTTTATTATTATGTAAGAGAGTAGTTAATAATTTTATTTTTTAATTAATTTTATTAAATAAAAAATAATAATAAAAGAGTATTTATAATTTTTTAAATTATAAAAAACAATTAATATTTTAAGCAAATAGTATATTTGCAATTTAATAAACAAATTTCTATAAAAGGCACAGATGCACACAAGCCACTTGGAAATTAAAAATGCAAGAGTGCACAAGCCACTTGCAAATTAAAAATGCAAAAGTGCTATAGTTGCCCGGTTGTCGCCTGGCAAAAGTCCACAAGCCACTTGGGAATTAAAAATGCAAAAGTTCGCAAGCCACTTGAAAATTAAAAATGCAAAAGTAGTATACAGTGTATTTGGTTTTAATTTTTAAAAATTAATTTTTTTTTAGTGAATAGTTTTAAATTTTTGAGTAATTTTTTTTATATTTTTAAATGCACCTTACTTAAATATATCTAAATAATAAAATATTTTTAAAAATTAATAAATATACAAAAATATGAAAAATGTACTCAATTTTCGTATTTTTTTTATATATTGATATTAAGTGAATTTTTTAAATATTTTTTCACAAATATTATATATTTTAACTGTATTTATGTTAGGTATGTTTAAAAATTTTAAAATTACTTAAAATATTAAAAAAATCAATGAAAATAAAAATATATGAAAAACAAAAAAAGTAAGGAAGCGTTTGGTTTAATCTTCAAAACTCAATTATGTTTTCAAATAATGATTTGAATCAAAATTTATAACCAAACAAATTCTTAAAATATAATTTAACATTACATTCAAAATTCATTTTTTTTATTATTTTTAATCAATTAATCAATCACTTTTTCTCTCTCATCTCACTTCTCTCCTCTCATATTCTCTCACATTCTATACATCAATTAATTTAAAAAAATACACAAATCATCCCAAAACTATTTTTAAAACTTATAATCAAATAAATTTTTTTTTTTCAAATCATAATTCAAAAATTCAAAACTCAAAATATAACTTCACACTTAGATTATAATTTTAAAAGTAAACTAAACAAAAATCTAAACTTTTTTTTAAAATAAATTATAAAAATTACAATCAAGCAGAATGATAGTTGCCCGTTGTCATCGGACAAAAGTTAAATTAAAAAAGCAAAAGTGCAATAGTTGGCCGGTCGTCGCTTTTTTTTTTTTTGTTTTTTGGTCCCGTGGTCTATGCTCGAGTCTTCTGGTTTTTAGGTCATTGACTCATCTCTTTGCTTCGTTCCTACCTACCTGCTGCTGAAAAAGAAAGACTCATCTCTCTGTATGTGTGTTCTTTCTTGTGTTATGTGGTGAGTACGCTCCTTTTGATCTTCCTATAGCAGTTCTTTTGAAACGAAGGCTTTGATTTGCTTGCTCTTACTAGCATTCTGTTTTATATATCCATTACAATTACTTGATCTGTTTTCGTTGCAGTCTTTTCTTTTCATCTCTTTTTCCTCTGATTTGCTTTCTTCCCTTTATCGTTATTGCTTCTCTGATCCTGAAAACCAACACAAAAAAATAAAAAAAAAATTGTGTGACATGGCTTTGGCAACTTCTTTAGTGATTTTGGGGCGAATTCAAAATTGCTTGTTTGCTCCAATTGGGCGAGAGTTGGGTTATCTGTTTGGCTTGAACAGCAACATTCAAAATCTGAAAGTTCGAGTTGAGCGGCTTGTAACTATGAGAGAAGAGTTGTTACTACGGGTGGATGAGGCCAACAGAAATGTGGAAATTGTTGTACCTGAAGTTGAGAGATGGATAAATGGTGTGACTGAGATTACTGAGGAAGCAGCGAGAGTCATTGAAAGGGGTAGTTTGGGACGGCGCCTGAATTTGAAGTCACGTTACTTGCTGAGCAGGAAAGCAAAGAAGATGATTCAAGTGGATGTGAATGAGCTTATATTTAATGGAAACTTTACCAGAATATCCTACCCTGCAGCTATCCAAGGGACACAGTTTGTATCATCCACAAGAAGTTTTATGTTGGAGTCACGAATTTCCATTATGAAAGATCTGATGGAGACACTTAGAGATGATGAGATCAACATCATTGGCATATGTGGAATGGGCGGTATTGGCAAGACAACAATGGTGACAGATGTCGCCATTAGGGCAAAAAATGAAAATCTATTTGATGAGATTGTCATGGCCGTAGTCTCTCAGTGTCCAAACTTGAGGAACATTCAAGGTCATATAGCAGAGATGTTGGGTCTTAGATTGGAGGAAGAGAATTTACTTGGAAGAGCAACTCGTCTGCATCAGAGACTAGCAACTGTTAAGAGAATCCTTATTGTACTCGATGATGTTTGGGAACGGATTGATCTTCAGGACATTGGTATTCCTTTCTGGGGTAAGAATAGGGGTTGTAAAGTTGTGCTGACATCACGAAGCCTGGATGTATGCAGGGAAATGGGATCCCAAAAGAATGTTGAAGTCAAAACCTTAACAGGAGAAGAAGCATGGCATCTTTTTAAGGAGGTGGTTGGTGATTCTGTCGACACTCCTGACATGCAACCAGTAGCTGAACAGGTGGTAAATGAATGCCAAGGTTTGCCACTCGCACTTGTTACTATTGGAAGGGCACTAAAAGGTCGGTCGAATTATATTTGGACTGATACACTTCGACAATTAAGAATGACTGGTGAAAAAAGCACATTAGGAGTGAATGCAACGGTGTATCGGGCTCTAGAGCTAAGTTACAATTATTTACAACATCAGGAAGCCAAGTCTTTGTTTTTGCTATGTTGTTTATATCCAGAAGATTGTGATATTCAGATTGAAGATTTGGTTAGATTTGGAATGGGGCTACAACTTTTTGAAGACATCAATGGATTGGGAGAAGCAAGAGATCGTGTACGTGCATTGATTGATCAGCTAAAAAGCAATTATTTGATATTGGATAGTGACAAGCACGGAGATGACTGTATCAAAATGCATGATGTAGTGCGTGACGTTGGCATATCGATTGCATCTCATTCCGGTGGTGAGAATGTTTTTCTGATAGGGCATGGTGACAATTTGAGAGGATGGCCAAAGAAGCGCACGTACGAAAATTACACTTCCATTTCACTGATATCAGGGAATATCGCAGAGCTACCAGAAGGGTTAAGATGTCCACAACTTAGGATGCTATTGTTAGCATGCATGAATGATTCACTAAGAATACCAAACGGGTTTTTTGATGGAATGAGAGAATTGCAAGTTTTAAATTTGGAGCTTATTTTCATTCCATTGCTGCCATCATCACTGCAGTTCATGAGTAACTTGCATACGATTTGTCTTCAAGGTTGCAAGTTAGATAACATAACTCTAATAGGCGAACTATTGAATCTGGAAATCCTTAGCTTTCGTAGTTCCTCGGTCGAGGTTTTACCAGAAGAAATAGGAAAACTTGCTAAATTGAGGTTGTTAGATCTAACAGGATGTCATCGTCTTGAAAGAATAACACCGGGTGTCATATCAGGCCTAGTCCAATTAGAGGAACTGTACATGATAGGCAGCTTTAGCAATTGGGAAACTGACAGAGGTGAAAGCACAGAAGAAAGAAGAAATGCAAGCTTGAGAGAGCTACAGTCCTTGTCTGATTTGAGAATATTGGAAATTTATATACCAGATCCAAGGCTATTGCCAAGAAGCCCACTCTTTACTGATCTAACACAATACAAGATACGGATAGGTGATAATGCCTGGTGGAGCGAGTTCCCATTTCGAAAGCATTTGTTATTGAAACTCGACAATAGTATTGCTTTACATGGTGGGGTTAGTAAGCTATTGAAGTGTACTGAACTTCTAAGTTTAAAAGGGAAGGGCTCACGGAAAGTGGTGCAGGAGTTGGTTCAAGATGGTGCCCAACACTTGAAGGAGTTATCAATCGAATCATGTGATATGCTTATGTGTCTTGCTGATACAATGGATTTATCACTTGATTCCATTGATGCTATTTTCCCTATATTGGAGTCATTAAAACTCGATGATTTGGGTAGGTTAAAAGAGATATGTCATGGCCAACTTCCAGCAGCATCCTTTTCAAAACTAAGAACATTAACACTACGACTCTTACCTTCTTTGACGCATTTCTTGGTGGAGGATCCAGCTCAAACTACTGTCTCCCTCCATAATCTAACATCCGTTGAGTTATATGGTTGTGATTGCTTGAGAAATCTCTTTTCATTGTCAATGGCAAGAGAACTTGTGCAACTCCAAGAACTTCATATATCGAAATGTGCTATGATTAAAGAAGTTATTTGGAAAGGAAGAGAAGAAGATGGGCATGCAACCAACAAGATTGAGTTCCCCTGTTTAGAATATATGTCACTTAGACAACTAGAAGGCCTCTCTGGTTTCAGCTTAGGAATTGACGAGATTGACTTCCCTCAACTGAAGACCTTGCACATCAAAAATCTACCAAATATCAAGAGTTTCTTTCCCAATGAGAGTACACTGCATTCAGATGAAAACCGCAATGCCACCTTGCAATCTATTTTTCCCCAAAAGGTATGTTCATATGTGTTATCTATATACATATATATTTTCTTCAAAAAGCAAGAAAGTAATCATCACGTTCATAGGAGAACAAATATCTTCATCTATGATACATCTATCTCTTGGTTATGTGTCCCAAGATTTTAGTTGATTTGCTCTTATTCAACATCTCACTGGTACAAAACTAAGTTTTCTTATGTCAAGTAGCAAGAGGAAGAAATTATGTTTATAACCAAACTGCCCTTCTAGTTTCCATGCAAAGTTAATATTTCAGTAGCTGTTGGACAATGCGAATTGCAATCATAGAAAGTGTCTTTTAAAGATGAAAATGTTAACAGATCTTTAGAATTTTAAAAATTGCAATTTTATGAAAGAAATTTTAATTATTGTTTCAACATTATGTTAATAACATCATAATTCAGAGCAGTATAAAATGTTTACTCAATCATTGGAACTCTTGATACATAAATAATTTAAAAGTAAATTATGGGGTTTCCAGAATTAAGATTAATGCTAATCCTATTGTCAGTACCATTTCAGTTGTAGAAAAACTGAAGTCAATTCTAAAAGGTTGGCAAGTAGGCCCTAATTCGGGAGGTGGGGGCTTCCTATTGCTTCCATCTTGGTGACCAGAAAGTTTTCATTACAGGAAAACCATCTTCTAGTGCTAGTTTTAGGTAAATGAGATGGTAACGGTTGGGGACTGGAACAGGATTAAGCTTGTAAACAAGTAGACTAGTGTTTGCTGTCAATCTCAATCAACCCAGCTCTACTTGACTAAGCTCTTTGCTTTACTTTTTCGAGGTTAAAAATTTTCAGTTGAAGCAAATGGTGTAGTTAAAGGCCAACAAACATAAATCTACGAATTAAACTCGCCAATTTGTTTGTATTTTACACTAGATTGGGTCAGTAAAGATTTCTGGCTCATAAATTAAAATTGAGAAGCAAAACAGAAAATTACAAAAATAGTAGTATCTTTTTATGTTTTTCTTTTTCAATCCATTTAAGTATATTAAAATTTCTGCAATACCTATAGTTGTTTCCCAGATTTTCATACCTCGCCATCTCCTTCCTCCACGTCCATTCCTGCAAGTAATACCCAAGTCCAACAACACAAGTAGTAATAAGCCTATTCATTTTCTCTTTCCAAATCAATGTGGGAACTCTTCATATTATACTTTAATGAAGCCTCATGCATTTCACTTCCTCTCATAAGTAAGCCATGTTATTCAATAAACATGAACTATTAAAATGCACCAAAACATAATACTTTCAACAGTCTGCTTGTTAATACTATCATTTTGTTTGCAGGTTGCATTTCCTAGCTTGGAGAATCTGGAACTTGGTGGATTGCCAAATGTAAGTGACTTGTGGTGCAGCGAAATTTCAACCGAATCATTCTCTAAATTAAAATTCCTCAAGGTGGAAGACTGTCACGGATTAGTAAGAAATGTTGTTCCTGCTCATATATTAAAAATGTCACCCAATCTAGAAAATGTGGAAATATCGAACTGTGATTTGGTGGAAGAGGTATTCGGATATGTAGGCCACCAAGGAGATGCCCTTGAAAACATAAGAACACTAATTGTTAGATGTTGTGGCAGCTTGGGAAATATGTTCTCTCCTTCCATTGCTAGATGTCTTGTGCATCTTCAAAAACTAATAATAGATGATTGCTCAACTATGGAAGCAGTGGTTGCAAATGAGGATGAGGAACAAGACAGAGCAGAAAGGATTTATGTGCCTCTGTTCCCTCAATTGAAGCATTTGGAACTCCGAGATCTACCTTCACTCAGGAGGTTTTGCCATACTATTCATGACTGGGAAATGCCATTTTTATATTACGTGGAAGCCCTTAATTGCTCTGAAATGCAGACTTTCTCTCCTGGATTCGTGCATACCCCAAAACTACAGCATGTAAAAGTTGAAGAACCAAATTGGTGGAATGCGGAAGGAAATCAACCGGAGTCCATCTGGATAGATGATCTCAATAAGACCATACAACACCTTTTTGAGAAGGTATGTTGTTCCTTCTGTTAACTTATACTTGCTACACTTGATGACCACCAACTCTTCTTTTTCTCTTACATTACATTAGGTATATTTTCAGATAATCTTGATCAGGAAAAAAAATTAAATAAATAAATGTAAAGCCATATTTTGTTGAATTTGATAATTGGCACTTACAAGCTTTTGGTAGGGGAGAACAAAAAATGTTCCATTTTCAAAAATGAAAATGTGACTGCAAGTAAATTATAGAGCATTTTGCCAATAGCTTTTACAATTAAAAGCTGCATCTACTGTAAGTTCGTAAAAAATATTTTTGCATTTACAGTTTACTTTTTCTTAGTTTATAAGATTTTCAAATTCAAAAGTGCATTTTACTTGTGAAGTCTCTCCTCCTGTGGACTCACCACATGGGGTGCACTCTTAAATTACTTGACTAAGGCACTTCTGTGTTTTAAAATTTTAAAATATTGAATCTTGGCTAGTACCCTACAAATGGAAGTAGCAATTTGTTTTCTTTCTTTTTTCCTTTCTAACTTACGAGGGTGTCTTTGCATACATAATGTGAAGCGAAGTCCTAAATCAGCTCAGTACTAAAATAATGTTCAAGTATATAAGCAGTATATAAGCATGAGGGTACCTTCACCACAATAGCTAGTTTTTGGGATTGAGTTCTACCCAACACCATATAAAATGGTATTAGAGGTGGAGTACTCAAGGATGGTTTGGTTGTGTGTCCCTGGCCAGCACGCGACAAGTGTTGCCGAGTGAGCACTTTGCACGTGAGGAAGCGTGTGAAGCAAAGTCCTACATTGCCTCAATGCTAAAATAATATAAGTATTTAAGCATGAGGGCACCCTCACCTCAATAGCTAGCTTTTGGTCTTGAGTTCTACCCAAGACCATGTAACACGGTATCAAAGTCAGAGTATATCTATGGATGGGTAAGGTACATGTCCATGGCCTGCATGCGTGAGGAAGGGTGTGAAATGAAGTTCCACATCGCCTACATACTAAAGTAAAGTGAAGTATATAAGGAGAAGTAAAATATATAAGGTTTTGTGATTGAGTATATGCTTGAGGCCTCCCTCACCTCAATAGCTAGCTTAAATAAAACGTGAAGTTCTCAACTGAAAATTCCATAAACGGAGGTTCCATATCAAGTTTGAGATTGTTTCAATTTGAATTCTCATGGTAAAGCTGTGATGTTCATATTCCTTGAGCCAAAACTTTGAGGAAGTTGACTTCATTGAATAGACAACTTAACAAATGATGAGAAAAAGATGTTCTTTCTTTTCCCCCTCAACTATTCATATTTAAGATTTGATTGTTTACTCATTCTCTTGTTATGAAAATAGTCAAGTTGTAGCTCTTATTTTCATAGTAGACGATCTCTTATTTTCATGTGTTCATCTTTCTTCTGGTACTTACATTTTCACATACTCGTTTATCAATCAAAACCTTATCTATGTGCACTCCTCTATTTGCATAGCAGCAACAACAAGACGAAGAAGATGAGGAGGAGGAGGAGGAACAACAATGAATAGTAAGTTTTATCTCTTTTCTAGTTTCCTAAACCTTTTTTCTATAAGTTGCTTGTATGCAATCACATTTTCTTTTTTTTTGTTTTTGTTTCAGCAAGATAACAAGAAGTTATGTCTTATTTCTAGTTTCCTAAACCTTCTCTACAAGTAGCTTGTAAGCAAACTTTTTTTTTAATTACAGCAAGAAATAGTGGAAGAAAAAGAAGATTAAGGGAAGATAAGAATGATGACAACAATGATGATGGTGATGACACAACAATGATGATGTTAATGATGACAATGAGGATGAAAGTTGATGGTAATGAAGATCTGATGACAGCTGTGATGACAACACTAGATAATGTGGTTGCTCTCTAAACGTTTTGGGTAAGAAGTATGTACCCTCTCATGCCAGTTTAGCATTTACAATTTTCATATAGAATCACATAATTTTTATTTTATCTAAATTGATCAAATTATAAGTTTGACAGTAAACAAGTTTGTGTGCTTATATGGCTGCATTTCTGTTTAAATTGGCTCTCAAATTAAATTGGTTATGTCTATGATTTGAATAACTTGAAGCTTCTTAGAATATTACTAAATTGAAGATTAGTATTTAATGATTTGGTTGTCATTAAGATGTATTTGTAATAATCCAGAAAAAATGTTTGTGACATCCACATGCTCAAGTTGTTTTAATTATGCTCAATTTCATAGTATATCTATATGTGTTGAACATGCATTTGCCAAATAAGGTGTAACTAGGGTTGCAAACGAGCCGAGCCGAGCCGAGCCGAGCTTTGCTGGGCTCAAGCTCGGCTCGTTAAGTTATCGAGCTCGTTTATTGAGCTCGAGCTCGGCTCGATAAGGGACTGGGCTCGAGCTCGGCTCGGCTCGGCTCGATAAATTTTTTTTAATATTATTTATATTATTTAAATATAAATATTTAAATAAAAAATATTATTTAATATATAAAAAATGCATTTATATTATTATTTATATATATTTATATATTTTTAATATATAAATAATGTATTTATATATATATTTATATATTATTTAATATATAAATAATATATTTATTATATAATTTAATTAAAGATAAACGAGCCGAGCCTACCGAGCCGAACACATGCGAGCTAGAGCTCGGCTCGTTAACGAAACGAGCCCAATAATCGAGCTCGAGCTCGGCTCATTTACTAAACGAGCCGAGCCGAGCCCTTATCGAGCCGAGCCGAGCCGAGCCGAGCCGAGCTTGTTCACGAACAGCTCGGTTCATTTGCAGCCCTAGGTGTAACATGTGCTGAAACATAATTTATTTTGTGGATTTGTGATTAATTAAGTTTGAGTGTGAAATTAGTGTATATAATCTTGGCGTGTGGCCCCTTATGAGCAAGACACCTCATGCATGCTACACTTAGTCCTCGTATCATGCAATGCATCAATGCCTGACACCTCATCCATCCTGTTACATCACATGTTTACTCTTGCTAAAAATAGATAATAAGTGCTCTAGTTTTTCATTTTGTTTTGCCCCACTGAATTATAGAGATACAAAGGGGAGAGATTTTGTGGGAAAACTCTAGAATAAATTTAGAAGATATTCGAGAGGGATTTTGAAAATATAAACCCAAGGTAAGAAATCTAATGCTCTTTGTTAAATTCTCGGCTTCTGATTCGTCATAATGTAAAATATAGAAATAATGTAATAAAATCCTAAAATAGAACCCTAGGTGGTTATACTTATATTCATGTGAATTTTTGAGAAATCTTAAAATGAGACCTTACGTTGATTAATACTTGCCTACTATGATTACCTTTTGATATGGCTTGAGTTTTGTCTCTCTCAAAACTTACTAATATTTTCGCTTTATGTTCATCTTAGTGGAAATCATGTCAATTGTTTTAAATCCTGAAATTTGTTTCTTGCTATCAACACTGGGAAATGGATTTTATACTATTGTTACACAATTGTGCTTTTACTAAATAATTCTTTGTGGCATGTGAAGCCCGGACTATTCACTTATCTTATTAGCTTACCCGTTGTTTCACCATTTCAAGTAATAAGGCTTGATGAGGTGATCATAGCTTACCCGTTGTTTCACCATTTCAGGTGATAAAGCTTGAGGAGGTGATCATGGAGCTTCCTTGGACCCTTTTTGTATATTAAAAACTCCCTTTTGTTTATGAAGACTTAGCTTGGCTTGGTGTCTTTGTTATTTATATTATGGCTAGTATCATGTTTTGAGATATACTTATGATGTATGTATATTTGTGTGTATACCTTTTTTCGCCTACGGCGGCCACGTGGTTACCAGCTAGTCACATATCTGAATTCCAAATAGGGCGGGTTTGGATTGTGACAATGTATGTTTATATAATTTCTCTCTTTTTTCTTAGGAAAAGTAGAACGGGTGTGTCTTGAGTCTTTATGAATTGAACTTGTTTATGGATTGCCTTCATTATATTTCTTAATGGAAGAGGTTAAATGTTTTGCTGTAGTTGCATTTTAGTAAGACTTGTGTTAGGAGCCTATTTATTGTCAATATTTCCATTTTTATAATACTAGGAAGAAGAGTACTTTTTTTTTTTTTTTTCTTTTGAACTAGAAAGGAAGAAGAGTACTTGAATCATGATTGTAACATCAATAATGGAATATAAACACCGGAATCATATTAATATTTTGTGATTGCATATTTGTACCTTTGAATCATATGATATACTAGATGTATTGCCACACAAGTTTGAGCCTTAACCAAACTAAATCATATGATATACTAGATGTATTGCCACTCAAGTTTGAATCTTCGATAGATATCTACTAAACTTGCAGGAATTAATTGAATTTTTCTGTATTGATTGTAATAAAATTTTCTATTTCATTCTTTATGCTTTTGTACTAATAGATGAATTGCAATGACAAATTTCATAATTGTTTGTTATGTACTCAACTTTGAAAAGAATTTTTAGGACTATGCCTTCTGAAGATGAAAGGACCATGGCTTGCTAGCTGCAAGGTCAATGTCCAGGTGTGTGAACTAATGGCAAAGAATATGCATGTGCTTTCAAGGAATGCGATACTTAATTTCCTTTGTTTTCATTGTCTTAATTTGATTTTTGAAGTTATTTTTTTTTTATTCTTTCTAATTGTAGTAGTTATTTTATGCTATTTGCTTGGTTGCTGAAAATAATATTAGACAACCAAAAAACTAAATTATATTGTATAGTGTTGTGTAGGGCAATCAAGAATATAAGTTCTATAGCAGGTAATTGAAAAGTTTTCTTTAATAAAATGAGGATAATTAATTTTATTAGATCTTGCATTTTAAGTTTGTCCTTTTTGTAGAACTTTTAAGAATGTTAGAGTACTTTGGTGAAAACAGAAGGGGCGAAATATAAAAGAAAAAGAAAAGAAAAAATACTTGTGTATTTGAACGATTTAGCATTAAAGCTGAATTGCCTTCAACTGATTTGCACAAAAAATTTGTGCATTTCATTTTGACAAAAATTTTGAAGTTTCTGTTTTGCTTTTCTAATTGATATTTTGAAGTCATATTGAATTTAACTATTAATGAATGTTCGTATGGCTTCTTTAAAGTGTTTCAAAAAGAGAGTTTTCTTCACTTGGCTTTCATGTTAAAGGCATCCTTCATAAAGTGATGTGCTATTGTGCTGCTGTAAATCATTATGTAAGTGAATGATTGACGAGATAATATGTATCTTCTGTTGCTGCTACATTCTTTAGCCAAAGAATTTGGATCTTTGTATAAAGGGAGTCAACATAGGCAAATACTGTCTCATTTTTTTACTTATTATGATTATTATTGTTATTTTTCTATTTTCTTTCATTTCATAGGTCTTATGAATGATTTGGTTTTGAATTAGATTGAGGCCGATTGCAATCATGTTATTGAACTGTGCTAAATTTTGAATTGCTTTTTGAGTTTAGGCAAGTAAGGAAGATATTCCTTTTCAACATTGATAGGATGATATCTTGGAAAGTTTGGAAGTTGAATTAGTGTTCCAAATTGTTGAGTTTTAGAAGTGCTGAATGTTTTTATAGGCTTTTGTATTTCCTAGCTGGTCTGTAGATCACCTATGTATTATGTTAAACATGCCGATATATAAAGTTTTCAATATTAATATATATTGGGCACTAGCTAGCGAGCTTTGCACACGGCCCTCACACTAGTATATATTAAACCATACAGTCCAACCCTTTTGGTCCTCCGCAGCTATTGTTGAGGATATATGGTGTAGTAGTAAATGGTTAGTTTTCTTAGCGTGCCTAAGGTCTGTAGAAAGAGGGTGAAACCAGCGGATGACTTAGCTCAGTCAGTAAATAACTTTCCATAATAAATTGCACATTGTTGTTGTTTCCTCAAAACATATATATATATATATATTTACGCTATGTTTGGTTGGAGTTGGAAAGGAATTTAGAAAAGAAAATAAAAAATATGTGTGAAACTAAGAAAAATATAGGTATATTTTATTTATATTTCACTTATCTTTTTCTTTTCAAATCTCTCAACCAAACACAACGTTAAGATATTTTGTCTAGTTTTATTATAAAACTATTTTTAAGAGTGAAGACTGTTAAAGTGCACATTATGTAAAATTAAAAAAATTGATAAGCTTAAGTATAGTGTGAGAGATGATAACATGATACAAATTTGGCATGTGCTATTTTAGCACATTTTTATCTTTTTATCTTATTTGGTTCACATCATTTCTTATTTGGGTTATATTATCTTCTTATCACATTTCATATCTTTTCGTAAAAGGTCAAAATATATTTATTTAGAACATTCCAAATAAGAGAAATTATATTTTGTCATTTTTATATTTGACTGTTTTTTTAATCTTGGTCCTTTAAGTATTATTTATTTATTTATTTATTTTGCACTTGGCATTTCATGTTTAAAGTTTTTCTTAATTTATTTTAAAAAAAACTAACTTATGTCCAAAATTAGATTTAAAAAAATGACATATTGACATGAAAATATTTAATTATTGGATAAATTACAACTATAGACCTTAAGATTTGACACTTTTTTCATTTAAGTCCCTAAAATTTTAATTTTGTTAATTAAGTCCTTAAAGTTTTAAATTCAAATCTATTTAGTCTTGAAGATAATATAAAAATAAAACATAAGCTCAAAAGTATATAAAATTGTTATAAGATCCGAATTTTAATTTATTGTTAACTTTAATTATCATCCGCATGTATATGTTTTAGAATTGATATCAGAGTTTGGTTTATCAATTTTGCCAATATTAATATATAAGCATTTGATATACTAAAGTAGTCGAATATAAGAATTTAAATAATAGTACTGCACTACAAGTAATTATCGAATAAAATAATACTATAATCAGGTTTTTAAAAGAACTTAACGAAAATCTTAAGGAAAATCCATTAGAAATTATACATGAAGTTTGACATCTATTGTTAGATAAAGGTAAACAATTTGATCTTGTAAAAAATAATACGGGTAAAATGATAATTGAAGAAATAAATAATAGCATGATAGAAATAGAAGAAGACCTATATAACAATTATAATTAATCAGTCTGGGAGAAATATACTAATTATAAAAACACACGTGCAGAGAATAATTAAGTAAATAATAAATTGAAATCAAGGCCTGATCACAATTTTATGTAACCTTTAGACTTACGTTCCATTTTTATGTTGTTTTCAGGATTAAATTGATTCAAATTTAATACTTTAACATTTAAATTTTAGGGACTTAAACGAAAAAGGTGTTAAACTTTAGGGACTATAATTGTAATTTATCCTAATAATATAATTCTTTGTCATGTGGTAGGTAATGTGAAATTGTTTAACATAAGTTAGTTTTAGAAGTAAATTGGAAAAAAAAATTGAAACATTGAGGGAAAAAAATTTCAAAGGCCAAAGTGAAAAAATGACCAAATATAAATAAAGCAAAGTGTAATTTATCTTACTATCAATAAAATGTATACTTCTTTTATATATTTATATTATTGTTTGATAATATAAAATAATTTTTAATTTTTTTATACTATGGTTTCTAATATCGCACATGTCCTCTCTGTTCCTTTGGTTTTCAATTCACTTAAATTAATGTCCAATAACACTATATTGTTGTAAGTTATTTGCCATCTTGACTTTTAAACTATATTATTAAAATTTAATATTAAATATGGAAATTGTAAAATTAAAATGAAAGAATGAAATTGAGGAGGAGAGTGGGAGAGCAAGTAGAGTCAAACACAAGCGTAACTAGTTTTCTAGCCGTGCGATGTACGAATGGTGTTCGAATCTTGATTTTTATAAATTTTAATCTTGACATATTATTTTTTGGTAAATTAGTTGAAATTAGATTTAAATTATAAAAATGTTATACTAGTAAGTAAATCAATCTTAATTTTCTATATAACCATAACATTGTAATTTGTGAATAAATTTAATTTAATATATTTTTCTTGACACTTTGACATAATTTGGAGTGATTAAAATAAATTTTATAAATTAAATTTAATCTTTTATTATAGTTGCAATCATTATAATATCTTTTTTAAATAAAGAGATTATTTCAGATTTTATATAAAATTGTATACGATTTATCAATTTTTATGCCCTTTATTTTGCTCATTATACATGATAAAGATTATAAAAGATGTTCAGATTAAATTTTAATTTTTTTGGCTTGTGAACTCTTTATTAATAGATACATCTTCGTATGAATCATTCTATAGTACTATAATATAAGTTCTCCAATCAAATTGTGCTTCTTAAAATTCAAAAGTCAATTTTTTGTGTTGACCCCCCCTTAAAAAAAAAAAAATTTAAAAATAAATTTAAAGCATACCATGAGTATTATGGTCTATCCATATAAATCAAATTAATCACTGTAAATTTGCTAGAAATGTCTCCTTGTAACATTTAGTAACTCACATGGTTGGGAGTAATGCATGTGTATTGCATTATTTCAAATCTTCTATGATGAATTATAACAAACTTATAGTGTTCCGGTCAACAAGCCAGTCAACTGTCTGGATGTTTGGGAGGATGTCCGAACGGACGATCGGATAGACCCAATTCACTCCTTTTAAAATTTAAAAACTCTGGTCTACCAAACATGTTCTAAAATATGTATTCAAATGTAATATTGGAATCAATTTTTAAAAACTTAAACCAAACAGAGATTAGAATATGATGATGGAATTATAATTCCATACTTAAACCAAACAGAGCCTAAATTTTGCTCTAACTTAATACAAAAGCAATTGTACTTCACATACTTTGAAAGCTTAAAAAATTATCGAAGTTTTAAATTTATAGCATCAATGGCTAATCAATTATTAAAGAATTTGATAAAATTGAAATATATAATTTTTTATTTAAAAAATATGCCACAAATA
Organism: Camellia granthamiana; assembly: GCA_036172215.1. NCBI lineage: Eukaryota > Viridiplantae > Streptophyta > Magnoliopsida > Ericales > Theaceae > Camellia > Camellia granthamiana. The sequence goes on from CM069912.1 coordinate 12,253,705, forward strand.
CAATCTCAAACATATGGAGACAATAATAATGGAAAAGTTGACAAAATGAAGAAAATACAAACTTTTGGGAGAAAAGAAGTAATAGTAAATGCAAAAAAAAGAAAGAAAAAAAAAGACTACAGTAACTTAATAGATTTTTTTTTTTTATCGACAAAATAATTGTAACTTTTTTTTTTTAACAAAAATACCACAATATAAAAGTTTGACATTCAAAGAAAAATATGGAGGGAGTATTTTTTTAACAAAGGAAAAATGAAAATATTTAAAAGAGAAAAAGAAGTGTCTGAATGATGTGAAAGTTAACAATGACACATGTCAACCATTTAGATTGACACATGGAGATTTTTTTTAAGTATTCTAATATAAAGCTCTACTATTATATATGGTATATGATATCAGTAAGAGTCTCAATTTTTTCGAGTTTTATTTTCAAGAATTTGTGAGTAAAGTAGAGTCATTTTAGAGTCAACCTTATTGAGTTGAACCGTTTGCTTTTTAGAATTAGTTTTGTTTAATAGAATAGATAAACAAAAATTGATATATGATTTGATATTGGTAATTATGTTTGAATTACATTTATTTTTAAAAAAATAGATGATAAATATAATTTTAAAAATATATATATATATTTTTGTAATACAAAATATAACTATAGATATCTCATTATATTGATTTTTTTTTTATGAATATTATAATTAATGAGTCTTTAAAGGTAGGGGTGGAAATTGAGCTGGCTCAACTTGAGTTCAGCCCGAATTGTTTTAAGTTTTGAGCAATATATTTTTAAATTTTGTGCGAGTTTGAATAAAAATTTAAGAATCTGAATTAAATTTGAGCAAATTTGGATAAAGACACCAAATAATTTGAAATCTAAATTGTAAATATAAATATATAAGATATACATATAAATTATTAAGGAAAATGATATATAAATCCATTTTTGAGACCCCAGTGATGTGTCAAGAAGATGATTGGTTGATAATTAGATAATATTTAATTATCAACCAATCATCTTCTTGACACATTACTGAGTTTAAAAAGTGAGTATAATTTTTAGACCTGAATAGCAATACTCAATTATTAATCATTGAATGATGCTAATATAATTCATATCGTTAGATCATATTCAATAGATATACATCTTATATACACAAGTAATCAAACACAAAATTTTATTATTTTATTTTCTCTCTAAAAAAGTGTAAAAAGTGTTGTAGCCCCTTCAAAAGCTAGGCAAAATATATTTAATTATTAAGATTATTTCCTTCTATCTTAACTGTTGATGTGTCATTCTATAAAGTTAATAATATTTGGATGAATAGTTAAAATAAATAGTGTGGTTAGAGTAGACACATGAAACAGTTGATAAGCAAAGTAAAATGTATACTTTATTAAAGTTTAGATAGGTTAAGGGTCTGGACTGTCTCCAGTCCAAATGTGGGACAGTTTGGCCTATTGGGCCTACTTTTGGACCCCTTTACAATAATCCGAATTGTTACATTTTAGGGTTTGTTGAGTACATCATCTCTGGAAAAAATCACATCGATCGGATAACAGATACTGTTTATTCGGATCACTTTTGTCTGAAAAAAAATGAACGGTTAAAAAATTAACGGTTCATAAAAATGATCCGAATATATAGTATTCGTTATTCGATCGACGTGATTTTTTATAAGAATAATATACTCAACAAACTTTTAAATGTAAACAATTCAAATTATTGAAAATAGATCAAAAAATAGGCCCAATTGACCAAACTATCTTGGACTGTCGCAAATCTAAACTGAAGACAGTACAAACCCATAAGTAAAACTTAGGCCAAGTTTGGCATCTACTAAATAATACAAAAAGTCAAAAAGTCACTATCATATTTAAGTCACATTATCTTATTTAAATCAAATCACCTCTCTAACACATCACATCAAACCCAACTCAAACCCAATCTATATAAGCCAATAAATCAAAAAGTACACTTTTTTAGAACACCCCAAACCAACCCTTATTAGCATTGGGATGCTTTTAGGGAACCTTGTGAAGTTGACAAACTTAGTGGTCTTTTGGCAGCATGGTAAAAAGTTGCCTTAGCAGCTGGGTAAAAAAAAAAAGGGTACATTGGCTTTTTTAGCAAGAAGTCATTTGGCAAGGTCAATAAAAGCTACATGAAAAATTACAATTATACCTTTTATATTGTTTAGGGTTATAAATGAATGAACATGTAAATTTTCTAAATTGAGTGGGATAATTTGGTCATTTTATTATAATATGATATCATAAATAAATATTAATCAAAAAAAGTTCAAAGTAATATTTTATCAATTTTTTAAATTACTTTTCAAAAAAAATTTAAAAACTTGATAAAAAAATCAAAAATCAACGTTTTATTATCTTTTCAAAACACCTTCAGTCATGCACAACCATGCATGGTCATGTCTCCTTGGAGCGCAAACAAGGACTCTATCTGGTGATGTGGCTACCTGTGATTGGTCTCCCTTTCTAGTTGCTTTTGAGAATTGGCTTTTTTTTTTAAAAATATTTTTTTGACTTTTTATAAAAATAAGTTTAAAAAAATAAAACAAAAGTTGTTTTTTATAGTATTTTTTTTTTTGGCGCTAAAAAGGCAACTTGCAAAATAGGCCTAGGTGTGGTGTGGTAGACGTCAGGCAAAGAGGGGGAGGGAGAGAACAAATAAAAAGTAAAGCAGTGATTAGTATCATTAATTTTGGAGCATTAATAGTTTTAGTAAGTTGAAAAATAATAATAAAAAAAAGATACAAGGATAAAATATTTTATCATGTGAGACTCACACTAATATTAGAGGTATTAGAACTCTTATGAGTAGTCTATCGCTTATTTTTTTTTTAATCCGTCAGATATAGAGTCCGGCCGGACTCCTTATCACCATATGGGGGATTATACTATCCTGGGGAGGGGGGTGTGGGACAATTTTGGAATGACTATTTACTGTTAGGATTAGGTGATAAAATGACTATTTTGACCCTCTACTATTTAATTATGTATTATATTTAGTAAAATTCAATAAAATTTAAATGTCTCAATTTAAAAATAAACTAATTTTATTTAATTTTTTATTGATGTTTTATTTATTTAATTTTTTAAAATAATTTTTTATAGATATTTTATTTAATTTCATTATTTAAATGTTAATAGATGTTTTATTTAATTTCATTGTTTAATTATTATTATTTTTAAAAACAAATTTATTTAAAATTTTAATTAAAAAAATAACATATTTTTTATTGATATTTTATTTATTTTATTTTAAAAAATAAATTTATTTAATTGTGTAAAAAATAAAATAAAATAAATTTTTATTTAATCTAGCTAAAAATAATTAAAATATTAAAGATATGTTTAATATTGGTATTACTTGGTAAATAATTAAAAAATGATAAAATAGTCTTTTGTTCATTTATGCTATCCAGTCCGTCCAACCAAACGTTGGATTCACTAAAAATGGTACTTTCCAGATATCTAATCTCATGAAAAAATAAACATAGGATACATATCCAATCCAACCAAATAGTTTGGGAGATTCACAGTCTCACGACTCAAGTCTGATAGATTCTAATCCCCCCTTATCCAGTCTGTCTAATCAAACACACCCTTGGATTAGTGGTCTAGAACATTTTCCTAAACAGTGAAACAAAATATCTAGAAAAGATGATTAATTTTGTAATTTCATCAAAGCCGAGACATTCAGGCTTTATATATAGGATTGATTTATTTTAATATTATTAATAATTTTATAAAAAAAATATTAACAAAAATGCTTAGTAGCTTTAATTTGTATGATTTCAATAGTTTGAATGTACGACGTCATTTTGAGACATTCGAGCAATTTGAATCATAAAAATTCAGACTATCAAGCATTATTGAAATATTAATAAAATCTAGTTTAAATAGATTAATTAACCTAACTACACACAAAGTTATATATATATATATATACACTAATTTATGTCCATCACAATTTGAGAAATTATGATATAATTTAGACATGAAATTTAAATTTATTATTATCAAATGTAATGCCCTCAGAATAAATGCATAAATCAATCATTCATGATATCTATAGACACAGGAGAATAAAATATATTCATTCATCAGAGTGCTATTTACAAAAGATGATTACATGTTATCAACAAAATAGTTGCCCTACAGGCTTACAAGTCAAACACTTTGTTACAACAAAAGAAGAGTCCTAACTCTTTTACATATATAGCCCTTGGCTTGAATTACATGTAATACAAATAGATAACAACAAAAATAAGCCTTCAGCCTCTAAACCTCCCAAGTTACGTCCTTGGAGGCAGCATATCACTTGTACCTGAAAATGATGTCCCAAGTAAGGTAAGCCAAAGCCCAACAGAGATACGCTAAACAATATATGAGAATTAACTAAAACATTACCATCTGATAAATGTTTAACCTTTAAAAGCCAACTTACAATCTGTCTATAACCAATCCACTTACATTGTTCAATGACATCCAGACAATTTAAAATGAGACTACAACTCATATATAAACACTTCAGTAATCAACAACATTCAACACTTCTATACACATGCCATTTTACGGAACTACGTCCGAGGGAACCGACACCTATATATACAAAAGATTTCGGGACTTTCACCCTGGACACTCCAGCCAACTTAATTATCAATGGAGTCCATCCACTATCTCCTCTCAAACAAGTGGAGTACATGTAGCGACCCTAATTTTCTTAAGTCATTATTTATTATTATTATGATTATTATTATCTTATTTTATTTTTTTGGCTTTATTAATTGTGTGGTTTACATGAGAATTTAATGTGTTGTTTAGTTAATGTGATATTTAATGAATTTAATGTTGTAATTAATAAATTTAATGTGTTATTCAATTAATTTATATATTTATATATTTATTTTTATTATATAAAAATAGAGGTGTTTTATATATATATATATATATTTAATCTTATATTTATATATATTATAATTATGTGTATTATATAATATAATATATTATAATAGTTTATTAGGGTTAGAATAGAATTAGGTTATATAATAATATAATAAGTGATTAGGTTTTCAACCAAAGAAAAGAATAGTGAATCAGAGGGGAGGCAGCCGTGAGTTAGTGCCGAGAGAGAGGGAGAGACAGATTTTGAGATTCATTGACCATCAAGAGAAGAAAAAAAAGAGTGGTGTGCGCGCGGCGTGGAAGAAGAGGAAAGGAAAAGAAAAAGTAAGAAAAAAATTAGAGTTTTGTTTTGGTGGTTCTATTGGTTCTCTAAATAATTTTCTTTAATCTTTAAAATAATATTGTGAGTATAAAACTCACTTCCCTTGATTATGTTTAATTCTTGTTTTTATTTATTTATTTGATATTAGTTTGATTTTGTATTTATATAAAGATGATAGATTAATTTTAATTATTTTGACTAGTGGTGTATGTAAAGTTTAGGGTTCTTAGATAATTGATTGATTTTAATTGTTTTGTTTAGTTGTGTATGTCAGATTTAAGATTTTTTATATGGATTTATTTTATTGTTGTAATCACCCTCATGATTATATGAAACTAAAATTAATATGGTTATATGAAATTAAAATTAATTAAGAACCCATAGATAAATTTTTTATACTCCACCATGATTCCATGGATTGTTGTTTTATTTGAGTGATGGTGAGAAAGAGTGTATAAAAAAAAGTGAGGATTATGAGATTTATTTGAATGCCTTAAGCTTGGCATTGTTATGTTTATTCTCATGAGTGAGATGTTGTGTCTATATATTGTTGTCTCGTTCTCATGAGTAGACGAGTGCTTTGATTTACGCAAATACGTATATGCTAACCATCCGGGGAATGTGAGTCAAACTCGGGACGATATCCCCGTGCAAGTCTGGCTTCAGAGCAGTGTTAGGTATACGGGAGGCACATGGGATATATGTGTAGGTCAGAAGTGGAGGGCCGAAGTGGTAGAGTTAAGGTATAAAAAATTTAATTATGAGTTTATTAGTATAATGTGAATTGTATTGATTTGTACATGATAAAAAAAAATAGTAAACGACCTCGATAAATTATGAAATTTGAGCAGAGGCATATATACGTGATTCTAGACAACTTTTTTTGTTTTAACTTTTTATTAAAAAGATCGATTAGAACTTATAATCGGATGATCTTAATTATTGTCCGTTTGATTTATTTTAGCAATGCAGATTTTAGGGGCTGTTTTAACCCACGAAACGAGCTCATTTTTATTGGTTTCGCGTAAACTGAAGTAAAACATTATTCTGCACACTTTTGGTGTTTTGAACTTTTTCAAAAAAAATCATATTAGGGAAGTTTTTGTACGTTTTCAGTTTCAGATTTTTCGAATAAATTCCGTCTAGGTTTTTCTATCAAGTTTTTCTCTTAACCTGTTTAGTTTATGTTAAATTCGATCACGTTGCCTTTTAAGAAATTTGATTCTGTACAACTTTCGTTCTTTGAGTTTTGGTCAATTCGAATTATTTAAGTATGAAACGATGCATTTTTATACTTCTTCAGCAAGTTACTTATGATTAATTTATACTAACATTATTTTTTTGCAGGATGGTGGGTCTTACTAACTTTTTATGCAGGGCTGATCCACCATATTTCTATTTCTATTTTGTTTATTTTATAATCAATTTATATTTCATTGTGTATGGACAAGAAACTAAATGTCACCATATCTCGGGAAACTGCTCATTCGTCTCGGTGCAGTTGGAACTACTTGTCTTGTCCCGTAACAAGAATTAAATGTATTTTTGTTTGTGTCTGGTAGATACGTATGTGTTAAATCTTGTACTCATACCAGTATACCTGTATACTGACCCGTTTTGTCTCTTGGCAACTCGGGTGCGTTCTGTTTGAGCGCAGCTAAGCGTCCTTTGCAGGATTAGTAGAGCCTTTGGTGGTGACAAGAAATACCTGTAATCGTAGGACATGTCGTTTGGAGTTCTTTTATTTTTCTTGAGCTTAGGGTTGATACTAATTTATGTATTTATTATTTTTTTAATGACTTTAGTATTGGAATAATTTGGCATGGTTTGTAATCGTACTTTATTTAAGTTGTTTTGACTATTTATTGTTACCTTAATGTTGAGGTATTGGTCAGTTATGAATTTATGGTGGATGGGTTGGTTTGCGTTTAGTTTTTTTGTTTCACCCCTAAGATTTGGATGATAGAATATTGATTGGGGATTAGTCCTAATATCATATTTAATTGTCCGAATTTTGAGGCGTGACAGTACATCCCCTATCTCCTCACACACAACATACATATACAATGTATTTAAACACATAGTCATATACAATGACCTAACAATTCACATATTCAATGTGTTAATTCCACCGTCACATTCAATGACACAATCCAATTGATTAGTTTCAATTTCCCTAATCATCATGCATTGTCTACAACAATCAAGACTATCCTCCACCGATAGCCTAAAACAGTTATTTCTAAACAGATAAATAAATCTATCAAACAGATAATTTATTACATTTTTCACCGATGAGTGATTCATCAATCCAACTACACCAATTAGTCCCAATTCCATCCAATTTCATGATTTTCAAAACAATTTCATATTCCCACAATTACCAAATTAATTATACAAATTAATTATTTAAATCCAATTAGGGCATTCTCTCCCAAATTCCACAATATTGACTTTAAAGTCCAAATCTCACCATTTTAACAATTGTATACCAATAATCCCATTTTTAAGACCCACATACGCATAGAGAGTTTAAAATTAAAAACCCCTCTTTTACAAATCAACAACCAAATTATCCAAACCCAACCATTTATACAAAATGACTAACATTTATGTTAAAACTCATAGAAGTAAGTAGTTTATCCTTACCTCAAATGATGAAGCTCAAAGGAGAAGAAGAGTGAAACTCAAGATGCTCCAAATCCACAAATTTTCGGATTAAAGGGAAGCCCAAGCCAAGCTCTAACTTTCTTACAAAGGGACTAGGGTAGAAGACCTCTAGAACAAGGAGCATTTTTAGAGAGAGAGTGTGTGGAGAGAGAGAGAGATAGCCGGATTAGGGTTTTTGGATGAAAAAGATGATGAAAAAGTGATGAATATCACGTTGCTGCCAACTGATATAATTGAGGCTCGCTCGAGCGAAGGATCGGTCGCTCGAGCAACCAGACACAAAAGGACCTCGCTTGAGCGCAAGAAGCGTCGCTCGAGCGAACAATGCGAAGCTTCAGGTATGCAACCCAAACACACACTCGAGCGTAAGAGTCCTCGCTCGAGTGAAGAAACACAAAACATAGGGCTCACTCGCTCGAGCGCTCGCTCGAGCGCAAGAAAGCTCGCTCGAGCGCAAGAAAGCTCGCTCGAGCGAAGAATACCAACCTTCAGGTCTAAAACAGACGCAGATGCATGCTCGAGCGCAAGACTTCTCGCTTGAGCGAAGAGACACAAGACACAAAGCTCGCTCGAGCGCAAGAAAGCTCTCTCGAGCGAACAAGCAAATACCAAGGCCTCGCTCAAGTGCAAAAAGCCTCGCTCGAGCGAAGAAGCCAAATTCTGGGCAACAATCATTTGTTCTAATTCACAATCAACCTGTTTCAAACTCATCCAACACATCCCAAAACTCAAATACAAAGAATCAAAGGATGGAAATGAGACACAGATAACAACATACCATCACTAGACCCGAATCCAAAATACAATAAATACCGGGGAAAACCGGGATCGCTATAACCTCCTCCCCTTAAAGAATTTCATTCCCGAAATTTTGTACAAGTTTCAAAAGTCATCTTTATTCAATTTTTAACATGATTAAAGTACCATATTCACCAACATGATCCACTACCGATCATTCCATCTCTTCTTCAAGAGAACAATATATAATATAACTCAACATGCATTATCAACATGCATTCTTTTGACATTCAACTAACTTCAATACATATATCATGTGCTTTCCAAAACATATTCAATGTTTACAACAAGTTTATATTTTCAAAACTCAAATAACATATGCAATGTTCAAATTCAACTCGTGTTTCTGGAACACACTCAACATTCATACCACTTTCATAATCTCAAAACATATACAATGTTTTATAACCCGAAAACATATACAATGTTCTTATAGTTCATTAACAAAACAGAATTTTCCATACAACTCAAATTCCCACAAATAGGTCCGGATATTTCTCTCAGACCTCCAACTCACGTTCCCAAGTGGCTTCCTCAACTCCGTGACGTTTCCATAAGACCTTTACCAAGGGGATTGTCCTGCCTTGCAAGATTTGATCCCGCATATCCAAGACCCGCACCGATCTCTCCTCATACGAGGCATCCTCATCTACCTCTAAGTCGGTCCAATCTAATACATGTGATGGATCCAGCTCATGTTTTCGAAGCATACTAACATGAAACATGTCATGCACTCCGTACAGTTGCGGTGGCAATGCTAAACAGTAGGTAACCTCCCCAATCCGCTCAAGGATCTCAAAAGGGCCAATAACCGAGAGGACAACTTCCACTTTTCCCAAACCTCATTATACCCCATCTAGGTGATATTTTCAGAAAGACGTGATCACCCACTTCAAACAACAAAGGCCTCCTCCTACGGTCGGCATAACTCTTTTGGCGACTTTGGGTCGTAGCCAACCTATTACGGATAAGTGCTACTTTCTCCGTTGTTTCCCGCACCAACTCCGAGCCCAACAAAGGTGCATCACCCACCTCGGCCCAACACACTGGAGATCTACACGGTCGGCCATACAAGGCCTCAAACGGTGCCATACCAATACTCAATTGGAAACTCTTGTTGTAAGCAAACTCCACTAAGGGTAAATGCCTCTCCTACGACCCCTTAAAGTCAAGAACACAACCTCGAAGCATATCCTCAAGGATCTGAATGGTACGCCCGGACTGCTCGTCAGTCTGAGGATGGTAAGTTGTGCTAAAAGTCAACCTAGTGCCCAAGGCACTCTGCAAACTCTATCATAATCTAGCAGTGAAACGCGGATCTCTATCTGAGACGATCGACACTGGGACCCCATGCAAGCTCACTATGTCCCGAATATACATGTCGGCAAGATAATCTATCAAATCTCTCACGCGCATAGGAATAAAGTGCGCCGACTTAGTCAACCGGTCAACTACCACCCATATGGCATCACTACCCCGTTGAGTCCTTGGAAGACCCACAATAAAATCCATCGTGACATGTTCCCATTTCCACTCAGCTATGGCAAGGGTTGTAACAAACCCGCTGGCCTCTGATGCTCGGCCTTCACTTGCTGACAAGTAAGGCACCTTGACACAAACACCGCCATATTTTTCTTCATACCCCTTCACCAAAACTGGCGAATCAAATCACAATACATCTTTGTACCTCCCCGGATGCACCGCAAGGCATGAATGGTGAAACTCTCGGAGTACTTCCTCTCGGTAAGACTCCGGCACAAACAAGCTGTCTCTGTACCTCACACTATAGTCAGGATTCACAGTCAAACCCTTCTCTACCTTCCCACTGGAGATCTTCTCTCGAAGGGATTTTACCTCAAGGTCACCCTTCTGTGCCTCTAACATTTGGTGCACAAGTATGGGTTGTGCAACTATAGAAAACAAGGTTGCGGCCTCAACCGACTCGCTCAACTGCAAGTCAAACTCTCCAAGGGCATCCAACATTTCCCATTCTCGTACAGCAATGCAAGCTACATCACTAATGGACTTCCTACTTAGGGCATCAGCCACAACATTGGCCTTCCCCAGATGATAATGCAACTCGAAGTCATAATCCTCTATAAACTCCATCCACCTTCTCTGCCTCAGATTTAAGTCTTTCTGCATAAACAGGTACTTTAGACTCTTATGATCCGCGAACACCTCGAATCTCTCACCATATAGATAGTGCCTCCAAATCTTCAAGGCGAAAATCACAGCTGCTAACTTTAGGTCGTGTGTAGGGTGATTCCTCTAATGTGTTTTCAACTGTCGTGAGCCATAAGCTACAACTTTCACCTCTTGCATCAATACACAACACAAACCCTCTCGTAAGGCATCACAATACACTGCATACCCCTCTCCGGAATGATCAAGACAGGAGCAGTGGTAAGTCTAATTTTAAGCTCTTGGAATGACTTTTCACAAGTCTCACTCCACACAAATTTAACCCCTTTCCGCGTCAATCTAGTTAAAGGCAAAGCTAGCCTGGAGAAATCTTTCACAAACCGACGGTAATAACCGGCCAATCCCAGAAAACTACGGATCTCAAAAATGCTCTTAGGCTGTGCCCAGTCTTGCACTGCCTCTATCTTGGATGAATCAACAGACACCCCTTCCCCGAATACCACGTGGCCTAAGAACTTAACCACTTTTAGCCAGAAATCACACTTCTCAAACTTAGCATAGAGCTTATGGGTTCTAAGCAACTCAAGCACCACTCGCAAGTGTTCCTCGTGCTCCTCCTCAGAAGGTGAATAAATTAGAATGTCGTCCACAAAAATGACCACAAAGCGATCTAAGAACTTTAGGAAAATTCGGTTCATCAAGTCCATAAACACAGTCGGTGCATTGGTGAGCCCAAAAGGCATCACTAGAAACTCATAATGGCCATACCGTGTACTGAATACAGTCTTCGAGATATCCTCCTCCCTGACCCTCAACTGATGGTAACCCGATCTCAAGTCTATCTTAGAGAAACAACGGGATCCTTTTAACTGATCAAACAGATCATCTATATGACGCATAGGGTACTTATTCTTAACCGTAGCCCGGTTCAGTTTTCGATAATCGATGCAAAGTCTCAAAGCCTCATCTTTCTTTTTAGCAAAGAGGGCCGGTGCTCCCCACGGCGAAGTACTAGGGTGGATAAAGCCCTTATCTAGCAATTCCTGGAGTTGAATCTTCAACTCACTCAACTTAGCTGGGGCAAAATGATACGGTGCCATGGAAATTAGTGCCATACCCGACAAGATCCTCGGAAAAGACGTCCGAGTACTTACAAACCACTCTTGGAAACTCAGTCCGGGTCTCATCACACTCACTACTCATACAGCTAGCGAGAAGACAACTACGCTCACTCCGTCCTTGCAGATCATACAACGGTGGTAAGATCCTACCAACCCGATCTCCCAAGAAATGAAAACAATCCCCGTTCAAGGTACATACAGTAACCCTCTGACGGTAGCAATCTATAACAGCCCGGTATGACGATAACCAGTCCATACCTAAAATCACATCAAACCCAGACATATCCATCAACACAAAAGAAAAGGGAAGTCGGCGATCGGCAACCTCTATATCACAGCCTCGACACCCCTGTTTCAAAACCAATTCACCCCCAACAGGTGATACCACACAAATAGGAGATGCTAACTGCGCCAACTCCAACCCCAAAATAGATGCAAATGCAGAATATATAAAAGAATGGGATGCACCCGTACATTAGCAACCGAGTTGCAAAACAAAAAGGTACCTCTCACTACTGATGGAGCCGGTACAAGATTCGGCGCGGTAACAACATATACACATCCTGTAAGTCTCTGATCTACCTGCTCACCTCTCGGAGCATAAGACTACTGCACAGACTGAGCCGAAGAGGCTCCTTGATTGGCCCTCGAGGCCTGAACTGACTGAGCTGGCTAATAGCTCTGAGCCTACCTCGAACCAGACACACTAGATGTGCCACCCAACTATGGGTAAAACCTCTTCAGGTGCCCTGCCTGCCCACATTGATAACAAGTGAGCGGCTGGACTCTACCCTGACTCTGGCCCTGAGAACGGACCAAAGATGATGCTGCACGCTGCCCTCCTCCCTTCTGCAGGCAAGCTGGAGACTTGTGGCCTAACTGACCACATTTGTAATAAGTAAAGTCTCCCTGACCACCTCTTCCAAAACCCGAACTCGGTACTGGAAAAGTAGATCTCGAATGCACTCCCTGGGATTGCTGAGGGTTAGAACCCCTCTGCCTTTTACCGTCCCCCTGGCCATCCTGACTCCTCTTGAAGCACCTCATCCTTTCCTCCTCTGCGTGCATAATGGTCTCAAGATGGGCTGCAGCCTCCACAAGGTGCCTATAATCCCTAATCATGGATCCGGCAACTCAAAACATGAGCCCGGTCCTCAACTTCTTCTCGAACTCCAAACATCTACGCTCCTTAGTTACCACTAACTCAGGGGCAAACCTAGACAAGCTAGTAAAAATGGCCTCGAATTCCGCTACTGGTGTACTCAACTGCTTAAGCTGAGAAAACTGATCTCTCAATTTTTCTCTCACTGTAGCTGGCAAATACTTGTCCTGGAAAATTTCAACAAAGGCTTCCCAAGTCCCTCTAATGCACCCTCGCACATACTTCCACCACTGACCCGTGTCTCCCTTCAGTAGGAAGGACGCCAAGGTCACTCGCAAGCCCCTGTCTTCGATGCCAAGCATCTCAAACGTCTTCATCATCTGCTCAAGCCACTCATCAGCCTTCAGTGACTCCTTAGGGTTACCCAAAAACTCGTCCATATTCGACTAGAAAAACTCCCTCTTCAGAAAAGACGGCCCTGCCTCAGCTACTTGGGCCTGGACATTCTCAGCCCTGAGAATGTCCATAGATTCCCTCAAAGCTCTTGACATTTCGCGGGCTAAGACGCCCATGGCCTCCTGACCTACTGGCTCAGCCACGTTGGCCTGACCAACACCCTTCTCCTGCGCTGGAATCTCATCTAGTATAGGCACTTCTTGCCTCCTAGGCCTACCACGCCTACCATCACGACCTCGTCCTGACATCCTAATAAAGGTAACAAAGACATTAGCACACTCACAAATGTACCGAAACTATTTCACTCGCGTCTTAATACGATGGACAATTGTAATTCACTCCACATAAGCACATAATCACATAAGCACTTATGAATTTCATCTCCGGATAATAACCGTCCCGTGGCGTTGCTAGAGTTCCGGTTAGAAACAGCAGTGATCAAGTGCCTTTCCAACAGGACTCCCAGAAACAAAGGATCCAATCAACATCCTATAAATCAAACTCCATACCCATAGTCACATAAACATGCTATCACATAAGCACATAACATTACACTTAAGTCTCTAACAAGCGAGACAAACCTATTATGATACTAACCACTTCCCACGTACCCAAAGTATTCAAACCCCGTACGCTCTAATACCAAGTTGTAACGCCCTTAGAATAAATGCATAAATCAATCATTCATGATATCCATAGACATAAGAGAATAAAATATATTCATTCATCAGAGTGTTATTTACAAAAGATGATTACATGTTATCAACAAAATAGTTGCCTACAGGCTTACAAGTCAAACACTTGGTTACAATAAAAGAAGAGTCCTAACTCTTTTACATATATAGCCCTTGGCTTGAATTACATGTAATACAAATAGATAACAACAAAAATAAGTTTTCAGCCTCTAAACCCCCCAAGCTACGTCCTTGGAGGCAGCATATCAACTGTACCTGAAAATGGTGTCCCAAGTAAGGTGAGCCAAAGCCCAGTAGAAATACGCCAAACAATATATGAGAATTAACTAAAACATTAGCATCTGATAAATGTTTAACCATTAAAAGCCAACTTACGATCTATCTATAACCAATCCACTTACATTGTTCAATGCCATCCAGACAATTTAAAATGAGACTACAACTCATATATAAACACTTCAGTAATCAACAACATTCAACACTTCTATACACATGCCATTTTACGGAACTACGTCTGAGGGAACCGACACCTATATATACAAAAGATTTTGGGACTTTCACCTTGGACACTCCGGCCAACTTAATTATCAATGGAGTCCATCCCATATCTTCTCCCAAACAAGTGGAGTACATCCCCTATCTCCTCCCACACAACATACATATACAATGTATTTAAACACATAGTCATATACAATGACCCAACAATTCACATATTCAATGTGTTAATTCCACCGTCACATTCAATGACACAATCTAATTGATTAGTTTCAATTTCCCTAATCATCATGCATTGTCTACAACAATCAAGACTATCCTCCACCGATAGCTCAAAACAGTTATTTCTAAACAGATAAATAAATCTATCAAACAGATAATTTATTACATTTTTCACCGATGAGTGATTCATCAATCCAACTACACCAATTAGTCCTAATTCCATCCAATTTCATGATTTTCAAAACAATTTCATATTCCCACAATTACCAAATTAATTATACAAATTAATTATTTAAATCCAATTAGGGCATTCTCCCCCAAATTCCACAATATTGACTTTAAAGTCCAAATCTCACCATTTTAACAATTGTATACCAATAATCCCATTTTTAGGACCCACATACACATAGAGAGTTTAAAATTAAAAACCCCTCTTTTACAAATCAACACCCAAATTATCCAAACCCAACCATTTATACAAAATGACTAACATTTATGTTAAAACTCATAGAAGTGAGTAGTTTATCCTTACCTCAAATGATGAAGCTCAAAGGAGAAGAAGAGTGAAACTCAAGATGCTCCAAATCCACAAATTTTCGGATCAAAGGGAAGCCCAAGCCAAGCTCTAACTTTCTTACAAAGGGACTAGGGTAGAAGACCTCTAGAGCAAGGAGCATTTTTAGAGAGAGAGTGTGTAGAGAAAGAGAAATAGCCGAATTAGGGTTTTTGGATGAAAAAGTGATGAATATCACGTTACTGCCAACTGATATAATTGAGGCTCGCTCGAGCGAAGGATCGATCGCTCGAGCGACCAGACACAAAAGGACCTCGCTCGAGCGCAAGAAGCGTCGCTCGAGCAAACAACGCGAAGCTTCAGGTCTGCAATCCAGACGCACGCTCGAGCGCAAGAGTCCTCACTCGAGCGAAGGAACACAAAACATAGGGCTTGCTCGCTCGAGTGCAAGAAAGCTCGCTCGAGCGAAGAATACCCACCTTCAGGTCTAAAACAGATGTAAACGCACGCTCGAGCGCAAGACTTCTCACTCAAGCGAAGAGACACATGACACAAAGCTTGCTCGAGTGCAAGAAAGCTCGCTCGAACGAAGAAGCAAATACCCAGGCCTCGCTCGAGCGCAAAAAGCCTCGCTCGAGCGAAGAAGCCAAATTCTAGACAGCAACCATTTGTTCTAATTCACAACCAACCTGTTTCAAACTCATCCAACACATCCCAAAACTCAAATACAAAGAATCAAAGGATGGAAACAAGACACAGACAACAACATACCATCACTAGACTCGAGTCCAGAATACAATAAATGATGGGGAAAATCGGGATCGCTATATCAAATATTTATACTGATGAACCAATCAAAATTTTAAATTAGATGTAAGCCTAAGCCTAAGGCTAGAATATGACTCATAATGTTAGATGACTCGATCCAAATAAAAACATAAATACATAAAAAAAAAGGGTTTAAAAATTCATTTATAAATCTCATATTGAGTAAAAGCCCCATCTGAATTCAAAATCTGAGTTTCCTTATTATATAGATTAGTCTTATTGATTTTGAAAATATAGATTTAATATATTATTTAGAAATTGGATTTATGGTTATACATTTATTTCTATTATGTTTTTTTTCTCTTTTTTTTTTCTCTTTTTTTTCTTTTGTGTTAAAAAGGTAAGATATACCACCTATGGCAATCAAATTTGAGATGCATTTTTATATGAGAATCTTTTTTATTTGGAATGACTAAAAATGTGAGATCTTCAAATATTTACAAGCGAGTATAAAAATGACTTGAAATATAGGATTCTTCAAACATTTCAAAATAAATACAAAAACTCCGTAGTAAGATTTGGATAAATGGGTAATTTCAAACTGTAACACTCCAATATAACGCTCAAAAAAAAATTTAGTGTTCTTTTTTCAAACGTAACACTCTAATGTAACACTCCAAAAAAAAACTACTTAGTGTGACACTCTAATATAACATATAAAAAAACTCTTTAGTGTACTTTTTCTAAAGGTAACACTTTAAAAAAAAAAATGTAAGATTATTCAAACTATTTCAAAAGAATGTGAGATTCTTCAAACTATTCCAAAAGAAGTGCAAAAATTCCTTAGTAAGCTTTAGGCAATGTATAATTTAAAACTATGAGTATTACGTTTAAAAAAAGCACACTAAGAAATTTTTTAGTATTTTTGTGTGTTATTTGGAGTGTTACGTTTGGGATTACATTGATTAGAGTGTTACGTTTGGAAAAAAAGTACATTAAGAAATTTTTGTGTGTTACATTGAAGTATTACGTTTGAAAAAAGTACACTAATGAGTTTTTTTTAGAGTGTTACGTGGATACGTTGTTACGTTTGAAAAAAGTACACTAAGAAATTTTTTAGTGTGTTACATTGGAATGTTACATTATTAGAATATTATATTGGAGTGTTACGTTGTTATTCGTAATGTGGGATATGTTTCAAAAGAGAGAAAAATCCAAAACTTATATAGTGTAGATTACCCAAATATATAATTTCACATTTGGAGAAATTCACTTTTATTTCTCAGAACATTAAGCCTAAAAGTGTAAGTGACTACATTTTTCTGTAATTTTCACTTTAATAAGACTTTTGGGTTCATAAGAAAAAATAGAGAATTAAACAGTTCACAAGATTATATTTTAAGACTTATTGGTGTTTCACCTAAATTTTTTTTTCCAAGTTTAAATTTTGTAATAAATATGCATAAACATATGCATATTTTTTATTTTAATTATAAAAATACTCACTATTTATCAATTTAATAAATAAATAGATCAAGTAATTCATAAATTAGGTATAAATTAAGATTATTTTAATAATTAAGCTACCAATTAATTTTTAAGAAAGATTTTTAATTTCTATCCCAACTTTAACAAGTCAAATCTAAAAAATAAACTTATCAATAATGAGAGAGAGCATTAGAGTTGGAGCTCTAATGACAACTCTAGTGATGTGTTAATATATAAAAAAATGTAAAATTATAAATTAAAATATTATATCATATCATAAAGTGAGATCCACCTCTAAAGCTCCTCAATTAGAGCTCCGAAACATTTTTGATAAACTTATAGTCAACAAAACCAAGTATAATAGTGTAACTTTGGGATAAGATGATTAGACAATCAGCTGAATTGCCTTGGCTGATCAATGGCTCATATACCGCGTCGTTTGGCTAGAGAGTGGGTTGGGTTGAAATTAAATTAGTTGTTAAAAAATTAAGGGTCTGTTTAGTAACGTTTATGTTTTCAATTTATATTTATAAAAATTTTATAAACTGATTTTTGTTTATTTTAAAAAAAAAACATAAACTACAAACGCGTTTGGTAATTGACAAAATGTTTAAAAAAATTTAAAAATATAAAAAAGAGTGAGAAATGGCAAGTGGCGGCGGAAGACGGTAGTGAAAAGTGGTGACGGTGAGTGGTGGTGGGTGGGTGACGGTGGCAGGTTGTGGATGGTAGCGAGTGGGTGGTAGTGGTGGTGGTGGTGGCGGGTGGGTGGCGGATGGCGGGTGGTGGTGGGTGACAGTGGTAGGTGGTGGTGGCGGCCGGTGGGGGTGGTGGTGGTGGCAGATGGGTGGTGGATGGTGGGTGATAGTGGGTGGTGGTGGCAAATAGGTGGCGGGTAGTGATGGTGGATGGGTGACGTAACGGGTGGTGGGTGGGTGGTGGGTGGTAGCGAGTAGGTGGGGGTGGTGGTGGTGGTGGTGGTGGTGGTGGCGGGTGGTGGTGGCAGGGGGTGGCGGATGGCGGCTGGTGGTGGGTGGTGGCAGGTAGGTGGTGGGTGGATGAGTAGGTGACGGTGGCGGGTCGTGGGTGGTAGCGAGTGGGTGGTGGTGGCGAGTGGGTGGCAGGTGGCCGGTGGCTGGTGGTGACAGGTGGTGGATGGTGGTGGCAGGTGGGTGGTGGGTGGTGAGTGGTGGTGGCGGGCGGTGGATGGTAGCGGCAGGTGGGTGGTGGTGGTGGTGGTAGTGGTGGCGAGGGGTGGGTGGTGGTGGCTGGTGGGTGGTGGTGGCGGGTGGTGGCTGGTGGTGGCGGGTGGGTGGTGAGTGGTGGTAGCAGGTGGTGGAGGCGGAAGACGGTAGTGGAAAATGATGGCGGATGGTAGCTAGTGTTGGGTGGTAAAAAAAAAAACTGAAAACTCAAAATGGAAACACCTTTTTTGAGTTTACATTTTTTGGCCAAATTTATAAACTGAAACTACTAATTTATAAATCAAAAATTTACCAAACAAGTTTTTATTTGAGTTTTAAAAATTTTTGTAAATATAGACAAAAAACAGAAAGTGTTACTAAACGTCACCTAAGGTTTTATTTGAAAAGTTAGTTATTTTAATAAGTTATTTAATTTTTAATTATTTTAATAAACTAAAATATTTATGTTTGAAAATAGGGTTGATTTTTTTTTTATAATTGGATGTGATATTTATGAGAAAAATATAAAATAATTATAGATTTGATGTGATATTTTATTTTATTAATTATTTTAATATATTTTATTTTATTTTTTTAATAAATTTTAGTAAAAAAATCAATTTTTAGCTTGTCAAACCTCAAAATAAATTAAAAAATTAATAAAATAAAATATTACATTTAAATCATAAATATTTTATTTTATTTATAAATATCAAAAAATCTTTAAAAAATTAACCCAAACAAATTATTTGGTGATTTTTTTTTTGGTCGAACCCAGGGCCGGCCCTGACTTATTAGGGGCTTAAGGCGAATTTTTTAAATTGGACCCTTCATATATCATTATCTAAAAAAAAAAAAATTGTTTAGATAAAAGGAAAAAAAAATTATTTCTATTACATTACAATTTAACAAAATTTAGATAACAAATATATATATATATAATAGTTGAATTTCAATTAGTTGAATCGAATTTTTATTTTTTAGCTTACCAATGCTATAAGAACTAAAGTTAATTGGGGGTAAGGATGTAAATTTTTTACACAACTCAAGTAATATATAAAATTAGCAAGTTAAGATTGACTATTTTTCAACATGAATCCAAGTATGACATGACTCAATAATATGAATTATTAGTTATATATTTTAATGTTCACTAAGGGAAGCCATGATGATTTTTTAATATTTTATTTAACTCCATCTAATTGAATAAAAAAAAGTATGTAAAATAATAATTAAGGCTAATATCTTTTTTTCATTCAAGATATTTTTTTTTGTTACCTATTTTAAAGTCAATCTAGTAAAAAAATATAGTAATAAGGTACAATTTTTTTAATTAGAAAAATACAATTGAATTAAAATCAAACATTCTATGAATAATTTCATTTAGTAGAAATAAATTTTTATAAAATTCAACTTACGAGAAAAATTTTAATCTCTCCATACACTTGCTAAGTTAATTTTAACTAAAAGTGAAAGTTTTCACATTAAATATCAATCGGACACAAATCAAAATAACACCATATGATAACATGATAATAAATAAATTGAGTTAATATTAAAATAATTATGAAATAATACAATATGATACACTTTCTTAATTAAAAACTTTAAATTTTATTTAAAATTAAGATCCGATACGACTACCTTAACGAGGCTTTTCCCAAAATAAGCCTTTTTTACATTGTATTTCCCAAACTAGGCTAACTTCTGACGAAATTCCCAAACTAAGCTAAAACGCCATTTCAATTCGCGCTTTTACTGTTTGGAGGCCAAAATTTGATGAATAGTGAAATCGCTATTTGAAATAGCGATTTTAATTAAGAAAACGCTGTTTCAAATCGCGCTTTTAACATAAAAAAATTTTTCTGAAGAAAACGCTATTCACAATAGCGCTTTTACTGTGCATATAATTTAATTTAATTTAATTTTTTTTTTTTAGAAAACGCCATTTCAAATGGCGTTTGTACTGTTCACTCCACAACCCACACTGGCGCGCACACACCCACACACACCCACACCAATCAAACATTGAAATAATATAATTTATATATATAATAATAATTTATAATAATTAATTATATAATTTTTATAATTTTTGTAAATATAAATCATTTTTAGGTTATGGATGGTTTGATTTATAATACGTATGTAAGGGTAAAAAATTTTATAATCAAAATTTTTGTTGTAATTTTTATAATCAAAAATAATTTATAATACGTATGTATTATAAAATTTTTTATAATAATTTACAATCCGTATGTATTATTTAAATCTTTACATTTTTTATTTAAAATTTTTTACAGTAAACCCATCTTCACATTTTATAATACGTATGTATTATTCAAAAATAATTTATAAAAATTTATAATTAATACGTATGTAAATAATTTAATACGTATATTCACATTTACATTTACAGTAAACCCATCTTCACATTTACATACGTATGGTTTAAGGGTAAATTTTTTGATAAATGACTTAAATGATAAATCAAACAATCCATAACCTAAATTTTTTTACCTTTACATACGTATGGTTTAAATAATTTATAAAAATTATTGCCATACGTATGTAAAAATCGATTATAAAAATTGCAAAAATTGATTATAAATTTTTTTATATATAATAATAATTTATAATAATCAATTATATAATTTCTATAATTTTTGTAAATATAAATCATTTTTAGGTTATGGATGGCAATAATTTTTGTAAATTATAAATTATAATTTTTGTAAAATTTGTAATAATAATATAAATCATTATAAATTATTATATATAAAAAAATTTATAATCAATTTTTACAATTTTTATAATCGATTTTTACATACGTATGGCAATAATTTTTATAAATTATTTAAACCATACGTATGTAAAGGTATAAAAATTTAGGTTATGGATGGTTTGATTTATCATTTAAGTCATTTATCAAAAAATTTACCCTTAAACCATACGTATGTAAATGGGAAGATGGGTTTACTGTAAATGTAAATGTGAAGATACGTATTAAATTATTTACATACGTATTAATTATAAATTTTTATAAATTATTTTTGAATAATACATACGTATTATAAAATGTGAAGATGGGTTTACTGTAAAAAATTTTAAATAAAAAATGTAAAGATTTAAATAATACATACGTATTGTAAATTATTATAAAAAATTTTATAATACATACGTATTATAAATTATTTTTGATTATAAAAATTACAACAAAAATTTTGATTATAAAATTTTTTACCCTTACATACGTATTATAAATCAAACCATCCATAACCTAAAAATGATTTATATTTACGAAAATTATAAAAATTATATAATTAATTATTATAAATTATTATTATATATATAAATTATATTATTTCAATGTTTGATTGGTGTGGGTGTGTGTGGGTGTGTGCGCGCCAGTGTGGGTTGTGGAGTGAACAGTACAAACGCCATTTGAAATGGCGTTTTCTAAAAAAAAAAAATTAAATTAAATTAAATTATATGCACAGTAAAAGCGCTATTGTGAATAGCGTTTTCTTCAGAAAAATTTTTTTATGTTAAAAGCGCGATTTGAAACAGCGTTTTCTTAATTAAAATCGCTATTTTAAATATCGATTTCACTATTCATCAAATTTTGGCCTCCAAACAGTAAAAGCACGAATTGAAATGACATTTTAACTTAATTTAAAATTTTCGTCAAAAGTTGACCTAATTTAAAAAATACAATATAAAAAAGGCTTATTTTAAAAAAAAGCCTCTACCTTAACCACCTCAGCTGAGGGGCGGCCCTGGTCCAACCACAACTACATATACAAGAAGACAATCATAATAAATGAAAAGATATAATAGTAAAATAAGATAGTAACTATTCAGTACTCTACTGTACTTTCCCAGGTAGGTTGCCAGCAATTTGTTCCCTTTTCTCTCTCAACATTTTCTCTCTCTAACTACACCGTACAAAGAGGAAGGTCCGTTTGCCTGCTATTTGTTCCCTTTCCTTTCCTCGTATTGGAGAGAGGGGGATCTATCTGCACTGCAGACGTGAGAATCAATGCACTAGAGAGAAGCGGCGCGTCAATGATTTGGTTTCAGTATACCATTGTCCTTGTTTGGCAAAGGTGTTTTTTATTTCAGAAATGATTTGTGCCCTTAATGCTCTTAATTCTCATTTTGGGTATTTTTTTTTTTTTTTGCCTTGATATGGAAATTCGGGGCATTAGGGGCCCCCAATTTCGGACCACCAACCGAAGCCCTTTTTATTTTTTGGAATAAAGAATTGTTTGGAATGAATTATATAAGTACACGTTTTAATTTTTTTGGCTAAAAAAATAGAAGAAGAAAAGATATATACTTATTTGAAATAATTTTTTAACTTTTTACAAAAAAATATGTATTAAAATATTGTATCAACTAACAAAATGACCTTGTTACCCTTCTGACCGCTGTGCTGCATTGTTAGTGAATGTGAGTGCAAGTTCGTGCAGTGCACTGTGCTGCATTGTTTTTTTTTTTTCCTCACCAAAAAGTGCACGGTTAGAAGGGACAAAAAAAGGGCATTTTTGTCTTTTATCCTCTGTCTATTCAAACCTTTTTTTTCCGTCCAAACATGTGAATAGTATTAACTTTTTTACTTTTTCAGTAACTTTTTGAATTTTTAACTTTTTTAGGAGATGTCAAACATGCACTAAATTTTAAAAACAAAAAATAAAAAATAATTAAAATAATTAATAAGATAAAATATTATATCAAATTCATAATTATTTTATTTTTTCTCTCACAAATATCACATTTAGCTATAAAAAAAAATTCAACCATCTTTCTAAACACAAATATTTTAACCTACTAAAACAGTCAAAAATTAAAATAGCCAACTTTCCAAACTACTCCTAGCACTCAAATAAGAGAAAAATTTGCATTAATATTTTAAGGATCTCTTTGATTTGAGTGTTAAGTTGTATTTTGAGTTTTGAATATTTAAAATGAGTTTTGAAAAGAGTAAATTTGTTTAGTTATGAATTTTAAAAAGAATTTTGAATTATATTTTAAGTTTTGAGTTGTGTTTTAAAATTTTTTGAGTTTGTTTTTGTTTAAATGTTCAAATATTTTCTTAATTTTATTTTTTAGGATAAATATTTATTTATTTTTAATGTGTATTGTATTTACTACATTTGTGCACTGTATTTTTTAAAATGTTTTAAATATTTAAAAATTAAAAAATATATATTTTATATTTTAAATATATAATTTTTATTTAAATAATTTTATTTTTATGTTAAATATTTTATTTTATTTTTTTTAATTTTTAAATATTTTTTAATTTTTTTAAAATTTTAAAAAAAATTGGATCGCTCATATATATCTAAATAATAACAAATTATTTAGTCAATATTTAAAAAATAACAAAATATTTTTTTAAAATAAAAAAAAAATTAATTATTTTTTTAAAATAGAGTTTTGAAAAGAGTTTCGTTCTAAATTTTGAAAAGAGTATGTGAACTTATTTTTAAGTTATATGTTTGGTTATGAGTTATTATCCAAATCACAATTCTAAAACAAAACCAAATGCTACCTAATGTTAATAACTAGTAGTATTACAAAATTAAAATTACTCTTTTCCTAATTTCTACTTATCATTTCTTTCAGAATTGACATAGGTGGGCCCATAAAGGCTATTGGCCCCCCACTTAGAGCCCAATACACGATCCAAACATTAAGGCCCAACATTACTGAAATCCAGTATAGCACCAAGAACCAGTGGCATCTAAACACTTGTCAAGAGGAGAACCAGCCACATAAGTAGACAAAGATCTTGTAAAGTTATTGTACCACACACTAGTCATTAATGAGGTCCCCTGCAGCATTTAATGCAACAACCCCCTCACGATGGGACAGAACATGGTCTCACCATGAATAATGTAAGTTGGAGCATAGACTTTTGGCCAGGATGACGGGAGGAAATGATGAAAAGGATATGAAGAGGTTTCTAAGACAAAAGGAGGGGTTAAGTTCTATATCACAATCCTATCTCTATTTTTTCCATTGGTCTCTCTTCTCTAACTAGATCATCGGAGGGTTCGCTAGGGGACTCCCGTTCCCCGTTGGACTCTTGTGCAGGTTATCCGGTGGGCCCAGCGGTCAGACAACGGCGTGGGAGGCGTGGATCAGCCCGACCCGATCCACGGAGACCAGTAGTATCATCAAGAATAATTAGGGTTCATAAAATTGTTGTTTTGGTAATTGAGATTAAATATTTATAACAATCAATAAATACAATAATATAATAGATAGAAATTAGAATCATAAAAGACAAATATAGAAGAAGAGAGGCTAATGGAGGAGAGCTGCTTGAGTACACTAGCAGTCTGATTCAATAAACAGGTAGTGTCAACAATTTGCCCAGCTTATCTCTCTCTCTCTCTCTCTATATGTAAAATATGTATAGGGTTCAACACTTTTCTAGGTTCAAAACGAATTGGACAATACTGTTAGACTATTGTGGGTTTGATTTTAGGCTCATCTTGACAATTCAAATGGTTCAATATGTAGAATTTGTTGAATTTATTATTTTTGTAAAAAAATCACATTAATCGGATATCAAAAGTCACTTAATCAACTTGCATTTGTGTCTACGATTTATTTTTAAAATCATAATTGTCATTAAAACAAATATAATCTGATCAAATACCTATCAATTTCCGATCAATATGATTTTTTTGCAAAGATGACATGAGACGAGCTTTACACATTGAACGGTTTGAATCATTAAGATAGACTTGGAATCGAGCCCCACAATGGCCTAACAATATTGTCTAGTCTGATTAAGGATTGAAAAAAAAAGGTGTGGCCATATATATATAATCACCATGAGATATGGCAGAGAGGTTGAATATTGGGTGCGCACTGTAACGTCCCAATTTTCATACCCAAATGACAATACAATAATCATGGCCCTTTTAAAGGAAAGCCAATTATACAATTCCACACTTGCATTTGTTAATATAAATAATTCCTCATGCGATAATACATTAGTCCAACAAGTAATTAAACAAATAAATACCCCTAAGGGTTTACGAGTTTCCAAGGTTTAAGCCTGGTTACACAAAATGATTATTCAAACCCACACAAATACAGCCCTTGTCTTACAGACAGAGTCATAGCAAAATGAGAGTTTTATACTCTCAATACACACATTTTCTAGCCTTTAGTTAGGCGAAATCACCACATCCTTTCATGCACAAAAATCCTGTAGGGTGAGCATAAAGCCCAGTAGGAAATTCTTAACAAAGTATATACATTTTATACAAGTCTCAAGAGATGAAATGCACATGCCATGCTATGCCCTTTTTGAATATAAATCATATTTTTCATCTTTTGAAAACCATCATGCTCAATGATGTCATGCAATTTCAATTGTTCAAAACTTAACAATTTATTTCAAGGGCGGTAAATACAACTCTGGTAATCCCTAGGTCGGTGTCTGCAAGTAGACTATACAAGTACTACAAATTTTTCATTTTTACTAGCATTGACTGGAAGGCTCGACACCTAGAATCTGTCATTTTTACCAATATTAACTGGAAGGCTTAACACCTATTCAATTTCATCTACACCACCTGTCAAGACTTACCATCGTATTTACCAAAAACCAATTCATGAAAACTTGTTTCTCAACATTCTTTTCTCAATGCAAGTTTTCAAATCAACTTTCACAGTTTAATGTAATCAAATGAATTGATATGCCAATAACACTAGATGAATATAAATATTTTTATTCCAATTCATCATCCAAGGAATAACACAATTCCCTCTTCTCAAGTATCCTCAACAATTAGTCATTTCAAGACTATTTCAACGTTTTGAACTATAATTTCTAAAATGAACAACAATTCTCATATTCCCTGAAATTCATCATTTATATAAATATAAATAAGAAATTTTCCAAACATCCATTTATTTTGACACACAAAATAAATATAACAATATTATTCATGGATTTTCAGTCTCTTAAATTTTTTTTTTCCAAATTCTAGTTTTTCTCACCAAAACTATACAACTCAAATCTTTTGAAAGAAAACTTTCCAAAATCATCTTTTCTTCAATCAACGAAGATCAAAACCCATAAGATCATTTTAAAAAAACAAGAGACAAACCCACTTTCAAAATCGCTCAACTTCTTGAATTAACAATCAATTTTCAAAGCTATCGAAGGATGATTTCGAAAATCATCTAGATCTTGCAAATATATATATAACTCTAAGAAAATCCCTACCTCAAGTTTTGAAGAAGAAATAAGATGAAACCCCCAAAATCAACGGTATCCAAACTCGATCTTCAACGCATACAATGAAGTCCTCGAGGAGCTAACCAACTTTGATGAAGAACTTAGGTCCAAATCCTAAAGGATTTGA
Source organism: Camellia granthamiana (assembly GCA_036172215.1). NCBI lineage: Eukaryota > Viridiplantae > Streptophyta > Magnoliopsida > Ericales > Theaceae > Camellia > Camellia granthamiana. The sequence goes on from CM069912.1 coordinate 12,281,010, forward strand.
AGAAATCAAAGATCTTGTGAGGTTTTTGGTAGGAAATGTAGAGAGAAGGGAGAGGAAATGTTTTTAGAGAGAGAGAGATTTCAAAAGTGATGTGAAATATCAGATTCACAAACTGATATAATACATGGTTCGCTCGAGCGTAGAAAACCTCGCTCGAGCGTCAAATACACTATCCCAGTACTTTTGCAGACATGTCAAACTTCTGAAACTAAACATTCTCTGCTCGAGCGCGTAAACGGCCGCTCAAGCGGACAAGCAACTTCTAATGCATTTTGCATTTTTGTTTTGGGGGCACTACCCCGTAGACCCCCGCGAGCTGACCGGGCAGCTTGACCCCCGACCGGCCCAGTCGAAGTGGCAAAACATGAAAGAATGATTGAAACCAAGATCGCTACAACCTTCCCTCCTTAAAGACTTTCGTCCCCAAAATTTCAAATCAAACTACCCAAACAAAGGGGTTTCTAGTGATCAAAGCCACGCTATTTCATTTTCAAATCACAATACTAACTCTCAGCCAAATTCCACCATTTCTACCATGGTTATCTCATTTACAACAACCTCCCAAATATGCATAAACATGAAATTTTTCAAAAAGTAATGGCAACTCTAAACAACCTTATGCTTAAAACAACAACGCACATATCAACATGTGGTTAACAACTTTAAATACGTTTCCCTCAATACTAGAGAATATTACAAAGAAAAGCAACTTAATCATTTTCAAATAAATCCAGATATTTGGAGCGAACTTTCGCCTCCGGTTTCCACGTCGCTTCTTCAACCCCATGGTATCTCCATGACACCTTTACCAACGGTATAGTTTTGCCCCGTAGCACTTGCTCCCGGGTATCTAATATTTGAACCGGTCGTTCTTCGTAAGAGGCATTCTCATCTACTTCCAAGTCAACCCAATCAAGAACATGAGAAGGGTCGGGTTCATACTTCCTAAGCATAGATACATGAAATACGTTGTGAACTCCCGAAAGTTGTGGCGGTAAAGCTAACCGGTATGCCACTTCCCCAATTCGCTCTAAGATCTCAAAAGGCCCAATAAACCTTGGAGATAATTTACCACTCTTACCAAATCTCATCAAACCCCGCCTTGGTAAGATTTTTAGAAACACATGGTCACCTACTTCAAAAGATAAAGGTCGTCTCCTCTTATCGACATAACTCTTTTGTCGGCTTTGGGTCGTAGCTAACCTCTTCCGAATGAGAACAACTTTCTCGGTTGTCTCTCTAACAATTTTCAGACCCAGTAACAGTGTATCACCCACTTCGGCCCAACAAACCGGTGATCTACAAGGTTGGCGATACAAGGCCTCAAATGGTGCCATCTCAATACTAGCTTGGTAACTATTGTTGTAAGCAAACTCAATCAATGGTAAATGCCTTTCCCAAGGCCCTTTAAAATCAAGGACATAAGCTCTAAGCATGTCCTCCAAAATCTGAATGGTACATTCCGGCTATCCATCGGTTTGAGGATGATAAGCGGTGCTAAGGGTCAACTTAGTTCCCAACGCCTCTTGAAGGCTTTGCCATAACCGGGCAGTAAAACAAGGATCCCTATCCGACACAATAGTCACAGAGACTCCATGAAGTCGAACTATCTCTCTAATGTACAACTCTACCAAGCATTCAACTGAGTCGTTGGTGCACATCGGAATGAAAATGGTTAGACTTAGTCAACCTATCAATAATCACCCAAACGGCGTCATTGTCTCGTTGTTTTCTAGGAAGCCCAACTACAAAATCCATGGTAACACACTCCCATTTCCACTCGGATATTGGTAAGGGTTGTAACAAACCCGTTGGTCTTTGGTGTTCGGCCTTCACTTGTTGACAAGTAAGGCACTTCGATACAAATAAAGCGACATCCAGTTTCATACCCCTCTACCAAAACTGATGACTAAGATCATGATACATTTTAGTGCCTCTCGGGTGTACCGCAAGGCATGAGTGATGGAACTCCTGAAGTACTTCTTCTCTACAAGATTCTGGTACAAACAAACGGTGTAAGTAACGTACACTCAGATCCGAGTGAACGTTCAATCCTTTCTCTTCCTTCCCATTGGAAATCTTAACACGGATTGATTCCACATCATGGTCTTCTCGTTGTGCCTCCCTGACCTTACTAACCAAGGTAGATTGAGCATTCAAAGTAAACAGAGTAGCACTCTCTCCGGACTCACCCAAGTGCAAGTCAAACTTGCCAATAACATCTAGCATATCCTATTTCCGAATGGCCACATTTGCCAAACTATTCACAGATTTTCGACTCAAAGCATCGGCCACCACATTGGCCTTCCCTGGATGATAGTGTAACTCAAAGTCATAATCCTCCATAAATTCCATCCACCTCCATTGTCGTAAATTCAAGTCTTTTCGCGAAAACAAATACTTTAGACTCCTATGATCGGAGAAAACCTCAAACTTCTCACCATACAAGTAATGCCTCCAAATTTTCAAGGCAAAAATTACCGCCACCAATTCTAAATCATGGGTGGGGTAATTCTTCTCGTGAGTTTTCAATTGTCGTGAACCGTAGGCCACAACTTTTCACTCTTGCATCAAGACACAACCAAGTCCATCCCCGGACGCATCACAATAGACGGTGTAATTCAAACCCCTTTTCGGAATTATCAAGACCTGTGCGGTGGTCAATCTAGTCTTAAGTTCTTGGAATGACTTTTCACAAGCCTCATTCCACACAAATTTGATACCCTTTCTAGTCAACCTAGTCAAAGGTGCAGCTAGTCTAGAGAAGTTCCTAACAAAACGTCAATAATACCCCGCTAACCCCAAGAAACTCCAGATCTCAAAAACATTCTTGGGTTATTCTCAATCTTGTACGGCATCTATCTTTGAAGAGTCTACTGTTACTCCCTCTCTTGACACTACGTGCCCCAAAAATTTTACCTCGGTTAACCAAAACTCGCATTTCTCAAACTTGGCATACAAACGGTGTTTTTTAAGCAATTCAAGCACTACCCGTAAGTGAGCCTCATGTTCCTCCTCAGAGGTTGAATAAATTAAAATATCGTCCACAAAGACGACTTCAAAACGGTCCAAATATTCCTGAAAAATTATGTTCATCAAATTCATAAAAGAAGCAGGCGCATTGGTTAACCCAAAAAGCATTACAAGGAATTCATAGTGGCCATAACGCGTACGAAAGGCCGTTTTCTGAATGTCCTCCTCCCAGACTCTCAACTGATGGTACCCTGACCTCAAATCTATTTTTGAGAAGCAACGAGACCCTTTAAGTTGGTGAAACAAATCATCTATTATGGGTAGAGGATACTTGTTCTTAACTGTAACTCTATTCAACTTGCGGTAATCAATACACAACCGTAATGACCCATCATTCTTCTTCGCAAAGAGAGCTGGCGCTCCCCAAGGTGATGTACTAGGGTGAATGAAGCCCTTGTCTAAAAGTTCTTGGAGTTAAATCTTCAACTCATGCAATTCGGCGGGTGTAAATCTATACAGTGACATGGAAATCAGTGTCGTGCCAGGCACTAATGCAATGGAGAACTCGATCTCCTGGTGAGGTGGTAAACTAGTAAGATCTTCTGGAAAGACATCCGAGTATTCACAAACAACCCTTGGTAACTCAACACGAGCCCTGTCACTCTCACTATCCAAGAGAGTTGCAAGAAGGCCACTAAGCTTGCTCCTACTACGAGGTTCAACAATTGGCGACAAGGCTCTATCAACTCAGTTCTCCAGAAAATAGAAACGATCACCACCCGAAGTGCACATTGTAACTATCTGATGGTAACAATCAATCACAGTTTGATAAGAACACAACCAGTCCATGCCTAAAATGACATCAAAACTCGACATATCTAGCAACACAAAAGCAAACGGAAATCGACGCCCGGCAACTTCTATTTCACAATCACGACAACCTCGGTCTAAATCAACTGTACCCGCAACAGGTGACTTTACTCTGAGTGGAGGCACTAACTGTGCTACCTCTAACCCCAATGCATAAGCAAATGCAGTAGATATAAATGAATGAGACGCACCTGTGTCTATAAATCATTAGCCAAAGAATTACACACAACAAAAATACCTCTCACAACTGAGGATTCTGGCAACCGCTCTGGCACGGTAACAGCATACATGTGCCCTTATGGCCCCTGATTAACTTGTCCCCCTCTTAGAGCATAGGCCTGTTGTACCGACTGAGCCGAAGTAGCTTCCTAATTAGCTCGTAAAGCCTAAGCTGAATGAGCCTGCTGGTGGCTCTGAGTCTGCTTCGACCCTGATGCGCCAGATGCGCCTTCCAACTGAGGGCAAGTTCTCTTCATATGCCCCGGCTGACCACACTGATAACAATTAAATCCCTGGCCTCCATTCTGAGACTGAGACTGACTCTGAGATCGGTTAGGTGGTGGTGGTGGCAACATCAACTGTCCTCCACCCTTCTGTGGGCACGAAAAGGCTTTGTGGCCCGATTGGCCACACTTGAAACACGTGAAGCCACTAGATGTACTTTTTCCAGGAACCGCTCTAGGCAAAGGAAAAGTGGATTTTGACTGCTGTGGTTGTGGCTTGAATGAAAAAGTACCCATGCTCTTCTTATTCTGCCTATAGTCTCCTTGAGACTCTTGGCCCCTAGGCCTCGAACTCCGAAGCCTTTCCTCCTCGGCTTGCACGAAAATCTCAACGTGTGCCGCCGACTCTACAAGACGGTCATAGTTCCGAATCATGTTCCCAACAATCTTAAAGAAAATTTTGGTTTTCAACTTTTTCTCGAATTTAATGCAATGGCGCTCTTCCGTTGCCACTAACTCTAGTGCAAACCTAGATAAACTAGAGAAAACTGTCTCGAACTCAGCCACGGTCATGTCGAGTTGTTTGAGGTCTTTGAACTCTTGCCTCAATCTCTCCCTAGCAGCGAGAGGTAAATACTTATCTTGGAAAGCAACCACAAAGGCTTCCCATGATGGCTCCACCCTACCCTTGGCATACTTCCACCACTGACCCGTATCCCCTTTAAGGTAGTAACTCGCTAGAGTCACCCTCAACTCGCTATCATCTATATGAAGCATCTCGAATGTCTTCACAGTTTGTTCGAGCCACTCATCTGCTTTCTTGGGCTCGGAGCCACCATGGAATTTATCTAGTTTGGCCCGTAAAAACTCTCTAGTAAGGAAACTCGTCCTTGACTCCACGGTGTTCTCTCGGGTTTGATTCACCGCCCTCAACAAGTTCATAGACTCTGTCAAAGCCCCCGCCATTCTCGGGCTAGGGCCCCCATTGCAGTTTGACCCGCTTGTTCCACATGCTCGGCCACATTAGCTTGGCGTCCTTGCTCGGCTATATTAGCTTGGCCGAACCTTCTTCTTGTACCAGAACCTCATGCATACCTCGGCAAGCCCTACCACGCCTCCCGCCTCTACCACCACGGACTTGACCCCTTCCTAACATCCTAATAAAGGACACAAGAGAAATAATTTAGCACATTAACTCATATGTGCTCGTAACTGGACTCACACGTTCGACTACAATAATTCCATATATTTATTTACCATATACACAATTCAATTTCACTCCACAAAAGCACTTAGTCATGTAAACACATACGGATTATACTGTTATGATGAGATTCGTCCCAAGAAAAACCAAGAATTCTTAATAGAATGAGTATTGATCAAGTACCCTTCTAATAAGACCTCAAGGAATTTAACAGGCGCAAACAACATCCCAAAAGTCCAATCCAATACCCATTTAGTCACATAAGCGTGCTATCACATAGTCACAAGATGCATAACACTTCCTAAACATACTAAATGAACCCATTGTGGTTAAACAACCACTTCCCACGAGCTCCAAGTATTTAAATCCGGTAGCTCTGATACCAAGTTGTCACGCCCCGTATTTTATTACTCGAATAACCTTACCAATATTCATTAATTAAGTCCATTTATAAATAACATTTCATCCTTGGATGAAATGATGAATAATTAAATATACATATTCCCTCTCATTATACAATAATGACATTTATATACAAATAAAAGAAATGCCCTAAGGCTTACAATAAAAGAAAGGACACTACTCTTTACAAAAAAATAGCACCCAGCCAAACAATAAATGAAGTAGTACAATTCATGACTACATTACACTTATGAAATGGTAAAAACCATTGTTTGATCTTCAAATCCGAAAAGCATTCCCTGTACACATGTACAGGCAGGGGGTGAGCAACCACTAACCCACCAAGCAATCTCATATTAAAAGATTAGAGGATATGCGGATACAAAGATACTCATACATATATGTAAAATCATATCATGTCAAAATCATATGGTTTTGTCACATAATCTCTTAAATCTAATTTATGTAATTAACCACAACCAGTTAACTTAAATAAATAAACATGCTTCATTAGCAACATGACATCCTTTTCAATCCATTCAATTATCTCATTACACTAAAGAGAGAATAATTGTGTCGAGTGTTAGTCAGTTATATGCATATACTAGGAATAAGTCGTGCTTAAAGGCACTTCCTAACAAAATTTAGGTTTCGTTTAGAAATAACTAATTTAGCCGGACTTTTTAGTAGGATTTTTGCTTTTTTATTTTTAATTTGGGTGTGATGATTATGAAGAAAAAAATAATAATTATGATTTGGATGTGACATTTTGTCTTATTAACTTATTTAGCCTATTTTTTTTTTTTTTTTAGTTATTTAAGCAAAAAAATTATTACCAAATGACAACTTAAGCATACATGGATTTAATTTAACTTAAGCATAGGATAATTAATGTTCCCGCCACTTCCTTCTTTCCTCTTTCTTTCATTTTCTTTCTTTCTTCGTTTTTTTTTTTTCAACAACTAATCTTAAATGACTACTTTGCCTACGAAAGTTGATGTGCTAATGCTTCTACTACTCACTTGTTTATCTCCTTTTGTGAATATAATAGATAGATCAGTTGCAATTTTGTTGAGTAGATCCAGATTCAATAGTTCAGGGATTGAATAGAATAAATTAAAAGTTGAAGAATGAAAACAAACAATATTGTGAAACTTTAGGGAATAAAAGTGAAATTAACCCATAAAGAAAATTATAATGAGTTAAAACTCTCTATATTTAGTTAACTCAAGTAGGATTATAAGAGGTTACAATAATTAGAAAACTGATGAATAGAAATATACTTTTAATAAAATCATATATAAAAAAACCAAAAAAGTAAGAAAACAAATTACCAAAAAATGGAGCAATTGAACCGATTGTAAAAGTTGGGCGTGAGCACCATTAGTCGCAGCGATGCACAACTTGGTTTTCAATCAAAAAATATTTTTGATTTCCCCCCCCCCTCCCTTTTTTTTTTTGAGTTTGGAAGTTTTTGGTCAGATTAATGCAGCATAACTTTTAAATTTAGGGCATAACTTTTAAATTTAGGGCCAAGCTTCTCTCCAGTCTGAGATTAGATTGGAGCATGCTGTTAGATCTGTGAAGTCCATCATGGATCTTGTTTCAATAATTTGAACAGTTCAATGTGTAGAACTCGCTGAGTACTTCATCCCTACTAAAAATCACGCTAATCAGATATCGATAGTCACTTAATCAAATCACATTTTTATCAACGATAAATATGATTTTTAAAATAAGTTGTTAATAGAAATCAAATCCGATCAACTAGCAATCAATGTTCGATCAACGTGATATTTTATAAAAATGAAATACTCGACAAACTCTATACATTAACGGTTCAAATTATTGAAATTTAGAGTTTGTTTGGGAAGTGGATTGACTTTTTGGCTATTTTAATCTGGGGCTAAAAAGTCTCGTTTGGGATAGACTTTTTGGTTTTTTTGACTTTTTATAAAAGAAAGAATGTAATGATTATGAATTGAATGTGACATTTTGTCTTATTAAGTTAAAAAGTCTATTTTGTCTTTTTATAACTAAAATAACCTCAAACCCAACCCAACTCAAGTTGCCGGACGAAAGTTTAATAGTTCTTCAAAATTTCATTTAACAACTCAAAATCTCAACTTAATTATGTGGTCAATGCAGTCAACATAAAACCATGCTGCATGGCTACAAACCTCAACTGCATACATGACTTGCGTATAGCACTACAAGAAAAAACACATTTAGCGACTAAATTTTTAGTCGCCAAAAGTCTTTTTTTAATTGCCAAAAGTCGACTTTTCACTTTCCCCGACTAAATATTTTAGTCGCCGATTTTGTCGTGAATACATGGTCGCCGGAGGTATTGGCGGCTAAAAAAGTTTTAGTTGGCAAAAAACAGGTCTTCAGCGACCAAACCTTTTGTCGCCAATAGTCAATTACATTTTTAAAAATTATACATTTAGCGACTAATCTTTCAGTCGCAAATAGTGATTTTTTTTTTAATTTATACATTTGCCGACTAAGCTTGTCGTCGCCAATAGTCCATCTTTTGGCGACCACACAGTTTTAGTCGCCAAAAGCATATTTCAGGAAAAAAAAAATTACCCTCTGCTGTTCCCAAATTTCGAACCACCAACCTCTCACATTCTAAACCTTTACCAACACACTCTCCCCACTATGCCACTACAACATCACATGAACATAAATGCAACATATATTATTTATATAGTATATTGACCGGTATTAATACAAAACTATATATATAAATAATTATTTTTATTTAGTATAATTTATGTAAAAAATAAATTATTTACTAAAAAAAATAGGAGACCACTTTTGGCGACTAAATCTGTTTTTCAGTCTTCAATTCTATACTTTTTGGCTACTAATTACTTTTTTGTCGCTAAAAGAATTAATTCCCGCCTAAAACCTCCACTTTTGGCGACTAAACTGAATTTTAGTCACCAAAACCCTCCACTTTGGGCGACTAAACTGAATTTTAGTCGCCAATTGTTGACTTTTAGCTACTAAATTTTTTTTAGTAGCCAAAAAGCTTCACTTTTAGCTACGAAATTTTTTTTTGTCGGTAAAACACGTATAATCGGCGACCAAACTATTTTTTAGTCGCCAAAACCTATACTTTTGGCTACTAAAATGTTTTTAGTCGCTAAAACCCATATAATCGGCGACTAAACTGATTTTTAGTCGCCAATAACTATACATTTGGCTACTAAACTGTTTTAGTCGCCAAAAGTCTTCACTTTTGGCTACTAATTCCATTTTAGTCGCCGAAAGTGCTACTTTCAGCAACGAAATTTTTTTTTTAGTCGCCATTTGTGCTTTTTGTTGTAGTGTAGAAAATCAAAAGCATGCCCATTGCTATACGTAGCCGTTGGATCGATCACAGCTTGCTTGATGATGTGATTGTGTATGTATGGTGTGATTGTGTATGTATGGTATGATTGTGTATATTAGGAATTAGGCATTAAAAAGATTGTGGTGTAAATAGGAATTAGATATTAGATATTAGGAAGATTCCAGAAAAGTTTTCAAGAATTTTAATAGGTGTTTGACATGCACTCAAAAAATTTTTTTTTTTTTCATACATATACTTATTTGTTTCACATCAATCAACATCTCCTCTTTACTATTCTATTAATTTTCTATACTTTTCTACATTTTTTTTTATAAAAAATTAAAAAAAAATATACTTATTTAAAATATCTCAAACCAACCCTCCGCTTGTATGCAATGGAATACATAATAAAAATAAAAAATAAAACCGAAAGAAAGCACAAAAAAGAAAGAAAGAAGAAGACGGGGAAATAGATCTTCAAAAGGTGAAAACTAAAATTACACGTTCGTTCGTTCTTCGTTAAACGAGTTAGTTTAGCATTAATATGTATTGATTTAAACGGAAATTACATTAAAAAAAAAACCCCCAAATTTTGGAGTTTTTAATTTCATCAATTTATTCCTTAATATTTTGTTTTGTTTTTAATTTAGATTTTAAGCCATTTGTCTATCTTCATTAAATAAAATTAATGAAAAAATAATATTTTAATCATTATATATAGGTTTATAGAAAAATGATTTTGTGTGCGTGTGTATATATGTTATGCAGGCAAGTTGCATGATGGAAGTTGGAGTGAAAACTTCGTCAATGGGAGTGGATTCCGAGCATTCAGAGCCATGTAACGTGCTTGGAGGTATAAATCGAGTGGGACAAAAAAATAAGCAAGTTTAAATTGCTATTAGTTTGAAGACTCAAGTGTTTGTGTATTTTCCTTGCTCTAAAACCTCCTTCTCCGGCCTCTCTTTTGGGCCGGCTGGCCGCCGCCTTTGGATATGGCGGTCGGCTAGCCTAACTCGTACTTTCCTTTGTCCTGTTAGTTTTCTTTTCAATAAACTTGAGTCCCCCGTTTCTACCCACCTAGGTGTGTCTCGTTGCTGCGGGAGAGTTTGGTGTGTCCAGGTTTTGCCATCAGTTTTGTTCTCATGTGTTTTCCACCTTGCCGGAATAGATGATTCAGTAGGGGCGTCCTGGTATTTCGCTCGTGTGCTCTTTGGCGAGCAGGAGTTTGAGGGGTGTGTTTTTGGACGATAACAAGGGGATCGTAGGAGATCCAGTTCTGTCCGGGTGTCACTCGTGCGCTCCTCCTCGAGTGAGAGTTTGAGGGGTGAAGCTCTACTTTTTGTTTGGAAGTGTCCCAACGGGTGGTCGGTGTTCGGTGGGTGTGCGGATCCGCAACGTGAGATGGAAGACCTGTTGGTTTGGTGTTTCGCAGAGGGTTTTTGAGTGAGAGGTGGAAGGAGAAATACTGTAGCAGAGGAGGTGTTGCAGAGGGTGAGGAGTAGCAGAGTGTGAGTTGGGAGACCTGTTTTGTTTCAGGGTGAGGAGTAGTAGCAGCTTGGTGTGGGCTTTGGGAGTTTGGTGGAGGAGTAGAAATTTTCTTCCCGATGGAGTTGAGCAGTGGAGGTGTAGCAGAGCGTGAGATGGAAGTCATAGCAGCATGGTGTGGGCCTTGGGAGTTTGGCAAAGGAGTTTTAGTTTTCTTCCCGGTGGAGTTGAGCAGTGGAGGTGTAGCAGAGCGTGAGATGGTAGACCTAGCAGCATGGTGTGAGCTTTGGGTGTCTGGCAAAGGAGTTGAAGTTTTCTTTCCCGGTGGAGTTGAGCAGTGGAGTTGTAGTTTCCTTCCCGGTGGTGGCGATGGTGTTTTTCTCGGCCGGAGTGGGCATTGGGAGTTGGGAGGCGTGGGTTGTTGTAGTAGCTGGGACGTGGGGAGTTGTAGCTGTTGTTGCAGCAGAGGCGTGAGGCATTGGGTCTTGGAGTGCAGCGTGTAGGGTGAAACGTGCAGCAGTGCAACGTGCAGCAGGCGTGGGCTGCTGAAAAATTTATTAGTAGGGTGCTTGGGAAAAGATTTAGTTTAAAAGATTTAGTTTAAAAATATGTAAAGTTTCTTGGCAGATTGGACGTGGGGCTGCTTGGGTGGTTTATGTTGTGGTCTTGTTTTGTTTTTTTTAGTTTGATTTGGGTGTTTTTGTGGGTTTTTATGAGGGGATTCATGTATTTTAATTTCCTAGTTAAGTTCTTCTTAACTTTATAATTTAAAAAATCGAGAGGCTTAGGGGTTGGTTGTATGGATGCGAGTAGCAGTAGTAGGGGTATTTTTATACTTCCGAATCTCTCTCAATGCATCTCATCTTCCTGTACTTTTAATTTCATGATGTTTAATGAAATTTTTCTTTGCTGATCAAAAAAAAAAAAAAAAAAAAATTTGCTATTAGTTACTCAGGTTTAGTTATTAGGTTGTTGATACTCTAGTTCGTTGCTTGCCACAAATTTCCTTTTTCTTTATAGGGTAAATTACTAATAAGTCCTATTTTTTGGACTTATTACCCATTAAGTCCTATTGATAAATTTATCCATTCTCTTGTTTTTTGAATAAATTTGATAAATTTATTAATACAATGTAATGGGTAATAAGTCTCAAAATAGGACATATTGGTATTGCTTGATATGATGAAAAAAAAAAAGAAGAAGTCAATTATGGAGTTTTGGTCACTTTTAATGAGAATTTTGAGAGGGACAGGCTCGGCATGAACATAACCTTTGGCTTATCAGTGGAAAGTAGTTGTTTTTGGACTTGAGTCTATGTTCTTATGCTTAATTGCTTGGGCATTTACCATTGCACAAACAATAGGAATGATCATATGGAAAGTTAGGCTAAAATGAACAAAGTGCAGTAAAGGTTTTGCAAATTAATAACTTAAGCGCCTTCTTTGATTATTTATTGGGTTGTTTGAGTTTGTCTTCGAAGCTTTTGAGGAGTCATATTCTTGCTTCAGATTCAACATGATGTAGTAGAACAACCTAAAGAAAGTTAGGGTATTTTTTTCATACAATAGGAATAGTGGTTGGTTCTGTTACAGAGAGCTTCTAGGGCTGTGGTTTTCAAGATAGAAGAAGGTTTCTAGAAGCAAAACACTTGTTTTGGCTTGACTTTCAAAAGATGTAGGTTACATGATTTTATGAAAAGTTGAGATTAAAAATTCTCAACAACGACTATTTTAGGGTTTCAATGGTCGAATTGATGGCCAATAAGTATCACAAATTGGTTACTTTAAAGATTATTTTCCTTCTCTTTGGGATTATGGATAATCAAATGATTATTGATTACATTCACAGTGAAAAAGGGGAGAAAAAACACATTGCACTATGATTTATTTATGATTGGAAATTATACTCAATAAAATTTCCCCCTTTGTTTTGTTTTTAAATATTTGAGCTGTTGCTGTAGCTGGACATGGTCAATTTCTTTCATTATATCCTGTATTCAGAGTTTCTCCAATTCTTCTAGACTCTGAAGAATGGATGACTAGCAATCCAAAAGCAGTTGTTTAATGAACTTCCATGCTATTAAATAGTAACCATTGTTGGTGGACAATATAAATACATGATATTTAATGATATCATTTTTTTTTTTGGTGTCTCCATCAAGTATTTCAAAATCAGCAAGCCTAAGGAGGATTACTATTTTCTAGTATAGTTTGTAAATTTAAGTGGACTTACTTGTAGATCTTAATAGATAGATTTATTGTCTAATAGATCCTCTATGATAATTAATGGTATTTTTCTTCAAACACTGTTAGAAAACGTCGCTAATTGTTCAACTTCAGTGATAGTTTGAAAATTGTCCCAAAAAATATCATTAATTATAAATTTTAGCGGCAGTTTAAAAAAATCATTACAAAAAAGGTCACTAATTTTCAACTTTCAGCGATATTTTAAAAAATTCATCATTGAAAAATATCACTAATTATAAGTTTTAGTGACAATTTATAAAAACTGTGACAAAAAAAGTCACCAATTATCAATTTTTAGCCATATAAGTCAAAAATCGTCACAAAAAATTATTTTTAGCAACGATTTTGTTAAGACTTATTTTTAATAAGATTTTATGAAAAGTAAGTCTTGGGTTCAAGTCTTGGGACCACCATTTTGTATATTATGTCAAAGGTTAGGTATGTACTCATTCTTTTCCCTCCTAAATATACATCAATGTGTACTAGAAGTTGGAGAACAAAATGAATTCTAGTTGGCCGGAGCATGAACCATATGCTTTGACTTGGTGTGAAGTACGGCTACGGATACAAGTACTCGTAATAGTACGATATGGGGACAGATACAACTTGGTAATTTGAAATAATATAAAAATGCATAATGTAACTCTATTGTGATGGAAATGCCACTGATTGTGACTCGTTACAATGACAAGTTTATTAATTTTGGGGGGACAATAAGGGTTGGGTCAGTGAGTGCTATGGAGCGAAGAAGTTGGGCGGCTTGGGTGAGTGGTTTGTCAAGGAAAAAAACACACTGGCAAGATGTAAATATAGAAGTAAATTATCAGTTGTTTGGTATATGGATGAAAGTTAAGTTCAGTGTCAAAATTTGATTCTAGGCTTTTCTAGCAATAATGTATCCTATTTGCCAACTCAAAAGATTTTGATTGTTTTTCTTTCCTTTTTCTTTGAGCATCCGAAAGAAGTTAGTATATGACCCTTTATCTCTCTCTCTTTTTCATAAATTATATTTTTACATTTGTTTTACAAATTCTTATACATTTAAAATCAGATTCCGAATCTCCTCCCTCACTTCAAATGAAATGCTAAAAGTAATTTTGTTTAGCTTCCTTAATTTTGTAGTGATGTCTTGTCTTTTTTCAAGCAATAATCCTTTGTTTTGTTGGCTTTCAAGTATGGAGGTTGTGTCTATCTTCCCTAGACAAAACTTAACTCTTGAAACAACAAAATCTTGGGAAAGTATGGGACTCAACTTGGAGGTTCAAATGTCAAATTGCAGCTATCACACTAACATCATTATCGGTGTGATGGATAGTGGTATATACTATAAATTAGCAAGCTTTTCACCAAATAAAATCGGACATTTTGGTAGAGACTTTCTTGGGATCAATGATTCCGAATTCAAATGCAACAAGTAAGTCTTAACCTCAACCAATCAATGTCTTTTTGTGTTATAGGTAGTAAAGTTAGACTATAATTTAAAGAGTTGCCTACATCTATGTTAATTTATGCAGTAAAATAGTTGGAGCTAAACTATTCGATCCAATAAAAGGAAGTACTGATACTAATTTGTATTCTATAAAGGATTATATTGGGCATGGTACCTAAAGTGTTTCTATAGCAGCGGGGAATCTTGTGAAAAATGCTAGCTTTGGTAAATTGAAGATTGGTACGGCGAGAGGAGTACTTGTAGCAAGGATAGCTGTTTAGAAATTGGTTCTCGGAAGTGTACGTTATGGTTTTATGACCAGGGCATTCACCGCTGCTATTGAATATAAAGTAGATATCTTAAATCTATCCATTGGCTATCCAAATGATGATGAAAAGATTAAGATAAGAGAATCCGATTATTTTGACAAAATTAAACTTGGAACTTATGAGGCTATGTTGCATGATATATTATCTTGTACTGCTGCTGGAAATGATAGTGCTACTGTAAGTTTTTATGAATGATCTGTATATTCAACTTGTGTTGATTTACAAAGAGTTCATTAGTTTATATAGTCCTAAATATATGACTGAAAAAGAAAATACAAAGATTCCTATTTACACTACAATCTTGCCTAATTTCTAATATACACAATGCCATATATACACAATATATTCTTACACCCCCGCTCAAACTCAAGGTGTTTTAGCATAAAACACTGAGAGTTTGCTAAGAAGAAACTGAAACCGAGCGGTAGTGTGAGTCTTGGTGAAGAAGTCTGTAAGTTGCAAAGCCGAGGAGACGAAATAAAGCAAGATAGAGCCAGACTGCAGATGCTGTCGGACAAAGTGACAATCAATCTCAATGTGTTTCGTCCGTTCATGGAAGACAGTATTGTGGGCAATCTAAATAGCACTGCAGTTGTCACAATAGAGAGATCGGAGAAGACTGAGGTACGCCCAAATCAGAGAGAAGACAGCGAAGCCAAACAAGCTCAGCAGTAGCATGAGCCATAACACGGTACTCAGCTTTGACAGTAGAGTGAATAACAACAGTTTGTTTCTTACTTTTCCAAAAGATCAAGGAATTGCTAAGAAACATACAGAAACCAGAGGTAGACTTGCGATCATTAACATCACCAACCCAATCAGAATCAGCATAGGCCGCCAAGTCTAAAAAAGAAGTAGCGGACAATAGTAAGCCCTAAAAGATGGTACCTTGGAGGTAGCGAAGAATGCGAACCAAAGTAGCCCAATGGATAGAGCGAGGAGCAGAAACGAACTGACTAATCATATGAACAATATAAACAAGATCAGGGTGAGTGATAGTCAAATAAACTAAACAACCTGTAAGCTCGTGATAGAACATGGGATCATCCAAAGGGATCATCAGTAGAGTTGAGCTTCACATTAAGCTCAATGGGTGTATCAGAAACCTTAGCATCAGTAAGATCGACACGGTGAATAACCTCATTAGCATACTTAGCCTGAGATGGAAAATAGCCCTTTGGAAAAGAGACAACCTCAATACAAAGAAAATATCGTAATGGACTCGGATCCTTCATTTTGAACGTGCGAAAGAGATGTTGCTTAACCTCAGAGATAACAGAAGAGTTAGAGCCTGTGATGATTATATCATTCACATAGAGTAGGAGAGCAACAAAACCAATTGAGGTATGTCTCAGAAACAAAGCAGAGTCGGAAGTAGAACGATGAAACCCAACGATGAGACTGTTTCAAACCATACAGAGCACGCCAAAGATGACAAACCTACCTAGAGGAGTGGAGAAGGCCAGGGGGAGGACGCATGTAGACTCCCTCAGTGAGATGACGGTTAAGAAAAGCATTCTTAACGTCCATCTGATAGAGAGGCCAATGTCAAACAGCAGTAACAGAAATCAAGGTACGGACAGTAGTCATCTTGGTAACAGGAGCAAATGTCTCTTCAGAATCAATACCATACTCCTGCGAGAAACCCTTGGCTACCAAGCGAGCTTTGTAGCGCTTGAGAGAACCATCAGAATGAATCTTGACTTTATATACCCATTTGCAACCAACCAGATTCTTGCCAGCAGGCAAAGGAACCAAATCCCAAGTGTTAGTCTTCTGCAAGCCAAACAACTCATCCTCCATAGCTTGAACCCAATTAGGATGCTGACAGGCCTTTGTGTAAGACTGAGGTTCTGAAAAAGAATGAATAACAGACAAAAAAGTGCGATAGGAAGCAAAAAAATATGTATTAGACCAACCCAACCTATTTGGAGGACGACACTCACGAGTAGGATATCGGTGTGCAGCAGGATCAGAGTCGTCAGAAGCAGAAGGAGCAACAACAGGAGTAGAGACAACTGGTGGTGGGGGAGCCTTGCGACGAGAATAGACTAACAACGGAGGGAAAGAAGAAGCCAAAGGAGGAGAAGGAGCCATGGGTGACGCAGATGGAGAAGTAGGAATGGCCTCAGGTGGAACAGTGGAGATGTACTCATCAGACGGGACCTCAGAAGGAAATGGATCAATATGAACCAAATCCTCTTTGAAAACTGGGGTGGTGAGAGAAGGAAGCTGAAATTAAGGTAGACGTTCGAGAAAAGCAACATGGCAGGGAACATAAAGGCGACGAGAAATAGAGTCATAACAGCGATAACCTTTTTGAATGAGACTATAACTAAAAAAGACACATAGGACATACCAGGAATTAAGTTTGGTCCTATCTTTTCGGGGTAAAAGGACAGAACAAGCAGACCCAAATACACGAAGGAGGGAGTAATTAGAAAGTTGGAAAAACAGAGCCTCACAAGGAGACCGACCAGAAAGAAGGGGGTAGGCATACGGTTGAGAAGAAAAGCAGCAGTAAGAACTGCTTCACCCCAAAAGTGAGTCAGAATGGAGGCAGAGAGCTTTGGGTCAACGTCACAGAATCATCGAACCAGACGAAACCTTTAAGTCAGACGAAGAACTAGATGGAGCAAACCCACTACGACGACTAGGGTTTCGATTCTGCAAGCTAGGGTTTCAAATGGCTCTGATACCATGTAAGTTTTTATGAATGATCTGTATATTCAACTTGTGTTGATTTACAAAGAGTTCATCAATTTATATAGCCCTAAATCTATGGCTGAAAAAGGAAATACAAAGATTCTTATTTACACCACAATCTTGCCTAATTCTTGTCTAATTCCTAATATACACAATGCCATATATACACAATATATTCTCACAGCTACAACCAAAAACGTTGCCCTATGGACATTGTGTGTTACAGCCTGTAATTTACCAAAAACATTTACCACCAAAATATTTAGTCAGCCACAGCAACTTTCTCAAAAAGGTAATCCTTTTATCCCATTTTCTTTCATTTTAATTTATTTGTTTTACAAAGACGCTTGACTTTGCCCATCAAAACAACAAGTATAAACTTTGCATACTTAAAATATGTGGAATTTATAATAATAAAAAAAAAATGCTATGGTACACACCATGCAAGATATGCCATTTGCGAGTTTGATTATCACAAATGGCATAACTCAATATTAATAAATTGATAACATCACATGAGATATAACCAAACAACTCTTAAATCATAACAAAAATAATGTCATAACCAAAATCACAATGTGTTATAAATAATAACACAATATGTCATAACCAAAGACATAAAAGTTATAGCCAAAGGTACATATGATGCACAAATCAAAAGAATTTTCCGAATTAGTTTGGATATTTGATTAGTGGATAAGATTTTCAATCATGTTAAAAAAAAAATAAAAAATTAAACCTTCAAAACAAATAAATACTTACTACTAATTGAACATTCCAAAAGCTATCTCATCTGTAGAATTCTTAATTTGATAAAATTCTATTAATTCCACAGAAGCACACGCTTATTATATTAGTTTTTATTTTTCATTTAATTTTGGATTTTGCATGCAAGGATTCTCAATTAATCAATTCGGGGATACTGAATCTTGCAGCTTGATCTATTCTAAAAATGCAAGAGCCCCAATAGGGGTGGCTGGTACTGGAAGTTCAAGTTCTATGTCCCGGCAATAAAATAAAATAAAACATACTATTTTTATTTTTTGAATGGCATGAAATTATGATAGAATTGTTATTTTGTTGCATAATTTGAATTCAGGTCAAGCAATGACCTAGATCCCAAAAAAGTGAAAAGAAAAATAGTTGTCTATGCAATCAACACAAATGGAACGTCTGCCTTGAAAGCTGGTGCTGCAGGTGTTATCATTATAGGCAAGGGGAACGATACACCTCGATCTCTAATCTTTCCACTTTCGGCGACATGTGTGAGTAAAGAAGATGGTGAATATGTTATCAGTTACATGACTTGTACCTGGTTGTGTGCTAAATTCATAACTTAGTTACTCTTTTTTTTTTTTTTTTGCTTAATGATTTTTATGTTAATTTTATAGCATTAACCCAATAGCTAAAATTTGCACAAGTAAAGAAGAACCAAATCTTGACTATCTAGCTATAGCTAGGTTTTCTACAAAAGCAGCAAGCCCACTGTCAGAACATATTAGTAAGGCACATTCTACTAAACTCAATATATTATTGTTCTTTGTTATAATTTTTATCTTTGAACATGATAATTTGTTGGATAAATAAAATACTAAATATCTTCCAATTTTCAACCAGATATTTGTGCAATAGGGGTTGATGTTGTTTGTGCGAATTTAAAAGAGGTGAAAGGTGCTAAAGAGAATTTCCCATTTACCATGGCCTTTGGAACATTTATGGCAACTGCTGTGGTCTCCGGTGCTGCTGCATTTGTTAAATCATTTCACCAAACTTGGTCATCAAGCGCTATAAAATCTGCACTCATGACAACTGGTAAATTTTACATGATTTTTTTTTGTATGGTTATTTAAATATTTTGAAATTAAAGGAAATATATATATATAATATGCAGCGATCCAAATGAATGTGAAGAACACATGTGATATCCATAGAATTGGCTCGAGACTTGGATGAATTGCTTTGGTAGGATTCACAAGTCCCAAGCCAATTATATGTGTAGCGATCCCGGTTTTGACCTGTCTCTGTATGGTGTTCCGGGCTCGAGTTGGTATGGTTTTGAACAATGTTACGTGTCTTAGTTTCCTTGTATTCTCTCTATTTTGGTTATCGGGTTATAGTGGTGTGTTTAGAACAGGTAATGTCTCCAAACCTTTAGACGCGAATCTAACCCGAATTGTGTCTTGCAGAGTTGTATCAAAAGTTAATTCTTTCATGTTTTTCCACTTCGCTGAGTAGGTCGGGGATCGAGCTGCTTGGTCAGCTCGCGGGGGTCCAGGGGGCAGCGCCCCTTAGTGGGTTCGGGGCAGCACCCTTGAATCAAAAATGCAAAATGCATTCGAAATTGCTTGTCCACTCGAGCGGTCGTTTATGTGCTTGAGCAGAGAATGTTTAGTTCCTAAAGTTTGACCTATCTGCAAAAGTACTGGGAAAGTGTATTCGACGCTCGAGCGGAACTTTCCGTGCTCGAGCAGACCATGTTATATCAGTTCATGAATCTAATATTTCAGATCACTTTTTCAGTTTTCTCTCTCTAAAACTCTCCAGAATTTCAGATCTAGAGCTTCTCTCTCTAGAAGCCATCTTCTCTCTTTGATTTCTCCAAATCTATTGGGATTTAGCCCTAAGTTCTTCACCAAAGTTGGTTATCATCTCGAGGGCTTAGTTGTGTGCGGTGGAGATCGAGTTTAGGCATTGTTGATTTTAGGGTTTCATCTCAATTCTTCTTCAATACTTGAGGTAGGGATTTTCTTAGAGTTATATATATATTTTTGTAAGATCTAGATGATTTTCAAAATCATCCATCGAGAGCTTTGAAAATTGATTATTGATTCAAGAAGTTGAGCGATTTTGAAAGTGGGTTTGTCTCTTGTTCTTTTAAAATGATTTTATGGGTTTTGATTTTTATTGATTGAAGAAAAGATGATTTTGGAAAGTTTTCTTACAAAAGATTTGAGTTGTATAGTTTTGGTGAGAAAACCTAGAATTTGGAGATTTTTTAAAAGAAATTGAAAATCCATGAATGATATTATTATATTTATTTTGTGTGTCAAAATAAATGGATGTTTGGAAATTTTCTTATTTATATTTATATAAATGATGAATTTCATGGAATATGAGAATTATTGTTCATTTTGGAAATTATTATTCAAAACGTTGAAATAGTCTTGAAATGACTAATTGTTGAGGATACTTGAGAAGAGGGAACTGTGTTATTCCTTGGATGATGAATCGGAATAAAAGTATTTATATTCATCTTGTGAAATTGGCATACCAATTCATTTGATTACATTAAACTTTGAAAGTTGATTTGAAAACTTGCATTGAGAAAAGAATGTTGAGAAACAAGTTTTCATGGAATGGTTTTGGGGTAAATACGTTGGTAAGTCTTGATAGATGGTGTAGATGATATTGAATAAGTTGGCCTGAGAGTCCGAGGTGAAAGACTGAAAACCCGCGCGAATAGGTGTCGAGCCTTCCAGTTAATGCCAGTAAAAATAACAATTTTGTAGTACTTGTATAGTTTACTTGCAGACACCTACCTAGGGATTACCAGAGTCATATTTACTGCCCTTAAAATAAATTGTTAAGTTTTGAAAAATTGAAATTGTATGACATCATCGAGCACGATAGTTTTCAAAAGATAAAAATGTGATTTACTTTCAAAAAAGGACATAGCATGACATGTGCATTTCATCTCTTGAGACTTGTATAAAATGTATATATTTTGTTAAGGATTTCTTACGGGGTTTTATGCTTACCCTACGGGATTTTTGTGTAGGAAAAGATGTGGTGATCCCGCCTAACTAAAGGTGAGGAAATATGTGTTGAGAGTACAAGGCTCTCATTTTGCTATAACTCTGTTTGTAAGCCAAGGGTTGTTTTTGTGTGGGTTTGAATAACCATTTTGTGTAACCAGGTCTAAGTCTTGGAAACTTGTAAACTCTTGGAGGTATCTATTTGTTTATGTTATTTTGATTTGAAGTGAATGTATTATCGCCTGAAGACTATTTGTATCATGTAATGCAAGGGGATTTATTTTCAGTTTTCCTTTAAAGAACATGGTTTATCGCATTATCATTTGGGTATAAAAATTGGGGCGTTACACTATGGATATGTGTTCTTCACAATCATTTGGATTGCTGCATGTTATATATATATATTGCCTTTAATTTCAAAAGATTTAAATAACCATACCAAAAAAAAAAAAAAAATCATGTAAAATTTACTAGTTGTCATGAGTGCTAATTTTCTAGCGCTTGATGACCAAGTTAGGTGAAACAATTTAACAAATCCAGCAGCACCGGAGACAACGGTAGTTGCCATAGATGTTCCAGAGGCCATGGTAAACGGGAAATTCTCTTTAGCACCTTTCAGCTCTTCTGAATTCGCACAAACAACATCAACCCCTATTGCACAAATATCAAGTTGCAAATTAGAAGATATTTAGTATTTTATTTATCTAACAAATTATCATGTTTGAAGATAAAAATTATAAGAAACAACAATAATATATTGAGTTTAGTAGAATGTACCTTACTAATATGTTCTGCCCTTTTGTAAAAAACCTAGCTATAGCTGGATAGTCAGGATTTGGTTATTCTTCACTTGTGCAAATTTTAGCTATTGGGTTACTGCTATAAAATTAACATAAAAATCATTAAGATTATATATATATATTAAGAAAAAAATAGAGTAACTAAGTCATGAATTTAGCACACAACCAGGTACAGGTCATGTAACTGATAATAAATTCACCATCTTCTTTAGTCACACATGCCGCTGGAAGTGGAAAGATTAGAAATCGAGGTGTATCGTTCCCTTTGCCTATAACGATAACACCTGCAGCACCAACTTTCAAGGCAGACATTCCATTTGTGTTGATTGCATAGACAAGTATTTTTCTTTTCACTTTGTTGGGATCTAGCTCATTGCTTGACCTGAATTCAAATTATGCACACAAAAAAAAAACCATTCTATCATGCTTTCATGCCATTCGACAAATTAAAATGGTATGTTTTATTTTATTTTATTACCGAGGCATAGAACTTGAACTTCCAGTACCAGCCGCACCTATTGGGGCTCTTGCATTTTTAAAATAGATCAAGCTGCAAGATTCAGTATCCTCGAATTGATTAATTGAGAATCCCTGCATGCAAAATTCAAAATTAAATGAAAAAATAAAAACTAATATAATAAGCGTGTGTTTCTGCGGAATTAATAGAATTTTATCAAATTATGAATTCCAGGGATGAGACAGCTTTTGGAATGTTCAATTAGCAGTAAGTATTTATTTGTTTTGAAGGTTTAATTTATTTTTTTTAACATGATTGAAAATCTTATCCACTAATCAAATATCCAAACTAATTCGGAAAATTCTTTTGAGTTGTGCATCATATGTACCTTGGGCTATAACTTTTTCTCTTTGGTTATGACATATTGTGTTATCATTTATAACACAATGTGATTTTGGTTTTGACATTATTTTTTTTATGATTTAAGAGTTGTTTGGTTATATCTCATGTGATGTTATCAATTTATTAATATTGAGTTATGCCATTTGTGATAATCAAACTCACAATGGGCATAACTTGCATGGTGTGTACCATAGCATTTTTTTTAATATAAATTCCACATATTTTAAGTACGCAAAGTTTATACTTGTTGTTTTGATGTACAAAGTCCAGTGTCTTTGTAAAATAGATAAATTAAAATGAAAGAAAAAGGGATAAAAGGATTACCTTTTTGAGAAAGTTGCTATGGCCGACTAATATTTTGGTGGTAAATGTTTTTGGTGAATTACAGGTTACAACACACAATGTCCATGGGGCAACGTTCTTGGTTATAGCACTATCATTTCCAACAGCAGTATAGGATAAATATCATACAACATAGCCTCATAAGTTCCAAGTTCAATTTCGTCAAAATAATCGAATTCTCTTATCTTAATCTTTTCATGATCATTTGGATGGCTGATGGATAGATTTAAGATATCTACTTTATCTTCAATAGCAGCGGTGAATGCCCTGGTCATAAAACCATAACGTAGACTTCCGAGAATTGTAAATAACTATCCTTGCTGCTAGTACTCCTCCTCTCGTCAGATCAATCTTCAATTTACCAGAGTTAGCATTTTTCCCAAGATTCCCCACTGCTATAGAAGCACATTGGGTGCCATGCCCAATATAATCCTTTATAGAAGCACATTGTGGTCAATGTTCTTCTCTCTCTTTCCCTAATTCCGTTCTACATTCTACATCAGCACATCTCCCTTAGGTTTGAAGATTTACTTTTGAGTGGGCTTCTTTCATGGTGAAAATTTTATGGTAGTATACCTGATGGCTGGACCCGAATTTTCGGATATTACATAGAAGTCCATCCCATAACACGTCCATTAATAGTGAGGCTAAAATTTTTCCAAAAAATTGCTCATAGCCTTAAATTAAGCTATCCTAAAATGATATCATTATGTATGAAAGTCTTGACTATTTGGTTTTTAAACTTAAATGGCATATCTATTACTTGTCATTCATAAACAGCATCAAAGCAACAAGGTATTTTCTTCCAATTTTATACAAATAGGAAGAAGAGGGTTTTTTTTTTTAAAAAAAAAAAAAATTCCCGTTAGGTATGACGCAATCAAGCCAAGACTACTAGTGGCAATACCATAGAGTAGGTAGATAGATTACCCTTCTCTCTCTCTCTCTCTCTCTCTCTCTCTCTCTCTTTGTGCCAACATTCTTGCACCAATATTATTGACTCACTTTATATTCATTTTAAATAACGCATGAGCAAGTCAAATTAACAACAATATATATTGGCTTTTGTTTGACAATGATACTTATGCTTGTTTCATTAAGTTCAAGTTTTGTTTTTATTTTATTTTAAATTTTATATTCTCCAATTTGTTATTTTGGCATATTAATTTTATTGTTGTAAATTGAACATGTTTTTAGGATTCGTCTATTTATTATAACATTTTGGTAAGTAGGGTATATTTTCTTAGGATATTAACACCATGCAAATAATATTGTTGGTTTAAAAAATTATCTTGATAAGCTTAGACTGACCTTGTCAAATAATTTTTTGAGTCTGCCCTTGTTTTTCTCTCTAGCTCTTGCAATAGGGCACCCTTTCATTTTCACGCTACCATGATCTGCTTATTGTGTTCAACTTTTGTTTAAAATTTATTCCATTGTGTGATATTTGTTACATTAATCTCATCAAGGTACTGATGGTTGGTTTTGGAATCAAAGGGCTTGTTTCTTGCTTGTGTTTGGGTGCACCACTTAACTAAAATCGAAACTCATCCTTTTAATTTAAGGGAATTCGGTTCCAGTCTTAAGTAAATTAATAATGAGGCAAGTATTTGGCTCAATCCCCTTTTTGATACCCCCTGCCCCTCCTCTTTGAAGCCAAAATCTAGTGCTTATAAAATCTGTTTCAGTTACTATTCCAAAGCAAAAGCTTTCTTTGATTGCTTTTGTTTCTGCTTTGGGTTTAATATTACACCAAACTTGGTTTTCAATTTTTAGTTTGTACGTTGTCCTTTTGATGTGTATTTGCCAATTGTTTCCGTTTACTGTATTTTCCTGGAATCTCCTTTAACATATTTTGCTGTTTCTTGTTTGTCAAGTCCTAAGAAATACCATCACTTCTAAGGTGATGGCATGTCACGTTTGACACTGTGTTCGACACAACCCTTATCAGACACTTCCCAACAAGTCCTACTATTTTAAAAATACTTCTAAACTTGGACACGTTTCTAACAGTTGAAGAAGACATGTTTCTATTACTTAAACACATCATTACTAGTTTGACTAAAATAACTTGGAATCCATTGATTAAAGAAAAATAAATAAATTTAAACATATTGTCCTCACTACACTTTAAAAATATTATATTTGAATTAAATATTCATATATATGACATAATAATTGCTTATCCTTATATATACCATATAATAAATATATGAATTTATATTATTGTGCATGTTCCTAAATTTTTTGAAAATTTTTGTGTCTGTGTTGTGTCACGTATCTGTGCAAGTCCAGTTTTATATGATTTAAGCAAATCACGTAATTGAATCCTTTTCTTTGTCCTTTGTGGTTTCTAGGATATGGTGGTGGTGGTGGTGGTGGTTCCGATGATTCTGTATTCTCTAAATTGCTTTGTGTGTATTTGTGTTGTGTCGGTGCTCGCAAGCACCCTTGTGAGATAGTTATTCATTATTGTACATGTACTGAAAATATGTGAGTTCAGTTTTGGCAAAAAAATCGAGGCCAAAAGCAGGGCCTAAAGGAATAACTGAAAGGGGTATGCTTTTCATTTCTTGGAATTGATTAGAATTTCCTTACATTTCCCTTATATTTTAGTTTTCATTACACTTACAACTTTAATACCTTATGCAGCACGGCCAATGCATCAACCAAGGCCTAAAGGAGGAAAAGGAATATGTATGTTTTATTTTTTTAATAGTATTGGCTAAAATTACAATAGTCGCATATGCTTATCTTGCAAGTTCTCTGTACATCGTTTTACTTTTTTTGGTAATTTTTTAAGCCCTTTATATTTTTGGTTTTATCAACTACTGGACACATGTCATACTTCTTAGTTGAAGTCCATTTTGTTCTACGATTTAAAGACACACAAGTAATGTAACTGTATCACTTTCTTTGTCCATTGTGGTTTCTATTTTGTGTTGGGTATGATGATGTTGATGATTCTGCATTCTTTAAACGTGTGTGTTTGTGTGGGCACTAGCAAGCATGTCTGTGAGAGACAGATTCGATATTGTAAATGTACTGATAACATGTGAGTTCAATTTTGGCAGCAAATTCAAGACCAAAAGTATATCCTAAAAGCACAACTGAAAGGGGTATGCTTTTCATTTCTTGGAATTGATTAGAATTTCTTTATATTTCCCTTATATTTTAGTTTTCATTACGCTCACAACTTTAATACCTTATGCAGCAAGGTCAATGCATCATCCAAGGGCGAAAGAAGGAAAAAGAACATGTATGTTTTGTTTTTTTTAATAGTATTGGCGCAAATTATGGCAGTTGCGTATGCTTATCTTGCAAGTTCTCTGTACATATTTTTAGTTTTTTTGGTAATTTTTTAAGCCCTTTATGTTTTTATTTTTATCAACTGCAGGACACATGTCATACTTCTTAGTTGAAGTCCATTTTGTTTTATGATTTAAAGTCACAAGCAATGTAATTGTATCACTTTCTTGGTCCATTGTGCTTTTTGTTTTGTGTTTGGTATGATGATGTTGATGATTTTGCATTCTTTAAATTGGCTTGTATGTGTTTATGTAGGCACTAGCGAGCATGTCTGTGAGTTCAATTTTGGCAGCAGTTCCAAGGCCAAAAGTAGAGCCTAAAAGGACAACTGAAAAGGGTATGCTTTTCATTTCTTAGAATTGATTAGAATTTCTTTACATTTCATTTTTTTTTTAGTTTTCATGACACTTGCTACTGTAAAACCTTTTGCAGCAAGGTCAATGCATCAGCCAAAGCCTAAAGATGGAAAAGTAATAAGTATTTTTTTTTTTTTTGCAGTTTTGATTTGTATATAATGATTATTCTAATTCTATCTGTTGACGATGCTATTCTTGCAAGTTCCTTTTCTTCTTTCTTACTTTGTGGTGATGCAGAAGTGGATGAGTGGATGAAAACTAAGATGGACACTAAGGTTGACCAAGCACTTCACAAACTAGAAGAAGATGAATTGGTAGAATTAGATTCTCTAGTTATTTCACCTACTATTTGTGTTTAATTTTCAACTTTGATTAAGTTGTGGGGTTTTGCAAGAAAATCTCTAATTGCATTATGCACGCATCGCTTGTTTTGTAGTTTCCATTTTTAAAAACTTATTTGTCACGACCCAATCTCGGCAAGGCAAACCCCGCCAAGAGGGAGCACTTCAAACACTATAGCACCTGTATACAATAATCACCTGTATAATCCTTATATTCACATCACCAATAGTGCATAAGACCTTTCAATTGGCCAACATATACGAGATGATCCATTCAAAGACAAAATATCATCATTCTACTAAGATAGTTCCCATGCACCACTACCTCCCCAAAAAAAAAAAAAAAATACTAAACATGAATCCATCATTACATCCAACTTCATAAAGAAAATATTTACAATCAACCTCCTTCATAAAAACAAAGGATAAAACTACATCCTATAGTGACCCTAAGCAAAACCTTTACTACAAGATGCCCACATTTGATCCTCCAGAAACTCTAATCTTCCAAGTTGAGGCGACCCACGCTAAAGTCTAGGAATCTGGAAAAAAAAATTAATTTAAAAAGAATGAGCTAAAGCCCAATGTGTATA
Source organism: Camellia granthamiana (assembly GCA_036172215.1). Classification (NCBI taxonomy): domain Eukaryota; kingdom Viridiplantae; phylum Streptophyta; class Magnoliopsida; order Ericales; family Theaceae; genus Camellia; species Camellia granthamiana. The sequence continues at coordinate 12,308,795 of CM069912.1, forward strand.
CCAAGCCCATGAAGTTATAAAATTTGTTCCTTCCAAATGGGTTCTAAATAAAGATAATAAACATAAGAGCTTGATTCGACTGAAATTTATACAAAATAAAAATTGCATAAACTATTATCAAGATTTTTCTAAAGAATTTTATAATGCAGGAAAAATACATTTGAATAAGGAAAGTAAACAAAAAAAAAATACAACTTTTTAATACATTAAGATCTGATGTTTATCATATGAACTGCTACATAGCCTTAGGGTCACATTACCTCGCGACTTAGGTGGTGACGGTACTGTTACCCAAAATATATCCATAGGAACACAACTCACGTCATCCTAGCACTACAATTTTCATTTCAATATTTCGGTCCCTAGGACCCCTTATGTACAACGACCCTTATAGTCCTCAATGTGATGACCGGTTATGTTGCGCGCCCCTTCCCACATTGTTTACATTGGGTTTGCCCTTGTTAGAGTGATGAGTTTAACTTGGAACCTTGTTAACCGTTGGGTTTGTTGTGTTCAAAAGTTTTTCTCAAAATTCTTGTTCTTGTTTATTCTGGTGTTGAGTTTCACTTGTTTCGGAGGGTGCGGGGTTGGGTTCGGAGTGTCTAGAATTGAGCTGTGAAATTTCTCGGTTGGAGGACCAGGGCCGCACGTACGGGGCCTTGGGCCGCACATGCAGAAAACAAGAGAGAGTTGGAGAGCACACTACAATATATACAGGTGCGAGAGTGGTAGTGCAGGGGAAAGGGCTGCACGTGCGGGGATGAAGGCCGCATATGCGGAGGAGACATGGTCCGCACATGCGGGCGTAGGTGCCGCACATTCGGTGGTAGGTGGAGTCCGAAATTTTCTTTTTCTCCTCTTTGACCTAAGTGTATCTCACTTTTGATATATCTCTCTCTCTCTAAAAAATCTTTTCTCTCCCTTCTCTTTACATTTTCCTACACCAAATTAGATCAAAACTTTGATTTCTCTAGATCCATTAGAGTTTTGCCCTTAATCCCTTCACCAACGTTGAAGAACTCCTCGAGGTCTACATTGTTTGCGGTGAAGATCAAGTTTCGACACCATTGATTTTGGGGGTTTTATCTCATTTCTTCTTCAAAACTTGAGGTAGGGATTTTCTTAGAGTTATATATATATTTTTGCAAGATTTGGTTAAAATTTCAAAATCCCCTTTTGATAGCTTTGAAATTTGAGTGTTGGCTTAAGAATGTGAGGGATTTTAAAAGTGGGTTTAACCTTGTACCTTATTAAATAATCTCTTAAGGGTTTGAATCACTTTAGGTGAGGGATGATGTTCTCTTTTAGGGTTTCTTTCAAACGTTTGGGTGTGTGTGTTGTTGTGGTGAGAAAAACCTAGAAATTTGGGAGTTTTTAAAAGAAGGAATTTGAGAATACATGGTTGATATTGTTAATATATATATATTATATGTGCCAAGATGAGTAAAGATAATGGGAAAATTTCTTGATTTTATACAAATACATATATAGATGATGGGTTTCATAACATATGAGGATTGTTGAGATTGGAAGTTGTTGTCCAAATATTGCTATAGTCTTGAAATGACTAAATGTTGGGAATGCATGAATTATGGAAATATTGTTATATATTGATGAATTGTAGCGAATACTTGGCTATTTTGTGAAATGGCGTTGAAAGGAGGAATGGGAATTTTGATCATTACGGAACATTTGTTAGAGATATTTTGAAAGTGGAGAAATATTATGTGGCATAGATAATTGTTGCATTGGCATTTCAAAACCTTGCATGTTATGAATATTGAATTGGGATTTGAAACCTTGCATTGAGAAAGAAATATTGTGAAATGAGAATCATTGTAATGTTTTGGGGTAAATACATTGGTAAGTCTGGATAGGAGGTGTAGATGAAATTGATTAAGTTGGCCTGAGTGTTCTGGGTGAAAAACCGAAAAGACACGCGGAGGAGGTACCACTTCCCTTTCAGTTAGCACCCAGTAAAGTGGGGTTTTAGTAGTACTAGTTATGCCTACTTGCAGACACCAATCTAGGGATTACTTGAGTCGTATTTACCACCCCTTTTAAACTAAATTGTAAATTTTGAAGTGTTGAGATTTCAAGTTATCATTGAACATGATGATTTTCAAAGGATGTAAAAATGTGATTTTCTTTCAAAAGGCATAGTATGGCACGTGTATTTCATCTCTTGAGGCTTGTATAAAATGTATATACTTTGTTAAGAATTTCCTACTGGGCTTTATACTCACCCCTATGGGATTTTGATGCAGGAAAGGATGTGGCAATTCCGCCGAATTAGGGCGTGGACATAGTTGTTGAGAGCACATGGCTCCCCTTTTGTTGTGATGTATTCTTGCTAGCCAAGGGCTATAATTGTATGGGTCTGAAAGACCATTTTTGTGTAACTGGGCTTAAGCCTTGGAATTTGTAAGCCCTTGAGAGCATTTATTTATTATTATTTTTGGATTCAATGTTCTACATGCTATAGATCCAGGCATTTGATATCACTGAATGTATAATTTGCACGTGGGACTATTTTGTACAAACCTTATTGATCAATGATGTAAAGGCTGAGGAATTGCATTTTCTCTTATAATGAATGTTGATTGTTGTACTCATTTGATGTTATAAATTTTGGGGCGTTATACTTAAAACATTTCGGTCCCTAGGACCCCAAAGCATTCCAGCCCTTGTGGCCCCATAGGCTATATGCGGTTATATGATCAATAAAAACAAATACTTTTGCATAACATTTCATTGTCATTCAATCAGCAACATCATAAAATTTGAAAGACTCAAATAAATTCTCATAAAACATTAATGCTTCATTATACAAATGAAAACATATATTTAAACTCAACCCTTTTTACCTCAGTAAATTTATAAATTCTCTTTTTATACATATATCATGATAAAATGTGTCATTCACTTCCTTTAATTTAAATTATTTTCAAACTTTGATTAAATATAGAGATAAGGTAAAGTTCCATGGAAAGTATACTCACCTCCAAAATAGCAAAAGCGTGGATTTGAAACTCTACGAGTTAATTCCCAAGAGGTGTAGAGACTCCTTCCTCCAATCCTAATAATTAGTAAATAAGATCTAAAATTAGGGAAAAGCTTTCAATGAATATTACAACATCTACAAAATTGATCCTAAATAAGACATGCTATGGAATGAGAGCTAAAACCAAGCTAAAGAAATCCTCCAACTTCAAGTCACCCAAACAAACAACTTATCCAATCTCCACATTGCCCAACTTTTGCACATTTTTGATTTATTAACTTTTTAAATATCCAACCAATTTGTATGCTCAATACCACCCTCAATTAAACCACAAAAGTCAAAAATCAACATTTTCATAAACCCAACAACTTAGGTAAAATCACTTCAATCATTTATAAAATTCCTCCAAAATCATTTTTAGAAAATAAAGATACCCAGTAAACCATTTATCAAATCAATTTCAACAAATAAATTTCCTAACACCAAAATCCCCAAATTTTTACATCACATTCAAACCTTAGATTAACTCAAATCAAAACAACCATCAAATTGATCATTTTTCTACATGTAAAACATTCATAGAAACTAATTAAGAGTATAAAACTTAACAATCAAACCCCAAATCATAATAGGTCTAAAATAAAATAAATTCATCATCTCTAACTCAAAATATGTAAAACCTTAAACTAACTTTTTAGGGAAAGATTCTTACCAATTAAAAGCCTCTAATCCATCAAGAAAATAAAACCCAAGCTTTGATTCTTTAAAAGATTAAGAAAAATCTAGAGTTGGTACTTCTATTGTGCTATTTTCAAATAGAGTGACGGAATGGCCGACCGGACCCTTTTTCTGGCAAGGTAAGATGGCTGACGGTGGTAGAGATAGTGGGTTAAGGTGGTGGCGTAAGGGTGGAGCAAAGGTGGAGTGTTTGGCCACCAAGAAAGTAAAGGAAAATGAGAGAGAATGTAGAGAGAAGTTAAAGAGAGAAGAATGAAAACAATGAAGAAAAAAATCTGCATTTTTATTTAGTTGAAATGCGGTGTTTGGTCACACCTACTATTAAGTTTGGAATTGGGTTTTGATATCCTAAGTGGAGTTTAACTTAGGAGTGTGTTTGGTTCTAGATGAATGTTGGGAATATTATAATTCTACCCCCCGAAAGGAAATTTCGTCCACGAAATTTATTTATTTATTTAGTCTAGTTCATACCTTGAAAAAGATGTGGATATCGAATTTTCATGTAATCCTCCCGCTCCCAAGTAGCTTCCTCCAAAGCATGATTTTTCCACAATACTTTTACTAGTGGTATAGTCTTAGAACGTAGTACTTGATCCTTCATGCCCACAATCTCTATGGCTTCCTCTTCATAAGAAAAATAATCCTTAAGTCGGATTGGTTGGAAATCTAACAGGTGTGATGGGTCAAGCATGTACTTCTTCAGCGTGGATACATAAAACACATTGTGAATGCGAGATAGACTAGGTGGTAAAGCCAAATGATAAGCTATCTTGCCAATGCGCTCTAGTTTCTCAAATGGCCCAATATACCTTGGACTTAGTTTGCCTTTCTTACTAAATCGCATCACTCCCTTCCATGGCGAGATTCGTAAAAATACATGATCTCCAACTTGAAATTCCAAATCCCTACTCTGATTATCTGCATAGCTCTTTTGTTTACTTTGAGCCACCTTCAACCTTTCTCAAATAATATGCACTTTATCGGTAGTAATTTGAACAATCTCTGGCCCTAACAATTTTCTCTCTCCAATCTCATTCCAACACACTGGAGTTCTACATCTTCACCCGTATAAAGCTTCATAATGAGCCATTTCAATACTTGATTGATAACTATTATTATATGCAAATTCTATTAATGTCAAATGTTTATCGCAACTACCTCAAAAGTCTAGGACACCAGCTCTCAACATGTCTTCTAAAGTCTAGATTGTCATCTCGGATTGCCTATCGGTTTGGGGGTGAAAAGCCGTGTGCAACGAGTTTAGTAGGGAATGACCTATGAGTAATTTTGGGGGCATGCCCTCTCTTTCTTTTTGATAAAGGTGGGTTGTACCGGGGTCTTAGATTGGAGATAGTCTTGTCTATCAAGGCCCTCCTTATTTCGGACTTCTCCGTCTTACTTGTTTATTGGCAACTGATTTAGCTCCTGAAATATATTATATTTTTTATTTCCAATTAGGTCAATAGGAAGACTAAGCCAAAAGTGGGATGTGAAGCGTGAGTCTCTATCTGAAATTGTAGTTACTGGCACACCATGCAATCTCATAATTTCATCCATATAAATTTTTGCTAATTGATCAAGTGAAAAGTTTTTCTTAGTAGCCAAAAAGTGTCCAGATCTGGTCAACCTATCTATAACCACCCAAATAGAATCATGACCCTTGTGTGCGAGGCAGGCCCGAAACAAAATCCATGGTGATATGCTCCAATTTCCATTCAGGTATAGGAAGAGGTTGAAGTAAACCGGCTGGGCGTTGATGCTCTGTTTTAATCTGCTGACATACCAAATACCTTGACACAAATTCTGCTATCTCTCTCTTCATATTTGACCACCAATAATTTTCTCTTAAATTTCAATACATCTTTGTACTCCCCAGATGCATTGCATAAGGTGAGTTATGGGCCTCATCTAGTATCTCCCTTTTTATCTCAGGCTCATTTGGAATACATAACCGATTTTTAAACATCACACCATCTTCTTTAATAATAAAGTCTGACAGAGTACCATCTTTCACTCGAGCTCGAGTCTTCTCCAAAACTGAGTCTTTCCCTTGGGCTTCTCGAATGCGATCCACCAACAATGGTCTCACTTTAATTGTAGCTCACAAGGATCCTAACTTCCTAACTGCTAGATCAACTCCAATAGATTTTATTTCATGTAAGAGACTAAATTGAATTCCCTGAATGTGAGTTAATTTTCCTATAGATTTCTGACTAAGAGCATCAGCCACTAAATTAGCTTTTCCTAGATGATAATTAATGGTGCAGTCATAGTCCTTAATCAGTTCAATCCATCTCCTTTGCCTCAAATTTAAATCCCTCTGCGTGAATAAATATTTCAAACTCTTATATTTTTCCCCATATAAATAATGTCTCTACAACTTTAAAGCAAAACAACTGCTGCGAGTTCTAAATCATGGGTGGGATAATTGCGTTCATGATTCTTCAATTGTCTAGATGCCTAGGCCACCACCTTTCCATGTTGCATAAACACACAACCGAGCCCTTGATGAGAGGAATCACTGTAAATAACAAATCCTTTACCACTTAACGGAATAGTAAGCACTGGAGCAGAAGTTAATCGCTTCTGTAGTGATCACAGTTTTGACCCGTCTCTTATGGTGTTCTGGGCTCGGGTTGGTATGGTTTTGAACGTGTTACGTATCTTAGTTTCCCTTGTATTCCCCTTATTTTTGGTTATCGGGTTATAGTGGCGTGTTTGGAACAGGTAATGTCTCCAAACCTTTAGATACGAATCCAACTCGAATTGTGCATTGTATAGTTATATTGGAAGTTAATTATTTCATGTTTTACAACTTCGCTGAGTATGTCGGGGGTCGAGCTGCCCGGTCAGCTTGCGAGGTCCAGGGGGCAGCACCCCTTGGCGGGTTCGAGGGCAGCGCCCCCGAAGCAAAAATGCAAAATGCATTCGAAGTTGCTTGAGCTGCACATGCGGAAAACAAGGGAGGGCTTGTTTGGCTACTACAATAAATGTAGGTGCGGGAGTGCAAGTGCGGGAGAAGCGCCGCACGTGCGGTGGTAGGTGAGTTCAAAATTTTGGTCTTTTCTTCTCTATAGGCTGAGTGTATCTCACTCTTGTTAGGTCTCTCTCTCTAAAAACCCTTTACTCTCCCTTCTCTCTACATTTCCCTACTCCAAATTGGATCAAAACCTTGATTTCTCAAGATCCATTAAAGTTCTACCATAGTTTCTTCATCAAAGTTGGTTAACTTCTCGAGGGCTTCGTTGTGTGCGGTGAAGATCGAGTTTTGACACTATTGATTTTGGGGGTTTCATCTAATTTCTTCTTCAAAACTTGAGGTAGGAATTTTTTTAGAGTTATATATATATATATTTTTGCAAGATCTAGATGATTTTTGAAATCATCCTTCGATAGCTTTGAAAATTAATTGTTGATTCAAGAAGTAGAGCGATTTTGAAAGTGGGTTTGTCTCTTGTTCTTTTAAAATGATCTTATGGGTTTTGATCTTCGTTGATTGAAGAAAAGATGATTTTGGAAAGTTTTCTTTCAAAAGATTTGAGTTGTACAGTTTTGGTGAGAAAACCTAGAAATTTGGGATTTTTAAAAGAAATTGAAAATCCATGAATGATATTGTTATATTTATTCTGTGTGTCAAAATAAATGGATGTTTGAAAAATTTTCTTATTTATATTTATATAAATGATAAATTTTCTGGAATATGAGAATTGTTGTTCATTTTGGAAATTATTGTTCAAAACATTGAAATAGTCTTGAAATGACTAATTGTTGAGGATACTTGAGATAAGAGAATTGTGTTATTCCTTGGATGATGAATTGGAATAAAAGTATTTATATTCATCTTGTGAAATTGGCATATCAATTCATTTGATTACATTAAACTTTGAAAGTTGATTTGAAAACTTGCATTGAGAAAAGAATGTTGAAAAACAAGTTTTCATGAAATGGTTTTGGGGTAAATACGTTGGTAAGTCTTGATAGGTGGTGTAGATGATATTGAATAAGTTGCCCTGAGAGTCCGGGGTGAAAGACTGAAAACCCGCGCGGATAGGTGTCGAGCCTTCCGGTTAATACTGGTAAAAATGACAATTTGGTAGTACTCGTATAGTCTACTTGCAGACACCGACCTAGGGATTACCAAAGTTGTATTTACCGCCCCTTGAATTAAATTGTTAAGTTTTGAACAATGGACATTTCATAGCATCATTGAATATGATGGTTTCAAAAGATGAAAATATGATTTATTCGCAAAAAGATATGACATGACATGGCATGTGCATTCATCTCTTGAGACTTGAACAAAATGTATATAGTTTGTTGAGGATTTCCTACTGGGTTTTATGCTCATCTTACGGGATTTTTGTGCAGAAAAAGATGTGGTGATTCCGCATTTCTAAAGGCAAGGAAATATGTGTTGAGAGCACAAGGCTCTCATTTTGCTGTAACTCTGTTTGTGAGCCAATGGCTATATTTGTGTGGGTTTGAATAACCATTTTGTGTAACTAGGCCTAAGCCTTGAAAACTTGTAAACCCTTGGGGGTATCTATTTGTTTATGTTATTTTGATTTGAAGTGAATGTATTATCACCTGAAGACTATTTGTATCATGTAATGCAATTGTGTGGATTTATTTTCAAATTTACTTTAAAGAACCATGGTTGTCATATTATCATTTGGGTATAAAAATTGAGGTGTTACAACTTGGTATCAGAGCTACTGGGTTTGTATACTTGGAGCTCGTGGGAAGTGGTTGTTTAACCACAATGGGTTCATTTAGCATGCTTAGGAAGTGTTATGCATTTTGTGACTATGTGATAACATGCTTATGTGACTAAATGGGTATGGGATTGGACTTTTGGGATGTTGTTTGCGCCTGTTAAATTCCTTGAGGTCTTATTAGAAGGGTACTTGATCAATACTCATTCTACTAAGAATTCTTGGTTTTCCGTGGGACGAATCTCATCATAAGAGTATAATTTGTATGTGTTTACATGATTAAGTGCTTATGTGGGGTGAAATTTAATGGTTATATGGTAGAGGAATATATAGCATTGTTGTGGTCAAATATGTGAGTTAAGTTGCGAGTACGTATGAGTTAGTGTGTTAAATTATTTCTCTTGTGTCATTTATTAGGATGTCAGGAAGATGTCAAACTCGTGGTGGTAGAGGCGGGAGACGTGGTAGGGCGAGCCAGGGTATGCATGAGGTACTGGCCCATGAGGTCCCGGTACAAGAAGAAGAGTCAGGCCAAGCTGATGTGGCCGAACAAGTGGAATAAGCGGGTCAAACCACAATGAGGACCCTAGCCCGAGAAATAGCAAGGGCAATGAACTTGTTAAGAGCTGAGAACCAAGCCCTAGAGAACACCGTAGAGGCAAGGTCTAGTTTCCTTACTAGAGAGTTTTTGCGGGCCAAGCCAGATGAGTTCTTTGGTGGCCCCGAGCCCAAGAAAGCGGACGAGTGGCTCCAACAAATAGTGAAAACATTTGAGATGCTTCACATAGAATAAGGTGAGTTAAGGGTGACTCTAGCGAGTTACTACTTAAAAGGAGATGCGGGTCAATAGTGGAAGTACGCCAAGGTTAGTGTGGAACCGACATGGGAAGCATTTGTGATTGCTTTCTAAGATAAGTACTTACCTCCCACTGCTAGGGAGAGATTGAGGCAAGAGTTTTTGGACCTCAAACAAAATTACATGTCCGTGGCCGAGTTTGAGGTGACTTGAGGTGACTTTTTCTAGCCTGTCCCGGTTTGCACCAGAGTTGGTGGCAACGGAAGAGTGCCATTGTATCAAGTTTGAGAAGAAATTGAGAACCAAGATCTTGTACAAAGTTGCCGGAAACATGATTCGAAACTATGCCCGTCTTATGGAGGCGGCAGCACATGTAGTGTAACGCCCCGAAAATTGGGCAGGGTATATCTATTTATGCAACAAAACCCACCTGATAGACAGACATATATATATAGCTAACTATTCCATACATCCATTTCCATTAAATCCTAAATGCCAAATACATGTTACTCACATCTCAATGCCCCAGTTTCCATCCCAAGCATACAATTTACAACAAGTATCAAATGGAAGCCAAACAAATAATAAGTGCCCTACAGGCTTACAAATTTATCCAAGAACATTCTTGGTTACACAAAATGGAGTTTCAACTCAACGCAAATACAGCCCTGGGCTTACATTCAACAAATAACAATAAAACAAAAATGGAGCCTCAGCTCCGAGTCCTCCCAAGTCAGTGCCCTTGGCGGAGGCATATCACGTATACCTGAAATGGTTTCCCTTGTAGGGTGAGCCACAGCCCAGTAGAGATATACTATACAACATATGGACTATGACAAGACTAAAAAGGAGTACGCTCATGCCATGCTCATGATAAAACAATTTATCTCTCTTTTTATAAAGCATGCAATACTGAGATGCAACAACTGATATAAAGCCATTTCCATTTTAAACCATATATGTTACATGAATACAAGCTCTGTGAATCTCTAGGTGAGTGTCTGTAAGTAGGTCCTAATGCACTACCACTGTCATTTTTACCAGTAAATTGGAAGGCTCGACACCTAACCGCGCGGTTCTACACCCCCTACCCAGATTCACTAAGTATTCATCTTTTCGCAAACAGATACATTTTCAAACATTTCTCAAAAACAGATACATTTCCAATGAAATGAATGTAATGCAATGTCCAATGCAACAAATGAGGAATGTGGTTCAATTTACCTAAATCTCATGCATTTCTATAACAATCATGGCTATCCTCCACCAATAGCCCAAAACAGATATTTCTAAATAGATATTTAAACAATTAAATTCTAAAAATTCTAATAAATACAATCTATTCCACATCTCATCAAATATGATAGTATAAAAGAGTTGTGAATATTTATGGTGTCTACCATTAAACGAAATATATTTTGTGGTAAGAAAATATTATATTTACTTTTGTCATTAAAGATGTTGAAATGCATTTTAATTGATATATATGTGTGTGTGTGTGTGTATATATATGGTTAGATACTTGTTTAGTTAGATATTTGTTTAGAAAATATCTGTAAATAGAACCTAAATAGATTATTTGTCAAGCTTTTGGGTTCTTGCCGTGAGGAAAGAAAGAAAAGGGGTTTCAAATTGGTTTTTCTTGGGTTTGATTTAGTATAAGTCATTTTTGACCCCTAGTGCTTTAGATCAAAACATAGAGGGTAGAAAAGGCGTCATTTGGCTCCGAACAGATATAATTTTTGTTGCCAAAAAATTTGAAAGCTTCTTGGCTTGAGGTAGGGATTTTTCCTACACTTATTTGTGCATTTTTACTTGATTATATGAAGCTTAGAGTTGTATATAATTTAATTAGAATTTTTGAAAATTTTGTGATTTATTTGCTTAAAAGAGAAATTTTGAGAAAAATAAAGAGTTGATGCCCAAATTGCAATGGTGTAAACTTGGAATATGTTTGTAAGGTTATGAAAGAGCTATGTTTTAAATTTGAACAAAAACGGACTTCGACTCGATCGGTTTTGAAATTTTTACCAGTTTGTGACCAAAAAAGCATTTTTAAAGAAAACAAAGGAATTATGTTTAAATTTTGGGGCTTTTCATCCAAATAGGATGCCATAGTTGAATAATGTTTGGAGAATGAGTTTGGAAAGAAAATGATGTTTTCTTGGGCATTAACGGTATTATTTTGCTTAATGTATCTGTTGGAACCGACACGGTTAGAAATGGACCTTGAGTGGTTACCAGACGTGATTGTGATATGAAAACTAGTGTAGCTGTTCATATTTGATGAGATGTGGAATAGATTGTATTTATCATAATTTTCAGAATTTAATTGTTTAAATATCTGTTTAGAAATATCTGTTTTGGGCTATCGGTGAACGATAGCCATGATTGTTGTAGAAATGCATGAGACTTATTGAACGACATTCCTCATTTGTTGCATTGGACATTGCATTACATTCATTTCATTGGAAATGTATCTATCTTTGAGAAATATTTGAAAATGTATCTATTTGCAAAAAGATAAATACTTGGTGAATCTGGGTAAAGGGTGTAGTCGAGCCTTCCAGTTTACTGGTAAAAATGACAGTGGTAGTGCATTAGGGCCTACTTGCAAGCACTCACCTAGAGTTTCACAGAGCCTGTATTCATGTAACAGATATGGTTTAAAATAGAAATGATTTTATATCTGTTGTTGCATCTCAGCATTGCATGCTTTATAAAAAGAGATATAAATTATTTTATCATGAGCATGGCATGAGCATACTCCTCTTTAGTCTTCTCATGGTCCATATGTTGTGTAATATATCTCTACTAGGATGTGGCTCACCCTATAAGGGAAACCATTTCAAGTACAGGTGCTATGCCTCCACCAAGGCACTGACTTGGGAGGACTCGGAGTTGAGGCTCCATTTTTGTTTTATGGTTATTTATTGAATGTAAGCCCAGGGCTATGTTTGTGTTGAGTTGAAACTCCATTTTGTATAACCAAGAATGTACTTGGATAAATTTGTAAGCCTATAAGGCACTTATTATTTGTTTGGCTTCCATTTCATACTTGTTGTAAAATGCATGCTTGGGATTGGAACTGGGGCATTGAGATGTGAACAACATGTATTTGACATTTGGGATTATATAGAAATGGATGTATGGAACAGTTAGCTATATATATATACATATATATGTATTTGTCTATCAGGTGGGTTTGTTGTTTAAATAGATATACCCTGCCCAATTTTTTCGGGGCATTACAGAAGAGGTGGTGACCACTATTAGATCGTCTACTGGAGACACAAATGAATTTTCTATCACTCTAGGGTTATATCAAAGATCTACCTTAAATCCTTATCTTTTTTACTTTAGTTATAGATGAGTTAACGAGAAATATTCAAGATGATGTGCCATGGTGTATGCTTTTTGCAGACGATATTGTGCTAGTGGATGAGACTAGAGAAGGATTTAACACAAAGTTGGAGATTTGGAGAAAAACTCTTGAATCTAATGGATTCCGGATAAGCAGAACTAAGACAGAGTACATAGAGTGTAAATTTAGTAACAGTAACAATAAAAGCAGAGAAAAAGTGAAGATTGAGAACCAAGAACTGCCTAAGAGTGAGCATTTTCGTTATTTAGGGTTGATTATCACAACAACGGGGGAGATTGATACGGATGTGACCTATAGAATTAAAGCGGGATGGTATAAGTGGAGAAGTACGTCTGGGGTACTGTGCGATAAACAAATACCCACTAGACTAAAATGTAAGTTATATAGAACGGCTATTAGACCAACGATACTGTATGGGACGGAGTGTTGGGCAACCAAGAAACAACATGTAGATAAGATGAGTATGACTGAGATGAGGATGCTAAAGCGGATGTGTGGCAAGACTAGACAAGACAGAATTAGAAATGAGTGTATTCGAGAATGGGCAGGAGTAGCACTGATAGAAGATAAGTTGAGAGAGAATCGATTGAGATGGTTTGGTCACATTCAACGAAGGCCAACAGAGACAATAGTGAAAAGATGTGATACTGTAACGGTAGAAGAAAGTGTTAGGGGATGGAGTAGTCCTAGATTAACGTTGGCTAGCTTTGTAAATAGATATATGGATCTACTTAATTTGACTAACGAAATGGCCTTTGATAGGGTTGCATGGAAAAGAATGATTCATGTAGCCGACCTCATTTGATGGGACTTAAGGTTAGGTTTGGTTTGGTTTGGTTTGGTTTGGTTTAATAAATTATTTTTGAATTTATTTTTAAAAAAACTATTTTGTAAATTGTTTTAAACTAGGCAAACTTGAAAAATAAATTGTTTTTATATAAACTCTTTTTTTTCTAACCAAAGACAACAAAACAAAATATATATAAAAAAAACTACAAATTCGTTGATATTTATTTTTTTGTAGAATTTATTTTTATATAAAAGGTGAGTTTATTGGGCGGGCTTAGAATTGTAACATCATTTTAGAGTTGGGCTTCAAATTGTTTTAGTAGACCCAATGTTACGTTCAAATTGGGCATGACATTTTCTTTCTAGCCTAGGCTTGGGACAGTCCATGCCCAAACCAAAAGCTGCTTCAGTTCAACTACGTTCATATTAGGATGAACACCACTCTATAATTATATTTGTGGTGTTTTGAGAAGTTAATAAGAAGTTAATTTTTTGACTTTTTTTTAATTTATTATCTTTTTGTGGATAAAAAATATGAGAGGTGATGTGACTCAAAATGAATAAAAAGTTAAAAGTTGATTTTTTTTAAACACGAAAATAAATCATATTTTGTTTTATAAAAGATTATTGTTTATTTTATAAAACAAAATCTACTTTATTCATATTTTAATGAATTTCTAATGAAATTAATTATTTTTTTTCATGAATGATTTATATTGCATGACTAATGAGATAAATATTTAAATTATTAACATAAATCTGAACTGAAGTCTAAAAAAAAACATATGAATAAAATCTGAGAGAAGAATGTTTGAATGGATCCACGGGCATCAAATTTCTACAATCCCCTCGGACAATTACTCGACCTTTTGACTTTGTAGTTGTTTGGTATAAGTTAGAGTTTAAATAGTCACAAAAATAATAAAATACTTTTTTTCGTTTTAAATTAAAAATTATTATATTTAAATTATAATTATTTTATTTTTTTTCATAAAAATTAAAAAAACTAAAAAATTTTATCCCAAATAAAATTATTTTAATTCCAAACTTAAAAAACTAAAATTAAAAAGTTAACACACAGCTTAAACGAAGCCTTTGGCAGTCTACACGTCTGGTGTGTTTTTTGATAGGCTATAATCTCTTTCTCTCTCACGTACTTAATCCATTTTGGGAAAATTACCATCTAGTCCTATGTAGGAGATCTATTTCCCTTCTAATCCCAATTTATTTTTAATAGATTAATGAGTCCACAGTTTTTTAAGTTTTATACCCAGAGGTCCCGTTTTTTATTTTTGTATTTTTAAATGACTGTATTACCCTTTGTTTTGAGATCTATATATACGTGAGAAATCAAATTTTTGCTGCGTGAAAAAAAAGGAAATCAAATCTTCGTCTCTGCGATCTCGATTTTTGTTCGTTGTGGCGATCTCATTGTGCTGTGTGGTCGATCTGATTGTGCTGTGAGGTTGATCTGGTTGTGCGATCTGAATCTCTGTGTACAGGCTATATTTGCGTACGTTGTCTCTCTCTCTCTCTCTCTCTCTCTCTCTCTCTCTGTATCTGGTGATAGATATATGTATGTGTATGTATGTATGTGTCGATAGATAGATAGATATATATATATATATGTCTGTGTGTGTATGTAGTTTGTATTTGTTGATACATATATGTATGTATATATAGATAAACAAATTTGCGTGGTATGTGGTTTGTGTTTGGGAAATTTTGTTTGTTTGATTTTGATTTTGTTGATTTTTTTTGTCGTATAGTGTAATGTATTTTGAAGTTGTATTTTGGAATTGTGAATTGTGCAGTGTTGGTATTGATATGTTGTAACTGTATAATTTTGCAGTTTGGAATAGGTGAACAATTGTTTGTTGGTTTGTGATTTTGTAGTATGGAGGGGTGTTTCATGTTAATGTGCAAATACAGTAATTGTTGTGCTGCTATCAAGATTAGTGAGGGATGTAGTTATGATGAAGTTGTTGAGAAAATATGTGCGAAGTTCAAGGAGTTGAGTGCTGGTAACTTTTGTTTGTTTTTCTCTGTTCCTGAATATTCTAATTGTATTGTTGAATGTGATGATGATTTGGGGAATATGCTGTCAATGGTAGGTGGTAGTGGTTGTCATGTTGTTGATGTTATTGTTGGGGATAAGAGAGTTGTGGAGGTTGATGATGGTAATTCTTGTAGGATTGATTCTGTAACTTGTGAGAGTTCTTTTGTGAATGATTGTGATGATGTTGGTGGCTTGTTGCGTAGTTTTTATCCAGAACCAGAGAGAGTTTTGTTGTCTGCTAGTTGGAAGGGGATTATACATAGTGTTGGTCAAGAATTTGAAGGTGGAGTGCCGGCATTCCGCATTGCATTGGCTAAGTATGCAGTTGAGTGTGGTTTTGCAGTGAATTATTTGAAGAACGATGCAACAAGAGTAACCGCTGAATGTGTGATGAAGTCGTCTACGGGTTGTAAATGGTTTGTGCATGGAAGGGTGTTGATGGATTCCGGTGTTTTTTTTATAATGAAATTGGATAATGTGCATACTTGTGGGGTTGTGGCTCGTAGATCTTGTAGCAAAATGGTTGGTTCTAGACTTGTGTCTGATATTGTGCAAAATGATATTAGTGATAATCCCTTGACTCGTCCTATTGAAGTTAAAAAAAAGTTGAAGAAGCAATATGGTATAGATGTTTCTTATCGGGTTGCATGGTTAGGAGTTGATAAAGCAAGAGGTGGGTTGTTTGGTGATTTTGCAAGTTCTTTTGACCAGCTTCGATGGTACCTTGAGACGGCTATGAGAACGAATCCAGGAAGTGTGTTTGAATTAGATGTGGATGAAAGTAGTGGGTGTTTTCGGAGGTTGTTTGTGGCATTTCATGGATGTTTGTATGGCTTTCAATTTTGTCGTCCGTTGTTGTTTGTTGATGGTACATTTTTTAAGGGGCGTTACAAGGGGCATTTGCTTGCAGCAACATCAAAGGATGGTAATCAAGGTATGTATTTATTTGCAGTTAGTATAGGTTTGGTTTGTCAGTGTGTTATTGTATTGTGAATCTGCTAATTTTTGCAGTTTCATGTGATGTTGTTTGCAGGTCTGTTTCCTTTGGCTTTTGCGATTGTTGACGCTGAAAATCAAGATAATTGGATGTGGTTCTTAAGTCAGTTGTTAAAGGCTGTTGGTTCAGGCCGGAGATTGACTTTTGTGTCGGATCGTCAACATGGATTGCTAGACGCTCTTTCGGTGGTTTTCCCCAATGCACATCATGCTTATTGCTTGAATCATTTGAAGAGAAATTTGATTGACAAATTGGTGGGACTTCGTACTACCTATAAGCTGTGTTTGATGAAAATATTAGTCAAATGTGCTTATGCGCCAACGGTTGCTTCTTTCCAACATTATATGGAGAAATTGAGGCGTATTGCTGGGAATGGTAGAGTTGAAGTATGTTGGATGGTTTGCAAAATGATAAGTGGGCCAATGCATTTTTTAGAGGGAAACGATATGGTGAGATGTCATCAAATGCTGCCGAGTCTTACAATAATTGGATTGGTGGGGCTCGTGAGTTGCCTATTACTTGTATGGTTGATATGATTAGGGTTCAAATCATGACTCAATTGTCGGATAGAAGAGCTGAATCTAGAAGATGGAGTACGAAATTGTGTCCAGTTATGGAAAAGAAGTTGGTGGACTCTTTGGAGCTAGCTAAGTCTTGGGATGTGATTGTTGCTAGTGATACTGTGCTTGAGGTTCATTCTTCTATTTCTTTTTATGTTGATATTGGTAGACAGACTTGTTCTTGCCATGAATGGTAATTGAATGGTTTTCCTTGTTGTCATGCTGTGCATGCTTTGTGTAGTAGTGGTAGAGATGTGTATGATTTCATTGATCCTTTTTTTCATGTAGATTGTTTTAGAGAGTCATACAAGGAATCTGTTTATCCAGTGCCTTCAAGTGAGAGATTTGGTTTTGATGGTGCCAGTAGTTCGGTTATCAAACCTCCTATAACGAAGAAGCAGCCCGGGCGGAACAAGAAGAAGAGGATACCTTCTAGGGGTGAGAATGTGAAGCAAATCAAGTGTGGGAGGTGCTTGAAATATGGGAATCACAATAAGAAGACGTGCAAGGCTGCTATTTGAGGCCACAATCTATTCTTTTTTATTTGTATTTGAATTTGAGGAATTATGAGAATAAAAAATGTGATACTTGGTATTATGGAAGTAATGAATAAAGTTGGTTGAATTGTTTTTTGTTTGTTGATGTGTTCTTTACTTATTGAAGTTGTTTTGTAACAGTCTGGTTTTGTTTTTAATTTTTATGGAATGTAGAGAAGGTTGTTGAAAATTTCTTATTGAAATGCAGTTGATATTTCATAGCGACAAAACTGTATAATTTTGCAGTTTTAAGAATTATTAGAAACAACCTGATGGAACCGCATAATTTTGCAGTTTTAAAAATCATTAGAAACAAGCTGATGAAACTGCAAAATTTTGCAGTTTGAAGAATTATTAGAAACAAGCTTTACTGTATGAAAATATATGCAACCAGAAACAAGTAGGCAAACAATCAGAATAACATCCACAATAATGATAATAAGGAGAAGAAGAGCAACAACAACATCTATCATTTTCACCATAACCATAATAACCAGAAAATGATCATTGCCAAAAAGTATATAAAGTACTTGTCACATGTTAAAAAAGAAAAATTTAAAAAAAAAAAAAAAAAAAAAGGTATAAAGATATGTTCCCTTGAAAATTTGTATTGTCAAGAAGTTTGTTCATTATTTCTATGGTTTGGTATGCTTTGTCAACATTTGGTAGTGCTCGAGTTTCCAGGATCGGTTCTTATCATTGAGGAATTGATTGATGATTTGTGCTCGAAATTTGACCCACTCAGTTGGACGAAGTTTTTTCTGCACAGGTTGCCAGTTGAGATATTGGTTGATAACATTGCAGACGGCGATTGCACAATCATTCCTGCAGTGTTTGAGATGAAGTTAATTAGTTAGGTGAAACTGCAAAATTTAGCATATTGGAAGATTAGTTTATGGATTTTGTATCTTACGAGTGTGGGGTTTGTTGTGGGCATTCCTCAATTGATGCAATTTCTGTCTCGCACTCTTGAGATGAAAACATGTTTGCATGTTTGCTGAGTAATGCTTTATTCCATCTCAGTTGATGTTGTTGCTACAAAATAGTTAGTGGGTGTTTTTGTTAGTTATAGTGGCGAGTTGATATGTTTGTAAAGGAATGGAACTAATTATGAAATTTTATTTTAACTTACAATTTGTTTTGCAATTTCAAAGTGCTTGTTGTGGCAATCTTTTGCAGGTCTCAAAGAGTCATAGTGTCTCCATATTCCATCAGCATTGTCAAAGACCACAATTGTCCAATGGTTGTCGTGGTTGATTGGGAAATGGATATATCTGTTTTTCATTGCTTCTGGAAAATGGTTGTCGATGAGTTTTTCTCTGAGTGCTTGATCTTGGTTTTGTAGTGGAGTCTGTAAGTTAAATATATGTTTGAAAGATGTTATAAAACTATGTAGTAATACATGTTGAGAAAGTAGAAAATTTTGCAGTTGTAAGGTATGTTAAGTTTTGCTTACATTGATGAGTGTTGAGAAAACGTAAGATCTTCCTGAATATGGATTGCTTGCAAAGAGTAGATCGTTTTTCTCAAATTCTTCAATGGTTGGTTGGAGTGCCAATTGCTTTTCTGCGAAGGCATCAATGACCTGAAACATGTTATATATGAGAATGTGTTAGTTTTGTGGAATAGGTTATTGAATATGTACAGAAACTGTAAAATTGTGCAGTTGGAGACCTACATTCCCATATAAGGGTTCCCTGTTGGTCAATCTGCATATATCTGAAAAGTATACGCAGTTTTCATCTTCGCTGCCAGACCAGACACAAGCACTTGATTGTGTGTTGTTGATGAGTTGAATTTGGTCTTGGTCTTTTTTGGATAGGCTATGCCAAACCTTGTTTGTTTTGCGGCATGAAATGGTGAGTGGCTTGTTTGGGATTGATTCTTCCTGGAAATCATCATCACTTTCCAATATTTGAAGTTTTGTCTTTTCTTGATTGGCATGCTCTTTTGGGTTTGTTTCAGGAGCAACTGCTTTCTCTTGGCCAATATGCTCTTGCATCTTTTCTTTCTGCTGTTGTTTTGCTTCATGAGCACCTTCTTTGTTGTTGTCATTCTCCTTCTCTTTTTCTTCATCGGTACCCTGTGTTGGTTTGGGTACATCAGCAGCAGTTTGTGTCTTGTTTCTTGCATCTTCTTTGGGTTTGGTCATTGGTTGGTATTCAAAATCTGGGTGATGCGCTTGTTTTCTTGATTTTTGTTTGATTCTCTTGACCATGGATCTTTGTTGGGGACTGGCAGTTTTTTTGGTGGACATTTCCTTCAGTTGATCTTCTTTTTTACGCAGTTCAGCCATGAATTTTTGTTCCATTTCTTGCATTTGTGCTCTCATGTCTGATATGAGCTTGTCCTTGTCATCCTCTTTGGTTGGTGTTTGTGGTTGGTCATGACCTATAAAATGTTGGATTGTGTTTTGGTTAGTTTAATGAAATTTTGCAGTATGCTTTAGTATTAGACAATAGTTTACCTTGTGCATGAAAAATGTCAGATTTCTCTTGCAGTTCTTCTTGTTGGTTTGTCAGTTCTTGTTCATTGACTTCTTCTTGTTGGTCTTCTTCTTCATGAAGGTCTTCTTGTTGATCACCTTTTGCTTGTTGTCTTTCTTCTGCTTTATCATTGCCATGTTGTTCATCAGGTTCTTGTTCTTTTTCTTCTTCTTCTTCTTCTTCTTCTTCTTCTTCTTCTTCAGTTTCAGTTTCTTCTTCTTCTTCAGTTTCTTCTTCATCAGTCACTTGATTTTTTTCATCATCACTCTTTTCTTCTTGTTCATCACTTTGTGGTTCTTCTTGTGGTTTTTGCTTTCTTTTCTTTTTTTTTTTGTTGTTCTTCTTGTTCTGATTCTGATTCTGATTCTGAATGATGTTCTTCTTCGAGAAAGTCATCCTCATCACTCTCTAGAAGTGTTTTTTTTTTTTGTTTCTTTTGTTTTCTTTTTTCGCTTATTGTCCTTTTTGTGGTCATGTTTCTTTGCTGAAAAGTCTGTTGATGTGCTTTGATTGATATGCAATAACTGTATTTCTTGTTCAGTTGGGGTTAAAGGACTTTGGTTAACCTGCATTGGAACAATGTGGCATATATGAGTAGTACTGTAAATTTGGTTAGTTTCTTGTACTGTGAGTAATGTGGGTTAAGTGTCAAAATATGTTTTTGGAAACTGAAAAATGTTACAGTTTCATAACATGAGTGATGTTAAATAAGTGTGTTCTTTGAAACTGAAAATTTTCACAGTTTCATAATATGATTTGTACTACAATGAATGTGCAAGGAGAGTTGAATAGATTTGTGCTATGATAGTATAGAAGAGTTTGAATACCTTTTCAAAGTGAGCAAGGCTGATGTGTTTCCACTTGGAGTACATTCTGCCAAGGTTCCATTTCATAAACCTTGGGAAGCCTTCTTTGTTGGATGGTCGGAGGAGTTTACTGTGCTCACAGTACCAGTACTGTTAAAAAGAAAAAATTGAAATATGTTAGATAGTTAGAAATAGGTGGATGTCTGATATTTTTGTGGGAAGTAGTTGAGCAATGTGTTTACCAAGAGTAACATGACGCATCCAGTGACATGCCTTGGGTTGTTGTTTGCATTTGCCATTGAATTCATCAGTGTGTCTTTTATTGCCTCAACTCAATTGTATTTCTTGATGTTGTTGAGATTGTCGACATAGTTGAGGAAACTCCAACTGAGTGTATGGCTTGTTGTGGGGATGAGAAGTTTCAAGCACAAGTAAAGGGTGATTACCCTTGCAAGATCTTGACAATCATTGGTTGATTTTCCTTTTTTTGTTTGTTGAAACATTTTGGCCAAAGACTTGCCATCCAATCTCTTGACTGATTTGCATCTTCGTTTGTAAAATGGAAGCTCAAAATCCTTTGGTGTTGCATAGGATTTGGTGGTGATGCTGTCTTCTCCACAGTCAATACCAAAAATGAGCTTCACATCACTGCTTCTGAGTTTCATTTGCTTTTTGCCAAGTAGAAATGATCTTTTTCTTTTGTTGTAGAGTGTTGTCATTTCTGCTACAATGGAGTTGTAGCATCTGCACCAAGAGGCCTTCAGTTGTGTTGAGAAGAGAGCATTTATGAGGTGCCAAAAAGGGGTTTTTTGCAGCTCTGTTTGTTGGGCTTTTGTGAATTTGACCCCCTTCAACAGTTTGATTACTGTTCCGATGTTGGAACGATAATTAAATTGTTGGACTCTCTTTGCAGGGACTGCTGCTTTTTTTTCTTTTGATGCCTTGGTTTTTGTTTTGGGAGTTGATTGGCTTTCTTGGAGCTTTCTTTTTTTGGTCGGAGGAGCTTCTTGTTTTGTTGTTGGCTTTCTTTTGTTTGTTCTTGTTGTGGTTGGAGGTGTGGTTGGTGTTTGTTGTGTGGGTGGTGTCTGTGGTGCAGTTCTTGGGCTTTTTCTTGTTGGTGGTGTGGTTGTTTTGTGGGTTTTTTGGTGGGGTCTGTTGGGTTTGGTTGTTTTTGGGTGTGGTGGTTTGGTTTTTTGTGGATGGGGAGATGGTGGTGGCTTTTCAATGGATACAGGAGATGGACTTTGAAAAGGGGAGATGGTTAAATCCCTGATTGGATTTGTGGGCATATGGGTTTGTTTCTTCCAATATCTTCCAACAGCTGTTTCTGAAAAAATGAAAGCGACAGGACGGTATGAGTAATATAGTGACAAAACTGTATAATTTTGAAGTTTTATATGCAGTTTCATATGAAGTTATATGTATTTTGTTGGTAACAGTTACGAAACTGTATAATTTGACTGTTTGATTTGCACTTTATAATAAGTTATCTACTTGTTTTGAGTAGTTGTTAAACTGTGTAATTTTGCAGTTTCATTTGCAGTTTGAATAAATTGAGATATGTTACTTGTGTAGTGGTGAAATGAAACACTATGATGTTGCAGTTTATAAATAGTATGAACAATAGTAACAGCCCTTTGTATTTTGTAAAAAGCAACAATAACAATGAGAAGATTAAAAATTCAAAAATAAGAATAAGAGACGCCAATATTGAACAACAAGAATAAGAATAAGGTGTTGAATGTGTAAAAATAGGGATTTATGTGTAAAAAAAGTGTTTTAGAATGTTGAAAAACAGGGGAGTAGAATGTTTGAAAACAGGGGATTATATATAAAAGAGGGTTATACATTTTGAAGTATGTAAAATGTGTATATAAGAAATATGTACAAATGTGAATGAAAAATAGTGAATAGGTGAAGAGAGATGTTACTTTTTTTCCCCATTTTTGTGAATTTGAAGTCAGGAACTATGAAATCTCTTCACAGTAGTGATGGTTCTTCGTGTTGTTGAGAGTCGCCGATTGGAGAATATGAACGGCTTGGTGTTGTGTTGAAGATGAACGGTTTGGTTTTGTGGTTAGGGTAGGGTTTCAAAGGGAATGGAATCGAACGGAGGAGAGATGGAGGATTGAGAATGCGATTTCGAGCGGCGGAGATGTGAGTGTACTGATCAGAGTGAGATGATTGTGGGTGATGAAGATGAACTGTTACGTTTTCTGGTTAGGGTTAGGGTTTTCAGAGGCGATGGAGTTGAACGGAAGAGAGATGGAGGACTGAGGAGTCGATTTCGAACGGCGGAGACGTGACAGCGTAGTGATCAGTCTGAGATGTTTGGGACGTGGGTGATGGTTGCGCGCGTGTAAATTGGATGATGTATTGTGGGTATTTTTGTCTTATTGTTAATTTGAGGATTTAATGAAGTACTAAAATTATTTTGGGCTTAAAAGGGGTAGGATATGTTGGGCTTGGACCTTTGGGTCAGTTCCCCCATCGATTTTTTATGATAAATTTGTATTGTTTTAGTGGGCTTTTGACTTTGGCAGTCTATAAGCCTCCTGTGTTTTTTGATCGGCCATAGGCTTCCTCTGTGAAAAGAAGGCTTTAAGTTGCCGCTGCTGGATATTCACCCCCAAAAAAGTTGCTGCTGGCTTTTACACTACCATTCTGTTTGGTATTCGGTACAATTATCTGCTTTGTTTGTTGCTGTCTCGTTTTTGTCTGTTTTTTTCTTTACATAAATATTTTTTTTCCCCTCCGATTTGCTATGCTTGCTCATTGTTTTTTTTTTTTTTTTTTGGGTCAAAATTTTAAGAGAGTTAGATTTGTTGCCAGCTTGCTCATCGTTAGCCCATCATCTTTTATTGCTTCTGTGATCTGAAAAAGAAAAAGGAAAGGAAAGAAAAAACTTTGTGTGAAATGGCTGAGTACAGAGCCCTTGAGAAATTTTTTTGTATTATAGGAGCAATGACGGGGAGTTATATGAGAAGCGTGGAGAGGATCATTGAACATCTGAAAGATCAAGTGGAGACGCTCGTAACTGTGAGAGATAATTTGCAACTACAAGTGGATGAGGCCGAGAAAAATGGGGAAATTATTAACAGTGCTGTTAAGACGTGGATAAATCATGTGCCTGAGGTTATTGCAGATATAGAGAGATTTATCGATGAGAAAGAGGAATTTAAAAATGGTTTTTTGGAACGGTCATGGGATTGGAATGGACAGTTGTTGCTGTGGAGGAAAGCACGAGGGATTCAAGTTGTTGTGGATGAGCTATTTCTATCTACGAGTACTTTTCACAGAGTATCACACCCTGCACCTCTCGTGGGGATAGTGTCTATAGTACCCACGGGCAGTCTTGAGTTCAATTCGCGAACGTCCTCTATGAAAGAGGTGATGGAGACCCTTAGAGATGATGAGATCAACATCATTGGAATATGTGGAATGGGCGGTATTGGCAAGACAACAATGGTGAAAGACGTCGCCATTAGAGCAAAAAATGAAAATCTATTTGATGAGATTGTCATGGCAGTAGTCTCTCAGAGTCCAGACTTGAGGAACATTCAAGGTCAAATAGCAGAGAACTTGGGTCTTAGATTGGGGGAAGAGACTTTATTTGGAAGATCAACTCGTCTGCGTCAGAGACTAGCAAATGGTAAGAGAATCCTTCTTGTACTCGATGATGTTTGGGAATGGCTCAATCTTCAGGACATTGGGATTCCTTTCTGGGGTGAGAATAGGGGTTGCAAAGTTGTGTTGACATCACGAAGCCTGGATGTATGCATAGGAATGGGATCCCAAAAGAATATTGAAGTCAAAACCTTAGCAGGGGAAGAATCATGGCATCTTTTTAAGGAGATGGTTGGTGATTCTGTTGTTGACACTCCTGATATGCAACCAATAGCTGAACGGGTGGTAAACGAATGCCAAGGTTTGCCGCTTGCACTCATTACTATTGGAAGGGCACTAAAACATAAATCAAAATCTGTTTGGAGTGATACACTTCGACAATTAAGAATGCCTGGTGGCAAAAGGACATTAGGAGTGAACGCAATGGTTTATCAGGCACTAGAGCTAAGTTACAATTATTTACAACATGAGGAGGCCAAGTCTTTGTTTTTGCTATGTTGTATATATCCAGAAGATTGTGATATCCAGATTGAAGATTTGGTTAGATTTGGAATGGGGCTACGACTTTTTGAAGACATCAATGGATTGGAAGAAGCAAGAGATCGTGTATGTGCATTGATTGATCAACTAAAAAGCTGTTATTTGTTATTGGATAGTGACAAGCATAAAGATGACTGTATCAAAATGCATGATGTAGTGCGTGATGTTGGCATATCGATTGCATCTGATTCCGACGGTAAGAATGTTTTTCTGATACGGCACGGTGACAATTTGAGAGGATGGCCAAAGAAGCACACGTACGAAAATTGCACTTCCATTTCACTGATATCAGGGAATATCACAGAGCTACCAGAAGGGTTGAGATGTCCACGACTTAGGATGCTATTGTTAGCATGCATGAATGATTCACTAAGAATACCAAATGGTTTTTTTAATGGAATGAGAGAATTGCAAGTTTTAAATTTGGAGCTTATTTCCATTCCATTGCTGCCATCATCACTGCAGTTCATGAGTAACTTGCATACGATTTGTCTTCAAGGTTGCAAGTTAGATAACATAACTCTAATAGGCGAACTATTGAATCTGGAAATCCTTAGCTTTCGTAGTTCCTCGGTTGAGGTTTTACCAGAAGAAATAGGAAAACTTGCTAAATTGAGGTTGTTAGATCTAACAGGATGTCATCGTCTTGAAAGAATAACACCGGGTGTCATATCAGGCCTAGTCCAATTACAGGAACTGTACATGATAGGCAGCTTTGGCAATTGGGAAACTGACAAAGGTGAAAGCACAGACGAAATAAGAAATGCAAGCTTGAGAGAGCTACAGTCCTTGTCTGATTTGAGAATATTGGAAATTTATATACCAGATACAAAGCTATTGCCAAGAAGCCCACTCTTTACTGATCTGACGCAATACAAGATACGGATAGGTGATAATGGCTGGTGGAGCGTGTTCCCATTCCAAAAGCATTTGTTATTGAAACTCGACAATAGTATTGCTTTACATGATGGGCTTAGTAAGCTATTGAAGTGTACTGAACTTCTAAGTTTAAGAGGGAAGGGCTCACGGAATGTGGTGCAGGAGTTGGTTCAAGATGGTGCCCAACACTTGAAGGAGTTATCAATTGAGTCTTGTGATATGCTTTTTTGTCTTGTTGATACAACGGATTTATCACTGGATTCCATTGATGCTATTTTCCCTATATTGGAGTCATTAAAACTCGATGATTTGGGTAGGTTAAAACAGATATGTCATGGCCAACTTCCAGTAGCATCCTTTTCAAAACTAAGAACATTAACACTGCGACTCTTACCTTCTTTGACACATTTCTTGGTGGAGGATCCGGCTCAAACTACTGTCTCCCTCCATAATCTAAGATTCGTTGAGTTATATGGTTGTAATTGCATGAGAAATCTCTTTTCATTGTCAATGGCAAGAGAACTTGTGCAACTCCGAGAACTTCGTATATCGAAATGTGCTATGATTAAAGAAGTTATTTGGAAAGGAAGAGGAGAAGATGGGCATGCAACCAACAAGATTGAGTTCCCCCGTTTAGAATATATGTCACTTAGACAACTAGAAGGCCTCTCTGGTTTCAGCTTAGGAATTGACGAGATTGAGTTCCCTCAACTGAAGACCTTGCACATCAAAAATCTACCAAACATCAAGAGTTTCTTTCCCAATGAGAGTACACTGCTTTCAGATGAAAACCGCAATGCCACCTTGCAATCTATTTTTCCCCAAAAGGTATGTTCATATGTTTTATCTTATATACATATATATTTTCTTCAAAAAACAAGAAAGCAATGATTACGTTCATAGGAGAACAAATATCTTCATCTATGATACCTCTATCCTTGGTTATGTGTCCCAAGATTTTAGTTGATTTGCTCTTATTCAACATCTCACTGGTACAAAACAGTCGCGTTTGGTTTAGTTTTGGAATTATGATTCCAAAGGTGGAGTTGTGATTTGAGCGTGGAATTGTAAGTTGAATTTTGAAAAAAGAAAATTTGTTTGGTTATAAGTTTTGAAGAGAATTTTGAAAAGTGTTTTGAAAGAAGTTTTTGAATTTTGAATTTTGAAAAGAGCGGATTGAGTTTACCCGGTCATCCATCTTGACATCCTCCCGGACATCTGGCCGGTTGACCGGAACACTGAATTTTTTTTTTTTTGGATTGATTATTACAACAGCTGGAGAGATTGATACGGATATGGCCCATAGGATTAAGCTGGGATGGTGTAAGTGGAGAAGTGCATCTGGGGTACTGTGCGATAAACAAATACCTGCTAGACTTAAAGGTAAGTTCTATAGAACGGTTATTAGACCAACGATGTTGTATGGGACGGAGTGTTGGGCAACCAAGAAACAACATGTAGATAAGATGAGTGTGGCTGAGATGAGAATGCTAAGGTGGATGTGTGGCAAGACTAGACAAGACAGAATTAGGAATGAGTGTATTCGGGAATGGGTAGGAGTAGCACCGATAGAAGATAAGTTGAGAGAGAATCGATTGAGATAGTTTGGTCATATTCAACGTAGACCAACAGAGGTAGTAGTGAAGAGATGCAATGCTATAACGGTAGATGGAAGTGTTAGGGGACGGGGTAGACCTAGATTAACTTTGGTTAGTATTGTAAATAGAGATATGGATCTACTTAATTTGACTAACGACATGGCTTTTGATAGGGCCGTGTGGAGAAAAATGATTCATGTAGCCGACCCTATTCGATAAGACTTAAGACTTGGTTTGGTTTGGTTTGGTTTTGGCAATTGCAACCTGTTATTTGGAGGGGGGGAAAAAAATTATATTTGTTTTAGATTTTTTTTTTTAAATATAAATTATTTTTTAAGATTATTTTAAAAATAATTTAACAATCCTGTCACTAACCATCTTCAACACTATATGATCAAAACAAACACATTTTCACCTAATCTCCTCACTAACAATTCACACACTAACAATCTCGTCACTAAGCATCTCCTCATTAACAATCTCATTCAACCTAATCCATCAAACAAACATGATCACAAGTCAAAACTCAATTCAAAAACAAAATAAAAAATATTTTTTAAATTTTTTTTTAAAAGTAGAGTTTTGAAAAGAGTTTTAAATTGAGTTTTGATTTGTGTGTTTAGTTATAAGTTTTGAAATTAATTTTTGAATTGAGTTATGAGTAATTTTGAGTTGTGTGTTTGATTATGAATTTTGAAAAGTGTTTTGAAAATTATGATTCCACACTCAAACCAAACACAAAAGTTTTCTTATGTCAAGTAGCAAGAGGAAGAAATTATGTTTATAACCAAACTGCCCTTCTAGTTTCTATGCAAAGTTAATATTTCAGTAGCTGTTGGACAATGCGAATTGCAATCATAGAAAGTGTCTTTTAAAGATGAAAATGTTAACAGATCTTTAGAATTTTAAAAATTGCAATTTTATGAAAGAAATTTTTAATTATTGTTTCAACATTATGTTAATAAAATCATAATTCAGAGCAGTATAAAATGTTTACTCAATCATTGGAACTCTTGATACATAAATAATTTAAAAGTAAATTATGGGGTTTCCAGAATTAAGATTAATGCTAATCCTATTGTCAGTACCATTTCAGTTGTAGAAAAACTGAAGTCAATTCTAAAAGGTTGGCAAGTAGACCCTAATTTGGGAGGTGGGGGCTTCCTATTGCTTCCATCTTGGTGACCAGAAAGTTTTCATTACAGGAAAACCATCTTCTAGTGCTCGTTTTAGGTAAATGAGATGGTAACGGTTGGGGACTGGAACAGGATTAAGCTTGTAAACAAGTAGACTAGTGTTTGCTGTCAATCTCAATCAACCTAGCTCTACTTGACTAAGCTCTTTGCTTTACTTTTTCCGGGTTAAAAATTTTCAGTTGAAGCAAATGGCGTAGTTAAAGGCCAACAAGCATAAATCTACGAATTAAGCTTGCCAATTTGTTTGTATTTTACACTAGATTGGGTTAGTAAAGATTTATGGCTCATAAATCAAAATTGAGAAGCAAAACAGAAAATTACAAAAATAGTAGTATCTTTTTATGTTTTTCTTTTTCAATCCATTTAAGTATATTAAAATTTCTGCAATACCTATAGTTGTTTCCCAGATTTTCATACCTCGCCATGTCCTTCCTCCATGTCCATTCCTGCAAGTAATACCCAAGTCCAACAACACAAGTAGTAATGAGCCTATTCATTTTCTCTTTCCAAATCAATGTGGGAACTCTTCATATTATACTTTAATGAAGCCTCGTGCATTTCACTTCCTCTCATAAGTAAGCCATGTTATTCAATAAACATGAAATATTAAAATGCACCAAAACATAATACTTTCAACTGTCTGCTTGTTAATACTATCATTTTGTTTGCAGGTTGCATTTCCTAGCTTGGAGAATCTGGAACTTGGTGGATTGCCAAATGTAAGTGACTTGTGGTGCAGCGAAATTTCAACCCGAATCATTCTCTGAATTAAAATTCCTCAAGGTGGAAGACTGTCACGGATTAGTAAGAAATGTTGTTCCTGCTCATATATTAAAAATGTCACCCAATCTAGAAAATGTGGAAATATCGAACTGTGATTTGGTGGAAGAGGTATTCGGATATGTAGGCCACCAAGGAGATGCCCTTGAAAACATAAGAACACTAATTGTTAGATGTTGTGGCAGCTTGGGAAATATGTTCTCTCCTTCCATTGCTAGATGTCTTGTGCATCTTCAAAAACTAATAATAGATGATTGCTCAACTATGGAAGCAGTGGTTGCAAATGAGGATGAGGAACAAGACAGAGGAGAAAGAATTCATGTGTCTCTGTTCCCTCAATTGAAGCATTTGGAACTCCAAGATCTACCTTCACTCAGGAGGTTTTGCCATACTATTCATGACTGGGAAATGCCATTTTTATATCACGTGGAAGCCCTTAATTGCCCTGAAATGCAGACTTTCTCTCCTGGATTCGTGCATACCCCAAAACTACAGTATGTAAAAGTTGAAGAACCAAATTGGTGGAATGTGAAAGGAAATCAACCGGAGCGCATCTGGATAGAGGATCTCAATAAGACCATACAACACCTTTTTGAGAAGGTATGTTGTTCCTTCTGTTAACTTATACTTGCTACACTTGATGACCACCAACTCTTCTTTTTCTCTTACATTAGGTATATTTTCAGATAATCTTGATCAGGAAAAAAAAAATTAAATAAATAAATATAAAGCCATATTTTGTTGAATTTGATAATTGGCACTTACAAGCTTTTGGTTGGGGAGAACCAAAAATGTTCCATTTTCAAAAATGAAAATGTGACTGCAAGTAAATTATAGAGCATTTTGCCAATAGCTTTTACAATTAAAAGCTACATCTACTGTAAGTTCATAAAAAATATTTTTGCATTTACAGTTTACTTTTTCTTAGTTTATAAGATTTTCAAATTCAAAAGTGCCTTTTACTTGTGAAGTCTCTCCTACTGTGGACTCACCACATGGGGTGCACCCTTAAATTACTTGACTAAGGCACTTCTGTGTTTTAAAATTTTAAAATATTACGAATGGAAGTAGCAATTTGTTTTCTTTCTTTTTTCCTTTCTAACTTATGAGGGTGTCTTTGTGAATATATTGTGATTCTTAGAGTCCTATTAGAGGAGTGATTGTATTAGAGTCCTATTAAAGGCTTGATTGTATTCTCCTGTTTGGTTTAGGAGTTAGGGCTTGATTGTATTCGCCTGTTTGGTTTAGGAGTTAGGGCTATATAAATCTAAGGTTTGGTTGTAATCAAAGGTATAAGTTGTATATACAATTCATCTAGAAATCTTACATGGTATCAGAGCTATTGAAACCCTACCTCCGTTTCTGATTCAGTCTACCAAAACCCTTGTCGCTAGAATTCTGGTTCATTGCTTCATGATTGGTGGAAGTGAAGTCGTCCCTCGCTCTGGCCCAAGTCGTCTTCCTCTCTGAGTCATCTCCCTCTCTGGCGTGACCCATCTGATCGCAAGTTCAAGTCGTTTCCCTCTCTGAGTCGTCTCCCTCTCTGGCGTGACTCATCTGTTCGCGAGTTCAAGTCGCGATTATCAACCACGACTTCGGCACTTCTCCTTCCACTCAGCCCTCATCACGACTCAGAGCCTTGTTCGATTCTTTCTTTGATTCCAGTTCTCAGATTAACAGATTGGTGTACTTCTGGTTACCAAGTTGAGTTATTAAACCCTATTTTAGGCTTATTTCGGTTTTACCCAGCATTCTTTTATTTATTATATTTTGCCCCATCAGTCCTCTTCTTTACTTCTGGTTCATTACAATGTCGGAAGATAAAATCCAAGCTATTAAATGTAAGCTTACAAGTGACAGCTATGCTTATTGGTCTAGTGTTATGAGAAATTTTCTTCTCAGTCGAAAAAAATGAGAATATATTTCTGGTTCTGTTCTTCGTCCATTAGATCCCAAAGAAGACTATTTGAGTTCCTGTGACACTTGGGATTGTGATAATACTCAAGTTTTGACCTGGTTCCATAACTCTGTAGATGACCAGATCGGAATGATGTTCTCTAAATATAGCATTGCCAAAGAGGTGTGGGATTACTTACAAAGTGTTTATCAGCAATCCAACTTTGCCAAACGATATGAGTTGGAAACAACTATTTAGGGAGCTCGTCAGTGGGATCTGTCTATTCAAGACTTCTACATTGAGATGACAGGCCTCTGGGATCAGTTGGCTCTCATGGAACCATCTAGTCTCAAGACACTTGACGCTTATGTTGAGTTTTGGGAGCAAGGTCGTTTAGTGCAATTCTTAACGGCTCTCTCCCCTCAGTATGAGACTATCCGTGGTGGCATCCTTCATCGGTCTCCTCTCCCCTCTGTGGATGCTATTGTTCGTGAACTCCTCTCCGAGAAAACCCGTCTTAAGACGGCCAATCAGACTCTGTCTTCATCTGTCTTCTTGGCTCTTACTTTGTCTCCTCTACTACCGAACCCCCCACCTCATCAGCTTCAGGCCAATGCAAAATCCAAAAAGGGGTCACTAGCCTCTGATGAGTGTGCTTTTTGCCATCAAAAGGGCCATTGGAAGTACAACTGTCCCAAGAAGGGCCGTCAATCTGTTCAATCTTCTCAGTCGCCTCAACCACAGTCCCGAGGTCCTGCTCCAAGTATTTTTCGCCCTCCTACTGCTTATACTGTCTCTGCTCCAGTTTCTGATCTTGACTTGGCTTCCTTGAGTGCTCAAATTACTCAGCTTCAGCATCTCTTGTCCACCTCTCAGTCATCTTCCTCTACTTCTGCTCTCACCTCTCCTTATTCAGGTTTGCTTAGGTCCTCTTCAGGTATTCCTTCCTCTGTCTGGCTTTTTGATTCTGGTGCCTCTCATCATATGACTCCTCACATTTCCTTACTCCAAAACTGTATCCCTCTTCCCTTTCCTATTACTATCAATACTGCTAATGGGTCTAGTATGTCTGTCCTATCTATTGGGTTTGTTTTACCCACTGCTATGTCTGCTGTTACTATTCCCTCTGTTCTTTATGTTCCTCAACTGTCTGTTAGCTTGCTTTCTATTAGTCAGCTTGATGCTTCTGGTTTTGATGTTATCTTTTCTTCTTCTGTCTGTTGTGTGCAGGATCGGGTATCCAAGAAGCAGATTGGGACCGGCCGTAGAGTTGGAGATCTCTATGTGGTGGAAAGCCTGTATCTTTCTCAGTCTACCTCCCCCATTGCACTTTCATCTTTTCAGTTAGATTCTCAGTCGAGTCAGTTTTATTTATAGCACTCTTCGCTATCTCAGGGGTACCATCTTTCAGGGTTTACTGTTGTCCTCTACTTCCTCTTTGGACTTGGTGGCCTATGCTGGGCTGGTGATGTTACTGATCGCAAGTCTACATCTGGTTTCTGTATGTTTCTTGGTGATTCCTTGATCTCTTGGAAAAGCAAGAAACAATCAGTCGTTGCTCGTTCTATTGCCGAAGCTGAGTATCATGCTATGGCTCATGCCACTGCTGAAATTGTTTGGCTTCGTTGTCTCTTGTCTGATTTGGGTGTCTCTCAGTCTTCTCCGACCTCTCTCTATTGTGACAACCGCAGTGCTATTCAGATTGCCCATAATATTGTCTTCTATGAGCGGACAAAACATGTGAGATTGATTGTCATTTTGTTCGCCAGCATCTGCAGTCGGCCTCTATCTCGCTTCCTTTCATCTCTTCGGCTTTGCAGCTTGCAGACTTCTTCACCAAGACTCACACTACCGCTCGGTTTCGGTTTCTTCTTAGAAAACTCTCAGTGTTTTCTGCTAAAACACCTTGAGTGTGAGTGGGGGGGTGAATATATTGTGATTCTTAGAGTCCTATTAGAGGAGTGATTGTATTAGAGTCTTATTAGAGGCTTGATTGTATTCTCCTGTTTGGTTTAGGAGTTAGGGCTTGATTGTGTTCTCCTATTTGGTTTAGGAGTTAGGGCTATATAAATCTAAGGTTTGGTTGTAATCAAAGGTACAAGTTGTATATACAATTCATCTAGAAATCTTACAGTCTGTGCATACATAATGTGAAGTGAAGTCCTAAATCAGCTCAGTACTAAAATATTGTTCAAGTATATAAGTAGTATATAAGCATGAGGGTACCTTCACCACAATAGCTAGTTTTTGGGGTTGAGTTTTACCCAACACCATTGAAAATGGTATCAGAGGTGGAGTACTCAAGGATGGTTTGGTTGTGTGTCCCTGGCCAGCACACGACAAGTGTTGCCGAGTGAGCACTTTGCACGTGAGGAAGGGTGTGAAGCAAAGTCCTACATTGCCTCCATGCTAAAATAATGTAAGTATTTAAGCGTGAGGGCACCCTCACCTCAATAGTTAGCTTTTGGTCTTGAGTTCTACCCAAGACCATATAACATGGTATCAAAGTCAGAGTATCTATGGATGGGTAAGGTACATGTCCATGGCCTGCATGCGTGAGGAAGGGTGTGAAATGAAGTTCCACATCGTCTACATACTAAAGTAAAGTGAAGTACATAAGGAGAAGTGAAATATATAAGGTTTTGGGATTGAGTATATGCTTGAGGCCTCCCTCACCTCAATAGCTAGCTTAAATAAAACGTGAAGTTCTCAACTGAAAATTCCATAAACGGAGGTTCCATATCAAGTTTGAGATTGTTTCAATTTGAATTCTCATGGTAAAGCTCTGATGTTCATATTCCTTGAGCCAAAACTTTGAGGAAGTTGTCTTCATTGAATAGACAGCTTAACAAATGATGAGAAAAAGATGTTCTTTCTTTTCCCCCTCAACTATTCATATTTATGATTTGATTGTTTACTCATTCTCCTGTTATGAAAATAGTCAAGTTGTAGCTCTTATTTTCATAGTAGACGATCTCTTATTTTCATGTGTTCATCTTTCTTCTGGTACTTACATTTTCACATACTCGTTTATCAATCAAAACCTTATCTATGAGCACTCCTCTATTTGCATAGCAGCAACAACAAGACGAAGAAGATGAGGAGGAGGAGGAGGAGGAACAACAATGAATAGTAAGTTTTATCTCTTTTCTAGTTTCCTAAACCTTTTTTCTATAAGTTGCTTGTATGCAATCACATTTTCTTTTTTTTGTTTTTGTTTCACCAAGATAACAAGAAGTTATGTCTGCTTTCTAGTTTCCTAAACCTTTTCTACAAGTAGCTTGTGAACAAACTTTTTTTTTTTAATTACAGCAAGGAATAGTGGAAGAAAAAGAAGATTAAGGGAAGATAGGAATGATGACAACAATGATGATGGTGATGACACAACAATGATGATGTTAATGATGACAATGAGGATGAAAATTGATGGTAACGAAGATCTGATGACAGCTGTGATGACAACACTAGATAATGTGGTTGCTCTCTAAACGTTTTGGGTAAGAAGCATGTACCCTCCCATGCCAGTTTAGCATTTATAATTTTCATATAGAACCACATAATTTTTATTTTATCTAAATTGATCAAATTATAAGTTTGACAGTAAACAAGTTTGTGTGCTTATATGGCTGCATTTTTGTTTAAATTGGCTCTCAAATTAAATTGGTTATGTCTATGATTTGAATAACTTGAAGCTTCTTAGAATATTTACTAAATTGAAGATTAGTATTCAATGATTTGGTTGTCATTAAGATGTATTTGTAATAATCCAGAAAAAAAATGTTTGCGAGATCCACATGCTTAAGTTGTTTTAATTATGCTCAATTTCATAGTATATCTATATGTGTTGAACATGCATTTGCCAAATAAGGTGTAACATGTGCTGAAACATGATTTATTTTGTAAATTTGTGATTAAATAAATTTGAGTATGAAATCAGTATATATAATCTTGGCATGTGACACCTTATGAGCAAGACATCTCATCCATGCTACACTCAGTCCTCGTATCATGCAATGCATTAATGCTTGACACCTCATCCATCCTGTTACATCACATGTCTACTCTTGCTAGAAATAGATAATAAGTGCTCTAGTTTTTCATTTGTTTTGCCTACTGAATTATAGAGATACAAAGGAGAGAGAGATTTAGAAGAAATTTAGAAGAAATTCGAGAGGGATTTTGAAAATATAAACCGAAGGTAAGAAATCTAATGCTCTTTGTTAAATTCTTGCCTTCTGATTTGTCTACTTTGGTTTTCATAACTTAAAATATAGAAATAATGTAATAAAATCCTAAAATAGAACCCTAGGTGGTTGTACTTATAATCACATCGATTTTTGACAAATCTTAAAATGAGACCTTAAGTTGATAAATACTTGCCTACTATGACTACCTTTTGATATGGTTTGAGTTTTGTCTCTCTCAGCACTTATTATATTTTCAAAAGTTAGCTATATGTTCTTAGTGGAAATCATGTCAATTGCTTTAAATCCCGAAATTTGTTTCTTGCTATCAAACTCGGAAATGGATTTTGTACTATTGTTACACAATTGTGCTTTTACTGAATAATTCTTTATGGCATGTGAAGCCGCTCCAGGATTTAGACTATTCAATGATCTTATTAGCTTACCCATTGTTTCACCATTTCAAGTAATAAGGCTTGAGGAGGTGATCATAGCTTACCCGTTGTTTCACCATTTCAGGTAATAAGGCTTGAGGAGGTGATCATGGAGCTTCCTTGGACCCTTCTTGTATATGTTAAAAATTCCCTTTTGTTCATGAAGACTTTGCTTGGCTTGGTGTCTTTGTTATTTATATTATGGCTAGTGTCATGTTTTGATATATACTTTTGATGTATGTATATTTGTGTTTATACCTTCTTTCACCTATGGCGGCCACGTGGTTACCAGCTAGTCACAGATCTGAATTCCAAAGAGGGTGGGGTTCGGGTCGTGACAATGTATGTTTATATAATTTTGCTGTCTTTTCTTAAGAAAAACAGAACGGATGTGTCTTTAAGTCTTTATGAACTGAACTTGTCTACGGATTGCCTTCATTATATTTTTTAATGGAAGAGGTTAAATGTTTTGTTGTAGTTGCATTTTAATAAGAATTATGTTAAGAGCCTATTTATTGTCTTAATATTTCCGTTTTTATAATACTAGGAAGAAGAGTATTCAAACCATGTTTAGCTTTACTTGTAATCATCTGCAAATTACAGGTGTCGATTAAATTCAAGAGACACAAGTAAGAGTCGAACCTAGATATCTGGATTTACTGTAGATATCTGGATTTACTGTTCATCTCAAAGTCCAATTTCTTTACTGCTAATTTACTGTGTCAGTTCAATATAGATATATTTGTACAGAGTGTAATGCTATATAAATAGATTTTGTGCTCGAACGTTGTGTATGGGACAATGTGAAGTGGCTTATTTGATTATCATGACTTCAAGATAAATTATTAGCCCTCTACAGTGCTATACCTGTTTAGCAAAATATTTATCTTCCGAAGGTGCTTTTTACACAAAGAAAGCTATAGAAAAAAAATCAGAGGGTTATATCCTCTCATAAACTATCCCCACCATATTGGCAACTAGCAGTGGGCTATTGTGTTAGGTTGGTACTCCATCACTGGTAGGTCCTCAACTTGATTCTCTCCCATATGAGTTAGAATGTTTGCACATCTATTGCCTTCACGAAAGACATGTCGAGAGTGCAGCCTGTTCTTTCATGGAAGAATTTGGCTATTTTGAATGGGCAATTTTGAAAAGTTTATTTAGACGAACTCGATTGCTTCACTACAGTTGTATTGTATTATTTTTTCCATTTTTTTTAAGTTCTCACGATTCCAAAAGTTTTCAATAATAGTATCAATCAACATAATTCATCATTGTTCAACAAAAAAAAAAAAAAAACATAATTCATCATTATTATCATTGTTATTAATCAATTTTGTAAACTTTACTTTCTTTGGTTCTTATTCAAAATTGGAACCAACTAAGTTACGTTAAAGAAAATTGTACAATAGTCTCTTAAATACTACGTGGTTATATTTTTTTATCAATTGCTATTCATTATATCTCCTCATGTTCCTCAGTTATCCAATACAAATAATCAATACTCTTTTTTTCACCAATCATACTAGCACCATGTAGTCATATTCTCAAACTATTGAATAGTCTCCTTTCATTTATTTAATCTCATGGACACTCCTATTTAAGAAGTTAGGATTTAATTCTTGCCTGAGGTAAAATTTGTTGTTTATTATGAGAATTATATTGAATTGTTTATTTCTACTTATTAATGGGCCATTCTTAGTGATTGTTGGGTTTGTAAAATGACCATTTCAACGTTTGCGGAATGACTCACATTCAGATTCTATTCTACTAGTATATCAGCCGTGTGTTATGCGAGGGATGAAATAATATATTATTTAATAAAAATATGATAATTATATTTAAATTTTTTATATTTTATAAAATAAAAATTAAATGGAAGTTAATTAATCGGGATTTTCTTAATTGTTTAAAGTTAAGAAAATTAAAAAAAATTAATATGAGATATTGATCATAATGTTTCTCACTAAAAATCTTATTTTGCTTATATATATGGAGGTATAAGATTCACTTTATGTAAGTGAAACAATTCATTTTTTTCCTTCTTTTCTCGATGTGAGATTATAAAATAAAAGTTAAATGAAAACTAGCCAATGAAGATTTTCTTAATTGTTTAAAAGTTAACAATTGTTTGGGCGAGAAATTTATTTTGAATCAAGAAATCTTAGCCGTTTGATCTTTAATTAGGTCCATATTTAATTTATTTGGAATCAAACAAATTTAACTAATATATTTTGATAAAACCATTAAAATCGCAGTTAAACCAGCGAATCAGTCAAACCGAAAACGGTTCACCCTATCTGCTAGGTCAAAAGACCAACCAATTTATACAAAAATTAATTAATTAAAACTTTTAAATTTTATTTTAATTTTAAAATTTAAACTGTCTTGAACTGAAACATACACAACACTATAATATTAAATGGTGGCATAAGGTTTTTATAGTAAAACAACTCATTTTTTTTCTCATTTTCTTGATGTGAGATTGTAAAATAAAAGTTAGCAGTTGTTTAGATGTGAAGTTCATTTCTAATCAACAAAACTCAGTCGTTCAATTTTTAATAAGGTCAATCTTAGTTTATTTCAAATCAAATAAATCTAAGCAATATATTTTGATAAAACAGCTAAAACTGTGGTTAAATCAGTAAATCAGTCAAATCGAAAATGATTCAGCCTAATCGGTTAAGTCAAAAGACTAACCAATTTACAACAAAATTAATTAATTAAAACATTTAAATTTTATTTTAAAATTTAAACCATCTTGAACTGAAACATGTACAATACTATAATATTAAATGAGAGTATAAGATTCATTTATATAAGTGAAACAACTCACTTTTTATTTATTTTCTCGATGTGAGATTGTAATTATTTTAAAGTTAAATATTATGAGAGTTTCAAAATCACATACACAATTATTTTTAAAATCAAAACGTCTATGTGAGATTGTAAAATAAAAGTTAAATAGAAAATAACCAATGATGATTTTTTTAATTGTTTAAAATTAAGAAAAAAAATAGTATTGATTATAAGGTTTCTCACTAAAAATCTTATTTTGCTTATATAAATAAGAACATAAGATTTACTTTATATAAGTAAAACAATTCTTTTTTTTTTTCCCGATGTGGGATTGTAAAATAAAAATTAAATGGAAACCAACTAATGTGGATTTTCTTAATTGTTTAAAATTAAGAAATTTTAATAATTTATGTAAATTGGAACATAAGATTCACTTTATGTAAATGAAATAATTCACTTTTTCTTTTCTTTTTTTTCCGATTTGGGATTGTAAAATAAAAAGTAAATGGAAGTTAGTCAATGAAAATTTTCTTAATTGTTTAAAATTAATAAAATTCAATAATTTTAAAATGAAGGTTTGGTGCTTCTAGAAGGCTTGTCCTTTAAAACAATCTTTATAAAATTCATTTTATATAAGTGAAACAACTCGTTTTTTCTTTCTTTTCCCGATGTGGAACTGTAACACTTTATATAAGTGAAGCAACTCACTTTTTTTTTTTTTTTCTTTCTTGATGTGGGATTGTAATTATTTTAAAGTTAAATATTGTGAGAGTTTTAAAATTTTATACAAAATTATTTTTAAAATCAAAACTAAGTGGGATTGTAAAATAAAAGTTAAATGGAAGCTAGCCAATGTGGATTTTCTTAATTGTTTAAAATTAAGAAAATCAAAAAAATGAAAATGAGTGTGAGATATGGATCATAGGGTTTCTCACTAAAAATCTTCTTTTGCTTATGTAAATAGGAGCATAAGATTCACTTTATGTAAGTGAAACAATTTACTTCTTTTTTTTTTTTTCGATGTAGAATCATAAAATAAAAGATAAATGGAAGCTAGCCAATGAGAATTTTCTTAATTTTAAACAATTAAGAAAATTCATTAATTTTAGAATAAGGATTTGGAGCTCCTAGAAGGCTTCTCCCAAAAAACCTGGCTTGTTTGGTTTGTATTTGAGAAACATGTTTTGAAATAAAAAGTACGAAAATTTATTTGGTTTGGTTTTTTTTCAAAACATGTTTTGAAAAATTATTTTGAGAGAGAGTTTTGGAAAAAGTGATTGATTTGATGTGGATGAGAGAGAGATTTGTTTAGAAAACTTGTAAACCAAACAAGTTTTGGGAAATTTTTTTGAGAAAATTTGTTTGGTTTGATTACTTTTAAAAACTTATTTGTAGAGAATTTTTCCCAAAAATTTTTGGGAAACACAAACCAAACAAGGCCTTATGTTATATATAAATAAATAGTGAAACAAACTTTGTTTTTTTTTTTTCTTCTCCCGATGTGGGATTATAAAATAAATCATAAACTAATTAGAGTTTTATTTTTATATAGTTAAATGAAAGTTAGTTAATGAAAATTCTTTTAATTGTTTAAAATTAATAAAATCAATATGAGAAATTATGATTAAACCAGTGAATCGGTCAAACCCAAAATGATTCAGCCTAATCAGTTAGGTCAAATGACCAATCAATTTATATAAAAATTAATTAATTAAAAATTTTAAATGTTATTTTAATTTTAAAATTTAAACTGTATTAAATTGAAATATACACAATAATACACTATTAAGATTCACTTTATATAAGTGAAACAACTTATTTTTTTTTTCTTTTTCTGATGTGGGATTATAAAATAAAAGTTAACAATCATTTGGACGGAAAGTTTATTTCTAATAAAGCAATTTCAGTTTTTTAATCTTTAATCAAATCAATCTTTAGTTTATTTCGAATCAAACAAATCTAATCAATATATTTTGCTAAAACCACTAAAATCGCAGTTAAATCAACAAATCAATCAAATAAAAAATAATTTAGCCTAATCGGTTAGGTCATAATTAATTAATTAAAACTTTTAAAATTTAAACTATATTGAATTGAAATATGCATAACATTATAATATTAAATGGGATAGAGAACAAGATTCACTTTATATAAGTAAAATAACTCATTTTTTCTCCTTCTTTTCCGATGTGAGATTATCAAATAAAAACTAGCCAATGGAGATTTTCTTAATTGTTTAAAATTAAGAAAATCAAGACAATTAGTATGAGATATTGAAACCCTCATAAGACTCCTCACTAAATGGGTGGGAGTATAAGATTCCCTTTATATGAGTAAAACAACTCATTTTTTTTCTTTTTTTCTCATGTGGGATTATCAAATAAAAGTTAACTAATGAAAATTTTCTTAATTATTTTATTAATTATTTAAAATTAAGAAAATCAAGAAAAATAGTATGAGATCACCAAATGAGATGGGAGTATAAGATTCCCTTTATATGAGTAAAACAACTCATTTTTTTTTTCTTTTTTCAATGTGAGATTATCAAATAAAAGTTAATCAATGAATTTTTTTTAAATTATTTAAAATTAAATAAATCAAAAAAATTAAGATAAAATTTTAGAGTTTTCACAAACCTGGAAACCCATTTTCCTTATATATAAGTTTCATTGTGAACTCCCCATTACAATTTAAAAAATAGAAAAAATTACTGTTCAGTTGGAGAAAAAAGGATAAATTACATTGACACCCCTGAGGTTTATGTTTATTACAGTTTTTTCCTCACCTTTTGAAAATTACATTCCCCTCCTCGAGGTTTAAAGTTTCATTACAAATTACCCCTAAGGTTTAAAGTTTCATAACAGTTTCCCCATACACCGTAATGACCATCATAAATAAAATAAAATTAATAGAGGGTCAGTGTAATTTTCCAAATGTAAGGAATGAACTGTAATAAATATAAAAAGAGGTGAGCTGTAAGGGCATCAGTGTAATTTATCCGAGAAAAAAATGTCACAAACATGCAACTTTTTAACTTGTATCTTTTGCAATTTTTTTTTTTTTTTTGGTTCCACTGTTGCTGTGATTCCTCTAAAGAAATAAATTTTATCAAACATCCACTTTCACATGAAATCATATTTTATTTTTTAAAACAAATTACAATTATGAATTTAAAGTTAAACCCAAAATAAACTGTGGTATCTGCTCTCCATCTGTGTTGTATGTGAAGTGAAGCTCACTCTCTTCTGTCAGTCTCTCTCGCCTGATCGTTGTTGTTTTTCAAGTCACTGAAAGCTCAATAATCTCCATGAATTCTAGCTTTATACATATGGTACGCTTCTTTTGATCTTCCTCTGTGTAGATCAAGCTTGAAAAGAAAGCTTAATTTACTTTCTGTTTGATAGATATGCAGTTCAATTTTTTGCTCTGTTTGTTGCTTTCTGTATTGTAATTTCATCTTTTATTGCTTCTTGATTTCTATC
Organism: Camellia granthamiana; assembly: GCA_036172215.1. Classification (NCBI taxonomy): domain Eukaryota; kingdom Viridiplantae; phylum Streptophyta; class Magnoliopsida; order Ericales; family Theaceae; genus Camellia; species Camellia granthamiana. The sequence goes on from CM069912.1 coordinate 12,351,082, forward strand.
AATTAATCAAAAACCCAAACCCTAAAAGAGGAAAGGAAAGGAAAAAAAAAAAGTGTGAAATGGCTGTGGAAAATTCTTCTGTTTGGGGAAATTTTGATAGAGTAAAAAATTCCTTCCGTCCACCATTCGGATTTATGAAGTTCAAGTCACGAATTTCCACTCTGAAAGAGGTAATTGAGACACTAAAAAATGATGAGATCAACATCATTGGAATATGTGGAATGAGCGGTGTTGGAAAAACAACAATGGTGAAACAAGTTGCCGTGAAAGCCCAAAAAGAAAATCTATTCGATGAGATTGTTATGGTAGTGTTAGGGTCCTTGAGTACAAGCTTGAGTGACATTCAATGCCAAATAGCAGACCAATTGGGTTTGAAATTGGAGGGAGAGACTTTAATTCAAAGAGCAGCTTGTCTGCGTCGGAGACTAGCAAATGGTAAGAGAATCCTTCTTGCACTTGATGAGGTTTCAGAAGAGCCCGTCGATGAGGTTTTGGAAGAGCTCGTCTTTGATCAGGGGTTTGATCTTGAGGCCATAGGGATTCCGATTCGGGGCGAAAATAGGGGTTGCAAAGTTGTGCTGACATCAGAAGACGATGTTATTTGCAGTCAAATGGGAGCCCAAAAGAAAATCCAAGTAAAACCCTTGACAAAAGAAGAAGCATGGCATCTTTTTAAGGAGATGGCTGGTGATTCTGTTGATGCTCCTGACATCCGATCAATAGCTGAGCAAGTGGTAACTGAATGCCTAGGTTTACCACTTGCACTGAGAGCTATTGGAAGAGTGCTAAAAAATAAATCCAATTTTGTATGGACTCATGCACTCAAACGATTAAGAGATGATCAAGAACCAAGAATTCGGTCTCTTTGTACACTGACAAGAGGAACGGCTGCATGGAAAGAAGAAACGGCTGCATGGACAGAAGAAACGGCTGCATGGAAAGAAGAAACTGCTCGTCCACATCTTCGTTTAAGTTATGATAGTTTAGACGAGGAAGCGAAGTCCTTGTTTTTGCTATGCTGTTTATATCCGGCGTGTCGTGATATTCATATTGAAGAATTGGTTAGATGTGGAATGGGGCTACGTATATTCAAAGATATCAATGGATTGGAAGAAGCAAGAAATCGAGTATGATTGTTGGTTGATTGGTTAAAAAGCTATTGTTTGTTATTAGATGGTGACAAGGATGAGAATGAGAGCGTCAAAATGCATGATTTAGCGCGTGAGGTTGGCAGAACTGGTAATAATGCTTTTTGTATACTGCATGGATATAGAGCGTGGCCGACGTACATTACTTATGAAGGTTACACTTCCATTTCAGTGATATCGGATAAAATTACAAAGCTACCAGAATCATTAAGATGCCCAAAACTCAGGACGTTACTGTTAGCATGCATGAATAATTCACTAAAAACACCAAACTGTTTTTTTGAGGGTATGAGAACATTGCAAGTTCTATATTTGGAGCTCTCCATTGCGTTGCTGCCGTCATCACTTCAGTTTCTGAGGAACCTGCATTCTTTGACTTTGAATCTTCCAAATTACGAGTTGGAAAACATAACTGCAATAGGAGAGCTATTGAATCTGGAAATCCTCAGCTTTTGTGCTCCCTCTGTCAAGGTGTTACCAGAAGAAATAGGAAGACTTGCTAATTTGATGTTGTTAGATCTAACAGGATGTCATCGTCTTGAAAGAATATCACCGGGTGTCATTTCAGGCCTAGTCCGATTGCAAGAACTGTACATGATGGGCAGCTTTAGCAATTGGGAAGCTGACAAAGGAGAAAGCAAAGAAGGAAGAAGAAATGCAAGCCTGAGAGAGCTACAGTCCTTGTCCGATTTGAAAATATTAGAGATTTATATACCCGATGCAGCGTTATTGCCAAGAAACCCTCTCTTTGCAGATCTGACAAAATACAAGATACGGATAGGTGATAATGGCTGGTGGAGCGTGTTCCCATTCCAAAAGCATTTGTTATTGAAACTTGACAAGAGTATTGCTTTACATGGTGGGGTTAGTAAGCTATTGAAGTGTACTGAACTTCTAAGTTTAAGAGGGAAGGGCTCAAGGAATGTGGTGCATGAGTTAGTTCAAGATGGCGTCCAGCACTTGAAGTACTTATCAATTGAGTCTTGTGATATGCTTTTTTGTCTTGTTGATACCACGGATTATCACTTGATTCCAGTGCTGCTATTTTCCCTATCTTGGAGTCATTAAAGCTTGATGATTTGCGTAGGTTAAAAGAGATATGCCGCGGTCAACTTCCAGAAGGGTCCTTTGGGAAACTAAGAACATTGATATTACAACTCTTACCTTCTTTGACGCATTTCTTGGTGGAGGATCCAGCTCAAACTACTGTCTCCCTCCATAATCTGAGATCTGTTGAGTTAGATCGCTGTAATGGCTTGCGAAATCTCTTTTCATTGTCAATGGCACAAGGGCTTGTGCAACTTCAAGAACTTCGCATATCGCATTGTGAAATGATGAAAGAAGTTATTTGGGAAGGAAGAGGAGAAGATGGGCATGCAACCAACAAGATTGAATTCCCTCATTTAGAATACATGGCACTTATACAACTAGAAGGCCTCACTGGTTTCAGCAGAGGAATTGACAAGATTGAGTTCCCTCAACTGAAGAAATTGCACATCAAATGTCTACCAAAGATCATGAGTTTCTTTCCCATTGAGAGTACACTACATTCAGATGAAAACTGCAATGCTACCTTGCAATCTATTTTCCCCCAACAGGTAATGTTTATATGTTTTTTATATATTTGTTTGTTCTAAAAAACAAGAAAGTAATCATTAAGTTCTTAGGAGAACAAATATCTACATCTATGATGCATATATATCTCGTTTACTTGTCCCAAGATTTTGATTGATCTTATTCCACTTCCCAGTAGTACAATAATAAAGGTTTCTCGTGTCAAGTAGCAAGAGGAAGAAACTATGTTTATAGCCAAACTTAAGCAAAGTTAGTATTTCTATAGCTGTTGAACAATGTGAATTATAGAAAGTGTTTTTCAAAGACGAAAATGTTAAAAGATATGTTCTCTTTAGAATTTTAAAATTTTCAATATTATGGATGAAAAGTTTAATCATTGTTACAAAATTATGTTAATAGCATCATAATTCAGAAGTATAAAATGTTTCAAAACTTCTAGTATATAAAATGTACTCAATTATTTTGAACTCTTGGCATCAAATAATTTTAAAGTAAATTATGGGGTTTCCAGATTGAAGCCGATGTTAATCCTATTTTCAATGCCATCTTAGTGAGTAAAAGGGTTTTCATTACAAAGCAACTATCTTCTAGTGCAAGATTTTTGGTGAATGAGAAGCTGACGATTGGGGTTTGGAACAAGATTAAACCTTTAACCATGCAGATGTGTGTTCGCTGTCAGCCCCAATCAACCCGGTTTGACTTGACTAAGTTCTGTGTTTTGTTTTCTCTAGGTTGAAAATTTTCAGTTGAAGTAAACGGCGTAGTTAAAAATGCCTTGGCAAGGGCCAACATAATCTAGGAATTAAACTTACCAATTTATTAGTATTTTACACTAGTTTGGGTTACTAAAGATTTCCTGTTCATAAATTAAGAACCAGAAGAAAAACTGAAATTTATAAAAATAGTGATACCTTTTTTATGTTCTTCTTTTTCAATTTTTTGCTTTCAATCTGTTCTAAACATATATAATAGTTGTTGGGACAACTATAGCCTTTCTTTTCTTTTCTAAACATACCTTTTCCCTTGTCAATAAGAGTTTTGTACAATGCAACATAAGAAATAATAATGTCAAGTAGATGCAGTGATAAATAATTGCCCTATCCAATATTTAGATTGTTAACTGTATTAATCTTTAACAATTGGGTGCCATGTGGAATTGTAATGTTATGTTTGTGGAGACAACAATTATTACCTCTATGGAATGTTCTTGTGTAAAAATATAGTTTTGGGCCTTCCTGGATAATCTAGAAATTGTTGCAGCTGATTGCTAAGGGTCCACAGAATCCAAGGCCAGTGAATTTTATATTAAAATGACAACCTTTCTTCAAGGAAAGGTAATAAAAGAAGTTGAGTGCTAATAAGTCTAGAGTTACAAGTTCTGTTCTCCTTCTTGTGATTCTTTTTAACAATACAGAACACTTTTAACTATCTGCTTGTAAATACAATTATTTTTTTTGCAGGTTGCATTTCCCAGCTTGGAGAAATTGGAACTTGTTGGATTGCTAAATGCGAGTGACTTGTGGGCCAGTGAACTTTCAACCGAATCATTCTATAAACTTAGATCCCTCAAGGTGGAAGACTGTCATGGATTAGTGAAAAATGTTGTTCCAGTTAATATAATAAAAATGTCACCCAGTCTGGAAAAAGTAAAAATATATAACTGTGATTTGGTGGAAGATGTATTCGGATTTGGAGGCCACCAAGAAATTCCTGTTGCAAACATAAGAAGGTTGATTGTTAGATGTTGTGGCAGCTTGAGAAATCTGTTCTCTCCTTCCATTGTTAGAGGTCTTGTGCATCTCCAAGAACTAACAATAGATGGTTGCTCAATGATGGAAGAAGTTATTTGTGAAGGAAGAGGAGAAGATGGGCATGTAACCAACAAGATTGAATTCCCCCGTTTAGAATACATTTCACTTACAGAACTAGAAGTCCTCACTGGTTTCAGCAGAGGAATTGACAAGATTGAGTTCCCTCAACTGAAGAAATTGCACATCAAATATCTACCAAAGGGCAAGAGTTTCTTTCCCAGTGAGAGTATACTACATTCAGATGAAAACCGCAATGCTACCTTGCTATCAATTTTCCCCCAACAGGTATATTCATATATATATATATATATTCAAAAATAAGAAACTAATCATTAAGTTCTTAGGAGAACAAATATCTACATCTATGATGCATCAGTCTCTTGGTTACTTGTCTCAAGATTTTGGTTGATCTTATTCAACATCCCAATAAGTTTCTTATGTCAAGTAGCAAGAGGAAAAAATGTCGTTTATAACCAAACTTCCCGTCTAGTGCTATGCAAAGTTAGTATTTCAGTGATAGTTGGACGATGTGAATTGCGATGCACAGGATAGTATCATAGAAAGTGGTTTTTAAAGATGAAAATGTTAAAACATATGTAGTAGAAGAATCTCTTTAGAATTTAAAATTTTCAATTTTATGAAAGAATAGTTACAAAATTGTTAATAGCATCATAATTCAGAGTAGTATAAATGTTTCGAAGCTCCCAGTGTATAGATGTACTTAATCATATGAATCTTGGCATGATAAAATGATTTTAAATTAAATTATGGGATTTCCAGATTGAAGCTGAGTAGGGATGGCAATGAGGAACCTACCCTACGGGTACCCATGGAGACCTGACCCAAATACATGGATTTTTTCCTTTTTTCTTACCCATTGGGTCGGGGATGGGTACCCGCCCATTTCCCCCATACATAAACGTGTCTTCACATTGTATGTCATGTTCATGGATGGACTTATCAGCAACCAGAAGGACGTGGAGGTACTTCTTCAATCTGGGGTTTTTAGAGTCTGAGTCAATGACGTTAGTGGATTGGTCTCTCTTTAATAGTCTCTCTACAAATGTGATTACCAATCCAGAGGACTTTCACTTTGCAAATCAGCTTCAAAAAATGAATGCATATTGTGATATTGGCTCTTATAACACTTTCTTCAAACAGGTGGTGTGCAATAAAGTAGTACGCATAGAAATGGAAGAAAGAATGTAACATTGTAGGAGAGAGAGAGAGATGGTTGTAATTAATTAATTTATTTTTAATCTTCCACTTTCTTCCACATTTTTTTTTTCAATTACTAAAAACTTATTTGATTGTCTCAAAATTATATATTTGATTATTTTAAAACAAACTTTTTAATTAATTAATTAATGTGTATTTGATTTTGTTGTTGAGCCAAATAAAATAAAATAAAATAAGATTGAATGTATATTTAGCATTGGTTGTGAACCTTTTAAAAAAAAGGAAAAAAAAGAGGGTCAAGTTGGGTTGGGGAAAATCAAAACCCTTTAGGAGATGGGGGAGGGTATTACCCATGGGGAATGAGGAATGGGGATGGGGAATTAATATCCACCCCATTAACCCCCATTGCCATCTCTAAAGCTGAGTGCTAATCTAATCATATTGCCATGCCATTTCAGATGTGGAGAAACTAAGTCAATTCTAAAAGTTTGGCAAACAGGCCCTTGTATGGGAGGGGAGGGGGTGGGGGTCTTCCTATTGCTGCCGTCCACCTTGGTGACCAAAAATGTTTCCATTACAAAGTGACTCTCTTCTAGTTCGAGTTTTTAGGTGAATGAGAAGGAGATGTGGTTGGGGACCAGAACAGGATTAAGCCTTTAAGATGAGTGTTGTTAGCCCCAACCAGCCCAGTTCTACTTGACTAACCCTGTTTTTGTTCTATACTGGTTGAAAATCTTCAGTTGAAAGGCATAGTTGAGAATGCCTAAATCTAGGAATTAAACACGCCACTAGTTTGGGTTATTAAAGATTTCCGGCTCATAAATTAAGAATTAGCAGAAAAACATAAATTTACAAAAATAGTGATATCTTTATTATGATTTTCTTTTTCAAATTTTTGTTTTCAATCCATTATAAAAGTATATAAAAATTGCTGGGACGACTATAGCTTTTTCCTTGTCAATAAGAAAGCCTTGTACATTGTACAACATAAGATACAATAATGTCAAGTGTTTGCAGTGATAAATCATTGCCGAATCCAATTTTAAATTGTTAAATGTGTTGATGTTTAACAATTGGAGGCCATGTTCTTGTGTAAAAATATAGCTCTGACAAGTGGTACCTTCCTCTCTTCTGATTAAATTAGACAGTGGGGTCTATCATATTTATGTTGGTGTTTGGGAGATAACATGGGGCATAATCATTTGTGATTGGTTGGAGGTTACCACATGACATTGCCACTTGTACTCTGTTGGTATATAATTTTTTTTTTTTAGTTTTGGGCCTTCCAGGATAACCTAAAAATTGTTGCACCTTGTTGCTTAGGGTCCTCACAATCCAAGGCCAAAAAATTTTCTATTAAAATGACAATCTTCATAACCTCATGCAACCTTACTTGATGGAAAGGCAATTGTAGAAGTTGAGTGCTAATTATAAGACAAGAGTTACAAGTTCTGTTTTTCTTTTCTGTTTGTTTTTAACATTACATAATACTTTCAACGGTATTCTTGTCAATACAATCATTTTGTTTGCAGGTTGTATTTCCTCGCTTGGGAGAATTAGAACTTGTTGATTTGCCAAATGCAAGTGACTTATGGTGCAGTGAACTTTCAACAGGATCATTCTGTAAACTAAGATCTCTCATGGTGAAAGACTGTCACAGATTGGTAAGAAATGTTGTTCCTGCTCATATATTGAAAGTGCCACCGAATCTAGAAAAAGTGGAAATATATAACTGTGATTCGGTGGAAGAGGTATTCGGATTAGGAGGCCACCAAGGAAATCCCCTTGAAAACATAAGAACCCTAATTGTTAGATGTTGTGGCAGCTTGAGAAATGTGTTCTCTCCTTCCGTTGCTAGATGTTTTGTGCATCTTCAAGAACTAATAATACATGATTGCTCAGCAATGGAAGCAGTGGTTGCAAATGAGGATGATGAACAAATGGGTGGAGATAGGATTTACATTACTCTGTTTGCTCAATTGAAGCATCTGGAACTCAGAGATCTACCTTCACTCGGGAAGTTTTGCCATGCTATTCATGACTGGGAAATGCCATCTTTACATCACTTGGAAGCCGTTAATTGCCCTGAAATGCAGACTTTCTCTCCTGGATTCGTGCATGCCCCAAATCTATATCATGTAGAAGTGGAAGCAAAATGGATCCGGATAAAAAGAGATCTCAATAAGACCATTCAACACTTTTTTGAGAAGGTATGTCCGTTCCCGCTGTTGATAAATACTTCATTTTCTCTTCCATTAAGCATATTTTTATGTAATCTTAATTAGAAAAACTTGAGCCATATTTTGCTGAATTCGATGATTGGCACTCGCAACATCATGACCCTTTTCCCCAATAGACCAACAATTTTATGAATGGAACAAAATAAAAGAATATTTTCATGGTGAATTTTCCACTACTACCAACATGTGTAGGGGGCCAAACCACACACACTGAAGTTTTTGGAGATTGATCTCCAGACAACTCGTCATTCCATCAATTTTGAAACTTATTACGATTTTTAATGCAATAAAATTCATGGCTTCCATAAACGGAGATTCCGTATCAAGTTATATTTTGGTGCAATTTGAAAAAATCTCATGGTAAAACTGCCATGTTCATATTTTCTAAAGCCAAATCCTTGAGAAAGTTGTCATCATTGAATAGACTACTTAACAAATGGAGCGTTAATTAAACCTGCCAAAAAAACAGGAAAGGAAAAAAAGAAATTGTTGAAACACTGCTAAAAAAATATGCTCTTTACTTTTTTTCTCAACTGTTGAAAATATAAATGTTTGTTAACTTAAATCACTTTTATAAAATAGTAAAGTTGTAGACCATGATAGCTGATCTATTATTTTCATGTATGTTTATATTTCTTCCATTACTTACATTTTCACATATTTGTTTATCAATCAAAAGCTTATCTATGAGCATTCCTCTATTTGCATGACAGCAAGAAGAAGAAGAAGAAGAAATTTTTTTTTGAGGATTCAAATACAATTTATATATCTAGCCTACAATTTCAACTGGACTTCTTGCTTCAGAAAGAAGTAGAGGAAGAAAGAGAAGATGACCGGTAAGAAGATAAGAATGAATAAGAATGAGGACAATAAAGAAGAAAAGCAAGGAGTAGTAGATTTCAATTGTATTATCTGCTTTCTAGTTTCCTAAAACTTTTCTATCAATAGCTTTTATGCAAACACTTTTTTTTCTTTTCTGTTTTTTTTTTTTTTTTTTGTTTCAGAAAGAGTAGAGAAAGAAGAGAAACAACAAAGAAGATAAGAAAGAGAAGAGGAAAGGAAGGTAACAATGAGGACAACAATGATGATGGTGATCCACAACAGCGATGATGTGAATGATAACAATAAAGATGACAATTGATGACACTGAAAGTCTGATGACCGAAGTGGCATTAACATTTGATGGTGTGGTTGTGAAACTCTAATTATTTTGGGAGAGATTGTGTATATAAAATTTCCCTTTTCTAGTTTATTTCCTAGCCAGAGCAGAACAGGTGCGTCCCTAAGCCTTTCTTTTAGTAACTTTTCGATTTTTTTGACTAAAATATGAGATGAGAAAAATAATGTTTGTGATGATTTTATTTTTATTTTTTTACAAAAAAAAAAAGTTGCAAAAAATAGAGAAAAATGAAATTTTGATTTTTTATATAGTTCTTTGACTTTTTAACTTTTGAACTTTTAGCTATTATAGGATGTTGCCAAACTTAGCCTTAGCACAAGAGATTAAATGCATGTGTTTGCTGATGCATGCTTTAAAGTGTCAAATGTGTTTGCTTTTCAGTGTTTAGATTGTGGTGCTCATGCACCTGAATGATGTTTATTGTTTTGTAGTTTGGGGTAAAGTGATGATGGGTCTATTTGTACATTTTCATAGTTGTTTAGAAGTGACGTAGTTTTTTTTAATAGTTTAGGAGGGTCAAGTTGTATATTTTTACTAATTTAAGGAGTTAAAGTAATATTTCTCAATAATTTAAAAGATTTTCGTGTAAATAACTTTTTTTAATTTTGCAAAAAAAAATTCTAATTTTTGTTTTATTTTATTAGAGATTGAAACCAAACATCACCACTCAAAGCAAGCGTTATTTATATTAACAGCAGCGTTTGGCACAAGAAAAAATAAAAATGGATCAGTCGAAAACGACAAACAGCGTGGCACGTAGTCAGATGGAAATTGGAATGTAAGTGCTCGCCGTTTCAAAAGTGTTTGGCAACTATGGGGGGTGTGGTTAGAATATGGAATAATTTCTATACATACTAATAATATTATTAAAAATACAAGAGGTTAAATGTGATTGGTTATAAATAAATAAATAAATAAATAAATAAACTGTCACCTTGTTTAGTTTATTGAATTTTTTTAATATTTTAAATAATTTTTTTATTTTATAGATTCACATAATTTAGATGTACTTAAAAGATAAAATATCTGTAAAAAATATTAATTTTTTAATAAATATACAAGAATACAAAAATATATTTAATTGTTGAATTTTTTTTTATATTTTTTGTATTTGATAAATTTTTTAAATATTTTTTTATTATAAAATATTATACTTTTTAAGATATCTAGATTAAGTACATCTTAAAAATAAAAACAAAAATACGAACAAAAAAATTTAATTTTTTAAAAAATTGAATTAATTTTTTAAAACTAAACAAGGTGAATGATATTTAAACACCTAATCATGTTTGGACATGTATGCTTTTAAAAAAATTATTAGTAAGAGTTTAAATAGATGTAGCATTGCTCTCTTTTACACCATTTATTACTTGATACTTATTAAATTATTTATTAAAATCTCAATAAAAAATAAATTTTTATTACATTTTACCTCATTTATATTTGACCATTTTTTTTACTTTAGACCTCATTTGAAAACTCTATTTTTTTCGCTTAAAAGTAAAAAAAAAAAAAAAAAAAAATCACTAAAAAAAAGAGTTTAAAATGCAACAAACTATACAAATCTCCATTTTGGTAGAGCTGTGAGAAAATGATTATAGATTATAACTTAACAGATTATAGCTTACAGCTAAGCTAGTAACCTGTTTGATGTAGCTGTGGAATTATAGATTTAAGTAGCAGAACAGTGTTTGGTAAATAAGCTGTAAAATAGATTTTTACTATGTAATTTGTCATTTGAGGCATGCTAAAGGCCTCGAAAAGAGAGGTGCGAATTTGCCTCGAATAGTGTTTTTTTTGGGGGGGGGGAAGGGGAAGGGTTTTTATGTGTATCCTAAAACCTAAACCCTAATAAAAAAAAATCAAACCAACACAGTCTAACAAATAAAATAAAATAAAATAAAATTAAAAAAAAAAAACCAACACAGCCCCAAAAAAAAAAACAATTTAGCCTATGTGGTTTTGATAAGACGAGTGAGTTGGGTTGAACTGATTGGATGATAAAATTAACTGATCAGTTAGACTGCTGGTTAAAATTTGTTAATTTCATATAGTTTCGTATGAGTCTTTACTATATTTTTCTTTCAAATCAGGAAGATTCGTAAGAAATAAAAACCTAAACCCTAAATTTTAAACTCTAAACTCACCCCTACACATAATCATCCTTGAAAAAATAAAAATAAAAAATAACAACAGCCCAACAAATAAATAAATAAATAAAAACAACTAAACTCACACAACCCAACAAATAAAAAAAATAATAATAAAAACAACCAAACCAATACAGTTTAAAAAAAAAAAAAAAACCCAATTCGAGTCACATTCGAGGCCTCAATCTTTTTCCTTGTCATTTTTGCCTTTATGAACATAAAAATTGTAATTTTGTCATTTTCTTTACTTTAAATTTTGAAAAAGTTATTTCATTAATGGAAGTTGATTAATTAGTATCTAATTTGGTACATTTTCACATTACTTCAATTTTTTTTTAAAAAAAATAAAAATAATATCGAGTTCACAACACTCGTAAGAAGTTAGTTATATGTTAAGAACTGAATACCTATTGACATATTACTGCACATAGCCAAACATGATGGGCGAAGGACGCAACGCCGTGTTTTCCTCATTTTTTAATTAATAATTATGTTTCTGCTCTACGAAAATATTCAGATATTCTCATTTTGGTGACGAGAACAAATGTTCAAGAAGTATTGGAAGCCAAATCAAACCTAACCCTTTTAACACAAGAATGTTGAGAAATCTAAATCAGGTTTTTGTGATATTTATAAGCTTTAACCAGTTTCATTATCTTCGTCCTAATTTATTTAATTTTGTTGATATATCCATTTATGCTGTCTTCGATTAATCTCTTTATGATTTGGAGGGAAAATCTTTTTAATCCACAAACTAACAAAAAGAACTCACAAAATGATATGGTTCAAAATTATGGTTCTTAATGGTGGTTTCTTGCTACGCATAGCAGACTAAAAACACACTACACAAATTTAATTTCTAGAATATATCACTTGATTATAACTTAAAAACTAATACAATCTCTGCAGAGTAAGGATCACTCCATTGAAATATTAGTAACATACCTCACAGAATGCAATCCGATGCGATCTTCGTGGTGGGATTTTGCTAGGGTTGAGCTCATGATTATGCTCTTTGACAAAACCATATACAACCCACTTACCTTTATCCTTTGCCGCTATCCTCAACATTGCATTGCATCCCTCCCTGGTAACTGGCCGCAATGGAAGAATTCTGTTTTCTCTCTTTGCATTATCTGCACGGAAACCTTCTTTTCAACAAACAAACTCCCGGCCAATTACTGAGTTGTCTTTTACGTGATCGGCATGTGCGATTATTCCGTATGGTAAAGCCCACACAGCGTCCATACATCTCATAGAATTCCGTATAGCATCCTCAGCTGATTCAAATTCCATGCCAGTAATTGGTTCTAGAGGTTCCAAACCTAGAGGCAAATTTTCAACAGATGGTTTCATGGTATCATAATTTCCATTCAGGTTATCTGATGGGTCATCTTCCACTGTTTCATGACTATCGAATGTTTCAGCTAACCAACGCCTATAGATTCTGTTTGAATTAAACCCTTGGCCAGGAGTGCTTGCCATTCTGAACCTACCAGAAGATAAAAAATTCGTAGTATCAATCAACATCCTGGAGTACACTGAAGAAGTAGAAGCAATGCACTGCTTATTCTCCCTGCATCCTAAGCATTCAAAAGAAAGCAACAAAGGTATACATAACAGTACGAACTAGCTTTCAGCCATGTATTCCAACTTGCAATACGCTGTCAATGTTAACTACAATAATATCAAATCTCATGAATTTAACTGGCAGCGAGAGTTAAATATTTTAAAATTTTGATCCAGATGTGCAACCTTGCGAGTAAACCCCTTTGCATCTACATTGGATTGAAAATGGCTCTAATGATACCAGGAAGAAAGACTAGTCTCTGAAACATAAACCCAAAAAAGATTGATGATATTTGACAGTAGGAAGAAAAGCAATTTCGGAATTTCAGTTCTTTTGCATCCTAATATGAGAAAGATATTATAGGGCAGATGTCCCAGATTTATAGACAAAGAAATACCTACAACATCTGGGTCTGAAGTCCTACGAAAAAATATTATTTTCTTTTGATATTTTACTAAATAAAAAATTACAATGGCAATTCTTTAATTAGAAAGGCACCGAGGCCGTGATATGTCCCAAAAGTGTAAGTAGATAGGAAATGGCAGAGACTACAACTTGTGAATCTAAAAAAGGGATCTTCCTATCAACCTCAAAAAAAAAAAAAAATATGACTAAAGGCGCACAAAAGAAAGACAGTTAAATGTATAGTAAAGAGAAGAGGAAGAAGAGATACAATGTACAACTAATGAGAGACCACAAAATTATGGTTATCTCCTTAGACTGATATGGAACAATGCAAAAAAAGAAGAAGAAACCTTAGGCTTCGGCACCTAAGGGGCCTACCTCAGGCACCAAACATAATAGAAATCCCAAAGATCTTTATTAATTTATTTCTAAGTCTCCAATCTGGTAGTTTGGGGATTCTTTAAATAGCCTCCAATCTTATCAAACAAAAGACATGACAATTCAAAACTAAAAATAATAATAATCCCAACTATAATCTTAATCAAATAAAAAAAAAATACAATTCATCTAAATGCCAGGTGTTGGAAGTCATCAAAAGATACAATTCATCAAAAGAAGTGGAAATGATGAAGAATCTTACTTGAATACTCAGGTGTCGGACACGTCGAACGGCTGCGAATGGTGCATGTGAAAAAAAATTAAACAAAAAAGATGATGAATGTCACACCCCAAACCCGGGTATGACCGGCCGTGACCCATAGGGTCTTAGCCCAAGGCACACGTAAACCTAAATACGAATCCATACACATTGAATAACTAAATAATAGTCCAATAATAAATAACCAAAACTCAATCCAGTAACAAGCCACAATTATAAACGGCAAAATCAACCGTAATCAAAACCATCCAAACTTATGCAATATACATAGCCCACATATCAAAATAATCCTAAATGAACCCTAATAAATAAATAAATAAATAAACATGTACAAACTTGACATAACACTCTAAAATAAATGAATGTTCTAGAGGTCTATGAAATTGAGTTCTCGTTATGCCATGAGTCTACTCTAAGTCTTTCTAATACTTGGAAATGGTAAACAACTAGGTCAACTGATAGCTCAGTGAGTAGCAACATGGATAGTATATACAGTTTTGAAAACAAGGATCAATTCCAAAATAAGATATATATCACAGAAACTAGATTGGCATACAGTTTGGTAAAGACAATCTGTTTCAAAAAGAAGGTTCCACAGTTCAACAGTTGAAATACTCATGTCTCTCGAGAACATGATAAATGATATTTTTCACTTAAAACAGATTACAACATGAACACCAATAATTTTTTGGGTACCAAAAAAAACAAATAATATGCCACACAGTTCTCAAGGCTATAAGCCTTGTTGGATCCAATACCGAACTAAGAGTGATCCTCAGGGTGGCAACCTGGGCCTGTTCTCAAAGACGATCTGATTGAAGGTCACCTAGCTTAACCTAGGTCTTTTCCTTACAATCGTTGAGCACTAGAGTCATCACGGCCCAACCCGGATCTGTTTCCTAGTGGTCAGAGTCACCACACACAGTGGAATAATTTCCCTGAACTAAATACACATATGGTCCCAATAATCAATACACATCAGTTTCGCAAAACATGGTAGTTCATCATTATAAACACGAGAACAAAATAAATAGTTTACAGTATGCCAAGTTCACACATGTTTCAGAAATAATTTGATTCCATTGATAATATAATAATTTATCAAAACAGTTTAGTCCTGAAACAACAATTTAATTTTCCAACTGTTCAGGGTAGGAGAACATTTATAAAAATATGTAGCATGAAACTACTCATCTGAAAATGAAATAATATAATCCTCGAATAGATTATGAAAGTCCAACTAGTGCCCTGAACCAAGTTTGAAGACTACACGTCACTATTAATTTAAAAATACTAAAGAGAATAATAAACTAAGTACCCCACACTCAAGCGCACTAACATAGCTCAACCCCATTCACCGTTACTCTTAAATAATACCTAAGTTAATGTTCTTCAAGGTCTAAAATTATCCAAGACATGGGTTCCGATCGAAACTTAACTAAAAGTAAGTTTAAGATAAAACATAACTTTGAAAATTAAAAATTCACTCCACGTTGTTCAAAAAATTCTAAAACCCTCCAAATATTAACTAATATATCCTAAGTTTCAAACCCAAATGGTTTCACCTGACTTGCTTATCAAAATAATTATCTACAATTAATTATATCTAAACCAGTTGTTTTCTGCAGCACTTTAAAGAAATCAATGGTTCTCTTAGTATACATGAGCAATCAAAGCAAGGCCAAAAACGTACGAAACTAGACTCGTAACCGGTTCTAATGACGCTGATTTGATAATTTTCGGATTTATACCCAAAGAGAACAACACTCCCAAATTTACTGTTTAAAACCAGTTTTCTGGACAGATTTAAACGCATCAGTTTATATGGATTTTGACTTCCAAACAATATGAATAAATTCAGATATGCAATTCAATATGTAATTAATCTACTGTAAAAATTTCAATTCAAAATTCATTCGTTTGATATGGTTTCTTGATTTTTAAAGTTTGTGACTCTGTGCAGAATTTTTGGACTAAGAATTACACCATTCATTATACATGAATTTAACTCCTCAAATTTCTTTTTTTGATCAGCAAAAAAACGCTTTATTGATGAGAAAAACATACATTACATATGAAAAAACATCAATAAAGAAAGGAGGTGCAGAAAGCATCAAAGTACACCCCCCAATCCCAACTAGGTTGGCACCAAGGAGGGTACCCAATCATTTACTAGCACCACCGAAAGTTGCTAACTCCTTAGATTTCTTAACAGTATATATACATATATACACAAAATACGTAAACCTACAACCTCTCCATGAATGAATAAAATAATTATAGAATAAAGATGAAGAACAAAAAAAGCAGAGAAGAAAACCTAGGAGCGCTATCTTTTGATGATCACACACAGCACAACACATTCAATTCCATCCTTAATTAGTTGCAACCTTTTGTTTCTCTTCTCTCTCACGGCTGCTGCTGCTGATAGGGAAATTGTTAGAAGAGCTAGGGTTTTGTTTTGTTTTTATTTTATACTAGTGGTTGGGTACACCTAAAGCATGTGTAGGTCAAATAAATAGATAAATATACAAAATATATGTATAAGTTATATGCAAGTCAAATGGTAAGAGTCTTATGTATTACCCTTATGGTCTAGAGGCCAAGTCACACCCTTCTCTCTCTCTCTCTATATATATATTTTTATATAATAAATCTTGCCTCTAAATTAAATGCTTTCACCACAAATTTATTTTAAGTTTAAAATTAATTAAAAGACCTTCCAAATATTTAATTTGTACTTAAAGATTCACCACCAAAATAATTGAGATTGTAATATTATTATTATTTAATTATTTACTTGATTTGTATATTCGGGTTCTCACAATGAAAATCGGAGAAGAAGAAGAAAGCAGAGAGAGGAACAAAGAGTGTGATCTGATCTCTGTCTATGTAAACCCTAACAAGATGTGTGTATATATATATAACAAACAAAGGGCATGAAATCTAACATTTTTGGTGCAGATCAACGAAAAACAAGGAGGAAAGGAGTTCGATTGGTTGATCTTGGAGATGTAGAGGAGTTCGATCGGCTAATCTTGGAGATGTGGAGGATTGTTGTCGGTCGCCAGAGAGGAAATGAGAAGATGAGAGGAGTGTGTGAGAGGAGAGGAGCGGAGCGGGCTAGGGCAACATTAGAAGAAGGTTTATATAGTGACAATTCCGTAATTGTTAAAGTTTTAGAGGGGCATTTAAGTCATTTCATCCCCCCCAATCAGCTATGCGCTTATGCTGTTTGAATTAAGCATCCCCCGAGTAGCTTTGAAAACCGCATTCCCCGAGCAACTTTGAAATTTAAGCTAAAAATAGTTTTAAATAAGCTATAATCTGATAATTTAATTTGTACCAAACACAACATTATAGCTTAAATTAAATCAAAAGCTAAAATAAACAGCTTTTAAGTTCTACCAAACAGGACGATAGTCTTTGTTTGGGTGGATATGAGAGAGGCAGACAGTCAAAACACAAAGAAAATGAGAGAAAGAGAGAGTTGAACAAAGAAGCAAGAGGAGAATCGAACAAAGAAAGAGGGAGAGACGAACACAACAATAGAGAGAGTGAGAGAGAGACGAAAGAAATGAAGATTCGAAGAAGATGAAGGTGTTATGTTTTGGGATATCTCTGAAAAGGGTTTCAAAAATCCTGGACGAACCAGAACCAGAACCAAAACCAAAACCAGAGTTAGAATCGCCATTGGTCAGAAATCTGAGTTTTTTCAGCCGCGTGTGGGTCTTTGACAGTGTGACCCTTTGTCTCTTTATCTTTTCCTGTTTGCTGTGCAAGCCTTGTCTGATGGCTTTGAACATTGGAGCTCAATGGGTATTTGTAAGAGTATAGCTATCCGTTGTCGTTCTCCTCCCATCTCACATCTTCTGTTTGCAGATGATTGAGGAGGTTTAGTATCTTAAATGGTTTTTAGATGCGTTTTGTCAACATTCGGGGTTGGTCATTAATCTTTGGAAATTTGAAATTTTTTGGAGCCCAAATACCTCTTCGGAAAATCAACACTTCCCTTGTGTTTGGTTGGGGGATTTGAGAAGAAATTTGGAAAGGAAAATGGAAAAGGTAGGTGAAATGTGAAATACCAAAGGGAACGGAAGCAGGAAGTAGCACTAAAATAATAATAATAAATAGAAAAAGGGAACAGAAGCAGGAAGTAGCACTAAAATAATAATAATAAACAGAAAACAGTTTAACAATAACTTCAAATAAACATTAATAAAACTTACAATTGTTTACTGGAATGAAGCAAGCAGTTCTTCAAAATACATAATTTGTAAACTGAAAATAATTTTCAAAAATATAAAATTATAGAGAAAGCTATTTTCTTGAGGAAGAAATACTCTCAATTTTTCTAACTTTGCCTAATTCTTGACTGAAGAGGCCCTTTTATAATCAAAAGAGACCACTGTTAGCTTTGTGAGTGAATACTGTGAGCCTTGTGAGTGAATAATCTTGACTTGAAAGGAGCATGAGGAGCACATGGGAGTTGTCTGCTGCTTTCGGTGAGTGACTAAAGCTTTTACTGTGCTGAATTTGTCGGTGGGATGAATCATGAATCATGATGAATAGTAATGTTGACTTTTTGATGAATAGTGAACAGTAAAGTTGACTTTTTTACTATTCATTGCTTGGAGGCATGTGACTGAGGGAATCAATATAGATATATATATCAGCAGCTTTTCTCAAAAGACGAGTATTGATTGAAGCTGATAATTATAGCTATATAGAATCCAATGACTGAATTAAGCATATGGGTCTTGAGCATCTTGAAACTAGGGTCCATTTGGATTTTGAGTAGTTGAACCTTCAGAAGAGTTTGAACTGTCTAAACCATCTTCTGAACTGCTGTTATCCGAGTCTGACTTGGCTTGGGCCATGAGGAGGCGAGCCATTTGGAGGAGTTCATCCTTAGATGACTTGGACTTGGGCTTAACCTTTGATTTGGACTTATCCTTTGACTTGGGCTAGTCAGTACTGGGCTTTGCTGACTTGGTTTTAATCTTTGATTTGGATGACTTAGGCTTGGAAGAACTGGATGTTGGGCTTCCAAGATTGACTGGGGAAAGTTGGCTTCCTTGTGTTAATGGAGCAGTTGGGTTCTGCTGCCTTAATCATGGCAAGTGTAGGGGCATGAATGTTGATTGGAAATTCAGTTTGAACAATTTCAACAATGCGTGGAATCTTGAAATTATCCCACCATTTAACTATGTGTTGCCGGTAAATAACATCATCGGAAGTACCATATTGCCATTTGAATATCCAAGGGATTTTGTATTTGGATATAAAAATAAGCAATGGAGGGAATTTCCTTTGCTGTGGAGTGAATGAGAAAACAGTGGAGAAATAGTTGACTTGATCCATAATTATGGATAGGAAGATCTCTGGGATGGCGCCATACTAAGTCCACCATCGTAGAAACCAAGTAGGTAATTTAGATTTGAATTTTTGATCAAACTGAAGAAACTAGGAGTGACTATTTGACTCACTTTGATACAAGAGAACTTTTAACCAAGCATCAATGTAATCATAGTAACTGTATTGAATTGAATGACCAGGCAGATCTCGTAGTTGATAAGGAGAACCCCAATCAATTAGAGAAACAAAGTTGTGAATATAGAGTGAATGGTCCGCAATTTTACTTGTGTAAGTGCGATCATAAATGGGTTTAATCACAATTGATTGATGGTTGAACATGATGTCTTTATAGAAAGTAATTGATTTTTGGGGATTTAGAGGAATAAAATGCCATCCAGGAGGGAAATAAGATTTAACCAGATCATGAACAGTATGACTCTTTGGGTGACTAGGCTCTTTGAAAAAGAGATTTGTAGTGGTGGATTTAACATAATCAGATCGGGCTGATTTAATAGGATTAGGAGGGTATGGAGTAACGGCTTGACTAGATGAAGCAAAAGGATCAGTAGCCAAAGAAGATGTATAACTAGGTTTAGGAATGTTACCAAGAATTTGGTAACGGTTAACCAATTCAGCAGGATGGTATTTGGTGACTAACTCCAATGGAGGAGGAACAAACAGTTGACTAGATGGGACCAAGGCTTTAGAAGGAGGCCGTGGACGAGACATCTGTGAAATAGAGGAGATAAATTAGTATCCATTGAGGATATCTAATTGATCAGTATGTTCATGTAAACAGTTAATACAATGAGCAAGTTGTTGTTTATGAGCTTTAATCCGATGAAATTGTATGTACTGGGCCCTTTTAGTAGCGAAATGGGTTGATTTGAGAAAGGCAAGGCGACGAGCAGTATGCTTAATCAGTGATTTGTAGTGTTTAATTTTTTGTTTATGGGATGAAATAGAGGGAATAAGCATGGTTATCCTCCCTGTAAAAATTCTCTGGTAAGAAAATCAGGAATAAAATTTTGACAACCAGGAATATATTCAATGTCAAAATAAAAAATACTTAATATAGAT
Source organism: Camellia granthamiana (assembly GCA_036172215.1). Classification (NCBI taxonomy): domain Eukaryota; kingdom Viridiplantae; phylum Streptophyta; class Magnoliopsida; order Ericales; family Theaceae; genus Camellia; species Camellia granthamiana. The sequence goes on from CM069912.1 coordinate 12,371,436, forward strand.
TGCCATTGGGCAAAAATTTGCTTACTAGCAAGATTTTGAATATACTTAGTAGATTTACAATCAACACGAAGTAAAAATTTTTGATTTAAAATATCATCTTGAAATTTACTAATGGATAAAACAGTAGATAAAATTTCTTGTTTAATAATACTATAATTCTTTTGTGCTTTATTCCAGATACCAGAATGATAACGAACAATTTGTTCAGATGACTGAGGAGTAATTTTCTGGAGAAGGATGCCACCATAACTAATGTCAGAGGCATCAGTTTGAATAATTTTGAATGAATTTTCAGTAGGAATACCAAGACAAGGAAGAGACTTGACATATTGTTTGACTTGTTTAACAATAGCAGTATGAGTAGAAGACCAAGGAGGAGGATTTTCTTTTAATCGATCAAACAGAGGTTGACAAGTTTTCCTAAGGTCTTTGTAAAATTCAGCAATATAGTTCAGTGATCCTAAAAAACGTTGTAACTGGATTTTATCTAAGATTTCATCAGGAAATTTAGAAGCAAATTCAATAGAGCGACTAATTGGTAGAATTGTATTTTGGTGAATATCATATCCTAAAAATCTAACTTTAGTTTGGAACAATTTAATCTTAGGAGCAGATATGACTAGACCATGACTTTTAATAGTATAAAAGAAAGCGGTAAGATGTTTCCAATGTTCACTAAGTGATTTTGAAAAAATGAGAATATCATCTATATAAACTATGGAAAAATGACTAAACGGATTGAAAATATCATTCATTATATTTTGAAATTCACTAGGTGCATTCTTTAATCCAAAAGGCATGACATTCCATTCATAGTGACCAAAGGGTATAGTAAAAGCAGTTTTATATCTATCTTCAGGATGGATTTGTATTTGCCAAAAACCACTTTTTAAATCAAATTTACTAAAAATAACAGCTTGACTAAGTCTTTTGATTAAGTCTTTTTTATCAGGAATACGATAGCGAATCCATTCTAAAACTTTATTTAATGGTTTATAATTAATGACTAAGCGAGGGACACCTCGTTCTAATTCAGCATTTTTATTAACATAAAAAGCAGGACAAGACCACGGTGATTTACAAGGACTAATAATTCGATTTTTTAATAGTTCATTGATTTCTTTTTTTACACATTTCTACTAATTCATGATTCATTTGAATAGGTCGAGATTTAGTAGGAATTTGTCTTTCATTAAAAAGTTTAATGTATGGTAGAGTGACTACATTTTTTTTTTCTATGCCAAAAGGCAGTTGGTAAAGTAGAACAAACAATTGTTTCTAATTTTAATTTAAATTCTTCAATTTGAGATATAACAACAGGATCAGTTAATTATTGTTCAATGCATTTATAATTGACTTCTTCTTTGAGAAAACGTAACTGACGAGTTAATCGATTAATAGATTGGGAAATAGAATAGTCTTTCAATTGACTTAATTCCAATACCTCAGGTGGTGATAAGAATTTAAAAGTAACTGTTTGTCCAAAAGCTTGGGTTGTTATTCCTTCACTAGATGTAGTAAAAGGATATAATAAGAATATAAATGGTGTTCCTAAAATAACTTTCTCAGTCATATTTCTAACTAAAACACATGAGGTTTTGAAATAGACATTATGTTGACATATATGGACTTTGGGTAATTTATATTTAATACGCATTTTACTGCCATTAGCAGAAGTTAATTTTCATTTGTTTTTTCATAATATTTAGTAGGGATTAGTCCTTCTTGAATACAATTAAGATCAGCACCAGTATCAATAAGAGCAATAACGTCTAATTCAAAATTATTAATTACTAGTTTAATTTTAGAGTACCATTTTTGAATATGTATTTTATTGAGAAGACTTAATCTTTTGTTTTCATGATTGTGAGATTGATATGATCGATTATCAAATAAAAGATTCTCAAGTTTAGTATGTTCAGATTCATTATCAGATTCTTCTGGGGAAATGGCATCATTAGCTTGGAAATTATCTACACTTTTATTAATTTTTAAAACAGTAATCTCATCTTCTAATAATTTACCTTTATTTTGTAAATCTTTGATGGTTTGTTTAATCTGATTAATTTCATGTTGTAAATCCTGTAATGTAATTTCTTTTTGTTTAGTTTTAAATCTTTCTAAGGTTTTGGATAAACTAATAATTGGTTCATCAAACTTAGGTTTCTTATCATGATTGGTTAGTAAAGATTTTAATTTATCAGTATATTTCTGTTTTAACTTGGGATCTTCTAAACGACTAATTAATTCAATAAGAGCAGTTTCTTCTTGATTTTGTTTAAGTAACAGTGATTTGTTTAACCGGTTTACAACAAACATCATTACATCCTAATTCAATATTATTATCAGAAGTATCGCTAGGTGAATGGTGATCAGATGAAGTATCAGGATTAGAAGAGGAATTACTAACAGATTGGTTTAATTGAAACATTTCATATAATTGATTTTTTGATTCATCATTAATTTGTAGTTGATTAACTTTATCTTTTAATTTTTGTTTTTCTTTACATTTATTAGAATAATGACCTTTTTGACCACAATTATAACAAGTAACATCTTTATGAGATTTAGATTTTGGATGTGACTTCTTATAATATTTCTTTTTTGGTTTAGTATAGAATTTATCAGTGGATTTAAAAGTTGTATAATTCTTTTTATATTTATTAGAATATTTGTAGGATGACTTATGTTTAGAGTATTTATGATTTTTGCAGCGAGAGGATGCTATAGGAGGTAAACCATATTGTTCACAGAAGTTACCTAATTCATATTTAGCCTTATGTTTATCTTTAGCAGCTTTTTGACTAAATTTAAGATCAATACACATTCGTAGGCCTTCTTTTTGAATAGTACTAATTATATCACCATAAGTTAAATTATCATATTCAATAACACCTGTAGGTTGACTAAGTACATCTCTGATTTTATGAGCAAAAAGACTGGGTAATCCATTTATAAATTTTTCTTTCCAAAAAGATTTAGTATAATCTTCTCTTAACATAATTCGAGAGGTAAAAACATCTTTATATCATCGAAAATCACTTAATATAGGGCAAGTAAGATTACTAAGTTGATCATTTATGCGAGAATAAATATTAGTAAGGGTACCTATGAAATGTCGAACTATGGTATAGATTAATGTATTAACACCATCAGGTTTATAGTAACCAATAGTTTCATCAAAGATAGGTAAATCATTTTCATCTGTTTGATTAGCATGCAAAATAGATTCTCTTTGATCTTCAGTTAAGTATTTTTCCCACCAAGATTTGAGCATACCAGTAAAACCAGAAGTGATTAAAGAAGCAATTTCAGGTTGAGTGTAATCAGGGTAATTACTAAAATAACTATTTGCAACCATAGATAAATGATTTAATTTTTGAAGTATTTGATCTTCACTAAGACCATCAATATTCCATTCGTACAATTTTTTAGCAGATACAAAAATTGATTATTAAGATTAGTTTCTTCATATTGGAGATCAGGAGGAGTAGGTCTAGAATACCAGTTTTTAGTAAGAGATGTAGGATTAGGCTTAGGATAATAAATTTTATTCAGATTAGAGGATTGAAATTGTTGAGCTAATTGATTAATTTCATCATCAGTTTTATCAGTTTCAGATTGATGAGAAACAGTATCGATACTAGGTTGTTGATTTAATACAGTAAGACCTTTTTCAGTAGAAGGAGAGGCTTTTTTAGAAGTAGTTAATTTGGTAAGTAATTGTTCTATGGCTTTAACAGTAGTATTATCTTGGGTAACTAAACTATTTCGTTTGGAACAATTACTAGGTAGATTAAGCAAAGGTTGATCTAAGGATTGTTTAGTAGATGTGTTGTTAGCCGAATAATCATCTAAATTGGTTTCTATTTTATCTAATTGTTTACCAATTATTTTTAAACATTGATTAGTATAATTATTTTGTTCAATAACTTTTCTAATTTTAGGGTCAGTACCAGGCAGCTTAAAAGGAGTGGCTGGGACATCAGATCCTTGGTGTTCAATAATTATATTAGCTAATGGAGGATGACTAGAACTAATAGAAGTATTTGGAGAAGTTTTCCATTTATGTTTTGTGATTGTATTAACCTTTTTGTAATAGTTGTCTAAATATTCAAAGAAAGGAATTTCCATACTATATTCAATCATAAAATCATACAATTTTCTAGTAAGTTTAGATTGTTGAGTAGAATCATATTTAGCACGATAAACATGTATTTTAGTCCTATTTGCTTTAGATTTAAATTCAACATGTAATTTATCAAGATCAGGAGCAAAAGATTTACTAATTGTCATTAATTAAGGATTGATTGGAGGTATTACTTCGAAATCAGTTTGAGTAGGAGAATTATTTGATTCAGTATCTTCTTCAGGTAAATGTGTGTGAGTAGAGTAAACATGTTTACTAATTTGAGAAGTAGTAGAGTTATCAATGCCTTTTAATTTACTATGGAAGGGTGAACCAAGATTAATTTGACTATTTTTTCGGAATAAAGGAGTATTAAATATTTCATCTTCAGTTTCAACATCAGTATGTATACTAGAAGTACTATGTCTAGAAGATTGACTACGATTAAATTTAATACAGACTGAACCGTTAGTAAATTGTTGAATATCTTGGATATCTTGACTAGTGGATTGTTATTGATTATGTTTGTAATTTTCATTGACCGTAATCCATTGATCAGGGACAGTAATATCTTTCCATTCTATCATTTGAGGGATATTTATATTAGTATCATTGTTACTAGTTTGAATCAGTAATGTTTTATCCTTAGCACTTTTATGTAAAGCTTGAACATTTAAATTGGTTTTAATACATTTATAATGGGCACGATAAATTAAAGCAATATTATGAGTTTTTTCTTTCATATTAGTAAATGAACCATTTAATTGAATATTTAAAGTTAATGCATCTAATATGTGTGCATCTCTAAGACTGAGTGTGAAATCAGGAAAACAATTAAAATGAATAGGTCCTTTGGGAAGACCAGTTTCCACCATACCCATTAAACTATCATTATAATCAATAAAACGAGCAGCTCTTAAACATAATAAAACAGAAGCATTTTTATCTTGTGGAGTTAATGGTTTGATTCCAACTTGAATTAATCCTAAATGAATAAAATTGTGGCCAGTTTTTAAATAACGTTTAATAGTGTTAGCATCAAATAAGTGATAGGTTTCTCTAGGCTTTTCTAAAGCATAAACTTGTTCTAATGTTTTAACATGCAGATTAACATTAAAAGTAGATTGTAAAAACGTAGTTTTATAAATCTTTTTAACTGATAATTTTGGTATATTCCAACGTAGTTTTATAAATCTCTTTAACTGATAATTTTGGTATATTCTCTAGCCCGTGAGATGGCAGGAGCATTGAGGGAATCCATGGACATTCTCAGAGCTGAGAATCAAGTCCAGGCCCATGTGACTGAGGCAGGGCCTTCTTTTCTGAAGAGGGAGTTTTTCCGGTCTAATCCGGACGAGTTTGTAGGTGATCCGAAAGAGCCACTGAAGGCTGATGAGTGGCTTGAGCAGATGACGAAGACGTTTGAGATGCTTGGCATCGAAGATGGGGCTTTGAAGGTGACCTTGGCATCCTTCCAGCTAAAGGGAGACGCGGGTCAGTGGTGGAAGTTTGTGCGGGGCTGTATTGGAGGTACTTGGGAGGCTTTGGTTACTGCCTTTCAGGAGAAGTTCTTGTCTCCCGCTGTCAGGGAGAAGTTGAGGGATCAGTTCTGTCAGCTCAAGCAGCTGAGTATACCAGTGGCCGAGTTTGAGGCCGCATTTACCAGTTTGTCTAGGTTCACACTTGAGCTAGTGGCGTCTAAGGAACGCCGTTGCCTTGAGTTCGAAAAGAAGCTGAGACACGGACTCAAGACTAGGGTTGCTGGGTCCATGACTCGGGAGTATGGACGCCTTGTAGATGCTGCGGCACATCTTGAGATTATTATGCAGGAGGAGGAGGAGAGGGTGAGGGGCTCCAAGAGGAGTCAGGATAGCCAAGGGGACGGTAGGAGGCAGAGGGGTTCTTACCCTTAGCAGTCCCAGGGTGCTTTTGTGAGGTCTACCTTTCCAGTGCCGAGTTCAGGCTCTGGGAGAGGCAGTCAGGGAGACCTTACTTGTTACAAGTGTGGTCAGCTGGGCCACAAGTCTCTAGCTTGCCTGCATAAGGGAGGAGGACAGAGAGCAGCTTCATCTTCGGTTCGACCTCAGAGCCAGAGTTAGGGCAGAGGCCAGCCGCTCTCTTGTTACCAGTGTGGTCAGGCGGAGCACCTGAAAAGGTTTTGCCCACAGTTTGAGTGGCATATCTGGTGCATCTGGTTCGAGGCAGACTTAGAGCCATCAACCAGCACGGTCGGTTCAAGTCTCGAGGGCCAATTACGGGGCTTCATTGTCTCAGTCTATGCAGCAGTCTTTTGCTCCTAGAGGTGAGCAGGTAGATCAGAGACCTTCAGGGTGCGTGTATGCTGTTACCGGATAGGAACTTGTACCGGCTCCATCTGTTGTGAGAGGTACCTTTTTATTTTGCAACTCGATTGCCAATGTGTTGATTGATATGGGTGCATCCCATTTCTTTACATCTGCTGCATTTGCATCTGTTTTGGGGTTGGAGTTGGCGCAGTTGGCATCTCCTATATGTGTCGTATCTCCTATTGGGGGCGAATTAATTTTGAAACAAGGGTGTCGGGGCTGTGATATGGAGGTCGTTGACCGCCGGCTCCCATTTTCTTTTGTAGTTATGGCTATGTCGGATTTTGATGTGATTTTGGGTATGGACTGGCTATCGTCATACCAGGCTATCATTGATTGTTACCGCCAGAGGGTCACTGTATGTACCTTAAGCGGGGATTGTTTCCATTTCTTGGGGGATCGGGTTGGTAGTGTTTTGCCACCAGTGTATGATCCGCGAGGGCGGAGTGAGCTTAGTGGTCTTCTCGCTAGCTGTATGAGTAGTGAGTGTGATGAGATCCAGATTGAGTTACCCAGAGTGGTTTGTGAGTACTCAGATGTCTTTCCCAAGGATCTTGTTAGATTGCCACCCCATCGAGAGGTGGAGTTTTCTATTGATTTAGTGCTCGGCACGTCGCTGATTTCCATGGCACCATATCGTTTTGCCCCAGCCGAGTTGAGTGAGTTGAAGATTCAACTCCAGGAGTTGCTAGATAAGGGCTTTATCCACCCTAGTACTTCGTCGTGGGGAGCACTGGCCCTCTTTGCTAAAAAGAAAGATAGTGCCTTGAGACTTTGTATTGATTACCTGAAATTAAATCGGGCCACAGTTAAGAACAAGTACCCTATGCCTCGTATAGATGACCTGTTTGACCAGTTGAAGGGGTCCCATTGTTTCTCTAAGATAGACTTGAGATCGGGCTACCACTAGTTGAGGGTCAGGGAGGAGGCTATTCCGAAGACGGCATTCCGTGCGCGGTATGGCCATTATGAGTTTCTGGTGATGCCTTTTGGGCTCACCAATGCACCGGCAGTGTTTATGGACTTGATGAACCGGATCTTCCGAGAGTTCTTAGATCGCTTTGTGGTCGTCTTCGTGGACGACATTCTGATTTACTCACCTTCTGAGGAGGAGCACGAGGAACACTTGAGAGTGGTGCTTGAGTTGCTTAGAGCCCATATGCTGTATGCTAAGTTTTTGAAGTGTGAATTCTGGCTAAGAGAGGTTAAGTTCTTAGGCCATGTAGTCTCCGGGGAAGGGGTGTCTGTTGATACATCCAAGATAGAGGCAATGCAGGATTGGGCACAACCTAAGAGTGTTTTTGAGATCCGCAGTTTTCTGGGATTAGTTGGGTATTATCGTCGATTTGTGAAGGATTTCTCCAGGCTAGCTTCGTCGTTGACTAGATTGATGCGGAAAGGGGTCAAGTTTGTGTGGAGTGAGACTTGTGAAAAGTCGTTCCAAGAGCTGAAAGTTAGACTTACCACCGCTCCTAGTTTTGATTATTCCGGAGAGAGGTTTGGGTTATACGATGTATTGTGATGCTTCACGAGAGGGTTTGGGTTGTGTGTTGATGCAAGAAGGGAAAGTGGTAGCCTATGGCTCACGACAGTTGAAAATGCACGAGAGGAATTACCCTACACATGACCTAGAGTAAGCAGCCGTGATTTTTGCCTTGAAGATTTGGAGGCACTACCTTTATGGTGAGAGGTTCGAGGTGTTCTCGGATCATAAGAGTCTGAAGTATCTGTTTACACAGAAAGACTTGAACTTGAGGCAAAGAAGGTCGATGGAGTTTATTGAGGATTACGACTTCGAGTTGCATTACCATCTGGGGAAGGCCAATGTTGTGGTCGATGCCCTTAGCAGGAAATCCATTAGTGATGTAGCTTGTATAGACATCCGGGAGTGGGAAATGTTGGGTGCACTTGGCAAGTTTAATTTGCTACTGGGTGAATCTGTTGAGGCTTCAGCCTTGTTTTCCGTAGTTGCGCAGCCTACACTTGTGATTCGAGTGTTAGAGGCACAGAAGAGTGACCTTGAGGTAGAATCCCACCGGGAGAAGATCTCCAGTGGGAAGGTTGAGAAGGGTTTGACTGTGTATCCCGACCTGAGTGTGAGATACTGAGACCGTCTGTTTGTGCCGGAGTCTTACCGAGAGGAGGTACTTTGAGAGTTTCATCATTTACGCCTTGCGGTGCATCCGGGAGGCACTAAGATGTATCGTGATTTGGGTCGCCAGTTCTGGTGGCGGGGTATGAAGAAAGATGTGGTAGTTTTTGTGTCTAAGTACCTTACTTGTCAGCAAGTGAAGGCCGAGCATCAGAGGCCAGCAGGTTTGTTGCAGCCCTTGCCTATTGTCGAGTGGAAGTGGGAGCATGTCATGATGGACTTCGTTGTAGGTCTTCCGAGGACTCAGCGGGGTAGTGATGCTATTTGGGTGGTTATAGACCGATTGACTAAGTCGGCGCACTTTATTCCTATGCGCGTAAGAGATTCGGTAGATCATATTGTCGACTTGTATATTCGGGACATAGTGAAGTTGCACGGGGTCCCAATATCGATCATCTCAAATAGAGATCCACGTTTCACTACTAGGTTGTGGCAGAGTTTGCAGAGTGCCTTGGGCACTAGATTGACCTTTAGCACGGCTTATCATCCTCAGACTGGCGGGCAGTCCGAGCGTACTATTCAGATCCTTGAGGATATGCTTCGAGGCTGTGTCCTTGACTTTAGTGGGTCATGGGAAAGGCACTTGCCCTTAGTTGAGTTTCCTACAATAACAGTTTCCAATCGAGTATTGGTATGGCACCATTTAAGGCCTTGTATGGCCGACCGTGTAGGTCTCCAGTTTGTTGGGCCGAGGTCAGTGATGCACCTTTGTTGGGCCCGGAGTTGGTGAGGGAGACGACAGAGAAAGTTGAGCTTATCGGTAGGAGGCTTGTTACAGTCCAGAGTCGCCAAAAGAGTTATGCCGACCGTAGGAGGAGGCTTTTGGCATTTGAGGCGGGTGATAATGTCTTTCTGAAATATCACCTAGGCGGGATTTGATGAGGTTTGGGAAGAGTGGGAAGTTGTCCCCTCGGTTTATTGGCCTTTTGAGATCCTTGAGAGGATTGGCGAGGTTGCCTACCGTTTAGCTTTGCCATCGTAGTTTTCCGGAGTGCATGACGTGTTTCATATTAGTATGCTCCGAAAGTACGAGCCGGATCCATCGCATGTATTGGATTGGACCGCCTTAGAGGTAGATGAGGATGCCTCGTATGAGGAGAGACCAGTGCGGGTCTTGGATAGGCGGGATCAAGTCTTGCGAGGCAAGAGATACCCTTGGTCAAAGTCTTGTGGAAACATCACGGAGTGGAAGAAGCCACTTGGGAACGTGAGTTGGAGGTCCGAGAAAAATATCCGGACTTGTTTGTTAATGTTTAACCATGTATTGGGAATTTTGTTTTGTAAATGAATTCTGGAAAACATTATATATGTTTTAGATTGTGGAAATGTTATAGCCATCGAGTATGGTTCGGAAATGGAAGTTTATTTTAACATTGCATATGTTAATTCTGTTTTAGAAATGCAAATATATTGTTGGCATTGAATATGTAATTGAATTGTGGAATATGTGTTGAAATTGGTAAATTTCAAGGGAAAGCATGTTAATAATGCATATTGAGTTATATATTGTGAATTGCCTCTTGAAAAGAGATGGGATGACCGGTATTGGGTCGGAATGATGAATATTGAATTGTAACAATGTTGAGAATTGAAGAATCTTGTTTTTGAAACTTGTATCTAATTTCAGGGACGAAATTCTTTAAGGGGGGAGGTTATAGCGATCCCGATTTTTCCTCCATTGGTTGTAGTGCAGACACCACATTTTTGACCGCCCTTAAGACTTGGGCACTATTGATGGTTTACTTGGTGGAGAAAGCTGTGTAGGGAAAAGGTTCAGTTTCTTCGGCAAGGAGAGAGTCAAATCTCAACTTCATACCCCTTTTGGACCAAAACAATCTTGATCAAAAGATTTTAGACCTTGAAACCCTCTCTTTCAAAATGTTTTGAAAATAAAGTTCCTACGATGTTCCGACGCTCGCATTTCGTTAAATGTTGCGCTTTTCGGTAAACCGCGCAAGGACGAAGTGGAAATGAATGAAGGAGAGTTGAAATCTTTGAAAAATCTTTCAAAACACCTTCTTTAGCGGTTTCGAGTTGAGGAAAATTGGAGAAGAGGGAAGAAACCAAGTTGAAGAAGAAGGTGGGTATGAATCGCTATGAGAGAGAGCCAAGTGGTCCTCGCTAAATCACTCCTATCTGTCTATACACTTGGATTTTAGCTATGAGGCCACCACCATTGGAAAGCTTACTTCCGGGGCTTCATTTTGCACTAAAGAATCTCCTAAAGCCAAGTCCGGATGGGGGAGATATGGTTGGTTGAAGTAGGGCATCAATCCGGTTGGACCGAAACTGCGTGGCTTCACCAAAACAGCCATAACTTTTTGCACAGTTGGAATTTTGATGCAAGGCTGGTGCCATTGGAAATCTAACTTCTGGGGCTTCAATTTGGACATTGGATGACCACTTTTTGGCCTTTCCAGCCATTGGCCAACCACTTTTCTTTCCGGGAGACCACCTTTTGTCCTGAAAAACCAGAAAAAGTAACTGGCTGACCACTTGCTCATGAAAAGTGGTCGGCTGACCAGTAAAAGTAGTTGGCCGACCACTTTAATTGGTCAGAGGCCTTCCTTCATATTCTAGAGGTGTTGTGGATGCCAGCTGTGCCAGTTGGAGTGCACAGATTGCATCCTCCATACATGTGTATGGAGGGATTGCATCTAGCTTCAAACTTCTTCAACAAGCTTGGTGCTTGTTTTTCTATAAGAGGAAAGGCTCTCTCTCTTGTCTCAAGTTGAGAAACTTGGCTTAGGGCATATACATATATCTCCCTCTCTATATTCCCCTCTCTCTCTATATTTATGCCTTAAAGTGAGTTGTTCCTCCACTTTTGCACTACAACTCCTAGCCATACACCACCATCTCTGAGCTGAGACTCTTAAAGGTAGTATTTGGGTCCTAAAAGCTGGTTTTGGGCTGGAGAAGTTGTTGTTGTTGCAGTGCTTCAAGGGTAACCCTATTTTTCCCTTTTTAAAGCTTTGTTTTGGTTACTCTCTTAGCCTTATTTGCATGCTTATTTTGGATTAACTTTAAACTGCAAAAAGCTTTATTTTTGAGTACTTAACATGTTTGTTTGAGGCTCCTTGGATGTTGGGGGTGTTCTACCCCCTTTTGTGCCTTGTTTGGCCTTGTTTTGGGCCATAACTTTAGGCCTTTGTAATCACATTTGTTTGGCCTTCCCACCACTGAAACTCAGAGGAATTTCAGTGGTGGAAACTTGGTTTTGAGGCCCCAAATAGGAGGGGGTTGTTCCCTCTCCTCTTCTCTTGTGTGTTGGTATTATTGGCCTATCAAATGAGCATGCGTTTCTACCATTTTGAGGCTTAGTTCAGGCACTTTTTTGTGACTTCTAGGACCTGCCTTGACTCTGTCCATGGCTGGTTTGGTCACCTTTTGCATGCTTCTTATATGTGTAGTGTAATCCCATTTGTGGCTCATCAAAGTAGCATGTCTTTCTAGCATGTATTGGCTCCATTTTAGTAGGTTTTTGGTCATCATTTTCCATGTCATACCTCTGTTAGGGTTTGGTTTGGTCACCTCTTTCATGCCTCATGCACTTGTAGTGCAATTCCATGAAATAGCCCAATATGCATCATGCTTTAACATGTCATTCTAGCATGCTTTTGGCTTAGCTCTAAGAAGAATTTGTTCATGTTTTAGCATGCTTTAGCTCTGATTTATGTTGTTTTGGCCATGCATGACTTGCTTGGTATAGCTATAGTGCATTCTAGCTTGTTAGCTTTGTGCACCAAGTACACTAGCATGCTTTACTTGGACTATTTGAATGATTTGGCATCATTTAATATGTGATTTCAGTCCATGTTTCATGCTCATGAACTTGCATTCATCGTCCATTCAATGCGTTGGAGGGTTTGCCCCTTTATGCCTTAACATGAATCATTGCGTATGCCTTCATGCCTTAGCTTGCGGGCAGTCATTTCAATGTGTTTTTGGGGTTATTTTGCCATGATATAACTCTGATTTTTGTTGGTGAAGCTATCCCATGCTTGGTCATAATAGGTGTAGTGTAATCTACCTTATTTGCCTTGTGTGCATCATGCCTTATGCCCTTCATGCTAGCTTGTTTTGGCTTCCTTCCATGAATGTTTTAATATCATTTTGACATGTTCTAGGACTGGTTTGGGTTGCCTTTGCCATATCCTTCATGCTTTGTATAGCTGTAGTGCAATTGGCCTTGCTAGCTTTGTGTTTTAATGACTCATGCATGCTATCTTTGAGCTATTTAGATGATTTGGCATCATTTAATACTTTATTTCAGAGCTTATAGCATGACCATATTCCCACTTCTTTCACCCTTTGAGTGCCTCTTGAGGGTTGTGCTCTTAGGCCTAGTTGATGGGCCAATGCATTGAGCATGCGTGTATGTGTTTTTGGTGCCTTAGTTTCATCATGATGGCCGCTGATTTGGGCATGACTGAGGTTAGTCCATTTCGGTTTAAGTCCATCGAGCATTGTGTATGCCATGTGGTTCATTGCGTTGTGTATGCCATGTCCATTTGCATTGTGTATGCTAGTTGTTGTTCACATTGATTGCATGCTTGTGTTGCCTTGAATTGAGTATGTATGCATGTGCATTGAGCATGCCATTAGCCTTGTTAGGTTGTTCATGTTGCATTGTATGTTTTCATGCTTGTCCTTTGCATCTTGTTCACATGCTTGTTTCATTGCATTGTAAGTTTGCATGCTTGAGCCGCATTGTGTATGCCACCATGTTATTTGTTGCATTGTGTTTGGAATAGGAGTTAGTCCAAACACGGGAAACGAGAGACGTTTCATACTCGAAGTGATGAAACGTGCCTCAATTCTCGGTCGCCGACACTCTAGACTATACATGATGGAGTTTTAGGCTTTATGTGTTCGTGTGTGCATTCATTTCATATTGAGTTGTGCAATTTGGGCTCCTCGGCCATCATGCATCGAGATGAGTGATTGGTGGCCCGAGGGTCGAGAACCACACTCCCTTGAGCTTATGAAATGATAGGGAGGGTGGTTGTGCACACATATCTTGCAAATACATTGCCATGCCCTTTCTTGCTCTCTGTTGCAGCAAATTGAAGTCTGGCAGCAGAAACTGGTCGGCCGACCAGATAAAGTGGCTGGCCGACCACTTTTTCTGGTTTTCAGCACAAAAAGTGGTCGGCAGGTGGTCTCCAATTCCAACAACTGGTCGGCAGCCCCTCCACAGGCTCCCAAGGTAGAGTTTAAGCCTTCTGGAGCTTGGTGCAAGGTTCTGAGAACAATTGCAAACAGAGGCAAGTTGGGGCATCGCGATGGATTTCCGGGCAAGATGATCCGAGCATGCATGCACCCCTCGTCATGAGTCCATCTCAGTGCTTTTGATAGCTTAGAATGTGTATTTGTTTCAATTTGGTTGTGTAATAATTAATTAGCTAGAATAGTTAGTTAATTAGTTGATTTGTATTATTTATTCGGACCCTCCATCGAGAGGGCCAACGGTTGTAAATATGTGTGCGTGTGTGTGATGCATGTCTTCCAACCCCACGTCTTTCTCCCTTTTACTTACCTACTTTCAATGGTTAGTTTTAGGGTATGTTTCAATTAGCATCCTTATGCTTCGCATGTTTTCATTCATTCAACTGTCTTGCATGCACCGGGCTCGGCGCATCATACTAACTGCATTGTACTTCAATTCCAAGTTGAATACATGTATTAATTGGTGCATCTCATATGCCATTTTAGAATAGCCGAGCCTATTTCTAGTTGCATTTCGCATGTGTTGCATTTGCCATCTTAACATGAACTAGGATCATGCATTGATTACTAACTAGTTTCTATTATTAGCTTGCAGCACTCGGTGAGTGTTTATGCTTTAGCATCCTTGCATGTATGTGAGTGACTGCCATGATAGCATGCTTACCACGAGGCTAACTGCTTATGTGATATAATTGCCTGAATGCATGTGGGTGAAGGTTGGATTACTTAAATTGGAACAATTCATTGATTGCGAGTTTTAAGCCCACTTGAGAGTGGCAAATCACCATGTCTTCTAAGCCCACTTGAGGGTGGCAAAATCCGCATTTTAGCCTACTTGCGAGTAGCAAACCACTTTAAAAAACAAACATGAGATGTTTTGTTCCAACTTAGACGATCCAGTCTATACTTGTGTGTTGTGCGCATCACATAGTAATTATAGCTAATAATCGGAATAAAAACACATGTGTTTTCAAAAACAAGATATCATGTTTAGTAGTGGCCGATCTTTGATCGGGCGAGCGGTGGTGCTCATTGCATGACCTTTCCCTCTCGTACCCAAGTTCCCGAGCCGAGGCAACTTTGGTGATGACGGACACGTGGCCTTAGGCGTGAGTCAGGGTTTCCTAAATTTTCCCAAATAAAACATTTTGGTGGCGACTCTGTATCTGGCAAAGAAGTCCATGTTTGGCACTTCTTTACAAAAATCAATTTTCAAAAATGATTTGCTGGATTTGGACTCTTTGGTGATTGATCAATCTCGCATTGCCCTTTGCGAGATCAGATTAAGAACCGTGACATTTGAGTCCGAACTGTAGTAAGCCCAATGAACAAAATGGGATTTTCCTGAGACGTTCGGGCACGTCTACAGTTTCTGGCGACTCTACTGGAGATTTAGAGAACTTAACTCGAACTCATGATATCTTGTTTCGATTACACTTATGTGTTTCTTTGCATTGCATTTGCATTGGTGCGCCTAGGACACCGTGTTTGCCATCTGCTATTCCTGAACGGTTTGTCGGAGGCTCACTTTGAGAAGTGTGCCGTAAGGCTGGCCAGTTATGGGCTCTGCCATGATGGGAACACAAACCCCAGTTTTTACCGGGGCACCCTTTTTGACCATTCGGCCTAGTGCATGTTGAAATCCATAGTGACCATTCCAAACTAGGACAGGTTGCTTATCCGGTTATAGGTTGTTTAAAACTGCTGTGTGTGTAGTGAAACCCTAGCTCCTGACAAAATAGGACAGGGAAACCCTACCCCTCCATAGGGGTGTTATGGCTCTCACTTGCTTGCTATGTGCTTTTAGAGTGTGTCTCTACAGGAATGCACGTATCAGTTTGTAAGTCTGGGTATCAGGCCTGCGGGCATCAGTATTTGGGGAATCAGTTTGACCTGAGGGTATCGGTTTACAGGCAGAATTTGGGGCAGAATTCAGTAAAGAGTACAGTCATTCAGCTATGCTCATGTCCATTCTAGTAAAATCAGGCTGAGATGCTCTCTGTTTTCTCTTTTGCTAGGTAGTCCTGGAACCATAGCTTCAGAAGGCTCTGATGTCCCCCAGATTCATTGGACTTGTGTTGATAAACTTTGTCAGGTCAGAGATTCAATTCAAGGGCAACTAGTGTTCCTTCGCTGAGGCAAGGCAAAAAAAGGCCAGTCAAGCCTCACCGGTTCAACTGATCCGACAGTCACCAGTCACATCATCAGCAGACCCGTGATGGCATAGGGTTCAGAAGAATTTGTGGCAGTGGTAGCCGCGTTAAATCAGGGAACTGCCATGCAGGGTGAGACTAATGCTGAAACGCAACGCCCATCTAGGGCATTTACCACACATCTAGCCTTGGGACCCTAACTTTGACCCACTTTCGCCAACTGAAGATTTGCAGGATCTGGATCCCCAAGAAGGGTTGGCTCAAACTCAGGTGTTCAGACCCCTAGTGCAGCCTAATGAGAGGTTTTATCTCCTTGATGTTAATGAGCTCAATCCGACTGTAGTGAAAATTGTGAACCTTAAGAAGCAATTCAAGAAGGCACAGGGCCTTAACTCCATTCCTGACATTGAGGATGGGTACACCGAGGCTACCGTACGACTCCCAGACAGATTCAAAATGCCACATATTGACCGTTTCGACGGGTTTGGAGATCCTATGGTACATATCCGACTTTTCTTGGATGTCCTGAAGCCAATAGGTCTGACTAAGCCACAGAAACTCTCTCTGTACAGAAGAACCCTGTCGGGCATAGTAGCCGCTTGGTATGCCAAGTTGGAGAATACAATGAAGCAGAACTGGGAAGAGTTGGCTGAGGCCTTTGTCGATCAGTATTCTTATAATACCCAAGTTGAAATGACCATGCAAGAGCTTGAAACAACCCGCCAGAACCCAACAAAGCCTTTTGTGGAATTTGTTGCAAGGTGGAGAGCAAAGGCAGTACAGATGACAGATCGCCCTTCTGAGAGGGATCAAGTGCGGATAGTGGTGTGAAACCTCGAGCCTGATATGTTGCAAAAGTTGATAGTCGCTCCACTATTCATTTTCAAAAGTTTGCATAAACTGGGGGTTCAGGTCGAGAATGCGTTCAGCAGTGGGATCATTCCCAGAACAAGTGAACCGACAAGGAGGGTGATTTCAGGGAGTACCAATGCTGGTAGTAGCATTATTCCCAAACCCACCGAAATCAATACAGTTGCCACAGCCGACCCTTTTGCCAAACCAAGCCTACAAACCGCCGGCCCAGCCCGAGCTCAAGGCAGAACTTTCACCCCCCTCTATATGAGCCTAACTAGCGCACTAAAAGTCTTAATGGAAAGAGGGTATCTCAAACCCCTCGATCCTCAACCTCTGCCTGACCCACTCCCAGCCAGACATAACCCCTCCAAGTACTGTGTGTACCATCAGCAGCGTGGTCATGGCACCGACCGTTGCTACTACCTTCGTCATGAGGTCCAAAATCTCATCGACAACCGGACAATAGCTCTGCCTTTAGACCCCAATGACCAAGTACCTCATCCACATCTAATCCACACATTGGCCGTCCTTTACGACCCCAACATATACATCACCCCAGTCCATCTACCCAAGCCTGAGGTGTTTATCCCAGAAAGCATGGACTTATGCGTGATGGATACACCTGGACCCCAATCATCTCAAACCCGTGAGCCCACTACTTCTGAGCTGAAGAGAATGATCGAAGATCTTTAGAGAACTGTGGCAGATTTAGCCTTCAAGATATTGGCTCCGTCATCGACCACACCACATACCGGGAATTTCATGTCAAAAGGCTCCCCAATCTTGGGACGGGCTGCATTTGCAGAAAGCCAAACCCTTGGCAAAGTGGAGGCTAGTGGTAAGGACAAGGTAGGGGCAGGAATTGGTCCCCATGAACACCTTCAGTGGGCTATGGAGGCTTTGAGAGTTGAAGGGCTGAACAAACAGCAAGTGACTGCAGTTGTTGTAAAGATTGTGGAGGATACTTTCGTCACTCAGAATGAGAGCGGTTCAAAGCAAGGGGAAAATTGGGAGAAGGGCCATCGTACCAGAACCGATCCTGTTAGCTCTAATCCTCCACTCGGAAGAGATCAGCAAACCAGGTCAGCACCTGCCAATCCCTTTGCTGGTGCATCTAGCAAAAATCCACAAACCTTGAAGTACCAACCCCGAGGTCAGAGGCTCTTCCATGCCCTCTATATGCCTTTGTCCAAAGCTCTCCAAATCCTTGTTGGACAAGGCCATCTCAAACCCCTTGAGCCTCGGCCTCTCCTGAATCCTCTTCCGGCTACGCATGATGCTGCCCAGTACTGTGTTTTCCATCATCAAACCGGTCATGGCATTGACAATTGCTTTCATCTTCGCCACGAAGTGCAAGATTTGATTGACAACGAGGTCATCGTCGCACCGCGCTCAGCAAAGTCTATCGTCACCGGATTAGTGAACTTAGGGGATAATGTGATGTGATCAGGGGATGAACCACCTGTGGACGGCGTTCAGTTTACTTCAGATGTGGCATATGGCACGCACTGTTTTGAGCATTTGCGAATACTGGTTTTTGTACGTTCTGGCTTGGGTATTTAGTCAGTTCTGTTGTTTTGTTTTGAGTCAGTCTTTTTATACTGAGTCAGTTGGGGTCTGTCTTGTCGTATCGAGTCAGTCCTGTTGTATAGGAGTCGAGTGATTCTGGGGATGTTACCTCGGATGTCACTATTTTGTTTTGTGTTTGTCTCTTTGCTTTCTTTTTGAGTCTGTTTCTGCCGTAGAGCTAGTTACACCAGAAGATCTGAATGAAGCAGCAGTGGTTTTCATACTTTGTGCTTATTTCAACTTTGAGCTAGTTGTGCTAGAGATTTGAATGAAACGACAGTGCTTTTCACCTACTCTTCTGTGCCTTTTAAATTATTGCATTGACCTAAGTTTTTCAAAACTTTTTGAACATTATGATAAAAACGAAGAGGAAGGAATTCCTCAGGTTTTGCAAAATTTGATCAATTGAGAGAAAGAGAGGCATGCTAAACCCTTAATGAATGAGACCATGCTTGTTAATGTGAGTACTGAGAAGGATCCTTTCTTGATCCAGATTGGTTCTACACTGTCTTCAGCGCGAGCGATTTGTCACTTTCTTAAAAAATTTCAAAAAAATATTTTGCGCGGTCCTGCGAAGACCCGTGTGGAATCGCTCTTGAGATTATATAGCTTAGGATCGCTCTCAGCCGCGAGACTCGACCCCTTTGCTTTCAAACCTTGAACTCAGATTCAGAATGTTCAACGGTCAACCATCAAATGAGGCCTGTGTGGCCAGATTCGAAGCAGCCCTCGAACTAGGGACAGGGAAGTCATATCAGGAAGATTAGATGTCGTCAAAAGAAGCTTGCAAAGCTAGATCAGAAGCACCCCTCGAACTAGGGGCAAAAATGTCAAAGGTGCTTGAAGAGTCAAAAAAAATTGGGACGTTTCTCAAGCTAACAAAGATCGGCAAGAATGCCAAATCCCAGAAGGGAGGAAAGAATAAAGTATTGCTGAAGGATAACCGAGTTCCTATCCACAACACTAGGGGCAAATTCTGCCCCCCATTGGATGGACTCCTGCATCGTCAGTGAACAACAGCCATTCTCCTGGATTCAGATGACTTCAGGATCTCAAAACCATTTGACATGGACAAAGCTACACTTTTACCCTTGAGAGGCTCGCTGGGCCGAAAACCCGGACGGGCGACTCAGGCAAAAGTTAGAGCAAGAAAAAGAAAAAAAAAAGAAAGAAAAGAAAAAAAATGCAAAGAATGAAAAATGAAGAAAAAGAAATGAAAAATTCTGAAAAGAAATGAAAAAATGAAAAGAAAAGAAAAACATAGCTCGCAAGGTTGAAAACCCAGAAAGGGCGGCCTTGGCAAAAGTTAGAGCGTAAAAGGAGAGGTTAAATACCCGAGTGTACCTTAAACCGGAACCCGAGTGTACCTTAAACCGGAACTACGTAAGGCTTGATTCCCATCTGTGGGATACGTAGGCAACTTCACTCTGAAGTCTAGCCGTACACACTTCAAATTCGATTATGTCCATGTGATGGTTCTGGTCATCTTTGTCTTTTCTGTATCCGAGAATTCGATTGTGATCGTCACTTTGAGGACTGATTACAGTGTGCTGCGGCGCTATCCAAACAAGGGGCAACTTTCTATTGCCATATAGTGTGCTGCGGTGCTATTCAAACAAAGGGGCAATTTTCCATTTCCATACAGTGCCGTTCAAACAAGGGGCAATTTTCCATTGTTATGGATCTAAGGATGTGCACCTCAAGAGTAAGTTTCGTGCTCGTTGAGTAGTGGCCATTTGCAAAAATAGTTTTTGAGAATTTTTACTGAGGTTGACTAATTTTCTCAAAAAGTATTCCATTTTTCAAAACTGGACCATTTCTTGGACCCAAAAAAGGAAAATTTTCAGTGCTCATAGCCTGACTTGTATGATTTTAAATCAGAAAATTGAACAAGCTTGTTAATCTAACTCTCATTTTGGTCAAAATCGTTTTAGTAGAAAGCCAAAAACAAAAAATGGTCAAAATGATGAACTAGGGGCACAGTTGAGTCAGGCTTCTTGTCTTTTCCCCGTTGTCAATGCATTTGCCAGAAAAGGCACTCTACTTGCCAGAAAGGGCAACGTATTCGCCTGAGAGGGCACAACAGAAGCTAACAGAAAAGGGCTAAAAGCTCTCAACATTCTCCAAGCAGCGAGGTATCGAGCCAAGTGCGAAGCACGAACTGGAATGGATCAAGATATTTCACTCCCTCATCTGGACAGATCTAATTACGTCCAAACTTCCCAGCAGAGGATCGTCAACCGATATCAGCTGCAGATTTGCTACACACCCAGTCTTAGCGCAACCCCTCTGTGGGAGGAACTCACTGGCTGTGAGCGGAAGAAAGAGAATCTAGCAGCATGCTAGGGGCAAGAGCCCACAACTTTTTGTTTATCTATCAACCACCCAGGGGAGGGATAAAAAAATAAGAGATTGAAGAATAGAGAGATGTGCGCTGAGAGAAAAAGTGAGGAAAAGGGCTTTTTAAAAAAAAAAACAGAACTTGAGGGTCGAGTGATGTGAGAATCACAAATGAGAAAGGGTGGGAAACAATACCCGAAGAAACTGGCTCCTTGAGAATTGAGAGGTCTCTTGCCATTGGAACATGTCTGAGTGTCGTGTCTCTTGTTTTTGTTTGTCTCGATTCTTGTTTTGAGTTGTTTCAAGTGTCTGTGTTTGTGTTTAAGTTGTTTTACCTTTGTTTTCCTTTGTCGAGTCGTGGTGTGCTGCATTTGGTTGTAGGCTCAATACCCAGTCGAGAACTTATTCTCACCCTCAATTTCAAAAATGGTTTTGTGCTCAGAGTGCCTGTCATGACCCGAACCCGCCCCCATGGGTTAAGGACATAACCGACCAGTAATCCTAAGATTACCTACGGCCTCAAACCAAAACAGACTTAACTCATCAGAGTAAAGGGGGCCAAATGGAAGCAAAATTTAAAACTTTGTCCATAGAGCTGTGCTTACATGGCACACCAAAACAAACCATACATATGTATGTTAATAACTCACAACAGAAACATAGTGACATAAGTTCTGTACAAATAGGATCATCCAAAACTAAGTCAACCCATGAAAATTATATACAGACATAAACAAAAACTTCGCCAACATGACAAAATATAAATATATAACAAAAGGCCGAAGACGGGTCTCGTGCGTGAGACACAAGGGTTGACTCTCCAAAACCTTTGTTGTTCCTTACAGACTTCACTGGGGCTGGGTTTGGACTTCTCTTGGCTCACCTACAAACACATGAATGAGCGTGAGCGATAGCTCAGTGAATAATATCAATACAGAAGTTATACAACGATATGAACAACAATATGCTTCAAACGGCCTTGGGGCCCAATTCATATTTCTATTTAACACATATACACAATTTAATCCCAGTGGTTGTGGTTCCAAACATACTGGCCTTTGGCCCATTTATCTTTCCATAACAAACTGGCCTTTGGCCCATTCAGACTTTCATTCATGACAAAACGGCCTCTGGCCCATTCATTCATGTCAAAACGGCCTTCGGCCCACCTATTCATGTCAAAACGACCTTCGGTCCATTCATTTATGTCAAAACAACCTTTGGTCCATTCATTTATGTCAAAACGGCCTTCGACCCATTCATACTTTCGTATCAAACTGGCCTTTTGACCTTTCAAACTTTCATATCAAACTGGCCTTTTGGCCTTTCAAACGTTCATATCAAACTGGTCTTTCGACCTTTCAAACTTTCATTTCAAACTGGTCCTTAGACCTTTCAAACGTTCATATCAAACTGGTCTTTCGACCTTTCAAACTTTCATTTCAAACTGGTCCTTAGACCTTTCAAACGTTCATATCAAACTGGTCTTTCGACCTTTCAAACTTTCATTTCAAACTGTGTCCACCATTCAAATTAATGAACTTTACAAAACTTACGTAGAAGTAAGCAATTAGACAACAACATGTTTCAGATATTACTCACAGTGATCGGCTTATGGATTTGCCCTGGAGCTTGACTCTACACATCCCATAACACGTATGGGTCACAAATAATTCAATCCGTTCTAAATTCACATTTTCCTCTTTAGGCTTCATTCTTATCTCTTTAACTCAATTATAATGCTCAATGTATGCCTAAGAGTGCTTACAAGTGAAAGAGAACGGGAAACGAAACACAGAACGTATTTTCAAAATTTCAGAAAACAGGGTCCCCGCTCGAGCGTAGACTTACCCGCTCGAGCGGACCCTTAAGGCCTGCAAAAGTACTGGTTGCATAAAAAATACACTCGAGCGTGAAATAGTGTGCTCGAGTGGAAGGCCTGTCTATGAAGCTCCCCTGCTCGAGCGTGAACTAACCCGCTCGAGCGGACACCAAGTCTACAAAAAGTACTGGGAGCACTTTTTTCCCGCTCGAGCGGCACTTTCCCCACTCGAGCGGAAATCAAAATTTTGGGTTTTCCAGATTGTCTTCTTGAGCTCCAATTCGACCTTCAAGCCAACATTTCTTGCAAGCAATGGCTCAAATCTCAAATATAATTATACTAACATGGTATAAACCCCAAATTACAACCCAATGAAGCTCAATTTCACAAATAAATCACATGCATGCCCCAATCTCCCATCAAACTCAGTCTAACATAACAATTTCGTGCATTCAAGGTTCCCTATTTTTAATAACCAACATGCATGCCCATATTAACTTTCATTTCCACTTCTAACGATGCAATTAGTGCTCATTCCCATGAAACTCAACAAAAACATGCTTGCATGTGAGATTACACTTTTAATCTTTCATAATTTACAATTCACATGCTAGATTTTGTGATTCCATAGGTGTTCTTTACATGCATGCACATATCAAGCCTCAATTTCAACAAAACTAACTCAATCATGCTCTTGATTACAAACAAACCTTGAACACACAAGATTACAAATTCAAACTTATGAATTCAAGGTCAATTACTTACCTAGAGGCTCAATTCTTCCAATCTATGGCAATTTCTTGAGTGTAGCTTCAAATGACTCAAGCTTTAGGATCAAAACCCCAATTTTCTTCACCCTTTCTCTCTTAGCCGACCCTCTTTTTCTCTCTTGAGTTCAAAATCAGCCAAAGTGTAAAAAGGAGAGGAATTGAGGTGTAATGGCCCTTATATAAAGCCCCACTAATTCCAATATAATAACAATAAAGTAATTGGGCACTAATTCAATAATTAAATCGATTTAATTTGATCCGAATCAATTTCCAATTAAATTTCACCGTAGGCTCTAAAAATTACGCTAATCACAATGGCGCAATCAATTTCGGGTTCTGTGGCCGATAAGGCCTTAAATTTAATTTCCAAAGCAGGTAGTCAAACAGATATTCCTACGGTGAACAGATAGAAATTCAAAACCACATATTTTCATATAATGGCACACAAAATCGTATCAAACACATAATCATATACGTATTAAGGCCCAATTAGCATAATAGGGGACAGGGTTACCACAGTGCCGTGCCGTTCTCCACATTTGTGCAAAACAAGATTTTGTTCTTTCAAAAACTGCAGGGTTCAACCCAGGTCATGTAAGAACAGTAAAACCAAGACCTATCTGAAGCTATATAGGTTCCAGACTTCGAAGCAAAAGAAAAAAGGGAAAAATGTTGGGCATCTGAGTTTGTTTCAACTTTTGCAAGTTCCGTCATCACATCCTGTATGTTCAGAATGAGCTGTGTTCAAAATTAAAAGACTACTGTGTTATGAGCCGTGTGTTCAGATCGAGCAGTGTTGTAGATTGAGTTGTGTGTTCAAAAATTAAAAGAAATACTACATTATGAACTGTGTGTTCAGATTGAGCAGTGTTGTGAGCTGTGTGCCAACTAAACAGAATGCTGTGTTGTGAACTGTGTATTCAAATTGAGCAGTTTTATGAGCTGTGTGCCCGAAGAATGAGCTGTGTACCCGAAAATGAGCTGTGTGCCCAAAAATGTGCTGTGTGCCCGAAATAAACTGTGTGGTCAGAATGAACCGTGTGTTCAGAGTGAGCTGTGTGCCAAATTAACAGAATATTGTGCTGTGAGCTGTGTGCCCAAAATGAGCTATGTGCCCGAAGAATGAGCTGTGTGCCCGAAAAGTGAGCCGTGTGCCCGAAAATGAGCTGTGTGCCCGAAAAGTGAGCTGTGTGCCCGAAAATGAGCCGTGTGCCCGAAAAGTGAGTCGTGTGCCTGAAAATGAGCTGCGTGCCCGAAAAGTGAGCCGTGTGCCCAAAAATGAGCTGTGTGCCCAAAAAATGAGCTGTGTGCTCGAAGAATGAGCCGTGTGCCCGAAGAATGAGCTGTGTGCCAAAAAAATGAGCCGTGTGCCCGAAGAATAAGTTGTGTGCCCAAAGAATGAGCCGTGTGCTCGAAAATGAGTTGTGTACCTGAAAAGTGAGCTGTGTGCCCGAAGAATGAGCCGTGTGCCGGAAAATGAGCTGTGTGCTCGAAGAATGAGCCGTGTGCCCAAAAATGAGCCGTGTGCCCGAAGAATGAGCCGTGTGCCCGAAAATGAGCTGTGTGCCCGAAGAATGAGCTGTGTGCCCGAAAATGAGCCGTGTGCCCGAAGAATGAGCTGTGTGCCCGAAAATGAGCTGTGTGCCCGAAGAATGAGCTGTGTGCCAAATTAACAGAATATTATGCTGTGAGTTGTGTGCCAAGTCAGCATCATATTCTAAACAAGCTGCGTGCCAAATCAGTATTGTGCTATGTGCGAGCCGTATGCCAGAATGAGCAGAAGTACTGTGTATATGAATGTGTTCAGAACGAGCAGATATAATACATAGCAAAAGCATGAAGTGTGCAAGAAATGCAAAATGCATCGTTATGCACACCTTTAGCTCGCACTGTCTTATGCACCCGTATCCCACTATTTTGTGCATTCACCGTACTCGCACTGTTTTGTGCACCTTTAGCTCGCATTGTCTTGTGCACTCACCTGGTTTGGGAGACCTTAAATCCTCTGGTCTAGGAGACCTTAAATTCTGCATCTTTATTCGCACTGTCTTGTGCACTCTCCGGTCTAGGAGACCTTAAATCCTCTAAAGGTGCAATTCCTTTGATGTTTGTCGTGCCCGAACGACTTCCAGTGGTCTGGTATAGCCACCTGCCTGTGTTTGCAGTGAGTTCCTAGAAGACCAACTGAGGCGGTGGAAACTAGAGTTCGAATGGCTTATGCCTAGAACGCAAAGGTTCGGGATTTCCGTGACTAAAGTCTGGTTTAAATACCCAGGGGTATATCCTTGGCTTGAAATCTGTATGGCAGCCCCATAGATTGAGATAGCATGTGTATGCACCTCAATTCTGGATACTGAACCAACCTAGTCTGTTACCCTGTTGCAGAATAGGGAAAGCTATGACCATAGTCAGGGAGAAAAGTAGTACCTGCGATTCAACCGAGAAGAAGGGAAAGGTCCCCAGCAGCATGAGGTAGGTCATTGCCAATTGCCCCTGTAAGGTACCTTCACTTCCTAGCTATTACATTACATTGCATTGCATAAATCCTGAATTATCGAACCGGCTTCGCGCAGTGTATAAGTCCAATTATCAAACCGGCTTCGCGTAGCGTATAAGTCCAATTATCAAAACCGGTTAACAATAGCAGGTGCGCCTGTCTGTTCGCACCACCCAAATCGGCTTCGTGCAGCGTATAAGTCCAATTATCAAAATCTTCCTACATAACATTTTGCATCCTGCCCCTGAACTACACTGGTCTGATTCCTTGCAAAGGGATATGTAGGCAGCCTGCGGGTTCAACCAACTGCATCTGTATTTTGTTTGTTTGTCCAAGTCTTCGGCCTTGCCAAAAATGGGTCGTCTCTAGGCTTTGACATTCACTCCCATCACTTCTTGACTTCTGAGTTCTGTCAAAGAGGGGCAACTGTAGACACCCCATTTTTGGCCGCCCTTAAGACTTGGGCACTATTGATGGTTTACTTGGTGGAGAAAGGTGTGTAGGGCAAAGGTTAGTTTCTTCGGCAAGGCGAGAGTCAAATCTCAACTTCATACCCCTTTTGGACCAAAACAATCTTGATCAAAAGATTTTAGACCTTGAAACCCTCTCTTTCAAAATGTTTTGAAAATAAAGTTGCTACGATGTTCCGACGCTTGCATTTCGTTAAATGTTGTACTTTTCGGTAAATCAAGCAAGGACGAAGTGGAAATGAATGAAAGAGAGTTGAAATCTTTGAAAAATCTTTCAAAACACCTTGTTTAGGGGTTTGGATTTGAGGAAAATTGGAGAAGAGGGAAGAAACAAAGTTGAAGAAGAAGGTGGGTATGAATCGCTATGAGAGAGAGCCGAGCGGTCCTCACTAAATCACTCCTATTTGTCTATACACTTGAATTTTAGCTATGAGGCCACCACCGTTGGAAAGCTTACTTCTGGGGCTTCATTTTTCACTAAAGATTATCTTAAATCCAAGTCCGGATAGGGGGAGATATGGTTGGTTGAAGTAGGGCATCAATCCGGTTGGACCGAAATTGCGCGGCTTCACCAAAACAGGCATAACTTTTTGCACAGTTGGAATTTTGATGCAAAGCTAGTACCATTGGAAGGCTAACTTCTGGGGGTTCAATTTGGACACTGGATGACCACTTTTTGGCCTTTCCAGCCATTGGCCGACCACTTTTCTTTCTGGGAGACCACCTTTTATCCTGAAAAACCAGAGCAAAGTAGCTGGCCGACCAAAAAAAGTGGCTGGCGACCACTTTCTCAAGAAAAGTGGTTGGCTGACCAGTAAAAGTAGTCAGCCGACCACATTAATTGGTTGACGACCTTCCTGCATTACTTATCCAAAAAAAAGACGACCTTCCTGCATATTCTACAGGTGTTGTGGATGCCAACTGTGCCAGCTGGAGTGCACAGATTGCATCCTCCATACACGTGTATGGAGGGATTGCATCTAGCTTCAAACTTCTTCAATAAGCTTGGTGCTTGTTTTTCTATAAGATGAAAGGCTTTCTCTCTTGTCTCAAGTTGAGAAACTTGGCTTAGGGCATATACATATATCTCCCTCTCTATATTTCCCTCTCTCTCTATATTTATGCCTTAAAGTGAGTTGTTCCTCCACTTTTGCACTACAACTCCTAGCCATACACCACCATCTCTGAGTTGAGACTCTTGGAGGTAGTATTTGGGTTCTAAAAGCTGGTTTTGGGCTGGAGAAGTTGCTGTTGTTGCAGTGCTTCAAGGGTAACCCATTTTCTCCTTTTTTAAGCTTTGTTTTGATTACTCTCTTAGCCTTATTTGCATGCTTATTTTGGATTAACTTTCAACTGCAAAAAGCTTTATTTTTGAGTACTTAACATGTTTGTTTGAGGCTCCTTGGATGTTGGGGGTGTTCTACCCCCTTTTGTGCCTTGTTTGGCCTTGTTTTAGGCCATCACTTTAGGCCTTTGTAATCACCTTTGTTTGGCCTTCCCACCACTAAAAATCAGAGGAATTTTAGTAGTGGAAACTTGGTTTTGAGGCCCCAAATAGGAGGGGGTTGTTCCCTCTCCTCTTCTCTTGTGTGTTGGTATTATTGGCCTATCAAATGAGCATGTGTTTCTACCATTTTGAGGCTTAGTTCAGGCACGTTTTTGTGACTTCTAGGACCTGCCTTGACTCTGTCCATGGCTGGTTTGGTCACCTTTTGCATGCTTCTTATATGTGTAGTGTGATCTCATTTGTGGCTCATCAAAGTAGCATGTCTTTCTGGCATGTATTGGCTCCATTTCAGTAGGTTTTTGGTCATCATTTGTCATGTCATACCTCTATTAGGGTTTGGTTTGGTCACCTCTTTCATGCCTCATGCACTTGTAGTGCAATTCCATGAAATAGCCCAATATGCATCATGCTTTAACATGTCATTCTAGCATGCTTTTGGCTTAGCTCTGAGAAGAATTTGTTCATGTTTTAGCATGCTTTAGCTCTGATTTATGTTGTTTTGGCCATGCATGACTTGCTTGGTATAGCTATAGTGCATTCTAGCTTGTTAGCTTTGTGCACCAAGTCCACTAGCATGCTTTACTTGGACTATTTGAATGATTTGGCATCATTTAATATGTGATTTCAGTCCATGTTTCATGCTCATGAACTTGCATTCATCGTCCATTCAATGCGTTGGAGGGTTTGCCCCTTTATGCCTTAACATGAATCATTGCGTATGCCTTCATGCCTTAGCTTGCGAGCTGTCATTTCAATGTGTTTTTGGGGTTATTTTGCCATGATATAACTCTGATTTTTGTTGGTGAAGCTATCCCATACTTGGTCTTAATAGGTGTAGTGTAATCCACCTTATTTGCCTTGTGTGCATCATGCCTTATGCCCTTCATGCTAGCTTGTTTTGGCTTCCTTCCATGCATGTTTTAATATCATTTTGACATGTTCTAGGACTAGTTTGGGTTGCCTTTGCCATATCCTTCATGCTTTGTATAGCTGTAGTGCAATTGGCCTTGCTAGCTTTGTGTTTTAATGACTCATGCATGCTATCTTTGAGCTATTTAGATGATTTGGCATCATTTAATACTTTATTTCAGAGCTTATAGCATGACCATATTCCCACTTCTTTCACCCTTTGAGTGCCTCTTGAGGGTTGTGCTCTTAGGCCTAGTTGATGGGCCAATGCATTGAGCATGCGTGTATGTGTTTTTGGTGCCTTAGTTTCATCATGATGGCCGCTGATTTGGGCATGACTGAGGTCAGTCCATTTCGGTTTAAGTCCATCGAGCATTGTGTATGCCATGTGGTTCATTGCGTTGTGTATGCCATGTCCATTTGCATTGTGTACACTAGTTGTTGTTCACATTGATTGCATGCTTGTGTTGCCTTGCATTGAGTATGTAT